>CM022764.1:24768551-24888551 GCA_012411365.1 Ameiurus melas | reverse complement strand
CATGCATCAAAGATGCAGAGAGGGTAGGAAAGCATCTTGAGAGCTAAATCTTGTAAATGCATGTATTCTCGCTGGACTCTACTGGTATTTCCGTTCACAACCAGGCGCGAGCATGAGAAAAGACTGACCCTACTAAAGCTTTCTGAACAAACAGTACCACAGCACGTTACTGGATCTGATTACTATCACTGGATATCATGCATCTGCCCTTTTGAGCATTGAACAGCAGTTAAAGATCAGCGGCGCACAAACTAAAAGCAACACTGTGCCTTTTAACATAGCATATTGCTGTGATTTAGAGCGTCTATAGTATTTATAGCAGATGCTACAAGTTATAGATTGGTATTTATAGATCGTGTAGGTCAAATGATTCTCCAACTTCTTAAAGCGTCGTTATCACATAGAGTTTAATGGAGTTCCTGCATTTTTTCGTGACATTTCTGTGAACTTGTTGTATTCCACATTGCTCGCTGTTAACCTTCAGCTAAACCTTCATCATAAGCCCTGATTGTGTTCTGTTCAGCCTGAACATAATGGAGATTGATTGGCTGTGTCCTGGGGCTTTGTAATTGCAGGCCAGGAGAGAAGTATTGATTTAAATAAACACGTTAGACATCATCTATTACCTCCTCATCACCTTCCTCGGGATTGTGTTAAACCTCTGTGAATCTCATAACCTGGCCTGGGCATTCAAGCTGTGGCCCCAAAGAGGCGAGACCAATCAGACAAGGTGTACAGGAAAATACAAGGAAACACTCGTGTCTTATTGGCTCAGAGGTCTCAATTCTGCCAAATGCTAACTCACACAATCAGTCAGTCAGTCTGAGGAAAAGTGAATAAACACTAACATCCTCTCATGCTGAGCAAGAAAACAAGGTGTATATATATATATATGCGTTCATGAATATGTATAATTGACATGAATATGATATGAGCAGAGCATAAGGACAGATAACACACTCTGCATGGCACTGTAGCAGCTAAACCCATACCGTGATAGCTTAGTTGTGCTTTCCCTATGATACCGACACCAAACTAGCCCGGTCTCATGCTAGATAGTCAAAACTTTTATATTTTATCCGTCTAGTAGTCCTACAACAGTGATAACACCCGAGGCAAGTTTTATAATAAATACAACTTTTTGTCCAATTTTTATTTATTTATTTATTTTAAAAAACGTTAAGCTCATATGCAAGAAAAAAATGCATGCTATTTAGAAGTACATTTTAAAAAGTTTTTTAATGAAGAAGAATCTGGGCTCAGTCCCGGATGATTAACAGTTCAGCTAACGCCCCTGGTCAATACACTATATATGATCTTTTCTTTCTTTCTTTCTTTATTTTTTCTTTTATTCTTTATTCTTTTTTTGCACTCTGCCTTCCAGCTCTACAGAATTCGAATTCTTATATTGTCGGTGCATTATTACTTCGTTATTTTCTTCGTCTTGTATTTTATTTTAATATGCTACACTGTGTAATATTATTAGGTGTAATATTATTAGGTATAAGTCTTTAAAAGGTAAGGACATTATATTTGTTGAAGTGCGCAGACTATTTATTAGATTTGAAGTCAGCAGGGGACTTTTTTCTTACTGGAATTTTTTTTTAGTTTAGGTAATTTTGTTTAGCTTAATCTAGGTCCACTTTGTGGACAACCCTAGGGGTGATACACTGCTGTCTCCTTTGTTTTATGGAGACTTTGAGTGTGTGTTCCTCTTCAGCTCCAATTGGCTATTTATATTCTTATTTTTACTTTAGTTCTTGGGTTTTTATAATTTTTATATAACCAGCGACAGCTATTGAGTAGCCATGATGAGCTGGGGGAGGGCGGGGGGATTCAAAAAATTTTTTTAATTATTATTATTATTATTATTTTTTTCCTCTTCTCAATGAAATATTTGGGAAAGGGAAGGGAGGAGAGAAAAGGTAAATGAATCACATGAAAATAAATCAAATGTAAATGAATCACATGAAAATGAATCAAATGTAAATGAATCAAATGAAAATGAATTACATGTAAATGAATCACATGCATGAATATAAATCACATGAAAATGAATCATATGGAAATGAATCACATGAAAACGAATTACATGTAAATGAATCACATGGATGAATATGAATCACATGAAAATGAATCATATGTAAATGGATCACATGCTAATGAATCATATGAAAATGAATAAATAAACAAAGGCAAAAAATAAAAATACACTATATATGATCACCAGGTGTTAAAGTGACAGCGGTCTAATAAACAACAAAAGACAAAGAGAAAATCACTCACTCCTTTGACTGAATAACTTCAGTACATTTAAAATTTAAAGAATGTCATACAGTGAAGTCCATTATATTTGACATTTAATTGCTTTATTCAATTTCCGCAGAATGTCTTACTTCAATACTACTGATAGACCTACCTGAGAAAACGTTTAGTTATCGTGAAATAAGATCGTAGTCGTATCGCCCGCCCCTAAACGTCAGCGTTTGGTGATTCCAGTCTTGAATTTCACATGAAATGTGAAAAGTCCTTCTTAATGTAGATAAGAAGTAAATAAAAGAACAGAGCTGTGTTCAGAAATGAGTTTGTTGTCATTCAAACTCATTTCAAATGAATTCAAACTTTTGGACTCGGACTCGATTGATTGAGGACTTGGTCTCGACTCGAACTCGACAAAGGTGGACTTGGACTCAACACCACTGCTCTCTCATTTTGTATATCCAGCAGCTGGGGTGTGAGCTGTAGATCCATATCGAGTGCAGGAAAGTCACTAACATCTGCTCAAAAGGTCACTAGATTTGTCACTCGGCTAATGATAATTGAATATAAACTGACAACGATGATGAGATTATAGCTTATTTTCAAATGTCAGGCATCTGTACAAGTGAAATCTGGTTTAATCTACATTTTAACCATGCATCCCCTAAGACTCTTCTCCTATTTGGGGGGGGGATACTCTTAGTCTTGATGCATTAGGAAGTGTAAATAATAAAAGACGGGCCTTGCTGCTCGATGACGGTGATGAACAGCTTCGTTGTTTTATCTCCACCTGCTGGCGGCTTTATTCGCTTCTCCTGGGACCTGGAAATCTGAGAGGAATCTTTAAATAGGTCAATATTCCTAAACCGTGCTTGAGGAATCAAAGCCCAAGAAGAGCGTTAACGGGTTTTGGATTAAAGATACGGAACGCTAAACTCTATTTTTGTATGTGCGGATCACATTAGTTTGTACTGATAAACAGAGCCGCTATGTCCATTTCACTTCGAGGTGTGTCTCCGAGTGTTTGTCTTGAGCAGCCCGTTGGGGAGAGACAGTAATTTGGGGTAGACGGCTGTAGAAACCCATTCTGAGCCATATTTCACAGGTGTATGAAGGTTTGTAGAGTAGTTTATGTCATCTCACCAACATCGGTGGACCACCATCCGACTGGATTTACAGTAGAGTCTAAAAGAGACGATTCGTGTTTTTTTTTTAAACGTGATCTTTACACGATTCGTTGATTTCTACACGATTTCCGTTTTTCATTTTTTTTCCACGATTCCGTCGTTTTCACACGTGATCTTCACACAAGACTCCCCTGTTTTCACGATTCATTCATATCCACGCGTAGGACAGAATATTTACGTCTTTTATCAGGTGTTTACTCGAGTTCACGTCTACAGCGGACTTGTCTTCCTCTCTGCTGATCGGGGTCACATGCCGGACTTACGGCTCGATAATCTGCCATCGATGAAACGTTGATTGTGACAGGAGCAGGAGCTCCCGTTCGAAGCTGATTAACATCTCTTTGTCTGGCTCGTACATCATGACTCCTGTTCCTGTCGGAAAAGGCCAGAGGCTACCGTAACTAGGCTGTTGCATAGTTAGTGCATGACGAGAGAAGATGAGACAGATAATCCAGTGGGCTGGTTTGGTTTTTTTTAAGAGCATTAATCGATCAATGCAAGTACGTGCAGTTTTTTTGGCTAGCTAAAGATTTTTTTAGGATCTCATTTATACAATGTTTTACCGAGCTTTCTAGATGTTTGACTCCGTCTCGTGTCGATTCTTTCGTGTTTTGTTATTTCTGTAAAGTACCTGGGTTGCCATTTAGATGAAAAGTGCTGTATAAATAAATAAACAGTACGATAAAAGTTTGAAAAAATCAAGAAGGGACGTGTAGATGCCGTAAGTACGCCATGTTCAATGGACTGAAAGAAAAACGTGAATGTCGTGGAACCTGTAATGAATGGGCGACTCGTGGAAAAAAGAATAAGCAAGCAGGAGATGCTATATCACTTCAGAGGTGGCTTGGTGGTTAAGGCTCTGGGTTACTGACCCCAGTGTGGTGTGTGTTGGGAAAATTCCACATCTGTTTACATACCAGCTCATGTCTCGAACCAGTAGAAATATGCACCTCTTAAAAAGACTGACCGTTGTTTGTTTCCAAACCAGACGTGGTTTGAGTTTTTGGCACCAGTCCATGGGAGATGTTTGGCATTTCAGATTCCCGACTTTAATGGACACATCATAATCTTTTCATCTCGGAGATGTACAGTAATTGACGGAGGAGGACTTTCCAGCGTGATGAAACACTGGCTTAAGATGAAGCGGTCATAACACCGAGATCAGACGGAGGCTCTGAGAGAGAAGCAGGGATGATCTTGTTATCAAAAGGATCAGATTCAGGCTGATGCGGAGTCATACAGGGGGGAGGGTTTTCGAATAAATGAACGCTCCTTGCTCTGCACAGTCGGAACATTTCACTTCCCTGCACAGCATCGCTTTATGCGCAGCATTTCGGCAAATTAACTTGAACCGGGAGAACAGAGTAGAGCGTAAAGGGCGACAATCACAGGCGTGAACTGCACGCTAATCCATGGACTGTGAAAATTGTCTGCAAGCTTATCGCGTTAGTAAAGAGTGTATGAATTGCCTCTGCTAAACTGTAAAAGGCCAGCGTGCTCTCCGAAATGCCCTTTTTGGATTTCACCAGGTGGTTCAGCATTCCTTCCTAGCAAGCTTTGGGATTTAGGCAGTCCTTGGAGCATGGACTCGAAGGAATGGGTTACGGGCTGTTTCTTGATTAAACTGAGAACAGTAGATGTGGTGTTGATCGTTTGGGGGGTTTCTTCTGGTGCTGGGACCTGGACCTCCGGATGTTCTGTAGGTGTCTCTGGAGGAGAGGAAGTGGGGTAGAAACAGAACAGACAGCAATAAATCCAAAACTAATTTCCAGAGCCTCCCATTTCAGAGTGTTTACTACAGACCAAGCTTATTTTATTTGGGGCAAAGTATATTGTTATCTCAAATAAATCTCTACACTAACCCTGCGATCATTAGAGTACACATTTGTCGTGCGTTTTGAAAGATGGTCCTGAATGACGACTATAAATTCAGATTGATAAGTATTGCTTATCTTTTGTTAATTGTCATGGAAACAGGGAGAGCGGACACGCAGACGAAGGAAGTAAATATAATAAATTACTGAAGGCAGTGTACTCCTTAATGTACTCTGGCCCCTTGCCAATGAAGCCTAGGGTGTAGTGTTTTGACTGAACTGAACTGAACTGAAGGATGTCCAAGAGCCTGAAAACGATGTGGGCTTTATAGACAACTGAACTACACATGAGGGCTGGACTTTTAGGGTGGACCAATATTTATCCTACTTTGGGACGGGCATTACCATGGGCCGCTGGTTTAAACATGCCATCCTGACTTTCCAAGATAAACAGACATCAATATATCGTTTCATTTTTGGTATCCACATCAGATCCTGTCCCACAGAAGATGGTCTTGGGCTTCAGGATGGCACTCCTGGCGTGCTCCAGGTACTGGCATGCCTCATGTCAGCCGAGTGTGGGCCATGTGTGGCAGTGATGGCACTGCAAACGTGACAGAAGACAACATTGTTGATGGGGTGTGTGCGGCCCAGATCATTCTAGTGACTGTGGGCCACATTTAGAATCAGATTGTGATTCCGGACAAGAATTTATAGTCCTGCTATGTACAAGCCTAGATTCTCTCTCACTCTCTCATTCGCTCTCTCTCTCTCTCTCTCTCCCTCTCCCTCTCTCACTCGCTCTCACTCGCTCTCTCGCTGTATCTTTTGCTCTTTCTCTCTCACTCTCTCATTCGCTCTCTCTCTCTCTCCCTCTCTAACTCGCTCTCACTCTCACTTGCTCTCTCTATCTCTCTCTCACACTCTCACATTCACTCTCTCTCTCTGTCTCTCCCTCTCTCACTCGCTCTCACTCTCACTCTCTCTCTCTCTCCCTCTCTCACTCACTCACTTGCTCTCTCTCTCTCTTCATCCTCTCCCACTCGCTCTCACTCTCACTTGCTCTCTCTCTCTCTCTCTCTCTCACCTCTCCCTCTCCTCACTCTCGCTCCTCGCTGTCTCTTTTGCTCTCACTCTCTCACTCTCTCTCTTACTCTCTCTCTCTCTCTCTCTCTCTCTCCCTCTCTCTCACTCTCTCACTCGCTCTCTCACTGTCTCTTTTGCTCTCACTCTCTCTCTCTCATCTGATTCGCTCCTCTCTCTCTCCCTCTCTCACTCGTTCTCACCCTCACTCGCGCTCTCTCTCTCTCTCACTCTCTCATTCACTCTCTCTCTGTCTCTCCCTCACTCTCACTCCCTCTCTCACCTCGCTCTCACTCTCATCTCCTCTCTCACTCCCTCTCCCTCTCTCACCTCGCTCTCACTGTCTCTTTTGCTCTCTCTCTCTCTCCCTCTCTCACTCGCTCTCACTCTCTCTCTCTACTCCCTCATCCCTCTCTACTGGCTCTCACTGTCTCTTTTGCTCACTCTCTCTCTCTCTCACTCTCTCATTCGCCCTCACTCGCTCTCACTCTCACTCGCTCTCTCTCTCTCACTCTTTCATTCTCTCTCTCTCTCTCTCCCTCTCTCACTCGCTCTCTCGCTGTCTCTTTTGCTCTCACTCTCTCTCACTCTATAATTCGCTCTCTCTCTCTCTCCCTCTCTCACTCGCTCTCACTCTCACTCGCTCTCTCGCTCTCTCTCTCTCCCTCTCTCACTCTCTCTCACTCTCTAATCTGCTCTCTCTCTCTCCCTCTCTCTCACTCGCTCTCTCTCTCTCTCTCTCTCTCCTTCTCTCAATCGCTCTGCTGCAGGTAACTGAAATTATCATCATATTTTATTTACTGTAGATACGCAACCAGTGATAGGTGTTTGGTTCTTTTCGCACTACGACCCTCACGCTGTGGACCAGAGTTCAAATCTCGAAGACCTTGACCGCTCTATTAACCTCCCCTCTCTCACACACCCTCACTCTCTCACGTTCTATAATAAAAACCCGTTCTCACCTCGGTCCGTGTTCTGCATTTGGGTCCCCTCGCCTCTGTGTCCTTACCAGTGGCAGCTAGAATTACTCTGTCTTTCTCACACCAAACAATTAGCAGTGATAGTGTTTGACTTTCAATGTTTCAGTGTTTGACAATCCAGTCAAAGCCCCTTTGAAGGAGTGTATTATTATTATGGGGTTAGAATTGTTTCATGAGTCCACATAAATGTAGTGAGATTTACAAAAATGAAACCAATTCACATATGCAAACAAATCGTGAACAAAACGTCGGAGCGAGAACATGCTACGATCGGTCAGTGCTGTGTGGCGGTTATCCGATTGGCTTGAGTAGACGGTGGGCGGAGTCCAACAATGTTTTGGATTTGTGTGCATCCTTGATGCCAGAAATGTTTCAAAATCCACAAATGCACAGGACGCGATCCACAAATGAACGCAAGGCAGAGTTGTGTTTCTGACATTTTTTTTTCTAAATTTATTTGTCAATTTTATTTCTTGTTGTGAAACTACTAACACATTTGTGGATCTCACTCGACGCATTTGCGCATTTGTTGAATTTTTGCAAATCTCACTGCATTTATTTGTGGATCGTAATCTATTCATTTGGAATCATGAAACAATTCTAACCCCATCGTATAATGATGGCTTTTATTGAACAAATCAGAATGTACCAGGGCTTCATCACTCACAAGCCGCTGACTAATTCACCTTCAATTTCAACACAGAAATGATTAATACATGCAATAAAAAAAAGAAGAAAGGCTTGATGGGTAAACACGTACCAGTCAATGTTTCCTCTTGCCATTAACACTAAAAAGCTTCCTCATGGAAAGATTAAAAGGACTGAAACTTACATTAATAATGATTCACTTTGGGGCCATCACTGTTGTCTATAAATCAGCTCACTAATCATTAAAGCGTTTGTGAGCGGAACGAGTCCTGCTTTTGATCATGAAAAAACAACAAAACACAGTGATTACGACTCTCCACTAACCGCAGACGAGAACACAGCTTTAAAGATCACTGTCTCCATAAAGGATTACTGTGTCCCAATGGAATGAGTCTCCTCTTCATCTACTCTGGTGCTGACTACTGATCACAGAGGATCAGGACACAGCCACGCTCACCATTATGCTTTCCACTGACATTTTCCACAAATGGCAGCAGATTTTATTGCATTTCAGTGGATATATGTCTGCACATGTGGAAGCACGACCTTAACATTTGGACCCTTGTTTTATTACAAATTGAGACAGAATGCAATAAGAGTTGGTTTTGCTCAACTCTAGAGCAGTGGCCACCAACCCTGTTCCTGGAGATCTACCTTCCTGAAGACTTTAGCTCCAACCGTAATTGTGCCCACCTGACCATCTAATCAATCTAGACCAGTGGCCACCAACCCTGTTCATGGAGCTCTACCTTCCTCGTAATGGTGCCCACTGTATTCCACCAACCCTGTTCCTGGAGCTCATTGTAATGCATTAATCAATCTAACCATGGCAAACCTGTTCATGGAGCGACTTCGTAATGGTGCCCACCTGACCATCTAATCAATCTAGACCAGTGGCCACCAACCCAGTTCCTGGAGATCTACCTTCCTGCAGGTTTCATCATCATCCCTAAATGTTCCCACCTGACCATCTAATCAATCTAGACCAGTGGCCACCAACCCTGTTCCTGGAGCTCTACCTTCCTCGTAATGGTGCCCACCTGACCATCTAATCAATCTAACCAGTGGCCACCAACCCTGTTCCTGGAGATCTACCTTCCTCCAAAACACCTGTTTTAGCTGATCAAGAAGGTCTTAAGGCAGTGATTAGATGTGAATTCCTGTGAATGAGCTGTTACTACAGAAACTGTACCGTGTTAGCACGAGGGTATCAATATAAACCTATGATTTGACATACATCTGGAGCTACTGTCAGAGCTGCTGCTATGGAAACTTAATCGACACCTTCTGACCAATCAGATGAAAGAATTAAACAGTTCTGTAGTATAAACTGGATTAATTTGTCCGCTTTAGTCCTTTTTCCTCCTCAGGTTCTCCAGCCTGGTTTCTTCCACTCACTCCCTCTCTACACATTTGATTACTCCATCTGCCCTTTCTCCTGATTCACAACAAAGCAGATATCAGCGTTGAAACAGAAACCCTTCCTGTTCAATTCAGGAAGATATCATTAATTGTTTTTAAAGCAGTACACTACTTGGCTCTACATTTATATCTCAGATCTCCTAAGCCTTTATAGTTCTTCAAGGACTTTGAGGTCTACAAATCAAATGTCATTGGCTGTACCTCGTTCTAAGAAAAAGTCAAAGGGTGATTGGGCATTCTCTGTACTTACCCTTAAATTATGGGATGATCGCCCCCTTTATATTCACTTGGCCCCTTCAGTGGAGATTTTTAAGTGTGGGTGCTGGGTTTTGTCATGGTACTGTTCTTTGATTTTTCTGATTGTGAAGCACTTTGCTCAACTCTGTTGTTTTTAAACGTGCTATTTAAATAGGTTGAGGTTGAGTGTTGAGTTGAGTGCCTCTGTGTCTGCTATATAAGGTCTCAGTAGAACTTCGTAAACGTCTCTTGTGCTTTGTTAAATGAATGTTACGAGGTTGCAGTGTTGTTTTTGAATGTGGATGTTTCTGGGGTTTATTTTTCTTCTTCAGAACTCAACCTAGTTTTTAGATATAGCGCTTACAATTTACTTTCATTACTGTCTGTGTAATATGACTTAACTGGATATACGTGTGAATGACAATTTGGTTATCTCAGTTAACATCATTTAACAAACATCTCGTCTGATCAGATTATCAATCTGAGGGCAAAAATATCGGCAGCGGGGGCTCATGACCATAGACTTTTTTTGGGGGGGTAGGAAATTAATAATAGCATAGATACAAGTACAGGCAATTTATTTTTAAGTGATACAAACAAAAAAAAAATAAATAACACAAAAACTAGGAGCCTAAACAAGTGATGTGTCGTTCACAAAAGATTCGTTCATTTTGAACGAATCTTTACTATGACTCGGGAACAACGGGTTGTCTTAGAGGGTGATTCGTTTCCGGACACACAGACAGACAGACAGACACACAGACAGACACACAGACAGACAGACAGACAGACACAGAGAGATTATATACTGCTGAAGTGAACGAAATGACTCGAAAAAAGATTTGTTCATTTTGCTGAACGAGTCACTAGTGAGAACTTCCCATCATTATTCTAATCATAAACTATGTTGATGAGGCCAGCAAGACACAGGCAACAAACGACCCATGACCAACACTAGATCCAAGAAACATACAAAAAAAAAAAACAGGACTTAAATAACAGTGCTCATTAAGTGCAATTAGGAACAGGTGTGTGTAATCAGTGGGGTCATGTGATGTGCAGGGGCTGATGGGTAGTCTAGTCCAGGACTGATTTCACCTCTGACCTGACAAATTCAAACAAAACGAAGTCAAGAGTCTAATATATATATATATATATATATATATATATATATATATATATATATATATATATATATATATATATATATATATATATATATATATATATATATATATATATATATATATATAATTTTAAGCACGTTTCAGTTATACACACGTGGTTGAATTTATCACGCAGGGTTTTCCTGATGTTGTTTGTGATTACTCACATAGTCACATGTGAAATGTGTGTGTGCTTTTCCCTTAGGAGTTCAGAACATGAATGTGAGTGAGCTCAGATCAGGGGAGAGCGAGGCAGGTTTGCACGAAGAGGGTTCAAGACCACGCCCATATGCACTTTTCTAACCAATCACTGACATTTCTCGGACCAGCCTTGTGTTCCTGTCGGCTCTTAATGTATGAACGGAGAGCAGAAAGTCGTGCAGGAGAAGTAACGCGCGCGCGCACACACACCTCGACTGAGATGAAACAACAACAACAAAAAAGACAAGCATTTGTGTTTGAAGTCGAGTGCAAATTAAAGAAGTTGGAGTATTAATGGAAGACTAATGACTCTCCGGTGCTGGCGTGGAGAGACAAGCTCGCGCAAAACGTCTCCGCGCAAAATGTCTCCGGTACGTGCGTTTGGAGACCTTGTGGATTTTTCTACACTTTAAAGCGCTGTACGCAGGTCAGTTCCTGGGCAGGTCATGATGAACGACTCGGCAGCGTCGTGCGCCTCCGGAGAGCTCTCCAACGGCTCGTCACCCTGCGCAAACCTCTCGGTGTCCGACTACGACGCGGCGTCCTTTACGCACGTCTTCCCCGCCGTGTACGGGCTCCTGTGCTCGGTCGGAGTCCTCGCCAACGCGCTGGTGATCTACGCCGTGGCCACGTGCAAGAAGAAGATGGTGTCGGACGTGTACGTGCTGAACCTGGCCGTAGCGGACCTGCTCTTCTTGCTCGTCATGCCCTTCAACATCCACCAGCTGGTGTGGGAGCGTCAGTGGGTCTTCGGCGCGTTCATGTGCAAAGCCGTGGTGGTGGTGGACGTGAGCAACCAGTTCACCACTGTGGGCATCGTCACTGTGCTCTGCATCGACAGGTGAGAGGCGCACATGGGGGGTGGGGTGGGGGGGTATGGAAACACTCCATACATCCCCGAGACCATCAGAAGTAAAAAGAAAGCACTTTTCTTTCCTCTACTCTCAACGCGATAGCTTTTGAACATTCACTCCTCTATCTCTCACTTCATCAATTAGGGGGCACTTTTAAAGCTTCACCCTGAAATCGAATTACACCTCATGCACCTTCACAGGGATAAGACACACGCCAAAGGTACACAACATGTGCACCCGCTTGATGTTAGCACTCCAGCAGCAGGGAGAAGTTCCATTTAGTACCTTTATTAATTAACATACAGCAGGCAGTGGAGTTTGGCTTTCTCTTTGAGTTAATTAGGTATTTTTTTTTTTTTAAAAACAACATTTCTTATTACATACTTTTTTTAGTTAGTTTCTTTACAACAAGCAATGAAAACGCCTCTCAATAGGAATACTTTTATTCAAGGCTTTTTAAAAAACATTAATTTATTATTTTTGTTTTGTTTGTTTACTGCTATTACAACCACTATTCACTATGGAATCCACTTCTTTCTCTCCATACTTTCCTCTGCACTAGCATGATTTAAGAACAGACAACCCAGAAGAAATGTTTATTATTATTATTATTATTATTATTATTAATAATAATAATAATTATTAATAATAATAATACAATTATTAATACAGGATAGGAGAATGGCTGCATCTCAGACTGAACATTTTGTACTGCATTTATTTATTTATTTATTTATTTATTTATTTACTTACTTACTTATTTAGTCATTTGTTTATTTATTTGTTTGTTTGTGTCACGTTAAAGAATTTGAGGCGGCTGCAAATGCAGACTATAAAAGTGAAACGTTTAATAAAGTGTCCGACAAAGCCCAACCCGAGACTCACGTGGAACAAAGACGAGCATGACGTGACACATGGAGACGGAACAAGCAAGGCTAGCAAGGCAAGACAACTTGAGCAGTCCAGAATGTGACTATATATATATATATATATATATATATATATATATATATATATATATATATATGCGCTAATGAGCTAAACGTGAAACAGGTGAATTGAGACATGTGACATGGTGCAGTGGCTGATGGGAAACCTAGTTCTGGGTCCTTATCCAATATTACATGACAGTTTGTTTATATAACAAGCACTATTAGCTTTCACGTCACCAACCCAATGCACATCTATAGTCAGATTTAAGCCCGTGGACAAGTTATGAATAATAATCATCATCTAAATCAGCAGTTCTTACCCTGTGTTGCAAGCCATCATGTTTTATTATACATGTGTCCGGGTCACAACACGTCATCCACATCCCGATATTTTGTCATTTAATACACAGACGGACAAAGCTTCTTTGCAGTCCGCAGTTATGATGTTTTTACATCCAGCATTCATCAAGAACAGACATTAATTCTTCCAGACTGAGAAGAATGAATTGATTGGCTTGAGGAAGCGTGAAAAAGCTGGTAAAATCTCCATTTCCCTGGCAAGATTGGAGTGGTGAGACTTGACATTTTCTCAAAATACCACGTTAAGTCATACCACTCCACCTTTAATCTCTGCGATGACCGCGCTGTAAAGCCGCTCTGAGAAATCGCCAAGCGGGTCAGCGTTGTACGGGTCAGCGGTCAGAGCATGATGAATAGCACCCTTCTCAGAGATTGCAGCACGTTTGATGTTTTCCGGGAACATCCACCGTGACCTGTCTGGTTTTTATGCCTTCGCCTCTGAGTGGTGGAAGCTTTATAGTTCGTCCGTCTGTCCGAGATTCTCATTACTGCGATAGCTCAAGAGCGATCGGTTGCCTGTTTGCAGGATAGGTCTGGAGTTATGACCGTAACCAGCAGATGAACTTAATAGATATATTTTTTTTAATCGATCCAAATAAAATCAAGGTCACAGCAAGGTCAAATGTCTGAAATTTTCTGCAACAGCTTCCTTCATGTTTGAAGGATATTGTCAGGTTGTTTCTGCTAGACAAATTAGTAAGAAGAAGGACTAGGCTTGGTGGTGGAGGAGGCCTCTCCTCTCCGTCCACGGCGTTGGTATCGAGGCCGACTTGTTTAAACATGCCATGTTGTCAGTCCGCTAATCAGACCCAAGAGGGTAAATAAAATAAACTCTACAAAAGTCTGAAAACTCTCCCCCTTCTGATCTAATGTCTCTAGCCCTGTAGCTAGTCTCTGGTTCAATGAGCTGCCTTCAGCTTACATAACTGCATGCGGTTGGCTGTGACAGAGGATCTGCTACTGAAGCTCTTCTAGGAAGGCTTTCCATTAGATTTTGGATCGTGGCTGAGCCAGAGGAGCACGAGTGAGCTCGGTAAGCTGTGTATTCACGTGAGGGGAAATTCAATGGTGGTCAATGCGAGAAACAATGGAAGTGTTAGTTATTTATTTTTTTCTACCTTATCGGTTTGTACGACTATTTCCCCAAAAATACGATCGATCTATCCTCCATTATATCTCCTGATACAGTGAACGTGTTCTCAAACGGACGATCAGTCTACAAAACAAACTCGTATCATGAATCCAGACTCGTTCATGCTGTGTTTGGCTTTTGTATATTTGATTTATGATGAATATCCTGTGCTGGGAATACCTTTACGTGGATCAGAATGTGCGTCATGCGGTGTTGGGAAGGCTCGTCGCTGCAAGTAACGAAGCTATTCGAGTCGATTCACTCGAATAAATATCGCTTCATATTACTCTAAAGTGTTTCGCATAAGTATTCACCCACCGCGAACATTTTCACATTTTATAGTGTTACAACTCGGAACTAAAATGGTCTTAATTGAGATTGTAGGTCATGAATCTAAACAAAATTGTCAAGATGATAGGTTGCGCCTTTTGTTTAAAACAATTTTTTAAAATTATGGATTTGATAGTGCTCCATGAGATGTTCATTGATTTTTTTTATATATATATATAACTCTAAAATGTGCTCTTATATGGGAGATGCATCCATCATCCATCCATCCATCTTCTATACCGCTTATCCTTTTCAGGGTCACGGGGAACCTGGAGCCTATCCCAGGAAGCATCGGGCACAAGGTGGGGTACACCCTGGACAGGGTGCCAATCCATCACAGGGCACAATCACATACACACTCACACACCCGTTCATACACTACGGACACTTTAGACACGCCGATCAGCCTACCATGCATGTCTTTGGACTGGGGGAGGAAACCGGAAATCGTTCCCCGTGACCCTGAAAAGGAGTAAGCGGTATAGAAGATGGATAGACGTACATTGGTTGTCGTTGACCTGTTTAAACAGTGACCAAAACAAATGCCACCCCATTCATGGAATCACTGATTTAGCTGAAAAGCTCTGACCATTTTTTTTTTTTTTTGTGATCGATCTTCATTTCATCCTACAAACCTTCGCACTCCGCTGCATCAGCAGTGGCTCTTAAAGATGATTTCAGTAGGATCTGATATGCCGGTGAATACAGAACAGACACTGAGGTTTGTTTGGTTTTTTTTCCACACCAAAGTTGCAGAACATGTGATGTCCCGAGTGTGTTAAGAAAGAGACGCTTTAATAACTTTTGGACTGAGCCCCACAAAGTCCTCTGTGCTATAATATGATAACATTTCATGGTGATGCTTAGCCCTAAGCCCTCTGCTCACGACACCTCTTATGGAAGCAGATGGGGCCTGCTTGTTTTGATGGGTCATGTGCTTTCGATCATCTCTTATTGCAGCATATGATCCTGCAGTGCACGGGATTTTGCCAAGGACACCGTCACACACTGGAAAGAATTTATTTTCTGAAGAAAGGAAGCAGGCAATTGGACTTACCATTAGTTCATGCTATATTTGGACATTTGTATGCGTGTTATTCTTGTTCTGTGGCTCTATAATAACTCTATACATCGTTGTAATTAATGTCTCACGAGTCGCGGGGAGAATGTACTTGAGGGTGCAATCATACGACGGCGTTACATGCGTTCCCTTCACACAGATTAAACACATGAACGTGTTGGAGTAAATGAACAAGTGTCTGTAAAAGTATTGTGGCTCATTTGAAGGTTTTCCTGTTTGCTTTTTTTTTTTTGAAAAAAGAAGCGTATGAGTCCATATTAGGACCAGATCGTCCTCAGGCAGTGTGAACTCACATGGCGTGTGACTGAGATTTTCACATTTGTTTGGAGTAAACAAAATAATTCCCCCCTTTCTTTTCTTAAATGTAGTCTAAGTGGGTTTGCAGCTGTTTAAATCGACAATTGGTGTGGAGGGATTTCACAAACTTAGTGCTGTTTGTCTTTACTCTACTAAACCTGTATACTGGAATGATTTATAACCCCGCTATCTCAGAGGATGTGCTCCCTTAAGGATCCTTCCTCATGTCATCTCGGAGAGTTCTTCCTCACCGCTGTTACCTCTGGCTCGTTCATTGGGGATCTAATCTAGGGATCAACATCTGGATTTCTGGAAAGCTGCTTTGTAAAAAGTACTGAACACGTTGAATTGAATCGGACGTTTCTAGCTCTGGAGCTAATGCTGCTAATGCTGGACATTAGAGCTCGGGGCTTTAAGATAAGATAAGATACTCAAGTTTGGTCTGGAGCCATTTTTTTGTATTAACTTTGACGTATTGCCATTTGTACTTGGACTTGGGCATTGGTCTCACTATATATGGCCTTGGTTTCGACCTAGAATCAGTGGCATGCATGTACCCAATAAAATTACTAGTGGTAACCAAAGTATATGCATACATCTACCGTCCGGAATGATTCTGCAGGATTCTGGGTAATTCTCAAGGTAATTTGCTAATTTGGTCTGGCATATATGAAACTGAAGTAAAGGGTTTGGCGTCACAAAGCGCTAAGTGACGATGGATGAATGAGTGAGTGAATGAATGAATGGTAGAGTCCATGTTGAGTAAATAGTTCAACAGTTCCCAACAAGATGACTTTTATTGAGAAAACCCAGCTTTAGTGCCCCTACTGACACCCCGTTTCTGTGAGCAGTGAGTGTAAAACCAACAATAGTGTTCTGACTACTCTATAGAGAACATTAGTGAGAGGATCTTTGTTTTCCCCCATTAAACAAATGGTTTTAAAAGCTTTTAATCCGTTTCCTCGCAGGTGGCTGGGTATAAACATTGGATTATCAGGGTTTCAAGAATGTGCAAACAAAGTGTCATTCATAAGTGTTTGGATAAACTGGAATTACTGGTTGTCATCAAAAGATTTGAATAATAACTTTATGATACAAATACATTATGGTGTCCAGGTTTCAACTCAACCTCTGGTCATTTCCCAAAGGTACATTGCCATCGTCCATCCCATGTCTGAGAACCGCACCCTCCAGGGGACCATCATCATCAACCTGGCGGTGTGGCTCGGCAGTTTCCTCCTCACCATCCCGGTCATGATCTACGCCAAGGTAATCTCCAAGAAGCACTCTAGTGTGTGCATGATAAACCTTGATGGTCCCCAGGACATGTACTGGTACACCCTGTACCAGTCGACGCTGGGTTTCCTCGTGCCCCTCATCATCATCAGCACCTTCTACTCACTGACCCTGTACCATGTATTCCAGTCGATGCGCCGGGTTAAACGCAAGCAGTCTCTGTGGGCCAAGAGAGCCACCAAGATGGTTCTGATGGTTATTGCACTCTTCCTGCTGTGCTGGACACCGTATCATGTGATCCAAGTGATCAACCTTGGTATCCAAGAGCCCACGTCGGCCTTTGTCTATGCTTACAACATCAGCATCTGTCTGAGCTACTCGCACAGCTGCATCAATCCGCTCATGCTGCTGATCTTTGCGCAGAACTACTGTGAGCGTCTGTGTCGTCATCGCAAAGCACGCAGCAACATGTCCAAGACCACGGTGAAGACGGAGGGATGTTCTAGCATGAGTCCAGATACCACCCACCGCCTGACCATCATCTAACTCCTGCTATGTAAATCTAGCCTACTTTGGTTTGTCTATTTAAGGGAACCATTAATATCAGAAACGTACAACATAGGAGTTTTGCTGTCAGGGAGGATGCTAAGAAGAACCTGTTCATTAAGATAAATGTGCTTCATTTTCCAAAGAACCTTTTAAAGAACCCATTTTTACTAAGACAGTAGTACAAGTCAGTCTGCACCATATCAACAAACAGTGTGGTGAGATTGATGGAACTTAGCACTGTTATGCAACACCTGTATACTGTAACGTGTAGAAGGGTTCCCTTCTCAGGGTTTCTTTCTTCTTCCCCCTCTGGATCTAAATCTACATCCGGATTTCTGTAAAGCTACTTTGTGGCAATGTGGCAATTGTTCAAAGCGCTATACAAATCAAATTGAACATGCCTCTAGGGATAAAAACCTGGGTGAGGTCGGGACATAAAGACGGCCTACGTTCTTGAGAACCAAAATGAATCATCGTTCGTTAGATGGAAAGGGAAAACCGTGGGATTGGATCGGAAAGCGGTGGAGAGAACAATCCAGGTGGGGAAGAAATGGAGTCTGGTAGGATTATGACCAATTATTAGAAAATAAATTGAGCAATCAATTTGCATTGCTTGGCCAAATGGCGTAACTTCATTTATTATTCTGACCGCTTGGATCTTACTGTGTTTTTGATACAAAGCCATTGCTCGTGAGATGCTAGTAAGTCATGGCAAATAACTGTTTGTAAAGAAAATACATTGTGTTTGTTGATGTATTCTTTTTTTTTTTTTAAGCATGACCAGGTAATGTCTTTATCTCAAAGTGTCCAGATATGTTTCAAGAAGATTTGATCTATGCAAAGACCGTCAGAAGGGATGACCCAAAATTCCATACTTTGTAAATGCTAAAGGAAAAGTCCACCCTGAACGACCTGCATATTATTATTTATAATTAACATGTGATCTTCAATGGCGTCCAAGAGGTATTTTGAGTTGTCTTTTGCATTTTAAACTTCTTCTATTACCACGTTGGTCTGTTTTCAATTTACAACCCCAATTCCGAAAAAGTTGGGTCGGTATGGAAAACGCTGAAAAAAACAAATTGGAGTGATTTCGAAAAATGTACTTATTGTACTATTGATGTTTTATCGACTCGACTGCGTCGTTTTTTGAAGATGAATGTTTATTTTGAAATTGATGCATGCAACACGTTCCAAAAAAGTTGGGACAGGGGAAAGGACTAATAGTAATGTGACAAGTTGAAATAAGAAGGTGATGTGAAACAGGTGAGGCAATCGTCTAATCATAGTATATAAGGAGCCTCCAAAAAAGGTCTAGTACTTCAAGAGCAAGGACGGGTCGAGCCTCGCCAACCTGCCAACAGATGCGTCAGCGAATAATCCAAGCCTTTGAGAAGAACATTCCCCAAAGACTTCCCCAAAGGATTTTGGGCATTTCACCTTCTACAGTGCATAATATAATTCTGGTGCGTAAAGGGCGAGGCTGAAATCCACGTCCAAACGCTGAATAAGTGTTATTAAAAGAAAAGGTGATGTTACCCAGTGGTAAACAGTCGACTGTCCCAACTTTTTGGGAGTGTGTTTCAGTCAATAGATTTCAAATGAGGGTATATATTCAAAAATAAATAAAATTCACAAAGTAAAACATCAAATAATGTGTTAATAATGTGTTTCCAATATAGTACAGGGCGAATAGAATTTTGCACAAATTTATTTTTAATTTTATATATAAATTTTTTTTGCATTTTCCATACTGTCCCAACTTTTTCAGAATTGGGGTTGAAGTTATGTTTCGTTACCCACAGTGATGTTTTACTACCCGCTGTTAGCGGCGCAGTGGGATTTAGTCCTCCCTTCATCTCTCCGTAAAGAGAGCGATGCGGCAGCGCTTTAGTCCTTTACTCTACCCAGCTCTCTCACCCCCTCATCTGTACACTTGACTCAAACCGATCCGCACCCAAAGCTTCAACGTTCATGCTAAAACTCCACTGCGCTCGTCATCTCGTAGATCTCTAACTAACCGAGTCCAAATCTCTGCCGTATTTGCTTCGTATATTGTCGCTACATTGCATCCTGGGACTTTGAAACCAGCCTTTGCACCAACATCTCCACTACTTCTACGCTGGATTTCTCTGGAAAATGGCGAGTGAGGACAGAAGCTCCCGTTCTTTTGTTTCTAGGAGCTAACGGAGACAATCGTTGAGATGTTTATTGAAAGTTCTACTCGTTTTCTCGCAGGCAGCCGCTAACTCCAAACACGAATAACAAGAACACAACGACACCCGACACGTTAGCACCAGAATCACTAAACACGTAGCGCATACTTCAACAGAAACAGATTCGGTGTATTTTAGGGTGGAGTTTTCTTTTATTTCAGCTCTGAGCAAAGTATAACTGCAGCTATTTCTACCATGTTATTAATATGCAATTTATAGTCTGTCTTTATCATGTTACTTAACGTCTCATTCATTCCTTCCGTGCTGAGTTATTTTGTGGATATTGGCTTTGCACTTATAGGCTACAGGGAAGAGAATGGGCTAAATGTTTTGTAACCACTGTTCATGTTCGAGCATTTGAATACCATTCAGTGCATGGGATACTTTAAAAAGCCTTGATCTCAGATGTTTCTTGGTATTTGAAATATGAAGCATTTAAAAAATATATATATATATAAAGATAATAAAAGATCTTAGATGCTACACTAAATGCAGAACTTGATGAGTGTGAAGTATCTCATGTTTTCTGTTATATGCTATGACTTTTCCTGTTCTCCACCAGAGGCACTGAAGAACATTCCATCTTAACGTGTTAAGCTTCGGTCATGTGTAGCCGGTGGGATTTCGGCACACTGTAAAGCAGTGTAAGGTTCGAACTGAATGATGTCGTATCCTCTACGTCCAAGCTATAAAACTGACTAGCACTTTGTAGAACGGCCACTTCTTTTTAAGCATACGGATACTCGTATGGAGAGTTATCCATGCTGAAATACGTTAAATAAATGTAAAAATGTGGAAAAGCTTTCCTGTTTGTGCCCTCTGTTTGTTTCTCTGTACACGTACTCTGCTGAAACCCAGGATATCGCTCTCATAACTAACACATTATTCATTTTAAGATTATTCGTGGGTGGCTTGGGAGGAAACCTGTTGCTGTGACTGAATTCTGGAAAATAGCCCAAAAAAGGACGAGAAATCGCTGTTTTAGGCCAAAATGAATGACATTTTATTCATTAAATGCCTGTAACACACGTTCTCACCTCATCTTCAAGAAACTCGAAATCAACGGTATTTCATGGAAACGACGTGGGAATGTTGTTACTTACATTCTAACCGTGCCTAGGCTGTCTGTAAAGATTGTGTAAGGAGGCCGTTTAACAAATACAAACCTTGCTAGCTAAGTGTGATTTCACTTTTTTAAATGGCGCTCTATTACAGAATTTCATGCCAATACATGTATACCTGCACATTATGTATACACGGTCCAAACAGTCAGTGTTTTAAAAGAGTCCATGGGCGTATAATATCCATTATCTTTATTCCTTTTAATTCACACGTAATCTGTTCACATGCCGTTTCAGCTGGGAGTCGGCGTTGCGGTGTTGGAGCTTTGCATCTAGGCTTCCATATTTATAAATTCACCACACATACAGTACTACTAAGGAGTATAGATTTATTTATTTATTTTTGCATATTGTTATCGAACATGACAGATACATGACATATTGTCCTACATGACAGATACATGACAATAGCGACCTGTCATCGTATGAAGGGTTTTCCCAGGCCACCACACACGTACATTGTCCTCTCAAATGAGAGTGTGAAGATCTATACTGTATGTCAAGGGTTTAATGACGAAATCCACAAACATGAAACAGGCCAAGGCCAATACTCAAATACGCCGCAAGATTTCCAAGATGTCCAAGGGTCAGACACAATAAACCGACAGCAACACAAAAGGCTCAGAACGAGCTACACAAAAGAAAACGACCAGCAAAGCTTCGCAATTAACATAATGAACCATGGCTGCGTCCGAAATGGCGTACTACCCTACTACACGGCAGGTGAAAAGCAATACGCCAGAGGGGGAACATGTCCGAATTCTCAGTAGGTGGGAAATACCCGTTGGGCGTACCGCTTACGACGAGATTTTGCAGTGTGCAACCGATGGTATTTACCTCAGCCTGTTAACCCCGCCCACATTACATCACTAATTCGGTTCACTTTCCTGATGTGCATTTTGGGCTGTTGTTTTAATCGGGTGGTCCCTTTAAGATTTTAGTGTTTATGATGACGTTGTAGATCACGTGACAATGCCAACGTGGCGGATGTAGTATGTCCGGGATTGTATTCGTACTACACACACATACGGATTAGTACGTGCCGTTTCAACGGCCGTGCAGTAGGTACTGCGTCGAATTCAGTACGTACTCTCACAGGGCGTGATTTCGGAGTGTGATAGCATAGGAAGAGTCTCTAAAATTCAGGAATGGGGGGTCTTTGTTGGCATGGTGGAGAACGGATGGGACTGCCGGAATTTGCAGAACACCATTGTCCCATTTGACACAGAATGACAGCCAGCAGACTAAACACACAGAGCTAACTTCACTGGTTCACTCTGGCCATTTTTGCATCTTAATAGTGGAAATTCTGATCAGAATTTTGTTGTTTGAATTGACGTATGTGGGATTTAACAAGACACGTCTAAGGTTTGGCTGTTAGTTTATTCACTTCTCTAGATTAAGTGGAACTTTGCTGCTTAATACTAAATAAATCATATGAACTTAAATGATATAACCAGACAACAATGCTCCACCCATATTCCCTTTATAATTTCTCCCCGAAACTTAATTTACTAATAAGCTAAACTTCTGTCTAATTTTAACTGGGAACATTTCCTCTGATCAAATCCACAGCACGACATCCTTTATGTTCAAATTAAGGACAGTTGTGGGTCAGTGACGCGTTTTTATAGAACCCGGTCGTGTATTTTATAGAGACAGATTCTTTCTGTAAACAAATGCACGTGCTCTTGGAGGCACGTACAGAAGTTCTCTTGAGATAAACACACAAACAACAAAGCCCTTTTGTAGAAGCCTGCTGATAAAAGCCTGAAAGAATTCCTAAGCTAGAAGGAGACTGTTATTGATTGTGTTCGGAGAACAGGAAAAAAAAAGTGATTGGCGGTTCATTGGCTTGGTGACAAGCCAGAGTTTTCATAAACTTCTTAAGTGGTCGTTACAAATGAACACCGACATTCGCAAATGCTTTTTGTCAATCATAAGGCGATGGGAATTGATGTGAAGACATATTAATATACTTAAAATACACCGATTTTAGTGTGTAATGGATCAGTTGTTTAATTCAGTTCCTTATTTATTTTAAATAATTGATCTACGACTCTACTAAAACTTGAGTCCCACTTTTGAAGAACTGACTAGCAGCGCAAGCAATAACTTCACGGAAAGACTTCACAGAACTCAACCATTAGCGGTCAACCATTTCAGAAAAAGTGCAAAACAAAGGTGTTTTTCAGAAGCCTTGCTTTTATCTCGGAATCTTATATCTCACATGGTGTAACTTTCAATGAGGAAGTCTGTTAGAGGTTAACCACAAGATCAGTGTGGAGCCCTTAAGGGTCGAACGCCTTGTCAAGGGAATAACATTGCCTAAGCCTCAAATCCACAGAACAACATACTTTATGTTCAAATTAAGGACTTTTATTTAAGACTTTAATTAAAGGCTGAATGGAGGCAAATGTCTTCTACATTTAAAAAAAAAAAAAAAAAAAAGAACCTACACTTAAGGAGTGCACCCTAGGGGAGAGGAAGCTGATTAAAATATACTGCAAATGATTATGCTACAGCACAATTTTGTGCTTGTGTACTTGCAGTCACAGTAATGAGTAATACATTAAAGAGCTGATGGAATATAGAGCTGATGGAATATAGAGCTGATGGAATATAGAGCTGAGGGAATATAGAGCTGAGGGACTTTGGAGCTGATGGACTTTGAAGCTGATGGAATATAGAGCTGATGGACTTTGGAGCTGATGGAATATTGGACTGATGGAATATAGAGCTGAGGGAATATTGGACTGAGGGAATATAGAGCTAAGGGACTTTGGAGCTGATGGAATATAGAGCTGAGGGAATATAGAGCTGAGGAACTTTGGAGCTGATGGAATATTGGACTGATGGAATATAGAGCTGAGGGAATATAGAGCTGAGGGAATATAGAGCTGAGGGAATATAGAGCTGAGGGAATATAGAGCTGGGAATATAGAGCTGATGGAATATAGAGCTGAGGGAATATAGAGCTGAGGGAATATAGAGCTGTGGAATATAGAGCTGATGGAATATAGAGCTGATGGAATATAGAGCTGAGGAATATAGAGCTGAGGGAATATAGAGCTGATGGAATATAGAGCTGGGAATATAGATCTGGGAATATAGAGCTGATGGAATATAGAGCTGCGGGAATATAGAGCTGAGGGAATATAGAGCTGATGGAATATAGAGCTGGGAATATAGAGCTGATGGAATATAGAGCTGGGAATATAGAGCTGCGGGAATATAGAGCTGAGGGAATATAGAGCTGATGGAATATAGAGCTGGGAATATAGAGCTGGGGAATATAGAGCTGATGGAATATAGAGCTGCGAGAATATAGAGCTGAGGGAATATAGAGCTGAGGGAATATAGAGCTGAGGGAATATAGAGCTGGGAATATAGAGCTGAGGAATATAGAGCTGATGGAATATAGAGCTGCGGGAATATAGAGCTGATGGAATATAGAGCTGAGGGAATATAGAGCTGATGGAATATAGAGCTGAGGGAATATAGAGCTGAGGGACTCTGGAGCTGATGGAATATAGAGCTGAGGGAATATAGAGCTGAGGAACTTTGGAGCGGATGGAATATTGGACTGATGGAATATAGAGCTGAGGGAATATAGAGCTGCGGGAATATAGAGCTGGGAATATAGAGCTGATGGAATATAGAGCTGAGGGAATATAGAGCTGAGGGAATATAGAGCTGAGGGAATATAGAGCTGAGGGACTCTGGAGCTGAGGGAATATAGAGCTGAGGGCGAGGAACTTTGGAGTGGATGGAATATTGGACTGATGGAATATAGAGCTGAGGGAATATAGAGCTTGGAATATAGAGCTGGGAATATAGGGCTGATGGAATATAGAGCTGAGGGAATATAGAGCTGAGGGAATATGGAGCTGGGAATATAGAGCTGATGGAATATAGAGCTGCGGGAATAAAGAGCTGCGGGAATATAGAGCTGCGGGAATATAGATCTGAGGGAATATAGAGCTGAGGGAATACAGAGCTGGGAATATAGAGCTGATGGAATATAGAGCTGAGGGAATATAGAGCTGAGGGAATATAGAGCTGATGGAATATAGAGCTGAGGGAATATAGAGCTGATGGAATATAGGTGAGGATATAGAGTGGTAGAGTGGTTAGTGATGGTGGGAGGGGGCGTGGATATAGAGCTGATGGATATAGGCTGAGGGAATATAGAGCTGAGGACTCTGGAGCTGATGGAATATTGCTATGAAATATAGAGCTGATGGAATATAGAGCTGAGGGAATATAGAGCTGAAGGACTCTGGAGCTGATGGAATATTGGGCTGATGGAATATAGAGCTGATGGAATATAGAGCCGAGGGACTCTGGAGCTGATGGAATATAGAGCTGATGGAATATTGAGCTGAGGGAATATAGAGCTATTCAAAGGACAGTGCAGACATGGATTAGTAGTTCATCTGTGATGTATACTTGCAAGGTCACAGTGAAATGTGAATTCTTGAGAGTGTGGAGATGTATATATCGTATATTCCAGCTTCACTGGAATGAACACAGAAACAGACATGTTTGAAGGCTGTGCATTCACAAACTAGGCGATGGACACAACCCACACAGAGACTGCCCACATGGTGTACAAGTATTTTCAGCGGTTGTGCTGTAGAGTATATATAAATAAACAAGAAGAGTTGAAGGGGGTAAGTTTGGAGCTTGGCATTCTTCCTCCCTCTGGTTCGTGGACATGTGGGAGCCGATTTCCAACCAGAGCGAGACGTCAAATTAAAAGAGGCTTTATTGATAAAGCATGATAGAAAATCATACGTGTAAATACACTTCTTTTGGCATTTATTAGCTTCTTAATTTCACATAGGAATTACCGATACCAATCAGATTTTGAGTACGTGTTGCTTATCAGTGTAGACTAATGCAGTATAACGTAAAAATAATAATAAAATAATGATAGTGAGAAAATTCATTCACATAAATTCACAGATAAATAAATAAATTCCAGTCATCTGTTGGAGTGCCTGACTTTGGCATTAACTCTACTTATTCCCTAAACACTGTTGTCCCACTTCACTTATATTATTTGAAGCCCATACAGAATGTCTCAGTGAATTAGGAAAATATGCTAACATGCCAAAGCTTAGATTCAGCTTGTCAAGATTAATACTCTTCAGACTGAGTATGAGGTCAAGGGACTTTGTGGGAGGAAAAAGAACGGCGAGAGGTATTAGTTTAAAGACTGACTCAGTGGGAAAGTCAAGGACCACAATTATATATGATATAATAGGACATGCTCCAAAAGAACATATCTCACTTAAATTCACAATGGTCCCAAGAAAGGAATTATGTTCACCATTCGGGAGAAAATTCTCCAGATCCTATTATCGGGGGAAATGACTCGTGAAAACTAATCGCACCTCTCCGATGGAAAAGACATATGCTGTCTGTGATGTTAGGTTAGCTTCTAAAGATCTGTGAGAAATAACAACGACTATGAAAACAGTCACGGTCCTACGATCATGACTTCGATGTAAGTGGAGGCCAAACGTTTACATACACCGAGGGTAAAGACACTCAACGTAAATTTTTCAAACTAAACTCCACACATTTCAAGGGCCTCCTTGCTCATACGTGCTTTTTCAGTTTTCTATGGCATTCATGTCAAGGCTTTGTTATAGCCACTCCAATACTTTCACTTTGTTGTCTTTACACGAGGATCTCCTGATGCCATCTGCTTTCTAAAGTGAACCAGTATCTTTTCCAGGAAAACACCCTCACAACATCATGCTGCCACCACCATGCTTCACAATTACGACGGTGTTCTTCAGATTAAAAGCTCCATACGCTACACAGCGCTGAACATTACGGCCGAACGAGTCAACTTTGTTCCATCTGACCAGAGAAAACTCGTCCAAAAGGCTGGTGATCACCTCTAAACTTTAGCAACGAACCCTTGTGAAAATCGAAATAGAAAAAAATAAAGCCAATTAAAAAAGTGTGTAGGATTTAAACATGCGCACAGGACATGTCTGAGGAGAACTTTTTATGTGATGTATACATGTGCGACAGGTTTATTCAATGTAGAACCACACAGTGCTGTGTGTGTTCGGATCCGTTATGCAATAAAGCTGTTAAAAATACTCAGTAAAGTGAGGTCAAAATGGGTTTAATGGGATCTTTCAGTCAACGAGAGTGTCTCTTTTGCAAATATGTTTGCTGTCCTCCTGCCCTCGTTTCTTTTCCATGCATCGCTTTCGCGAGTCCGTAGAAGGAGGAACTAAGAAACGAGAAAAAAAATAAATAATCAAGAAAAGGAAACAAAGAAGTGCAGTTAAAGAAATAAAGAGATAATAAGCGATTATTGTTAATTACGTAATGTACAAGGCACTCTCGGCAGAGACATAGATCGTTCCCTAATTGTGGTATATTAATAAAAGATCATAAAATATAATAATAAAAGGGACACGCACAAAAATAAATAAATAAAGGGTGCCTCAAGGGATGACTCGCTAAGCTACTCATCTTGGGACTTTGTAGCTTGTTAATATTTCCTAAGCTGTAACTGTTTATAAATATAATACAATACAAAACAAGCTCAGGATTGAACCGGGACCCTGTAGCTGCATACCCTCTTAATAGACAATTCAAATGTTTCCAAACATAAATCTGACGTGCTGGGTTTCTCCAAATGAATTTCATGTGACGGTGTTAAATACCTAGTGGTTGTCGATCTGAAAGCAAAAGGATTAGTGAGTCCTGGACCCTGGGGCAGGAACTAATGCAGGTTCCTCCACACCCACCATGCATGAACCAGTCCCTGAAGCAGTGAACGCCCCGCAACCCAGCACATGCAAAATAAAATACATACATTACTACATGACACATCCATGATGAGTACTGAGCAGCCTCTGTGATGCATAGAAAGCAGACTTACCTTAGGCGATTGGCTTTATTTGCTCGACAAAAAGCGTCCAGCTCTTTAACAAGTTCCGACTAAACGGCCTGCAGTGACTACATGTTGAGTATTCTTTGGCCCAATTTAGTGATCTGGCTTGTCTTTCTTTTTTGGGGGGTTTTCTTCTCATCAACACACTTAGTCTTTTTTCATCTGCTTATCTTAGCTCCAGTTATAAAAACAGCTCGGCCATAACCGACTACTCCTTGGTTGCGATTTCAGATCCACACACCAATAACATTTTCAGATTGATTTCCCATTCTGTGATTTTCCATTCATTGACCCATGCTCTATGCATCTATGCATGTTTTGAATGACAGCGTAAAGGCCTAAGTCATTCAAATCGATGCTTGTCGAGGCCTGCTCGGTAATATGTCCCCGCCAAAATGTAAAGTTATGCCTTTTGAGGCTTCGGTTTTATAATTATAGTCTGTACGTCTAAGTGTTACTAATACAGTAGCTCAAAGCCGACTAAACAGAAAGCATTTCCACTCCCTCGTCCCTCGACTTCTTCACAGGTAATTTACTGCATAATAATAACGTCTGCGTTGTCCATAATTACCACTTAGGGCTTATCTATGTCCTCCATACACTGCTCATCATGATGTTTTACAAGCCCATGCCGTCTGCTGTCACTTTGCACAGTGACGTTATCTAGTTTAACCTCTTGCTGCTGTTCTATGTAGTCTGTGTGTGTACCGTCGAGTAAAACAGAAGTAAAATAACTAGCCGCAATCTGCGCGTTTTGTTACGTATCTGGCTATCAATGCGTTTTGAGTCAACATTACTGAGACGAGAGCAGCAGGCAGTTCGTTCGAGAAGCACAAACCGGGCACACGTCAAATCAATGCTTCGGAAACAAACAAAAGAAAGAAAGAAAGAGAGAGAGAAAAAAAAAAGCTGGGAGTGAAGGAACCCAATGACATTTAGATGACTAATCAGCCTGGAAATCACCATGCATACGTAACGATGTTGGTTATAAATAATAAGAACATTCCTGAATGTTTGTAATGATCTATATCTTCTGGTGTTCAAAATCGAGACCCCTCAGGGCAGTGAAGATGGAAATCAAAACAACAGTGAAGCAGTGTTAGAGTCAGGATCATATGAAAGGCCCTCGGCAAGATGAGGACGAAATAAGTGAGGATACTCAATTATATGACAGAAAAACTGTCAATTATTCGTCCTGTCACTGAGACAAAGATGTGCCGATGCCCACAGTATGGGAGACAGCACTGTAGCGATTTGGGGTTCCCGAATCTCCGAAAGAGATAGTGGTCCAAAAGAGTGTGATTAGTCATGATCTCTAGGTAAAAGGGGTGGCATTACTCTGTCCCCTGTCAATCAGAGTGACACTAGGAAATCGTGGAGAAGGGGGTAGATAGCACATTCCGTGAAGTCTGTGAAGTTGCCCTGTGACATAACATGAGCAGCAGTTCTCGGAGGAAGCTCATGCTCACCCACACCCTCCCCAGTCCATAGCTGTTGTGTGATAGGGCAGATCTGGCTAGTGTGTGGTAATTGGCAAATGCCCAAATGTGTACAAAATGTCCATAAATGGTGTACAATTAAAACAAAGATTTCCTGACGTGATCTTTCATGAAAGAGCGTCTTTCAAAAATTTTCTAGTGAAAAGATGTAGCTGCGGCTTCACATCTCAGGATTGGTAGGTGTCAAAGGATTTTTTTTTTTAGAGTACTACAGGTGCTTAAAATATCGTGGAAAAGTTCGTTGTTTTCCGTAGTTTAAATCAAAAAGTGGAACTTTTATATATTGTAGTTTCATCACACATAAAGATGGATTTTTTTTTTTTTTTTTTTAAATCTCGATGATTACGGCTTACGGCTCACGGAAATCAAAAATCCAGTATCTCAAAATATTAGGATAAAAATTTATAATACAGAAATGCTGACCTGAGAAGACTCTAATCAGCGAATTAACTCAAAACACCTGTGAAGGTTTCCTGAGCCTTCAGTCTCTCAGTCTGGTTCAGTACACACAACCACAATCACGGGGAAGATGGAAGTAAACGCTGTCAAGATTTTAAGAAAAAAAAAGGCTTGAAGTATATCACATTATATGTGATGAATCTAGAAAATATGAAATTCCCACTTTTTGAATTAAATTACGTGGAAAAATGGACTTTTCCACAATATTCTTTTTTTTTAAAGTTTCATTTTTATTGAACATTTCTGCTGAACACTTCTGATGAACATTTCTACAGAACATTTCTACATTTCTGCTGAACATTTCTGCTGAACGTTTCTGCTAAACATTTCTGCTGAACATTTCTAATGACCAGTTCTGCTAAACATTTCTGCTGAACATTTCTGCTGAACATTTCTGCTATACATTTCTGCTAAACATTTCTGCTAAACATTTCTGCTGAACATTTCTGCTGAACATTTCTGCTATACATTTCTGCTAAACATTTCTGCTAAACATTTCTGCTGAACATTTCTGCTAAACATTTCTGCTGAACATTTCTGCTATACATTTCTGCTAAACATTTCTGCTGAACATTTCTGCTATACATCTCTAATGACCATTTCTGCTAAACAATCCACAATATTCTAATTTTTTGAGGTGCACCTGTATGTGTAATTATGTATGTCTCTCACTCGGATTATGCAATCTACACACCTTCTAGAACTCTAAGGGCTGCAAAGTTAACAAAAACACTCTTGAACTGTAAGGACATTCTGAGTCAAGAAAAATCATTCTATAATTCCAATGACTTAAAGGCAAAACAAACATCATTCTATAATTTATATATATATATATATATATATATATATATATATATATATATATATATATATATATATATATATATATATATAGAGAGAGAGAGAGAGAGAGAGAGAGAGAGAGAGAGAGGGGGGTTTAAAACTGCTTCACCATTAACATAGTGCTATAGATCAGGTTATTATTTCATATCCATTACTTCCATATGGTACAGGATGTTTAAAAACAAACAAATGGAATTGTTTTAATAAAGGCTACAAGTGAAACTCCTAGTCTTTTGTAAATAATCAAAGGGCGTTCTTAACCAAATAACTGAACCCTTGTAGTTCTGCAGCAGTGTTTTGTTGTAATTAATGCATACAAGGACATATTAGTAGCTGAAAATAAAGTAAATGTAGAATTATAAACGTTGTAATCGTGCTACATCATGATGTGCATTATTCACTGTTCTGCAAATGACCTTTGACATCCAGCTACCATCTGCCGTGCTAAAAACAGATGTGTTATACAGAGGCAGCTGTCCCTTTGTATATTGGTGGTTTATTGGTGAATTTTCACTCATCCAGTGCAAAGAGAGAGAGAGAGAGAGAGAGAGACTCACCAAGTGAATCATCAGTCCCTGAATGAAGCTGTGGAACGAACTCAATCATATTAACTAATATTCGCATTAATTGAATAATTCACTGATTCAATTAATTAAAGTTCACGAACAGCCACTGGAATCCAATCCAATCCAATTACGCCATAATCCAATCAGTAGATTAAGAGCAATAAAAGACGTGACCTCCTTAAGACACTGCGGTCATTCATGGACTGAAATAACGGTGTGACCAGACCTAGGTTCAACAGAGAGCAGCCTCGAGAGATAAAGAAACCTTGGGTTGAAGAGATAGACTTCATCTGATTTTCTGGGCGCCCCATTCAGATTATTAAAATGACCCGTGTGTAGTTCAAGTCTCCCATGGAAACTTATTTTTCTTAAATAGAGGCTTCTAAGGCACTGGATGTTTGTCAAAACATCTAGAGCACCACCTTTAAATCAGGGGATAGAAAATATGGACTGAAAAAGACTGATATTTTCCGTTGTGGTCAAATGTAATGCGATATAACACAAAAGCAAGATATCATGTAAAAAAAAAATAATAATAAAATAGAAAAAAGACGAATACAGTGATATACAAATGACAAGATGGCCATCACTGAAATAAGCATCGAGAAGGAGCCTAGTATATTGCCAATGTACTGTCCTAGTTTAATTTAGAAATACGGCTTCCACCCTGATTATTTGCCAGATTATAAAATAGCACTTGATCCACCCTATCCTATTATTATGAGTTGTCAAATTAATAAAATAATGCTGATTATTTGGTCAATTATATGCACTCTCAAAGAAACACACCCATGGTTAAGCTGCCTGAGCACGTTTTTCGAAGACTTTCAGAAACGATGTCAGGTTGGTAAATGTTAGCTAGCTGACCAAATCTATGAAATTCCTGTCAGATTATTTTAGCTAGCTGACTAATAAAGGAGAATCCTGTCAGATTAGCTAATGTAAAATAACTGACTAATAAAAATCTGTGAGAATCCTGTCAGATTAGCTCATGGTAGCTACCTGGCTAATAAAGGCTGTAAGAATCCTGTTAGATTATTGTTGAAAATCCTGTCAGGTTAAAATTTGTGAAAATCATATTAGGTTGTTGGGTTTGCACATTTTAACCAGCTGGATAATATGTTGTGTGAAAATCCTGTCAGGTTTGATCGTGTTACTGAGCTTGCTAATAAAGTCGGTATTAATCCTAGCAGTTTGGGTCATTTTAGCTAAATGGCTAATCTAATCTGTGAAAATTTTGAGAGGTTAAATCATTTTAACTAGCTAGCTAATCTAATCTGTGAAAATTCTGTCAGGTTAAATCATTTTAACTAGCTAGCTAATCTAATCTGTGAAAATTCTGTTAGGTTAAATCATTTTAACTAGCTAGCTAATCTAATCTGTGAAAATTCTGTCAGGTTAAATCATTTTAACTAGCTAGCTAATCTAATCTGTGAAAATTCTGTCAGGTTAAATCATTTTAACTAGCTAGCTAATCTAATCTGTGAAAATTCTGTCAGGTTAAATCATTTTAACTAGCTAGCTAATCTAATCTGTGAAAATCCTGACCGGTTAGCTCATTTTAGCTTGCTATCTTTCTCTCTGACTCAAAATTCCTCTCAAATACCTGGTCAGGTTAATTTATGTTACTCCCCTAGCATTAGCAGTGAAGATTATGAATGAATATGGATTTAAATCTTGTTAGATTAGCTCCTGTTAGTGGGCTACATTATGTCATATAGTGTTGTTTGTACTCTATGTACTTGTTTTTAGAGAATAAAAGGTTCTTTCGAGGATTTTGTTGAATGTTTTTTGGGCCAATGAGGTCTTACATGTGACGGCTCGCTCCCTCTGGCCCAGCTGATGCTGACATGGTGCCATGACCGGGATCAAAGCAAGCCTTTAATACATAGGCGGGTTCATGTCCATAAATCACGCACATCAATTCCAGGGGGTTTCTTTGTGATCAGAAGTTGGATCATGACTGATTTGAACCACACTAAAAGAGCAGAACAACTTGGAGGAAACATGGGGGTCTAGATGAAAAGATGAAACTATCAGATGATGCAACTCTACGGCAAATATCTGTGGTTGTGTGGTTACTTAATGACATCATGCACACTGAATTACGCTGTCAGATTATTTGAGAGTAAGCAGAACTATACATGAACTCTACACGCCACAGTGGGCCAATGATGGTTTGTGGTGGGGTTTATATGGCTTTTTAGGGAATAAGGCATGTAGTTTGGGACACATCCACAGACGGCTAATCATGCCGAGATGTTTTGGAAGGTTGGTGTTGTGTCCTGAAGAGTGAACAGGGTTTGTGGTTCGGGACACGTCCATAATGGACTAGTGATGGAGAAATGTTTTAGAAGGTTGGTATTATATCCTGAAGAGTGAACCGGGTTTGTTGTTTGGGACACGTCCATAATGGACTACTGATTGAGAAATGTTTTAGAAGGTTGGTATTATATCCTGAAGAATGAACAGGGTTTGTGGTTTGGGACACGTCCATAATGGAGTGTGAAACAGAGGGTTAAATGGCATCAGCACATATTTCAGTTTCATTGAGGCTGGACACCAGGATTTTTCTGGATAATCTTCAACTGCTTACTGAAACGTCACATAGCAGCAGAAAGTCTGGCAGATGCAGAAGTCAAAAGGTCAGAGGGCATAGGTCATCAGCCGCAGGAAATTCTCACATCTGAAAGCTCAGTGGAAAGCCCAGCTGTGATTGCATACGTGTTCATTAGAGAATCATCAAAGGGCCATGGGTAATGCTCCATCTGATACTACCACCACCATGCTTCACGGTGGGGATGGGTGTTCTCCAGGGGATTAGCAGCACTTTCGTGTCTAATATGTCTTTCGGCAAACTCCAAATAATTATATATTGAAGAGGCTGGGTGGTTTGGGCCACGCCCACAATGATATGTTGTAACTGTTTACGTGCACAGTGATGTCATGTATTAATGAGATTAGTATATAGTGTATAGAGTAAAAGTTTTAGACAGTTGAGGAGCTGTGAACAGGGCGTGTGGTTTGGGACAGTTCCACAGCTGAGGTGGTGTTCATATGGCCTATATACAGTGGCTTACATAAGTGTTTACACCCTTGAACTTTTTCACATTTTTTTCTCTCCTTCCATTCGTTCTTTCTTTCTTTTTTCCCCTTCTTTCTTTTGTAGAATTTCTTTCTTTTTTCTTTTCTATCTTTTCCTTTTTTCAATCGTTTTTCTCTTTTCCTGTCTTTCTTTGTTTCTTTCCTTTGTATCATTAATTTTTTCCTTCATTCTCTCCTTCTTTCTTTCATATAATTTTTCTTTTTCCCCCCTTCTTTTTCCTTACTTTCTTTTTTTCCTTTAGTTATCTTTTCCCCTTCATTTTCTCTCTTTATTCTGTTCTTCCTTCCTTGTTTCCCTTCTTTATTTTGAATTTCTTTCTTTTTTCATTTCTTGCTCATTCTTCCATTCTTTTGACCTTTTTCCTTTCTTCCTTCCTTCCCTTCTTTCTTGCTATTAACTTGCTTATATCTTCTGTCCCTTCTTTCATTCTTTTGTGCATTTTCTTTATTTTTCCTATATTTTTATCTTTTCCCTTTCTTTCTCCTTCCTTCCTTCTTTCCTTGTTATATATCTTCCCCTTCCTCATGGTTGACGTCTCTTTCCTTTCTTTCTCTTTCTTTCAGTCTCACACGTTGTTTATGTAGCCGTTAACAGTGCACATTCTGTGTGGGTTAGGCCACGCCCACAGGGATTATTTCATGTCCTGTACAGTGTGTGATTTGGGACCGGTTCCACAGTGAACTGACGTGACGATGGACTCAGTCCGGTGTATCCGTGTTCTCCTCCGTGCTCCTGCTCCTCCAGCGTGTGCGTTAGGGACTAGGGAGCGATTCCAGGTCTGGAGTCAGGGATCCGAGCAGCCGATCCTATCAGCCGAGCCTCTTCTGGAAGACGTCAGAGATATCTCGAAACCGTCTCCAGCTTCTGACCATGCGGATTGCAGAGGAAATGAAGCGGTGCAGAATCGAATCTCCACTCCTTCATGGGCATTAAATACTACTTTAATGCTCTGTTTTATAGCGTGATGTACAGATCATGTCTCGCGTGCAGACGGTCAATAAAGGAGGGCGTGTCAGATCTGAGGGCGGTGCAGTGGTGCAGAATCCAATCCCAGTTCTTTATGGACATGGGACGCAGCGCTAATGTCATGTTTTATAACATAATGTACAGCTGAATGTCTCTAATGTACCTACAGTGCACCTCCACTGCTCTAATCCAATCATTCTGAACGCGACACTGAACAGATGGAAATGAAATAAACGTTAAAGGTCCTCAGATGGACATTTACGTTACACACTCACGGTCACGGAGAGCTCGACGGTGTGTCTTAAAGCAGAAGATAAAACAGAAAAAGAGAAGAAGAACAGACCGAGCGTTAAATACGGATATATGAACGTATCGGTTTAAAAGTGTTGATTAAACCCAGGAGGTGTGAATAATATACGGTCAGAGCTGTGTGCTGGGAGACGGACCAGTCTGGGCTACAGAGTCTTTCTCTTCTCTATCCGCTTCTCCATCTCTCCTTCGGTCTTTTCTTCCTGTTGGTTGCTGCCTTTCTTTCTTACTTGTATCCTTCTTGGTCTTGACCTTTCTCTTTCTTTTCTTCCTTTCTGGATTTTTATTTTTTTTGGTCGTGGTTAATTCCTCCCTTCCTTCTCCACACGTCTTGTTCATGTCTTTCATTCCCAGTCCTTTCTATCGATTTCACAAAGAAAGAAAGAAAGAAGTCAACCAACAGTAAGACTACTGTTGGTTGACTTCTTTCTTTCTTTCTTTGTGAAATCGTCAACGTTTCCTTTCATTCTTTCGTTTTTTTATGTCTGCCTTTTTTGTCACTTCTTTTTCCTTTCTCTGTCTGGACCGTTTTGTTTCCTTTTCTTTCTTTTCTGCCTTCCTTCCAGTTTCCTGGTGTCTTTCTTTCATTCTGTCTTCCTGTTTTTCTCTTTCTTTCCTCCATCCCATTTCTTTCTGTATTACTACCACTTCCTTCCTTCCTTCCTTCCCATTTTATCTTCCTTCCTTCCTTCCCGTTTTTTCCTTTCTCCCTTCCTTCCCGTTTCTTTGTCTTTCTTTCATTCTTTCTTCCTTCCTGTTCTCCTTTGTTTCTTCCTTCCTTCCTTCCTTCCCATTTCTTTCTGTATTTCTTTCAATCTTCCTTCCTTCCTTTCGTCCCATTTTCTTTTATTCTTTCTTCCTTCTTTCTTGTTTTTTTTATTTCTCTGTTTCTCTTTCTTTTATTCTTTCTTCCTTCCTTCCCGTTTTCTTCCCGTGTTTCTTTCTCTGCCTGTAGGTTTTCATTTATATTCCTTTTACATTTTCATCCTACAGGTGTGTCCATCATCTCTTCCATCTCCCCTTCCTTCGGTGTCTCCCCCACTTGCTTTATTTTTTGTCTCATCTCTGCCATTTTCTTTCTTTTAAAAAAAAATAATTTAAAATTCTCTCAAAACATTAAAAAATTTGCTCCAACACTGGGGTGAACCTGTCGCCATCTGGTGGAGACTTTGTGCAATTTCAGTTTGAGCTCAGATGAGCTATCCCGCTTCATTTCATAAACATCATCTTTTTTTTCCCCCTGGAAGATTCTTGCAGCAATAAACAAGAACCCATTTATTGATTTATTTTTCTGACAATATGCCACCACTGCGCCGTTTAATCCCCAAACCCAGGAGTAATGATCGTAAATAACTCGTGTACTGACAGCAGAAAGAACCTACAAGGTCATAAATCCTTTTATTGAATATGAAAAAGGAGCATATTTATAGAACATACAGTGTAACAGACCATGTCCCACAATCAAGTCAATAAACGCACGTCTTAAAATAAAAATAAAAAACACGCATAAAGACCTCTTCTCAAACCAGAGGCATGGATCGGATCGTTTCTACATCGAGTTCAGATCTTCTTTGATGATAAGTGAGATAAACGCTTTAACGTAAGAATCTCTACGGCTGGATCGAAACAAAGCCTGTGTTTACAGCACCTACCGTGCGTAAGTATTCACCCCCACCCCCACCCCCGGTGGAACTACATTGGACTTCAGCAGGACTGAACGTTGTGAATCTACATGTAATAGATAAGACAAAAATTTATCAGCGCAAAAGTATTCACCCTCCCCTTGTGGTCGTGAACCATTAAATCCGTCCGAAGTTACAAAAGTAGTTTAAACCACAGCAACGGGGAGGGGAGGGGAAGGATGGAGGGGGTGAATACTTATGCAATCACAAAGTTTAAAAAAAAAAAAAAAAAAAACCCCAAAAAGTCTATTTAAAATTTGTAAATAATTGTCTAACCTATGCTTATATTTATATATCGACATAACAGGCTGTTTTGCGTAGATTCGCTGTAATTAATCCCGAACGAAGGCCGTGAAAAAATTCAAGGGGGCGAATACTTATGCAACACACCGCCTGTTATTTAATTAAAAACGTGTTCTACCCTGAATGTACATATTACTCTGGCTCGGATGAAGAAAAAATAACGGTAAGAGACGGGAGCTCCCTCGGTTCGTGCGATGATCGGATCGCGATGGCGGCGTCTTAAAGGAATATCTCGGCCAAATAACCGAACGTTTGATCCCAAACGCAATCCATCAACCACGACGTGTTTTCCTCCAGCTTCGACTTCGATGTAGCCAACAAGTAACAGACGTGTTTCAGCTTAAAAGGTCCAAATCTTACGTACACGCTTTAAATCAGTGGTTCTCAAAATGGAGGCTGTAAAGCAGAACCAGGGGGGACTGGGATTCATTCATTCATTTATTTATTTATTTTATTGTACGTTTTTGTTTGGAGAAGTTAATAATAAATATAAAAGTTATTGTTGTTTGATTGGTCACTTAAATCAAAAAGGTTCCGGAACACCGTTAAACAGCAAAAAAATATATATATATTATACACTTATGATAACGAGCCTAACGGATTTATTTATTTTTTTTTTGTTTATTTATTTCTACAACTGGTTCTCAAAAAGTTCGAGAAACCCTCGCCACCATTTAAACATCGTGATGTTTTACATTTTTTTTTTTCAAACCGTCATGTATTTTTACAAATATACGCTCATAGTACAACCGTGAGATTTCTGCTACAACTCAGCTTTAAAACTCTGGGAGGCGGGGCCTACAATGGGGCGGAGTCATCCCAGAGAATCCAGACTTCCATTTGGTCTTAGCGCACATTTAGTCGGCGTCGCAACTTCGGACGATAAACGAGCGCGTTTTCGGACGCCCAACATGTCGTTAAAAAATAAATTCACGTTATGGACATCTTTTAACATGTTTAAGATTTCTTTTTTTTTTTTTTTAACAGACCACTGAATACACTTCGATGGGAGAAATTCTAGTCTAAACCCTATAGACAGACATGTTAGAGCCCCAGATTTCAGTAAGCAGAGCCATGAAGCCACTTGGCAGCCATTTTGGTTCTCGTTCTCCATAGATTCATGTTGTGTTTTCTACCATCATTAATATTATTATTCTTATTGTTTAAATGCAGCTAGAATGAAAAATGGGCCGTGCTCATTTCTGTGGAGAAGTGCTTTAAAAGATTCGAGACAGCATGTATTATTACGTGGAGAATCGTTATCGACGTTAGCTAGCAAATCTAGTTTACTAGATGAGGAAGAGTTCATGGGAAAGGGAAGTCACCGGTATAACTACGGTGCAGAGGAAGTGCTAGACTCCGGGCACTGATCGATCACAGGTTCTGCTTTACATCCACAGCTAGCTCGATGGAAGTATCGGCGTTCCCGTCAGAATCCAGGGCGAGGACGAGTCTCGATCTGGTTTGATTTAAGGACGGTACGTTCCTGTTGAATTCTGGGTTCCGATTGGTCAGAGGGTGTCGATTCGTTTTCGAACACCGCAGTTCTGACAGTTTATATTAACGTGCTTTTAATACGTTACCGTTTCTATAGCGACAGCTCACACAGGGACTCTGCTTTGTTTAAAGCAGAGGCGTTGATTGTTTTTCCCTTAACAGCGGCGGACACATACATCCTCACACAAGCCACAAGCCACATCCACATTATTTATTCATTTCCTATTTATAACGTGGTGCGCTAAATACCGAGGCTGATGAAGAAAACTGTATGTAAAAGTAAAGAGGAAAAAAAAAATAAAAATCAGTGAATCTTTAAAACCTTTAAGCATGAAATGTAAAAAAAACAATATAAAAATGCTCTCGATTGAGAAATACTGGGTGAACTGCGCAGAAAACGAATCATTTGATCCCTGATCTGTATGAAAGTGCCTGTTGCTTAAAAACACACGTGTAAGAAGCCGATGTGGGGGAAAGGGGGGGGCACGTACTTACTGAACATATAAAATGTGGCTTTAAATGTTGTGAAACTCTGTCCTACCTATCTAGGGCTATAATGAGGTATGAATCTGGGCTTCCTCCGAAAAATAAAAAAGCGACGAAAACGAATGGAATGTGATCGAGACGTGACACGGTAACGTTGCGCGGGAATTCACGCGCGCTTTCTTTGGCGCGGTACATTCGTGACGCGCAGGTTTCCACGCGGGGAATGATACGACTCGGAAAGAGAAAGGCCACTTTTCCGCAAACAAAACAGGAATACACGCACGTGTCTGAATAAACGGCGTTGGCTTTGTGTGCGTGCATAAAAGTCTTCGCCTCTCCGAACGCTGAGAACTCGAACCGCGCCGGACACCACGCTCTGCGTGTTCGGCGTCTGACGTGAGCGGTTTAAAAAATAAAATAATAATAATAATAATAATAATAATAATAATAAGCGTTCAGCGTTCAACTCGCAGCACAGCTACCAGCATGCAGCCATGTTTAATAAAACTCCTACAACACACCCTTCCCTGCTGTGTGACGCCTCTACATCTCTGGAAATAAAATGCCTGAGCGTATACGTGTGTATATCTACACACACACACACACACACACACCCGCAGTGCTTTATGGAGGCTAGAAAGCAGCTACGTGTGTGTACGAGTGGGTATGTGTGTACAGTATACACGGTCCCTACATACCCATGTGTAGACAAGTGTAGACTTAGATGGCATTAAAGGATAAAACAAAAAACAACAACAACAAAAAAAAAAGTTCCCGCATCCCAAACGTATTCGAAGTTTGGAGGCTAAATTAAAAATCTTAATATTAACGGCCTCCGGTTTAGCGTTCGATAAGCGCTTGGCGTTAAATCATCACGCGATCGACTCCAGACACGGGGTACGATCTCACGAGACGGTTGATGCGTTTTAATCCTAGCAGGCTAAATAAAATAAAATAAAAAAAAACACGTCCATGTTAAGGCTGTGTGTGTGTGTGTGTGTGTGTAATAATCAAATGTATCAATATATAATATACACTGATTATAGTGCGGGAAATAATGTATACGTCTTCCTACCTAGAACAAATTGTTTTGAGGGAGGACGGGCAGCATAACACACTCTGAGGAGAGCGCTATCTACCTTCTTCTGCATACATGAACTGACAGATACCCAGGGTTGGCTAGTGTCGCGGTGATCGACAGGCGCGAGAGAGTGTGTGCCCCTCCCACGGATAATTTTGCTGGAGCACTCACTCACTCACGGAACACCACACCCTGAGGACACTTTCGGAAGCAGTTTCGTGAAACAGCCGCGAGTCACCGCAATGAAACCCGGTTATTCTATCGCAACGATCTGAATAAATGCACTTCAGACACAAAAGCAACTGGTTCTGGTTCATTATATATATATATATATATATATATATATATATATATATATATATATATATATATATATGTATGTATGTTTTAGTTTGCAAAGAAATGAAAATCAAATTTAAAAAGAGAAAAGTCATGGCGCCTTATAAAAGGCGGACGGGTTTATAGTAGCGTATAGTAGCTGAGGCGCTGCGACGGCCGAGCTACACCGGTGGAAGACGTCATGAGGCGCTCTTCCGCCGTCGTTTTATGGGTGTGGCTAAATGTTAACCGGGTAACGCCACGGACATTCTCGGTAAATCACGTCCGAGCGGTATCGCCCGACGCGAGTACGGGGAAAATCGGCGCTGTTGAAACTTTTTGAAAAATTCTGGCGGGATTGTTCGGTTCGGTTGGACTTGGATTACTAAAGATGGATGAGTGAAGCCCGTTGTGTGCATGTCGTTATGTGGAAGGATGTCAAGTGTCGTGTGGAAACATAAACGTGCTGGAGGTGAAGGACGGCATAGTGGTTGGCTCTCGAAATGGATCTCAGTGGACTCTCCCTCGTGGTTTCAAAAGGTAAAAAGGTTACTCGGTTAGTATAAGCGGTTTATAGTCCTCTACGAGTTAAAGCAGCATCGTTCATACTGTGACAGGATCTGTTAGCATATCACTATTATATTCTAGCTGAACGAAAAAAAAAATAAAATGACAAAAAATAATAATATATATATATATATATATATATATAATATATTTTTTTTTTTTTTTAAAGAGACACGGAAGCGGGATATTAACGTAGAATCTCACGCGGCTTTATAAAAGGTCCTCCGTGACTCTCCGACTGTAGTGGTTGAAAGAACGGGAGCCGTGTGTCGAAAGTTGCCTGGCTGGACGAAGGCAGAAGGCTCTGTACACATCCGTTTCTCCCCGTCTGAGCTTTGACGTTGTTTTAATAGTCCGCAAGTGCATAGGAGCCAGAAAGTTTTCCACAGGAACCCACATGCATAGAAAGGCTCCGCCCTCCTCCGTATTAAGAACAGGGAGAAGAAAAAAAGAAATGTAACAACTTGGAAAGTCGGTTCATTTGGAACGTCAGTGTGCGTGTAAAGCTCCATGAGAACGTGAGAACATGAATCTCCGCTCTAGACGTTTTAAAATAGAATTAAAACTTTTTGTACATTTTTATTTTTTTTGAAACACGCAGAGGTCACTCGGCTTCACCTCTCCGTCCGCGGTCCGGCGTCACCAGTTGGCTTTGACCGCTTTGATGTCACTCACCAGATTCTGGGCGAGGCAGATGCCGAAGATCTGCGGACACACAGCACAAGCCGAGAGATTAGGATCGTGATCTGTGTAATACAGTAGTGTGTCCAGCAGGGGGCAGCGTTTCATTAACCTGCACCTCATCATTATCATCATCAGCAACAACATGCTGCTACAATACAGAGACTTCTACTTTGGAAGGTTTCCTCCAGACCTCTACTACCTACCTTGGAGCTGCATTCAGGCACTACTTTATCAAGTAAACCTACCCTCTGGGTCACACTGTAGCCCGTCTGTCTCGCTGTGTAACCCTACGCTCTTTTCCGTATACGTTCTTTTCACACACACACACATATATATATATATATATATATATATATATATATATATATATATATATAATAAATAGTCTAGTTCTCATAACTCGTCAATGACACGAGCAGCGTGACCGGAAAGCTGGTTGTTATGGCAACGTGGAGACCAAAACCACACTCTGCGCTGCCTGTGAAGAAAGGGTTTCGGATCGGGACTCGCCGATCGGGACGTGATCGGATGTCCGTATTAAAGATGATGATGATGGTCAGGAGGTGGACGGGGTCTTACTTGTAGAAGTGCGATACCGACGAAGATGCCGGCGACGATGATCAAATTGTCCTGCAGCCACTTTTCAAACTGCCCCACGCACCCCTTGGTGTAGATGTACTTCTGTCGATCTAGTTCCTGAAAAACAAATAAAGGAACGATGAATAAAATCACACATCTGAGATATCTATGACAGCAAGGACGGTGTGTGTGTGTGTGTGTGTGTGTGTGTGTGTGTGTGTGTGTGGGAGACCAAATGTACCCACAAAGACAGGAAAATCTGACCGTTCTGACCTTGTGGGCATATTTGAAAGGAAAACTGCATCTTTTATTTAATAAACTACAAGTGTGTGAGTGAGTGTGTGTGTGTGTGTGTGAGTGAGTGTGTGTGTGAGAGAGAGAGAGAGAGCTCATGTTTCTTTGTGGAGGAGCAGCAGGACGGCGGATAATCGGCAGCGAGGACACGCAGCTTCTCCGACACGCTGAGCTGACAGAGCCGGCTCCATGCGGAGATGACGAGCAGATTACAGGATTACGAGTTTAAACACAGCGAGCGGCAGCAGACGGACGTCTTCCCGCGGACCTCGGCGCTCTACGTAACGCCGAGCCGACGTCCCGCAGTGCGTCCGCGAGGGCAGGCCCGGAGCTCACAGTCGCGTGTGCACCGGAGCGTCTCGGTTGAAGCTGCGGCGACTTTTACACGACTTGAGATATTACAATGGCTGCATTTCGGAGGAAGTCTGCATTCTGGGTATTTGGATCATCGATCAAAAAAAAAAAAAAAGAAAAAAAAAAGTTTAAACCTAGTTATTTACTGTATATAAAGATTTCATCGTTTATCGGGTTAAAGGGGTATTTATTTATATTTTTTTAGGTTGAACTGGTCTTTTAAGCACATCGTGAAAAAGACAAAAACGAAACCTGCATAAAAGATTTAAACCCGGTCGTCCTGAAATAAGCTACACACGAGTCATGAGCCGCAGCCCAGCCCAGGGTTTGTCTCTTTTGTTTTGACGGATGACATAAAGGACCTTGAAAAAGTCCACGGCCGGGCCAATGTGAAGTCGAGAGGATGTGCTGGAGAACCAATGAGACGACAGGGAAGTGACTGCCCCCGGGGGCTCACTCAATACAGTCCTCCTTTAAAAACACGGTGTCTTTTTTTTTATATAATCCGTCTCCGATTTCCTCTCCCACGCTGCGCTCGGCCTCGGGATGCAGCGCCGGGAACACGCAGGGCTTCAGTGAAACGGCACGGAAAGCCTTAAAAAAAAAAAAAAGAAATCCGAAACTCTGTACGTTTCGTGACACGATGGAGAAACCGCCTCCGTGTGCTACACGATTACTTCTTACGAAATGAAATCTTACTCCGGGAGTCTCTTTTGTTTTGTTTTTGTCTGCCGCTTCCTCTCCACACCCATCCAGGCAGAAACAAACAAACAAACAAAAAAAGAACACGCTAGACTAACAGGATACGAAAGATTCAACGGAACTGCACGGTTTCCACTCTTCTGACTTTTTCCATGGCCCGTATACCGCATTACTCACGGAAAGTGAATGACTCATATCTGCCAGGACGAGGACGAGGACGACCAGCGAGTACTGCCTGATTAGAACACGCTTTACTGACTCGGTTACAGATCAGGGGCGGGATCAAACGCGTAAACACGTCAATAAATCACGCGCTTCACCTTCACCGGATCTCCATCCATGTTTTATCCGTTTGGTATGTGGAACTTGTAGAGAATCACATCGTCGAGCAGCGGTTTTCAGCCCAAGACCCAAACAAGACATTTAGAGCTTTTCTAGTGACTAAACACCGCTAATGAGCTTCACTCGGCATGTCCGATACGCACATGCGTCTTCCATTCATCCCTTTCGGGCACGAGGGGGACACCGGATGGGGCGCCGACCCATCACAGGGCACGGTCACGCGCACATTCACACACTACGGACAAATACGTAACGCTGATCGGCCAACAGCGCAGGTCTTTGAAGTGGGGGAGGAAACCCCCCGAAGCACGGGGAGAACGTGCACACAGGGAGGAGGCGGGATTCGTACGCCCGATCCTGGAGGCGCGAGGCAAACGTACGAACCACCGACCCGGACAACCCCAAAGCTAATCGTCGTTCCAATCATGCATGTCTCAAACGGTTTTATTCCTCTTACGCTACAGCAATTTGCCAGTTATTACAATTCGTCATCCATAGCAGCCACACAGCTATAGCGAACAGCACGCTCGCAGTTTTGTTTTGTTTTTTTTTGGGACCAAGAAACGAACACATGCAACGTTAATGAGTAAACGTTTCGATTTTTAGTCCCGGTGAACAGGCCGTCGCTATAGAAACGCTTCAATAAACACGTCGTGCTCGACACACAGAGCAAGTGCCTTTAACCTTTAACATTCCACATCGCTACTTCGTCTAACGTGATGCCTGTTCTATTGTTTTATTTTTCTGACTCAGGTTAAATCAGAGCGCTCCTAAACGGACAGCGCGTCCATGGTAACGGAGCTGGCGGGGTGCCTCGACTGTCACCACGCCCGTACCGAGGGAGAGCAGCGAGGCCTGGCGTAGCTCTCCGAATCCCCGATTACAGAGCGCCGCGTTCCTCTGCCTAAAACGGGAAGCTAATTATCACCTTGACGAGCTCAGACTGTTATTACAGGGCTCTGCTCCATGAGCTACAGCGCTCAATTATTGCACTTTAACCCCCTCAGGGTGGGGTCAACGCACACTCTGTGTGTGTGTGTGTGTGTGTGTGTGTGTGTGAAACAAAATGTGCATTAAACACGTCCCTGTACAATGGCTTCTATAAACAGCATGTATTATCATCATACGGATGGTCGCTCAGTTCAGGATCGAGGGGCCTTCAGTAACACGGCAAACGTTCCGAGCGCTTTCTGTAGAAAACCCCCCCCGTTCGTGCTGTCGTGAAATCCAACCCACGGCGTGCATTTACAACGCAAATGCCTACTGCGTGACCCGCGAAACGTTCACCGACGGAGCGCTGTCTCGGTGAGATCACAGGCGTTTTAAGACACGCGTGATGGTACACGGAAACGCACGTGAACGGCGTCGCGCTGAATCAAACGGCTCCGTCTGTACAATACGTTAAAGGAATAAAACACCCGTGCTACGGGAAAAGAATCGACATCGAGCAGAGTCACTGTTACTACTCTGACGTGGATGGGTTTTCCTCCGACGGCGTATCCCGGAGTGCTTTATTCCTCTTATACCACACGGCAGCAATCTGCCAAGACATTATCATGAAGCACAACATGGTCCGTGTCCGTTTATACTCACGTCGAACGGTCGTTCTCTCACCGGCCTCGCTCTTGAGGTTTACAAGACAAAAGAATGCAGCGGTTACAAAGCGCTGACACTGGAGACTCCTTCCAGATAAAAATGTTCCAAATAAACAAATGAGTCGTTCCTGGCATTTCCTGGCTCTTCTGATCGTTTACGAGACAGTACACGTTAATACAAACCTGCGACTACTGTCAGAGCTGCTGTTGTAGAAAATTAAACACCGTCTGAATGATCTGAACAGCGCAGGGAAACACCAAGAAACATTACGAGCTCGAGTTCTGGTATAGGATTCATTTTCCATAATCGATGCTGGTCGATGCAAATAAATAAATAAATGAATGAATGAATGAATAAATGTTTTTTTTTTGCGGTTTGTCACCCTCTCCCATCATTACCCGGCCTCTAAAGCAGCACACGTACACTGTAGGATTATGAACAAGCCCCGCCTCCACTACATGTAGTCCCAATCGTAAAGTCAAAAAACGACCAAATGCCACCGAATAATATACTATTCAAAAAAGTTGAGAAGTGTTTTTAAAACCAAGGTGATTATGGGAAACCCGTAGGAGACATGATGGTGATGCTGATGCTGATGATGATGATGATGATGATGAAGGGTACGGTACTTACTACTTCAAGCCGCACGTCATATCCACACTGGGTGTTCAGAACATCTTCCTGGAAGGAGCAGAGAAGCACGCGGTCACTCCTGATACACATTATTACATGTTTTACTAACACACACAAAAAACCCTCAACAATAACAGTATTATTATGAATAATAATAAAGAAAAATGTCCACAAATATGAAGTAATGTCTCTTCATCAGAATCCTGGAGAGAATCAGATCAGCAGAGGTAAGGAATTAAAAAAAAAAAGCAACAACAAAACAAATGGTCACGACTTGTCGGCCGATACATCGTCCCAGAAACGATGGAGATAGACCATGTTATTGTCGCTTTAAGACCATATGATGTCACTGATATAGGGATGATAACAGAACAGCATAATAATGCTTTGTTTTCCTCTTTCAGAGAGCGATGGACTTCTTAACATTCTTCAGACGTTGCAATTGGAAGCCACTATTGTTATTATTATTATTATTACATAATCTGATGATCATCTCGGTCATTTTTCCCTTTCAAACCAAGTGAAATTCCTAAAGTCCGACAGAAATCCCAAGGCTGACACGGGTGACCCGGCGGAGTGATGAAGAGTCGAGGCGCTCCATTTAACGCCCTAATGGCGGTCAAGGCGCGTGTTCACACCGACGTGTAAAACGCGTAGCGTCAAAGTGGCTTTTTTTTTTTTTTTAGGACTGGGTGTCGTTCGAGTACTAAACTTCTAGTACTAGTACTAGACTAAAGTCTTACCAACGAAGAAGAAGAAGGAAGCAAGTAGCCAGATGGACGTTGAGCTGCTAGCGTCTTTGGTGTCTGAACGCCGAGAGCTTTACGATGGACGCCACAGAGACTACAAGGATGTTGAGGAGTGATTGTAAAAGTGATCCATCAACAGTTCATGGATTTGAAACGGAAAGTCGTGCAGCGCCACCGGGGTATTTCTGCTTTTCAGTAAGCGCCATCTACTGTCAGGGAGTGAATTTGCACTTCGCTCGTGTTTAACGTGTGGACGTGAACGCAAAAAAAAAAAGTAAAAAATTTTTTTTAAAGAGTCGACGGAAAACGGTGTGAATAGGCCTTCAGAGCGTCAGCGCTGTGCCTGGGAGACTTGTACAGACGGCAACTGGAAGGAAAACAGATCAATGGCACATAGACATAGAATGGCACTCAGCACTGCAGAGATAAAACACACACACACCTCTCTCCAAAGAGGGGGTTCTCATTTTCAGAAGGAAACACTGTCAAGGAGCTGAAAGAAAAAAAAACAGATGGAGAAAGAAAGGCAGACAGAAAGGAAGTAGCGTGTGAAGGAAATGAAAAGAGAGAGAGAGAGAGAGAGAAAGGAAGTAGCGTGTGAAAGAAATGAAAAGAGCGAGAGAGAAAGGAAGTAGCGTGTGAAGGAAATGAAAAGAGCCAGAGAGAAACGAAGTAGCGTGTGAAGGAAATGAAAAGAGCGAGAGAGAAACGAAGTAGCGTGTGAAGGAAATGAAAAGAGAGAAAAAAAGGAAGTAGCGTGTGAAGGAAATGAAAAGAGAGAGAGAGAAAGGAAGTAGCGTGTGAAGGAAATGAAAAGAGAGAGAGAGAAAAGGAAGTAGCGTGTGAAGGAAATGAAAAGAGAGAGAGAGAAAAAGGAAGTAGCGTGTGAAGGAAATGAAAAGAGAGAGAGAGAAAGGAAGTAGCGTGTGAAGGAAATGAAAAGAGAGAGAAAAAGAAGTGAAGCGTAGAAGGAAATGAAAGAGAGAGAAGAAAAGGAAGTAGCTGTATGAAGGAAATGAAAAGAGAGAGAGAAAATAGTAGGCTCGTGAAGGAAATGAAGAGAAAGAAAAAAAAGGAAGTAGCGTTGAAGGAAAATTAAAGAGAGAGAGAGAGAAAGGAAGTAGCGTGTGAAGGAAATGAAAAGAGCGAGAGAGAAAGGAAGTAGCGTGTGAAGGAAACGAAAAGAGAGCGAGAGAAAGAAGTAGCGTGTGAAGGAAATGAAAAGAGCGAGAGAGAAAGGAAGTAGCGTGTGAAGGACATGAAAAGAGCGAGAGAGAAAGGAAGTAGCGTGTGAAGGACATGAAAAGAGCGAGAGAAAGGAAGTAACGTGTGAAGGAAATGAAAAGAGCGAGAGAGAAAGGAAGTAGGCATGTGAAGGAAATGAAAAGAGAGAGAGAGAAAGGAAGTAGCGTGTGAAGGAAATGAAAAGAGAGAGAGAGAAAGGAAGTAGCGGGTTATGAAGGAAACGAAAAGAGAGCTAGAGAGAAAGGAAGTTAAGTGAAGGAAACGAAAGAGAGAGAGAGAAAGGAAGAATAGCATGTGAAGGAAATGAAGAGAAAGAAAAAAAAAAGGAAGTAGCGTGTGAAGGAAATGAAAGAGAGAGAGAGAGAAAGGAAGTAGCGTGTGAAGGAAATGAAAAGAGCGAGAGAGAAAGGAAGTAGCGTGTGAAGGAAATGAAAAGAGAGAGAGAGAGAAAGGAAGTAGCGTGTGAAGGAAATGAAAAGAGAGAGAGAGAAAGGAAGTAGCGTGTGAAGGAAAGAGAGAAGAGAGAGAGAGAAAGGAAGTAGCGTGTGAAGGAAATGAAAAGAGAGAGAGAGAAAGGAAGTAGCGTGTGAAGGAAAGGAAAAGAGAGAGAGAAAGGAAGAAAGCGAAGAGAGAGAATAAAAAAGAGAGAGAAAAAAAAGAGAAAGAAAGGAAGAAGAAAAAAAAAAAAAAAGAAAAAAAAAAAAGGAAAAAAAAAAAAAAAGAGAGAGAATGAACAAAGAATTCCTCCTTTGAAGACTACAATGTGCTGTGTGTGTTGAAATGTATTGTCAAATATAGTTGTGTGTGTGTGTGTGTGTGTGTGTGTGTGTGTGTGTGTGCGTTAACCTTCCAGGCTCAGGTGATTCTCTGCATTCCAATCTAAACACACACACACACACACTTATTTCCACCCACTCTGGATACGCTATGCTTCCAGAGAAAGGGTGGAGACGCCCAGAGCATGTCTCAGAGTGAGAGAGAGAGAGATTGTGTGTGTGTGTGTGTGTGTGTGTGTGTGTGTGTGTGGGGGGGGAGAAGGTTCTCACAGCCGGATCTTTAATGCAGCAGGAGAAAGGAACGCCGCAGCGCTCTCGGCTCGGGTTCAGCTCTGTGCAGTTGAAGTAGATGTTCTGGTTCCAGTTGTCCGGCCCATGGGCACCGCAGCACAACCACTGACACACACACACACACACACACACACACACACACACACGATTATCATCTCATTCATCTCAAACATCAGTTTTAGCACAGAAACCTGAAACACAGTCACAGCGGTGTTCATCCTCCTGGTACTGAAACGCTCACACCACCCAGGCGTGGATTACTTTCCTAACACAGCACCGCCTGAAGTGCGTTACTCCTCACAGCGCAGCTCAGCATCCATATTAACACTCGTCTGCTCGTTCGAATACCTCATTGTTTCCATAGTAACGACGCGTTAGGTGCTCAACATAAAAAAAAAAAAAAACGTCTAGTCGTGGATACGGGGGAGGAGACGTTTTAACATTTAACGCCGTCTGGTAAAAGCACTGCAGGATGTACGGTTCAGGGTGTTCAGGGTGTTCCCGACCGCGACACGCGTTTTAAACAGGACAAACCCCCGAGTAAAACGAAACGCCGCCGGCGCGGAACTCACATATTCCTGGGCGAAATCGATGAGGTTCTGAAGGTCGATGTCGTCGCGGTACGCTTTGATGTTGTTGTTGATGAAGAAGTTCAGCTGGTCTTTGATCCAGTCTTTGAAGACGAAGGCCAGGATTCCAGCAGTGAGCTCCAGGAAGAAGATCAGCCCTAAGAACACCGAGAACTGCAGGGGCACAAAATTTGATATAATGTATACATACATATATTATATATATACACATACATACACACACACACACATATATACAGTATCTCACAAAAGTGAGTACACCCCTCACATTTTTGTAAATATTTGATTATACCTTTTCATGTGACAACACTGAAGAAATGACACTTTTGTTGCCAGCGGTTTAGACATGAATGTCTGTGTGTTGAGTTATTTTGAGGGGACAGTAAATTGACACTGTTATACAAGCTGTACACTCACTACTTTACATTGTAGCAAAGTGTCACTTCTTCAGTGTTGTCACATGAAAAGTTATCATCCAATATTTACACAAATGTGAGGGGTGTACTTACTTTTGTGAGATACTGTATATACATATACACCAAAATTAAATAAGGAACAAACTTGGTTACTTACTTTAAAATAACCTTTTAAAAATACTCCCCCGCCCAACGGCAAGATTTTTGAATCGTTATAGTTCAGTTCAATGATTTATACACTAAACTTTTCCACGTTTTCGTGAAGATCACCAATCCTCGAGCTGACCGTATCGGACATGTGGCGGCAGAGTCAGAAAAACATTTAGACTTTGTTGTGGATTTGCTCCACTCAAGCGACTAATTAATTCCATCCGTATTTCCACGAGGGACTGAATAAACCTTGAGCTGATTGAGGAAGAGGAAACCAAGCCAAACATCTGCAGGAAACACACACACACACACACACACAGATGTTCAGATCAGCAGGAAAACTCACGAATTTGAGCAGGAAGGTGTTTTCTCTCAGAGCTCCGATGCAGCCGGCGAAGCCGAGGACGAACATCACCCCTCCGACTACGATGAAGAGCCACACGGGGTCAAAGCCGCCCAGATCCGTGATGGACGACAGGTTCGACAACACGCCCTGCACAAAACACCAGCGTTATTATCGCACCGTAGTAACCGAAAAAACAAATCTGCACGGTCTCGTTCACCGTTAACGCCACTTTAACAACTAGCAAACGGACATTAAGTTAGCGTACTAGCATGCTAACATTGACCTGGACACGACTGGATCAATGTCCCGTTTGTTAATTAGTCGACAAACCTCCGGGAAGCGTCCAATACGAGCCGATTGAGCGGGAAAGTGTTTAGGGATGAGCGGGAGGCGGCGTTGCCGACCTTTCCGAGAGAACCGAGTGTCTCTGTGGGACCGCGATTCGTCTCGGCGCGGTGGAAACACTACACGCTGAACCCACGCACAAACTGCTAGAAATACACGAATTATGAATCCCACATGGTACAGGACCTCCCGGTGACTAAGAAAACATCCGAATCATGTCGGGTTGGAGTAAAAGTGGCACACCTTCGACGCTGCAGAAGTGGGATTGTGGGATTTCCCATGGGATTAACACCTGGATGAGCATTTAACGACTCGGCACCGACGTTTCTCGAGTGCTCCACGGATAACGTTTGAGAACAGGTCTTCACAATGTCCGTAAGAATAAATACAGCACGAGTTTAACTCCCACGACTTATTAAAAAAAACGCAAACTCCATGTTGCTTGATCGATGGACCTTTTTAACATTACAAATATTGCTCGATTGCAACGAGGACAGATCGAGCCCCCAACCCAAACATTAAAAAATTAGGCTTTTATATTTAATATGACATTTACGTTCCGGTTTCCTCCCCAGTCCAAACACATTCATGGTAGGTTGATTGGCGTGTCTAAAGTGTCCGTAGTGTATGAATGGGTATGTGATTGTGCCCTGTGATGGACTGGCACCCTGTCCAGGGTGTAACCCCGCCTAGTGCCCCATGCTCCCTGGGATAGACTCCAGGTTCCCCGCGACCCTGAGGAAGGAGTAAGCGGTAGAAGATGGATGGATGGATGACATTTACGTTTTGAAACTTACACATGTATATAAATTTGATTTAATGCATTCAGTACAACATAAAACAGAAACGTATGTTTTTTTATAAGCTGCCCGTTTGTTCAATTTTGCGTAAAAAGAAAAAAGCTTATTATTTTTATCCTAATAATTCCTGAAGCTCGTCTTTTCATGTTATAATCGCAGCGTGGTCGAAAGCTCAAATCTGATTGGTCAGAAGGTGTGCATTATTTTCGTATATACAAATATACATATATATATTCGAGTGTAACATGAGTGACAGGTTTATATATATATATATACCCTCTTGTTCTGACACGTTACTGTTTCTATAGAAACGGCTCGTACACAGGGACTCGTACAGCAGACACCCCTCGTGATCTAAGATCAACAATAAACGGATTTAAATAAGTGTTGTTTAAGAATGTAATCCGTATAATTGTTGATGTGGTCAAGTTTTGTTTTTGTTCGGAGAGAGAAAGAAAGAGAGAGAGAGAGAGGAAGTGAAAGCCAGAGAGAGAGAGAGAGAGAGAGAGAGAGAGAGAGAGAGAGAGAGAGAGAGAGAGAGAGACAGAAGAGAGAGAAGAGAAAGAGAGGGGGAGAGAGAGAGACAGAAAGAGAGACAGAAAAAGGAAGGGAGAGCCAGAGAGAGAATGAGAGAGAGAGAGAGAGAGAGAGAAAGAGAAAGAAAGAGAGAGAAAGAGGAAGAGAGGGGAGAGAGAGACAGAAAGAGAGACAGAAAAGGGAGAGACAGAGAGAGAGAATGAGAGAGAGAGAGAGAGAGAGAGAGAGAGAAAGAGAGAGCGCGAGAAGAGAGAGAGAGAGAGAGAGAGAGAGAGAGAAAGAAAGAAAGAGAGAGAGAGAGAAAGAGGAAGAGAGGGGGAGAGAGACAGAAAGAGAGACAGAAAGAGGAAGAGAGAGCCAGAGAGAGAGAGAAAGAGAAAGAAAGAGAGAGAGAGAGAAAGAGGAAGAGAGGGGGAGAGACAGAAAGAGAGACAGAAAGAGGAAGAGAGAGCCAGAGAGAGAATGAGAGAGAGAGAGAGAGAGAAAGAGAGAGAGAGGGAGAGAAAGAGAGAAAGAGAAAGAGAGGGGGAGAGAGAGAGAGAGAGAAAAGAGAGAGAGAGAGAAAGAGGAAGAGAGGGAGAGAGATACAGAAAGAGACAGAAAGAGGAAAGGAGAGCCAGAGAGAGAATGAGAGAGAGAGGGAGGGAGGGAGGGAGGGAAAGAGAGACAGAAAGAGAGAATGAGAAAGCGAGGGGGAGAGAGAGACCGAGAGAAAGAGAGGGAGAGAGAGAGAGAGAGAGAGAGAGAGAGAGAGAGAGACAGAAAGAGAGAAAGAGAAAGCGAGGGGGAGAGAGAGAGAGACCGAAAAGAGAGGGAGAGAGAGAGAGAGAGAGAGAGAGGGAGAGAGAGAGGGAGAGACAGAAAGAGAGAAAGAGAGGGGGGGGGGAGAGAGAGAGAGACCGAGAGAAAGAGAGGGAGACAGAGAGAGAGAGGGAGAGAGAGAGGGAGGGAGAGACAGAAAGAGAGAAAGAGAGGGGGAGGGAGAGGGAGAGAGACAGAGAAATTTTGACTTCTAACAATCCTTTATTTATCAAATGCCACACTGTACACATTAGAGTCAAATGAGACTCAACATATAAATAGATAAAATATTTAAAGGAGCATTAAAAAAGAACCATAAACAAATAAAATAAATAAATGAGAGAGAGGGGGGGGACAGAAAGCGAGAAATGACTATTGCAGCTATAATGTGAGTAATCACAGGAACTAACTCGTCTCTCTGACGTTCTACAACATTAAATCTTACTATAAACCGGTGTGTGTGTGTGCCGTGTTGTTTGTTGATAAACACTGGAAGTGTGGTCACATGGCTGTGGTATAAGAGGAATAAAACACTCCAGACCGTGCAGGTGTATACGGCTTGTGTGTGTTGCTAAGGTAGAGAAGGAAAAAAGAGAGGAACGTAAGACAGGTCATGAATCACTGGTGTCTCGTCGTCTCATCATCAGGTCTACTTGCCTTTTCAGCCCATGCCCACAGTCCGATAGCCAGGAACGCTGCTCCCAGCAACTGAAACACACACACACACACACACACAATCAGATTAGACCACTTATACAATTCATCCGGCTCTGACACACGGCCCGTCCCTCACGGCCTTGCGGTTCTCCTTTACGTCTCGTTCTGAGGTTCTTAATCTTCCTCTGTTCAGACTCGGTGTCGGCCTCTTACCCAGAATTCTGTGCGATATTGGCGAGGACCGATAACACAGCAGATGGGCTAGCTGACAGAACAGAGCGATGCGGCGTCATTTAAAAAAACAAAACAAAACAAAAAAAAAGAAACAACCACAACAAAGGATGAGAAGGAAAAGATACTCAATTAAAGGTGTTCTTTTAGAAGAGTTATTTAACCAAACAGCCGTTTATAAAGGAAAGTGCAGCAGGCTGCGTGAGGCATCGGACATCTGCACCGAACATCTGCATCGTAAAAGCTCTGGTTTTGTCTCGGGAATAAATAAATAAATAAATAAAAGACAGCCGATGTGCTTCCTGCCTAATTTAAATATTCAAATATTTGTACTGTACTGTAAGGTTATACACTCGCCGGTCATTTTAATAGGAACACCTGTATACCAAACAAAAAAAACAAAACACAAAGCGAGCGGGCGTTCTGTGGGCGAGGGAGGGAGGAGAATGACCAGACTGGTTCGAGCTCCCAGGGACGATGTAGTAACTCGTCGATACAACCCATTCCATTAACGCTAAAGTCGGGGAAGGGAAGTAAAATGCAGAAACGCGGAACGAGATCGCTCTCCGATTTATCGAGTAGTTATCGTGATCGCGTGCAGATGTGGCGTGAACGCGGCGTGTAAATGTTCTCCCGGATAAAGAGCACGAGTCAGAGGTCAGGTATCAGCGTCTGTCGTAAAACCCCATTATCCCACTGGCCTCCAGCTGAGACTAATCCCAGAGGATTACCGAGATCCGGCGCTGCTCACTCGTCACCTTCTACCCCAATACACGCTACCGACACGCTGCCCTTTCCGCCTTCCTCCGTTTCATTCGCTCATAATCCCTTTATTTCTCTCTCGTCCACTTTCATTCGTTCTCAGCGTCATGATGTCGGAGACTTGGTGCCAACCGAAGCCGATTAAGGTTCACCTCATGCATCGAAAACAGCCAACACACACACACACACACTGTTACACAGACTTCAAAAAGACTGGACGTGTTGAGGACCAACTGAGAAGGAAGTTGGACGTCCACAAACATCTGCTGACGAAGGAACGCCCAATGTGGTGCTGCCAAACACGGTGCCCTACGTATGGAGACTTCTCCAGAACGTTCAGGAACTCACGTTTGATTTTGTTTCTTGTGATCGTTGCGGCTAAAAGTTGCTTTTTCAGAACGCGCGATGCGATCTGCAGAGTTTTATTTATTTATTTTTCTTACTCGTATCGGCGAATTCGCACGGCCTTTTGCTGCGATGTTTGTTGGTAATCAGAGAAGACCAAAAAAAATAAAAATACGGCTCGCGTTAGATCAGACGCCATGAAGTCCCCATCGCTCTGGACTGAACCTTCTTCACCGTGCATTATTACATGTACGTGTGTGTGTGTGTGTGTGTGTGTGTGTGTGTGTGGTGTGTGACTGCTGACAGCGATGTACAGTGGTGCTTGAAAGCCACGATACACTTCCACAAGCACATGTTGTGAAGATCAGACTCCGATAGATCTCTGTTCTTTAAATAAAACTGAGCGCTCTCTCCCTCTCTCTCTCACCGGACTCTAATTTCACCTTCAAATTAAACTGAGAGGTTCACATACTTGATACGTGAGTAAATATTGGATCATTTTCCTCAATAAATAAACGTCCGAGTATGATATTTTAGTCTCATCTGTTTGATCGGGTTCGGTTTATCTACGTTTAGTGAAAATCGGAACATGTTTCGGGTCATATTTATGCGGGAACGTAGAAAACTCTCAAGGGTTCACAAACTTTCAAGCAGCGCTGTATGTACTGATTCATTCCTGTGACTACTCCGAGACCATTTTTTCTGAAAAACAGCCACACCTCTGTTTTCTCTCTCGTTCACAGCGGAGTGAAAACACGGCCGAGGGCCACACGACGTGGCGGAGCTCATCACGGATAAACGCTGGAACGAATCATGGAGACGGAGGAGAATGACTCCTGATTCACGCGTCAGAATGAGTCAGTGTGTGTGTGTGTGTGTAGAATTCTGGGAAATGGCAGGAATGTAGAAGCATCAGTCCAGGAGAATCGGAGAAAAGTGGAAAAAGACGTGTGGCTCCCTATCTGCCATCTGAACCTGACTGAGTGCACACGCGCGCGCGCAACACACACACACACACACACACACACACACGCGCAGTGTCTTTCTTGCTGTCTCATGAATATGCACACATATGAAAGCGCACTCTCCATCTGACCTCACATGCTTTCTCACAACACACACACACACACACACACACACACACACACACTGAAATAGACAAAAACCTTGGATTGTGTGTGTGTAGTCACACTGCACAATAGCTGAATTGAGCTCCTCAAGAGTTCATTCACTTTCCACACACACACACACACACACACACACAACAACACGTTTGTTAGCCACAGACCCACGGACCCAAATGAGTGTCATAAGAAGACAATAAGAGGACAGAAGCCTGAAAACTTCTCCAGGATTAAAACCTGAGCAGAATAAACATTAAACGCTGGCTCTCTGCGTTTTTTATTTTTATACTTTATCTACTGCGTGTGTGTGTGTGTGTGTGTGTGTGTGTGTGAGTGTGTGATAATTACAATGGAAGTCTAAAGGATGTCTGTCGGATAAAAGTCTATAAAAACAACTCTGGTAAAGTCGAACACAGAGGGTCGAAATAAACCCTACGTAGCTACGGCAACGCATACGCTTAGAGCTACGCAACACGTGTCCGAAATAGCGTACTGTGACAGCACCTCCACTCGGGTGTGCCTGCGCTCGACTCGGTACACATTACACCTGGCCACGCCCTCTTCTTTCCCCTGCTCAGCGTCGACGCAGCCTGCGCACCTCCAAATCGGTGATGAAGGCCAACATCGATCAGCGCTCGGACGGACCACGCAGTGCACACGATCTCACGCGCAGGTCTCCTTTAAACATAGAGATCTTCAAGAAGATCTTTCGCGCGTGTGTAATATCAGAACGTTCCCCAGCTGAAACGCTGAGCGACGACTACCTGACTTCGTCAAGTCTCCTTTCGTCTTTATACGGCACGCTCCACGAGCTAGCTACCTCACCGCACGTTTTTATATTCCGTTTCTTTTTTTTAGCAAAAAACCACCTGGCGAACTGGAGACTGAACGTTTACGATGGGGCAGAATACGAATTTACAGGCCGTCCGCTCCTAACGAAATGCAAAACTGTTAACAGACGAGCCGCCACGGGATCAGAGAGAGGAGGAAGAAGAGTCTGGAAGGTGATCACCGTTAGAGTAGGGGTTTTTATGAAGCGTGTTTCTCCTCCAACAAAGATCAGCTTCAGTGCAGTGTAATGAAAGGCTAACATTCGCAGGCAGGGAACGTCGAACAGACGGCGGGGGTGGAACCGAGCCCCGAGTCATCCAGAGGGGGGTTTATACACAACACACATCATTCTTCGCCGAGCACAAGAGACTAAACCACAAGCTGGATGGAATTTACGGCAACAACGCGACGCCGAGGACGAGAGTTTCCCCAGAAACCGGCGTCGCTCTTCATGACTCGACACGACAAGACTGCGCCGAAATAACCCGAGCTCTGTCCAGTCCACGGAACGTTTGTGCATCAATCCACGTCACAGTTCTCAAAGACTTTTCTACGATTCGCAATAGGTTATACACGCCACTTTATTAGGAACACCTGTACATTCATGCAGTTATCTAAATCAGCCAATCCTGTGGCAGCAGCACAATGCATTAGATCATGCAGATACAGGTCCAGACCTTCGGTTAGTGTTCACACCAAACATCAGAAAGAAGGAAAAGTCTGATCTCTCGGAATTAAACCGTGCCGTGGTTGTTGATGCCAGAAAGGCTGCTTTAAGGATTTCAGAAAGTGCCGATCTCCTGCCATTTACACACACAACAGTCTCTAGAGATTACACAGAGCGGGGCAGAAAACAAAACTCATCCTGCGGGATGAAACGCCTTGTCGATGACAGAGATCAGAGGGGAATGAGCAGACCGGTCTGAGCTGACAGGAAGTCTATAGCGAGTCAAATAATCACTCTGTACAACCGTGGGGAGCAGAAAAGCATCTCAGAACGCACGACACCTCGACATCAAACCTTGACATGGACGAGCTACAACAGCAGGAGAACACACCAGGTTCCAGTCCTGTCTGTGAAGAAACTAACCCTAACCCAAACTGGAGAGAGAGAGAGAGAGAGAGAGAGAGAGAGAGATAGATAGATAGATAGATAGGTGTGTGTGTGTTTGGGGTTTTTCTTTTCTTCTTCTACTTAACAATTTTAAAGGTTAGGTACAAAAATTTAAACAACAAATCAGCTGCTTCCAATTTTTTATTTTATTTAATTAAAAACAATTTTTTTTAAATAAATAAATAAAAATGAGAATAAATAAATAAATATACAAAAACAAAAAAGTAATCACGTCCAGGTGTTTTTAATGATGATTTATATAATTTCTACAAAAATAAATCCAACTGAAGTTTACATCTAATAAACTATCGTTTTCTTTCTAACATTAAAACGCCATAATAATAAATAATAAGAATTCAAATTAAAATAATTATAATTATTATTAAAGCAACAATAAGAATAATATTTATACCAATAATATTTATATTAATAATAATAATAATAATAGGGTAGAAAATGCTACAAAAATACATTTCTTTAAATTAACTATAAACATCAACATCAGAATCGAATGAGGTTTATAATGCAAGGCTCCCAGCAGAAAAGCGTTCGCCCCGTCGTCCGGAGATCCCGAGATCCAACCGGGACGATGCTACAATAGTTATATTTATCCAAATAACAGAGCAACCTCATGTAGCATAACACCACATGTCACAACAAGTCGCTGCATTGTCTAATATACACGCCATTCCACAGTCGTGTGTGTTCAGGAGCGAGAGTGTGACAATCGCTTCTTTCTAAACCGGTCTCCGTACACGCCCGAGGCCGATTTTGAAAACACCTCGGTTTGACAAACCGTCACTTTTATATTTTTATTTCAGCGCCAATCGGATCACGCCAGAGCAACGGAGCGATTTCTGAACAGCAAGTGACGAGTCGGTTCTCAAAGTCGATGGAAGAAAGAAAAGAAAGAAAAAAAAAGCAGGACAAATGGAAGGACCGTTCAGGAATGGTTTTCGAGGAACTTAAAGAGTTCCAGGTGTTGTCTTGGCCTCCAAACTCACATCTCTAGGATGCGTCAGATCCATAGACGCTCCACCTCACAACCTACAAGACGTAACGGTTCTGCCGAGAACGCCTTGGCGCACCGTCAGAGGTCTTGTGGAGTCCATGCCTCGACGGGGTCAGAGCTGTTCTGGTGGCAAGACGCGGACCGACACCATATTATGCACGTGGTTTTAATGTCACGGCTGAAAATACACCCATGATGCTTGTCTGAACGTTGCCTGACATGAAGGTTTGGAGCACACTCAAGTGCCAAGGTCAAAGGCTACGTTTACATGGACAGCAGTAATCTGATTATTGACCTTATTCTGAAGAAGACAATATTCTGATTAAGGTGTTTACACGAGTCGCGTTTAGAATACTCCTTTCATGTTCAGGTGTTACGTGTTCTAGAACAGAGATCGATTAACGGCACACGTCGTTCCGTCCCCACGTCACGCCGTCCGACGTTCCCTCCGAAAGCTTCGAGTGCGGTTAATTATTAGTCGTGCTGTACGTGCTAATAGACGACTGCTTGAAGCCGTGGGCTGCGTCCCAAACCGCGTACTTACCGTCTACATAGTAGCTCAGATACATGTACTTCTCCTACTATATAGACGGTAAGTGCGCGGTTTGGGACGCAGCCGTGCTCTCTTGTTTGCCGTCAAACGGTCGAGCGCTGCCGTGCGTGTACGTGTCCTGTCGCACAATGCGGTGAGAACTCTCACGCGACGTTAACAGTGTGATTGAGGTGTGTACACGTCTGTAACGCGACTAAAACAGGAACACTCCACACGTCTTCATTCCATTTGTGATTAAGGTCATCAACAATCTCTGTTTACATGCTAGTTTCTTAATCAGAATATCGTCTTAATCGGGTTTATGTCGGATTATCGTCGTCCGTGTAAACGTAGTGTAAAGGTTAACCTTGCATGCCATTGTATGCAAACATGTGACCTTGTAGAGCCTCCTGAGGGTTTGTTAAAGTGGCGTTTACGTTCCCAGGGCGTACGTCCGTGCCTCTCTGACACACCTGACTCATCTCATCACCACTTAAAGTTAATTACTCTACTATACACACTATACTTTAAGCACTTCTTGAAGGGCTTGTGCACTCGATCGTTAGAAGGACAGGACACCTTTCTAACGCTTGGCCGATATTTAGGTTTGTTTTTTGACGGGACGTGATAGAGAGAGAGAGAGAGAGAGAGAGAGAGAGAGAGATTCCTGGAGTGTATTTATACTGAAGAAATTCCCACAGGATATAACAGAATCTTTATCGAGATTTCATCTGAGCCAGGAAATGTGTTACTTGGAATCGTTTCCACCGCTCAGTTCACCGAGTAATCTTTCCGGACGCGTGTAGACCCAGTCCAATAAATTAACTGACATGACAGACTTAGACGAGACTAAAATTCCCCAGAGATACGCGAGTAATAACTGCAGTAACGTACCTCCATGTTTAAAGGTACAAATACACTCTGCTTTGTATATGCAGCTGCTACCCGAGCGCCATCGTTCACATACACACGTACGTACATTCGAAGGGTTAAAAGCGACATTTACTAGACACGCCAAAGCCAAATCATCTCTGTCCATCTGGTGTCCGAGTCAGACTGTAAAATGTTTAACGGTTTCATAAAGCCAAAATCAAAAACCCTCACCCAGTCCCTCTAGGATTTTACGATGGCGGAAACGAACACAAAATCAAGTAACCGCGGAGGAGCTTGCGATCTTTTCAAAATCACAGCCGATTTTCCGTAGATTCTAGGCCGAGACAGACAAAGCCCTCTTCGATTCACGTGCGTCGAACACGAGTAGAGCTAAAAGGTTGAGTTTACCCGCAAACATCACCGTGTGATTGCGATTTCACCACAAAAAAACATAAAAAATAAACTCAAGCAAGATGCAGAACAATTTTTTTTTTTAAAATTGCAGCAAAATCGAGCATTTTTGGCCACAACAATCACAACAAAAACCGTCACCGTACATCCGAAAGCATTCGCTAATCCAGAGAATCCACAACACTGTGCTCAACACAAACCTTTCGGTAGGTTTAAAGAGATTTTTAGACTTCAAACACTTATTGTGATAGGAAAAGCGGTTAGTGTTAGCACTCATAACTGCCCAGGATATTACATACAGTGCCGTACACTAATATTGGCACCCTTGGGAAATATGAGCAAATAAGTCTGTGAATAAATGGCTTTATTGTTTAACATTTTGATCAAAAAGTGCTCTCGTGGATATCAAACAACTGCAAACAACACGGGTTTATCCAAAATATATATCTTTGTTAAATATAGGTTATAGGTGTGCAACAGTTATTTGTTGTGCACAATTATGTCCCTTTGCGAAGATAACAGCTCTGAGTCTTCTCCTACACTGCCTGATGAGGTTGGAGAATACATGGCGAGGGATCGGAGACCGTTCCTCCATTCAAAATCTCTCCAGATCCTTCACATTTCGAGGTCCACGCTGGTGGACTCTCCTCTTCAGTTCACCCCACAGGTTTTCTATGTATTTGAAGTCAGGGGACTGGGATGACCAGGGCAGGACCTTGATTTTGTGGTCAGTAAACCATTTTTGTGATTTTGAGGCATGTTTTGGATCATTGTCCTGCTGGAAGATCCAACCACGGCCCATTTTAAGCTTTCTGCCAGAGAAAAACAGCCCCAAAAGAGTAAAGATCCTCCTCCATATTTAACCGTGGGCATGAGGTACTTTTCATAAGGCTACCTCTCTGTGTGCTCCAAAACCACCTCTGGTGTTTATTACCAAAAAGCTCTATTTTGGTTTCATCTGACCATAGAACCTGATCCCATTTGAAGTTCCAGTAGTGTCTGAAACTGAAGATGCTTGAGAATGTTTTTGGATGAGAGTAGAGACCTTTGTCTTGAAACCCTTCCAAACACCTTGTGGTGATGTAGGAGACTTCAGATTGTAGATTTGGAGACTTTCTGACCCCAAGACACAACTAACTTCTGCAATTCTCCAGCTGTGATCCTTGGAGATGTTTTATCCACTCGAACTGTCCTCTTCACAGTGTGTTGAGACGAAACAGACTCAAGTCCAATACCAGGTCGATTCATAACATTTCCAGTTGACTGGAACTTCTTAATTATTGCCCTGATGGTCGAGATGGGCATTTTCAATACTTGTGCTATTTTCTTATAGACACGCCCCATTGTGTGAAGCTCAACAACCTTTTGCTGCACATCAAAGCTACATTCCTCGCTCTTACCCATTGTTATGAATGAATAAGGGAATTTGGCCTGTGTGTTACCTCATATTTATACCCCTGTGAAACAAGAAGTCATGTGAATTCATTGGGGCGTCAATCATTTCTGCACACCTCTATTCAACAAAGATACATTTGTATAAACCAGTGCTGTGTATGCAATTGTTCGATACCCATGAGAGCAGTTTTTTTGTGAATATTTGAACAAAAGGTCGAACAATAAAGACAATCGTTCACAACTTTCTTCGCTCATACCTTCCAAGGGTGCCCATATTAGTGGAGGGCTCTGAATATATATGCGATTTGAAACATGACGTTATTTCGGGTTTTTTCAGTTGGGGGACACAGGGCTGGCCACGTGGTGTTATACCGAGTACGAATCAGTTTCAGGACTAATCCAATCCGAACAATACTTTACATGAACAACAATTTGACAAAATAGTGTCAAACAAATCTCTGTTTTGTTTCCAAACAGAGATTTATGTATCTATTTATATTTTTATTTAACCCGCTGTAATCAAAGTCAAATCCGCCTGTAGCTGGTCCGATCTACATGGCGGTCCTCCGCTGTCTACCTTCCTTCAGACACACGTTCGTGTCGGGAGTTCTGTGCTGATTTATTTATTTTTTTCCCCCTGCATGGGAGAGTCATCAGCCCTCGAAAGTGCCTTAGAGAGTAACGGCACTCACACGGCGGACAGGTCCTCTCACGGTCCGTTTAACTGGCCACGTGAACCACGTCTACACTGTACACGACACAGACGATGTCTGAGAAGGAGAGTCCAGACGGGGTGAATTTCAAGGACTTGGCAACAGCACAACACTGACTTATACACAGAGATGTAGAAAATGATGATTATTATTATTTATTATTATTATTATTATTAAAAATGAGGTCAAAGTACTCACCCAAAATATAATATTGAAGCCGAAGAGGAAGTATTTGACGCAGCAGCTCACTTCAGCCCCTTTGTAATGATGTTTCCTACTCATCCTGAGGTTATAACAAATTAAAAAATAAAAAAAAAGCCTTCCTCGAATTAACTCCTCAGAATGACAAACCTGCCCAATGCAAAAGACAAAACAATCAAATACATAAATAAATAAAATAATAGTGCGCGTATATAAAAACCTAGCTAGCGAGGCAGGAATGCATAATTAGCTAGCCGAGTGAGCAACCTAGCTGCTAGCTAACAACAACAACAACAACAACAACAATATCCCAGCGGCTAGCAGCAGCGCTCGCGCTCATCGGAAATACATGGCACAACGCTACAAAACGCTCATTTCCGGCAACACGCTGCCATGAATGTGCGCCCGGAAGAGTGGTTCAGGGATAATGAGCCGGATCTGGGGGACTGGGAGAGACTCTCAAACCCTAGCAAGCCATTAAGGAGCAGCGCGAGCGCGGACACAACAAGCGTGCAAGCAGAGGATGGAGGGGGGAGGAGGAGGAGGAGGAGGAGCGGGTGGGGGGGGAAAACAACATGGCCGCCAAATTGATAACGTTTCATAATAAAAGTCCTGCTGCGGAAAAACGTAGCCGTATAAACTCGTAAAAACCCTCCTGATTGTGTCTTTTTTTTAACCACTAAACTAATATAGAATGCTCAGTTTTATTTAATATAAGGTATAAAAACTCTTAATGCCGTGCTGTTTTAGTAAAATAATCAATGGCAGACTGGTGTGATGAAGCAAAGTTTGTGTGTGTGTGTGTGTGTGTGTGTGTGTGTGTGTGTGTGTGTGTGTGTGTGTGAGCGTCTGTAAGAGCGTTACAGTGTTTTAATTCCTCTTCAATTACAGCAGTTTGGGAAATTTTTTTTTATTATTATTATTTTATTTTATTTTTTAAAGGGAAACTACATGGATATTTTTATAACCATGTAGTTACATGAAATGTTGGGGAATGTCTGTGAAACAAGTTCGTTCCTGTTCTCGCTTACGTTATAGCAGCTATAAACAGACGTTTCGTCACAAGACTCTCTCTCTCTCTCTCTCTCTCTCTATCTCTCTCTATCTCTCTCTTGACGTTATTAACACAAAAGTATTAAATTTATCACGTTATGGAGAAGTGTCCGTAGTGTATGAATGGGTGTGAATGTGTAGACGGGTGTACCCCGCCCAGGGTGTACCCCGATGCTCCCTGGGGTAGGCTCCAGGTTCCCCGTGACCCTGTAGGATAAGCGGTATAGAAGATGGATGGATGTTATCGAGAATCGACAAAGCATGAACTACTCTGCCCTAAAACGGAGAAAAAGTTACAGCTTTAACACTGGAGACTCCTTCACTAATTGCTAAATAAACATCCCCTTACAGAAAAGTTCACCATCTCAATTATTATACACATTTTAAATCCGTTTATGTGAACATTGCGGTGAATTAGCTGTTGCTATAGAAACTATAGTGTGGCGGGATGGTGGAGCAGTTGGTTCCCGGTTTGATTCTAAGCTTGAGTTTTGATCTGTAAGGAGTTTCACATGTTCTCCCTGTGTTCATGTGAGTTTCCTCCAACCTATCTATCTATCTATTATCTATCTATCTATCTATCTATCTATCTATCATACTTAAACCACCAGCCTACCTATCTATTTATCTTTCAGGTTGGCCAAAATATTACCCTGAAATGAAATTTGTCCCAAACACTGCACCCCCTCACTCTCTCTATCTCTCTTCTCACACACACACACACACACACCTGCACCCTCTCTCTCTCTCTCTCTCTCTCTCTCTCTCTCTCTCACACACACACACACACACACACAGAGAGAGAGACAAGTCAGAAGGCATGATCCATCTGAACCAGTGAACCAGGTCCTGAAAAAAACACTGGTGATTGGTGTTTACTAAGGCTGAAAAGGGGTGTGTGTGTGTGTGTGTGTGTGTGTATGTGTGTGTGTGTGTGTGTGTGTGTGTGTGTGTGTGTGTGTGTGTGTTGTGTGTGTGTGTGTGTGTTTCTTTGCGCTTTTACTTGTTGATTTGTGACTGGTTCACGGTTATGTGATATACAATGATTGTGTAGCTTGACTGACTGGTTTGTGTCAGTTTGTGACTGATTTGGGGGACTGTTTTACACCAGTACAGTACAGGAATGTTCCACCTAGGTATATGTTTTGTGTCATCTGCTCAGGATTGATACGAACTGAAACTAACTGTACTAAAAGGTCCTAAGTGACATGGTGCATTGTTATGGGGCCCCCTGGTGGCTCGGGACCTTATTAAGCAACGACTTAATGGGAGACTGCAGGGTTTTGTTGTTGTTCTTGTTGTTGTTTTAAAACGTCACACTAACCTTGTCGTGCTGAAATGACGATGCAGACATGTTAATGTTTCTTTTGTTTATTATTATATCCAGTCTTCTCTAGAACTAGAACTCCATGTTCAATTAGCTTCTATTAGTTTGGTTCAGTGTTTGCTTGTTTTTTTGTTCTCAAATGTGCAGTGGGAAATTTCATGAATGTTCTCTCTTCACTGCATGTAGTTGCTTTAATTTGGAAAAAACCCTCATGATAGAACAGGAAATATTACAGCTCATGTATAAAGACAACAACAACAACAACAATAATAAACACCTGATAAATTCTTAATTAAATCATATATAATTACTTGATTCTTTGTATGTTCCTGGATCTTTCCCATTACTAATGCTTCCTGTCTATTTCTGTCCCAAAATGTACAGATGTTTCTACTATACTGTTTAAGTAAGGAACAAAACACAACATGGTGTGCTGTTACAGGAAAATAATCAGAGATGTACCTCAAAGCGAAGCAGAGTTATTACCCTCACCACCCCGAATCCGAATAGCGTTTTATTTCTCTTATCCTACAACAATTTACCAATGATTACAACGTGGTTTCCATGTATTCATGAACAACTCATACCTTTCTCTGTTTATAGTTACGCTTAACGTTGTGGCTCGTCCATGAAACAAGTTACATCCTGTTCTCACTTTTTTTCCTTCTTGTAATGAAAAAAAAAACTACAGCTTGTCATCTTATAGAGAAAAACAACAACAACGACGACAACAACAACAAAATGTAAACTCCTCCATCCTGAAGACGTTCCTGTCGGCGGAAAACGTACTGACGCTGGAGACTCCTTTCGTTAATGTGAAATAAACGGCTCCTTACCGAAAACCTCGCCATTTGAACAATTACACTTTATTTTGTTGTTGTTAAATAACATGCTTCTAATCTGTTTATTACAGTGGGTTCAGATTATGTAGAACAAGTGGTTACTATAGAAACGCTAATACGTTACACGGAGTGCATTCATTAAAAAAAAGGAAAAAAAAGAAAAAAAAAAAAGAAAAAAAAAACAAGCAACCGTAATCAACACCTTCTGACCAATCAGAATAAAGGATTCGACAGCACTATGGTATAAGCAAGAATGTATTATTTCTGTCCTTGGTTAAAAAAAGAGGAGTGGGACTTACTGTACCAATTCCAGCCTACAGAGGGCAGTATAGACCAAACAACTACTTACCTTTTATCTGTTCGACACACCAGGTCTGTTTATGTTTTTTTTGTTTTTTAAATTATTTTTCTTCTTAAACCGAGAAATCCACCCCTCCCCCTATTTAATACAGGATTAAATAATCCTGTAACACTTTACAGTAACAGTACATGAATAATCCTGCACTAACACCTGAATGAATACTTCATTCAATCTGCACTGATGATGGATGAGTTAAAGCAGGTGCTAATAAGGCACGAATGTGGGCGTGACGTTGGACGTTCGATATTCTCGGAAATTAAGGGACCGTCTCTAAAGTTACACACGACATTGTTAAACACGATTCTAACCTCAAGAGCATTGGAAGGGAGTGACTTACAGTCACACAGCCCACTGTACAGTGTTCATCTAGGTGTCAGGTATGAGGCACACCTCTTAGATTTCTGATATTTAACACAATATACTATTAAATCATACATAAATATTGCCATGTATTTTATTACTGCATGGGCCCATACACAAAATATAGCATAATTTAAAGCTCAATAGCATTTGAGGGGAATGATGTACCGTCACACACACACACACACACACACACACACATGGGAAATGGGTTTCATTTCTGGTTTGTGTTAATTTCATCCTTGTGTGTAACGGAGCAGTGGGCCCGGGGCCCGGGGCCCGACCCACCCAGAGCATGTATTAGTACTACAGTGGAACTTGTAGTGTTTATTATTAACCCCTTCACTCCTGCTTTATGTCCTGCTTTGTGATAACTACACAGTCGGCCATCTCTTCACCTTTCACACCAATGAGACTCTTTTTGGGGTCGACCAAATCCCCCCAGCCACTTTATATTACTGATCTTGCTGATGCTTTTTAATCAAATTTGCGAGAGGGTATAAGATCCAGCAGGGTATGGACAACTGATGTCTGGTCCAGTGCGATACTCTTTCGTTGTCCTGTGTATAAGCGGCATTTCTTTCCAGTGTGTTTGAGAATATAAATAGAGGACTTGTATTGACTTGGCCAGTCCTATAGCTCAGATCATAATTATAATTACATCATAATTAATAATACTAATCATAAATTATAGCTTTGTCAAAGAAAGAACTCTCAGCACACTCACTCCAAGTGTGTGTGTGTGTGTGTGTGTGTGTGTGTCTAGGTGTGTCCTGTTTTGGCAGGTTATTGCTGAAGTGATCGATGACACCGTGACTCACGTTATGTGTGTTATTATTATCACGTATTACTATTATTTCTTTTTAACTCATGAATATATTAACTGTGTTTTAGCACTTTATCTATCGGTTGTATTTAGCTTTAGCACTTTCTGTGTGTGTGTGTGTGTGTGTGTGTGTGTCTAGTTGCAGTTGTGTTTCTCATTCTTTTCTGAGTGCCTTGGTCCATCTTTACTGGTCCTTCAACCGTGACCATTTCTCTTTCTTGTCTTTTTTTTCATTTTTTTTTTTACGATTAACAGTTGATTAAAGTCGATAAGAATAACTCTTACACCACAGCGCTGTAAAGTTCCCAACTCCGATTGGTCAGAAAGTGTCGATGAATTTCTACAACAGCAGCTCTGACTGTACCGTCAGATACGCCTCGTATCGCAGGTTTATATTAATGCGTTCCTTCTAACGCATTATCGTTTCTATAGTAACAGCTCGTTCACGGGGACTTGCACGGCGGCCACGAGACACGACTTAAGACTGACTGTGAATACATTTGTATTTAAATATACTGTTATTTAACAAAGTACCTCATCGACGGCGTCACAAATCCTTCCGTTTTTAACCTTAATGGAAGGAGTCTCCAGTGTTGTACTAATTGGCAAATTGCTGTGGTGTAAGAGGAATAAAACACTTTTGAACATGCTTGTATAGGAAAATAATCATCTACAAGGTGTTAAAAGTAACCTGGGCTTCGTTGATTATTAATTAATATTGATGAATTATTATTGAAGTAATTATTGATGAATTAATCATTAATAATGTTGCATGATATTATATATATATATATATATATATATATATATATATATATATATATAAATATATTATAACTCATATCCACCATTTATGCATCATCACACATGATTAATATTACACAAAGTAAAACGATTCAAAAAAGCAAATTAAGAAAATATTTGAAAGTCTGACCTTTCCAAAAAAAAAAGAGTTTATTTATTTATAAATTACACAGCATTTATAAAAGCAAAAATAGATGCTGGTTGCATAGCCATAATACCAAAATGAAAAAAAGAATAATAAAAAAAAAAAAGAATAAACACTAACTGTTGGAAGAAGTGCATATGAAGGCTGGGGCTGGTTTTACGGGGGGCTGAAAAGCTGAGACGATATTCTGGTCCAAGGTGCCAAGACACCCCGCAGCTGGTGTTCCTGTCACTCAGGGCGTATGTGCGAGTGACGACTCAGTAATCTGCTGATGTACCAGTCTAGAGTGTCACGACTCCAGAGAAGAATCACTTCTGCATGGGTTATAATGAGATGCGCCGCTCGACGTTACGGGAAACGACATTTTTCACACCGCCGGAAGTTTGCTGTGAGGAACGTCTACCTCTGTCATCAATGCGTACAGTTCAAACGGGAAACGGAGATACGAGACAGTCCACAGTTGACAGAAATATCTGTTTTGTATTACACTGGATGTGTCCCCTGCATGCTTACGAGTACAAAACAAAACCAAAAAAAAAAAAAGTGCAAAAAGTGATCTTGCATATTTAAAAAAAAAAAAAAAAAAAAAAAAAAGTCAAATGAATATATGTGCTTGTTCAAGCTCTAAAACGCTCTCGGTGTCTAGAAACTGTTCAATTAAAGGAACCTCGTCCAAAATAGTCAACGTTTCTTTTAACAATCGAAAGTCAGTTAGCATTAGGAATAGGATGCATCGTGATAATTGGTATCTACATTCATTGGCCATGGTTCTTGCATGAAGTATTCCTTCAGATGACGTTAAAGGAGAAAAAATACAATCTGAACATCATCCTTTTGCAAATAAAGTCATTTATCTATTACGTGCCTGTTTCCTTTACGTTAATCGCAGAACTGCGTGGAATGGACACTATATAAAGTATTGAAATCACACCAGCGGTGGACAAATCACTAGCCCGGGCTTCCAGGACAAGCAAATTTCTTGTCAATTATTTTATTTATTTATATATATATTTTTTTACAGGACAAGTAGGGCTGAGTTTTCCAAAAGCTTCACATAGATAAGATCGTCTTAATTGGGAGAGAGAGTGTTCAGTGTGGTGCTCGCTCTACCATTTCACCTTTTGGGAAACTGGACCCAGATGAAGAAATTAATCCCTATTCCTTACTGACGTACTCACAAAACAATCCTTACTTAGCTCTAAGTATAGCACATTCATCACTGTATATATGTATACATGTAGGATCGCACGGCCTGCTGCACCACACATTTCACCCGAGACACGTGGATTAATTACAGATTAGGCGCGTACAGATTATTCTTCACTAGCTAACTAGCTGGCCGTACATTACATTAGCTACCTTTTAGCCTTAGTGGGTGCTTTTACATGTCTGACGGGCTGGCGAATTCATTTGTGATTTGTCCACCTCTGAACACAACCTAAGAAGATCATTTCTTTTCCTTCCATTACTTTCCTTTGCCTTCTAAAACTGAAATTATTTGCTCATTGAAATAAAAGTAAGGTGAATTACAGAACACTGGTCTGTCCGTGACGTTTTTCACATTCGTCAATGCGTTGGCTGTATTTCTACCTTTTTTCACAAATTGCAACACGCTTCATTTTAGACACACATCTACTTTCCTGAAGCTACACACACTTATTGCCCTTCTTACTTCCATTACAACACTATAAACCTCCTGTTTAGGTAAAAGCAAGAGGCTATATACACTAAATTGTGGATTAGATGAAATGCAGAATCTCCGTCCTCCTCCGGATAGCTTGTACTCAATTCGTATTACTGTTGGCTAAATGCGCAGTTCGGTAAGTGTGTTTTAAAGCCAGCTACTAATCAGGTTACTGCTTTTATAGCACATAATATAATTCACGGACATAAACAATGCCATCAAACCTAACCGGTTCTGCATAACAAAACACTCAGGAGTTTTACCCTTTCAGAAATGACTTTCAGTCACTTTGTACCAATGCATTCCTTCTGTGTTCGTGTCAAACGGCAAACACTGGCAGTAAACGACATACCTTTGCACTCCAATGATCCAAAATCAACACTGAAGGAGAAAAAAAGTCAACGAGGCAAAATGCAGAAAGTGAGGAAATATAACACTGCTTCGAAGGTACTCGCATGTCAAACATTTCTTTGGTCACCAGAAGCCATTGAAAGTCTTTGGTAGATGTAATGTGCAGTCTGTCAAAAGAACAAACAGTCAGGTGCAAGGCAATAAAAGCAGAGGTATTCAGTGCCGGGCCTGGGATTCACTTTTATTGCACAGATTTTACTTCGTTCAACACACCTGTTTCCACTCATTCCCACCACCATGTCCATCATGAGTGGAGTCAAGTGTGGCACACGAAAAATGCATGCAGAAAGTCAAACCAGACTGAGACTGAATACCACTGATTGAGAGAAAAGGTTGTTTTTTGGTTTTTTTCCATTAATGCTTCATAGATCCAAGCAGATAAACATCATACAACACAAGCGTTGATTAAATCCCAAACTCCCCCAGCATTACATTCAGAATATAAAGGCCACTTTGGAATGATAGGGATGAAATCGGAATCAGTCTTGCGCCATTTCGTAGCCAATTCTCTCAGGCATTCTGCATGATTACTAGATTGTAGTCCATTCTTTTAGGATCCCTTGATTGTAGTCCAGTCTACTGTCTATTCTCTAGGATCCTTTGATTGTAATCCATACTCCTGTCCATGTTTGATATGATCCCTAGATTGTGGTCCATTCTCCTATCCACTTTCTGACTGTCGTGCATTCTTCCGTCAATACTCCAGGATCCCTAGACTGTCGTCCATTCTCTTATTCATTCTTTAGGATGCCTAGATTATAGTTCTTGCTCCCATCCATTCTCTATTAATCCTAGATTGTAGTCCATGTTCTATGGGCCCTAAATTGTAGTCGATTTTTCTGTCCATTCTCGGTGGTCCCTCGATTGTTGTTCATTCTCTTTGCGGTCACCAACCCAACTGGTCACCAACCCAACTGACTGGCCTGAGGTACTCAGGTCCGATCCAAGTCTGAAACATTTGTTAGTTGTCATATTTATCTGTTTTAAACAAAATCAGTCACTCTAGAAATTTATTCTATAATCTGTGTAATCTTTTTGATCTTTTTATCTTTTGTACTGTTCTTGTCCTTCTGTTTTTTTGAACCGTAAAATTCATTGTGAATGGTAAAAGCGTAGGCAAGCAGTGTAGCTGAATCAAGTGTTGCAAATAAAATTCTGTAGGTAAGTAAGTCTGATAGGTAAGGATGACTGATGACCACTGTTCTTTTCCATTGGATAGTCCAAGCTCAAGTACAAAGTTCATTCTTCATTATAGGTCTACAACCTACAGGTCTTCTGACATTCCACCTCTTTTGAGCCTCAAACTTCCGGACCAGCCACGAGGGCAGGTGTTGTAGCTACGGACCCCAGGGGAACGCATTCCAGAGTCCTCTGATTCCAACGAGGCATCTGAATCAGTAAGCGAGCGAGTGGTGTAGAGGCGCAGGGGGGACCGGACTATTTGGGTGGGGGTGGGTGGGGGGCTGGTGAATGTGGGGGACTGGGCTCCTAGCGAGCGAGACTGAAAGGGACTAGGAGGTTTGGTCTCAAATGGCAAAATGGTACTGCTCACTGGAGACATAAGGAGACCATGGCCACTTAGAGCCCCGGGAGATAGGCTGTTCTTCCGCTTTGCTGCGTTGATGATGTTCTTGGCTAGGAGGCGGTGATTGGCCTTGGTGTCTTGAAGAGGGCTGGGAGATTGGGACCTGGTTTCCCAAGGTGGAGATACAGGAGTGGTGGCAGTGCGGTTATTGGTGGACCTGGACAATGAGATGATGGAGATAGAACTTTTGAAGGGTTTTGGTGTTGGGGAGGAGCTGATGGACTGTGGAGTTGGGGATGAAGCGACTGGGTTATGGAAGTATCTTGGGGTTGGGGGAGGGCTGATGGGGTTCTGGATAGGCCGTGGTGGTAGAGATGAAGTTACTGGGTTATGAATAGAGCCTGAGTTTGGGGAGCAGGTCATGGAATTATGGGTCGACCTTGGTGGTGGTGAAGAGGGGACAGAGTTGACTGGGTTATGGATGGTTCTTGGTGGTGGGGAGGTGACCAGAGAGCTGCGTTGGCTGCTGGGGGTCCACACTGCACCTGGGGATCTGTCTGTGCTGCTGAGGCGGCGGGACAGGTTAGGTGTCCAAGGTGTTGGGCTGCTGGGGCTGTTGAACTGTGGTGCCACTGGAGATTCTTCCTTGGCCTGATGGTGAAAAAAATAAAGTTATTGTCAGAATAAATATGTAACTTTGCTGTATTTCTTTTTGTAAGGGGTTTGTTCCTGTTAACCAAACATATATTATCTGACTCGAGTCCTTTACATGCAAGCGAGACCAAAAACAGTTTGATTTAGTGATTTAATGGAAGCAAATACCACAGCAACCCACAGGTACAACACGGATCAGCTCGCCTGATAAGCAAAGTCAATGTTGTCATCGCTCTGTACAGTCCTAAAAGGTCACTGCACATTTTAGTATCTTCCTTCTTGAACAAACTGAGTGAAAATAACTCACGAAGGGCTTGATATTTACTCTTGCACTTTTAATCCTGTTTATTATAGCTATAGACTAGGCTCAATCTGTACACAAAAAAAAAAAATACTGTTGCAAAAAACCATGTGGTCAAATGCAGCTTAATGTGCATGCCATGCTTTAATTTTTTGAAAAGGATTAGGAAGCCCTTAATTATACACTCCAAACATATCAATATCCTGGAGCATTCTAGGTAAATATAGCAGGCTGTCTTCTGTTTTATTTTTTCTTGCAAAGTGAGCATGCATGTCCTCTTCAGGTTACGAGCATGCAGACAGCTAATGCTACTAACCTTGGCTGAGATAATCATTTGCTCTGAAGGGTCTGTTGAGTAGACTTTTACCTCCAGAAAACGTTTACATCGTATGAGGACAAGGCCGAGGGTTGGCCGAGGGTTGTGCAAGTGGTAGTTCAGTAGTTAAGAGTTCTTCCCTAGTGCTTTACTAGTTACTCGTCTTGAAGCACTTAACAGTTTAGCTATGAGAACTATGACTGAGAACTATGATTCAACCTAAAATATCATTTTAAGCTTTTACATCGTTTTCGTAAACGTTTTTGTTGCTTTTGATTCTGAACACAATGCAGATGTTAAATGAATATTAAAACATTGTGAAAAGGAGAAAGAATCCATAGAGTGCATGTTGGGTTGGGCTTTAATCAAGGAGAGAAGAAAAGAAATACAAAAAAAGAGAGAGCAGAAACTACACGTTACAACTCAAATCAACCTAAAAACCAAACTGTTCTGCAGATCCTGCAAGACAACACGCTGCCTGTCTCCAGTCATATAAACATGCAGAAATAACTTTTATATGGACTTGTCGCTTCATTGCATTATTAAAACTAGACTAAAACTGTCATTCTGCAGCTACATTTCACAAACAACCACACAGCATAATTACAAGTAGACAGTTAAGAGATGTCGAGGGCGTATGCTCATTCCTTCTTTCATGTCTGTGTGCTCTTATTAAATTACAAATCGTAGATCATAAACCAAGAAACACCATCTGCTAAAGTGCTTAAGAGGAGCCTGGCGGCTTATGGTAACCTAGAATTCTAGAAAGAACGAGCAAGAAAACATGCTGCCATCTCAGTTAAAAGATATTTAAATGACGCTGACAGAACTGCCCAGGCTTTATTTAATGACACGTCCTAAAATAAGATGCAAATTTAGAGGGAGCTATAGTCCACAAGACTTGAAATGTCCCTTTGATGACCAGCCCTTCTGCATTTCTCAGCAGACCACCTGATGGTTATTGCTTCGCCATGCCAAACTGGGAAAATAAACTATAGCTAAACGCAATTCATCATTTAATCAGGGGCCGGGGGAATCTTGGGAGCCTGGAGAGAATAATAAACTGTCTCAGTGTGAAAATAATCTATAGCGTTTATAGCTGCTTCAATTTCCTGGAACCACTCCTGACATTTCTTCTGCCTGCTCATCAGCTATAACTACATAAGGAGCTCAGTTATTCCCTGTTAAGTCTCTGTGCATGTTTTCTTTTAGTCTGTCAAGAATACAGAGTGAAGAAAAGCAGTGGAAGGTCTGGAAGAAGAGAAATAGACTAGAAGCGAAAAAATGGCTTCCACACCTGTGGGGTAATGCCAGCTTTCTTGGTTGAGAAGGTGGGCTTGGGTGCCTGTATGACCGACCGAGGAGAAATCATACGCTCAGGAGCTAAACCTGACACAGGGGTGGTCACACCCCTGCTCACCGATTCCAGAGGCATCATGGGTGGGGAGAAGCAATAGGCTGACCTGTAGGCATGTGAGTCGTACTGTGTTGGGATAGGGGTAGATGGAAGAGAGGTCTGTTTAGAGTATGAGGATCTCATCACCACAGGTTTGGGAGGGGGTGCTGCTTTGGGAAGAGTGCTTACAGGGTTCTTGGTTGGGTTGAGGATGAACAGCGATGAATTGAGCTGGTAAGGCTGGTGCCGGGACAGCTCCATTTCCACTCTGGTGCAGCCATTCTCCAATGTTGGGCTCTCCAGGACCGGAGCTGGTACTGGTGCCTTTGCTGGCATGTTCTTTTTCTGTGTGGTGTGCTGGGCTTGGAGAGTCTTGGAAATCTCTGTGGTGACGTTGGAGACATTAATCATGGCCTTGACGCGGCCGGGCATGTTTGAGGGAAACACCCATGAGGGAGGCAGAGACGTGGTGGGAGAAGGTGATCTTAGTCCCTCTGCATTTTCATGAACATATTTGTCCATTCTGGTCTGGCGCTTGGCAAACAGCTCTGCTCCTTTGCCGGATGCATTGGTCAGGGCTTGCTCAGGCTTGTGCTCTACCCTGGCTCGAGTTCTGGAGCTTTTCAGTGTTGAGGCCCATTCTGGCACTAAAGCCTCTTCCACACCACTTTCATCCTTGACCAGAAAATTGGAGGCTTCTGCCCCTAGAGCCAGCTGCTCCTCTTCCTGATGTGCTTCTGCCTGTCCTCTGCCCCTTTTCTTCTCATCTGCTCCCTGGACCAGAGACAGGAGCTCAGGATTCGGAGCTAATTTTGGCTTCTCCTGAAACGTAAACATCGACTTGCGGTTAGTCCGCCTACTTCGGCCTTCATCTAGGACGCCCGTGCGACTGGGCGTCTCTGAACTCCTGTCAGCGAGTAGCTGAGGGACATAGGTAGAGCTTGGTGTGGTCAAGTGAGTGTAGTAGGCAGGTGATTGAGGGGGAGACATGGCGGATGGTGGAGGAGGATCAGATGGGATAGATGGAGGTAGGCTCATGTAGCCGGGAAGAGGAGGGGTTGGGTATGAAGGAGCTGGAGGTGGAGGGGAGAACATTTGTCTGGAGGATACAGCAAAAGCTGGTTTCACAAAAGTTGGAGGTTCTTGGCCAGAATATGTAGTAGCAGGTGGTTCATTCTGACCTGGAAGTGAATTGGAGTAGGATGGGGCAAGAGGGATATCTGGAGAGAGGCTGCAGGCTCCCGTCAAGTTCACCACCGCAGATGAGAAAAAAGGCCGAGCTGTCTTGTTTGTGATGGACGATTGCTTCGATGCCGTGTCATCTGCTTTACTATTGGTCTCAGTGCTATGGCTTCTGTTTGGGATGGCTTTAAGAGCCTCCAAAGGGCTTTCATATGCCCCATTTAGCTTCATTTCCCGCTCTCTTTCTTGGTTAGGATTAGGAACAGCAGGACTACTGTCACCAACATCCTTCCCTGCCTCTCCATGCTCAGAAATTTCTTCATCCTTATCATTTACGGGGAGAAAATGCCTCTCTTGAACACTATCTCCAACTTCAGGCGCCACCTCCATTTTACGTCCCTTGCTGTGTGTTACGACAGTCGTGCTGGACTGGAGCTGCGATTCGCTTCTTCTGTGTTTGATCTGGTTGTCAGTCGAGCACTCCCTGTTCCATGTTAATGCACTTGGAGAAGGTGAGTCGGGTTCATTGTGGGACTCCTGGTGGCTTTCTTCTCCTCCTCCTGCAACACTCACGAGTGTGAAGGCATTCACTCTCTCTCTGCGGCGGTTGAAGAGCAGGACGCCTCGGGAGTTGGGGTTTGACGGCACCGTCAGTTGTGCAGCAATAATCTGACTTCGTGTCCTCGCTTCCTTCAGCTCGTTCTCCGACAAGCTGGCGCTCCGGCCAAGATCTGCAATTACAGAAGATAAAATGAGATGTTATACTATGTCTGTACAGTGACTTCATCACTTATGCCTGAGGCGCATGGTCTAGTCCAGATGCCAATTTACAGGTTTTTTTTTTTTTTTAGTTAACAAGGAGCTTTGTGTGAGGTGTTGCTCAGCAAAGCTTGTAAATGTCCGGCTCACTGTAAACCGCCAAACACTGATTATTCACGATCCTGGTGAGCTATATACTATTTTAAAACCCATATAATTGTTCCTGCAGCATGTGGTTCTGATTAGCCGCTCTCTAACAGCACCGGCCCAGGGTGATACATACCCTGGCTCGGTCCTGTTTTGCATTAGAGTGTCTCTGATGGAAGCCTGGGGACTCCTACGCTGTCTTTATTTTCATTATTCTCTCATTACTGTCATGAGAATTTGGGATTTGCCTGTATTTCAGCCATACGGGACATCCTCATAGCATGGCCTCCCAGCAAGTTTCTCTGTGTGTTAAAGACAATTTCAGCTTGGCTCCACTGTACAGTACATCCCTTGGACAACGAATTGATACAAAACGCCAAATTTGGCGATGCAGCCAACGAGAAACTTGTTTTAAAAAGATCAAAACATTATTTCTTCATTGAAAACATTTATTCGCATGGAGGTCACTCATAAATACAAACTGGAGATGCTCCCAGCCCTACCTGTGTGAAATAACACAAGCATGGCCTGCTTATGTACTGCATCTTGCTTATGTACCTGATTGGCTGTTACATTTTATGACGTAATAACACTTGGCTGCCACATGTTCAATACTAAGTCGGGTTCCTTAAGGAAACATGTCGAGAATAAACACTTTCGACACATTTTAGGTGAAATAAGGAGAAATGATTAGTATGTTCTGCCATTCCAAAACAAATAACAACGAATAACAACACTGTAAGAGACTGTGAGTCTGTGTTAACAGCTTGGGATGTCAGAAAGCTAACTTTCTGTTGAATGCGGTTTATTGTCTAGCTCCTATTCCGTGCTGCACAAAGTATTTCCTTTAGCATGCGGCTCCGCTCCCTCACTGAGCATTCCTGAACTGCCGAGAAATCTCCCCGCTCGGGTCTGTGCCATTCGCTCCCAGACACCGAGGCCTTACGCATTTACCCAGCTGCGCCAGTGTCCTGACACAGCTTTACGCACAACACACACTGCAATTACAATTCCTTCAGCTGTGACCTCCAGAATTTAGTTTCACTATTATCTCCATGTTATCTTAAGCGTTCGTCTGCACGTCCCACTTCCTGTGACAGGCTTCATTGGTGTTTGTAAGATTTGAATAATTTCACATGTATAGTGTTCACCCTTTCATGCATAGCGTCAACGCTCATGGACGATCAATTTACGGCTCCAAATCCGAATTAACGTCAGCTCTGTAGCTCTGTAGATGATTTATTGTTTCCAATCTTTATTAAGATTCTACATAAAAAATGTATTAATTAAAGTAAAAAAAAAAAAAAGTGTTGTTTTTGGGAAACAACCTCCTTGTGTCATGCAACAATCCTAAAATAAGGTTTTTTATGTTTATTTTTCCTTTGCCATGTTAAATGATTTTCTTTTCTGTTTTTTATATATAAAAAAGAAATAATATATATTTTTAAATGTCCAACATTTATGTGTTTTGTACTCAAGTCCGTTCTTTTGTTTTTTGTACACTTTGTCTTTTTATCTCTGTATTTTTTATTGTGTAAAGTGCTTTGAGAAGCTGCTTTAAAGGCGCTAAAAGAATAAAGTAAATTATTATTATTATTATTATTATTATTATTATTATTATTATTATTATTATTATTATTATTATTATTATTATTAAAATGTATCATCGATCAGGGATTTCTGTTAAAGCAACACTACGGTTTTGCTGGAGGCTTCTTAACAAACCGATATACTTCATGATATACAGCATCGTGTATCAGAGAATTGTCTTCAGGTATTATAATGTGATCTTACTGTCATATCGCCCAACACCGAATTCCTTCTTTGAATAAATTGAAATCTTTGAATAAAACGCTAAATATACACACAACAAGGCACAAATAATTATCATTATCAGGTCGATACCACGAAAACATGGTGGATCAGATATCGGAAAAAACAGATCGGATATCCGATCCTGTAACAAACAGCAAAGATTGGAATTCGAAAAGAAAGACATTTTTTTCTGAATTGGAAATGTTTACATATAAACATACGTAAGGAGGGTGTACCCCGCCTTGTGTCCCATGCTCCCTGGGATAGACTCCAGGTTCCCCATGACCCTGAAAAATAAGCGGTATAGAAGATGGATGGACAGACGGCTGGATAATTTAACAAAAGAAATCAAATTATAATGATCTTCCTGCCCTGAGTGCCATCCTGAGCTGCAGAACCCTGCGAGAGACCTGACTGTGGACGGAGTAAGCGATGGACCTGAGGATATTGGCGATGTAAGCGTCGTTAAACACTTCAGTACAAACTGAGTCTGTTTCCTTTACAGGGCTCTAACTGATCGTGCATGTAGCTCTGTGGGAGGTGAAGCTTTTATCCCTTAAACCCCTGCACGGGATGTGTGGCAGGACGGCGTGTGAGGGCCTCTGTCGGTCCGGGAGAAACTCTGACTTATGTCACGCGATAAAACCCAAGTGGCACATTTAAATCTGTCCTTGAAGTCTTTGTGGGTAGGTTCAGGCAGGGTCAGAGGGGCTTCTGCATCAAATATGGCAAATTCTTACATAAATACACAGAGAGAGAGAGAGAGAGAGAGAGAGAGAGAGAGAGAGAGAGAAGGAAAATTTGATTTAGAGTGCAGACAGACAGATGAATAGAAACAGAGGGAAAGTGATGGATAAAAACTCTGAGTCATAAACAAAGAAAGAGGGAGATGGAAAGAAAGAGATGAAGTGGGAGAAAGACATGAAATGGAAATCGGGGAATTATAGATAAACAGATATAAGAGAGAATGGAAAAGAATTAGGAGAGATATAAAAACGTGTAAATGGAGAGAGGGTGAGTGAAGGAAGAGCAGTGAGTGAGAATGTATGGAAAGAATGAGTAATGGTGGGAAAAAAAAAAATGGAGGGCAAGTGAACGGATAGAGAGAAATCAGAGAAAGAGAGACATGAAATTAAGAATCGGTAGAGTGAAACCGAATTTTAAAAAAAACAGTGAAAGTGATGGAGAAAGACAGATGGTGTATTTCAGGGAGTTAATTTGAACCATGAACCGGGGGTCGGAAGAAATCTGAGGCAGAAGAAAAACGCAGAAAGAGAGAGAGAGAGAGAAAAAAGAGAGAGTTTGACTTTTACAATCTTTTATTTAACAAAACGTCACATTATACACGTAGAAGTTGAATGTGAGTCAATAAATGAATAAATATTTAAAGCGCATCAAAAAAGATCATAAATATTTCGTGTAATAAACGAGGTAAATAAAATAGAGCAGCGCAACACAAGGCTAGTCGTAAAGAATATCTTCAGCCTAAAGCAGGTGAGAGAGAGAGAGAGAGAGAGAGAGAGAGAGAGAGAGAGTATACAGAAGAGGGACAAACTGAAGCACACTGAAGGACAGACAGTAAGAATGTAAGAGAGAGAGAGATGTACAAAGAAGAGAAGAGAGACGGAGAGATGTAGGGGACTGACTAGGCAGAGATAAAAAGAGGAAAATAGAAACAATGAAACATTATATTGCACACTAATATAACGTTGATTCCTATTCTTATTACATGTTTATTCCTATTATTATAACATGTTTATTCCTATTTTTATAACATGTTTATTCCTATTATTATTACATGTTTATTCCTGTTATTATTACGTTTATTCCTATTCTTATAACATGTTTATATTATTATAACATGTTTATTCCTATTCTTATAACATGTTTATTCCTATTATTATTACATGTTCATACGAACACTACACTAATGTTTATTAATAATTACATGTACGCGGTCATGTTAATAAAAGACATGTTAAACAGACAGAGAGACAGACAGGGAGACAGACAAAGAGAGAGATAGACAGACAGGGAGACAGACAGGGAAACAGACAGATGGAGAGAGACAAAGGCAGAGAGACAGATAAAGAGACAGACAGACAAAGAGTGAGAAAGACTGACAGATAGACAGGGAGACAGACAGAGGCAGAGAGACAGACAAAGAGACAGGCAGACAGACACAGAGAGAGAAAGACAGACAGACAGGGAGACAGACAGACAGAGAGTGAGAAAGACAGACAGACAGACAGGGAGACAGACAGAGGCAGAGAGACAGACAAAGAGACAGACAGACAGACACAGAGAAAGAAAGACAGACAGACAGGGAGACAGACAAAGAGACAGACAGACAGAGAGAGAGAAAAACAGACAGACAGACAGAGACAGAAAGACAGACACACAGAGAGAGAGAGAGAGAGAGAGAGAGAGAGAGAGAGAGACAGACAGACAGACAAAGAGACAAAGCGACAGACATAGAGAGAGACAGACATCTACAGTACACATAATAACACTTCAGGAATATGGAACATGAGTTAAATAAGAAGACCATCATGGAGAAGTTCACTGAGAGATCAGACCTGATCAGACCTTCTCTGTTCATCTCTGACACAGACTTCACGCGCAGCATTCACATGACCGTGAACTCTTCTACACCCACTGAGAGAAAAACTCCATCTGCTTTTTTCCTGGAGAAATCAAACCGAACACCTCGAGGGGAATAACCCTCTCTGAACTCACCGCTTTATTCATCATACTCTGTTCTTTTTTTCTTTTGGAACAGTTAACGGTTTCCTCTCCTGTCCGCGCGCACACTAACTACCTAACCAAGAGATATTACTGAGAGAGAGAAAACAGACATACAGACTCGTTTCCTTACCGTGATTAAAGTCCCCCACTCTCGGCGAGTCCCCTCTCTCTCTCTCTCTCTCTCTCTCTCTCCTCTGGTCTGATCTAAACTGCTCCGTGTCCGGTTATATTGCAGTTTTCAGTGAGCTCGCGGATCAGATCACGCCCTCTTTCAGCGCTCGAGCCCGGCTCGTGTTTCGTCTTGCTGCTGTTTTTAATGGTTTCTCACTCCATCTCAAAGACCTCCTGTGTATTAAACCTAGTGCCCTTCATAGGCTCTCCATCCCATCCCATGTCCTGTGATGTCATGTAGTGCACTTACATAGGGAGCAGGGACCCGTGTGGGATTCGACTCTAATTTCATAAGATTAGGGATTGCTTAAAACTGGAATAAACATCTGTTTTTCAGATCAGACTGTGAAGTCAGCATGTTGTACAACACTGCATGTGTCATACCGTGTGTGTCAACGTAATAAAAATATAAAAAAAAATACTTATAATAAAACCAGTCAGATTAAGATTTTTGAATAGGGATTATTAGTGTCAGGGTTCAGAGTTTGAGTCAGGACTGAGATTATAAACATTAGATTTGGGAGTTGGATTAGTGTTAGGATATAGAGATGATATCATTTGGGTTTGGAGCTAGGATTATTTGTGTTACGAGTTTAGAGTTAGCATTGGGATTGAGATTATGAGTTGCAGTTTAAAGGTGGGTTTGGGATTATTTGGTTTAAGGTGTGGATTAAAATTATTACTTGTAGTGTTGGAAAATGGGATGGGGTTAAAAATGATTAGTGCAGTGACTGGATCAGGATTTATAGTGGTAGGGTTTAGAGATTGAGGTAGAGTTGGGATTGAGATTATTAGTGTTAGGGTTGAGAGTTTCAGTTGGGATTAGGATCATTCGTATTAGATTTTTGTTTGGGATTGCAATTATTAATGTTAGGGATTAGAGATGTGGATGGATTTTAGATTATTTGTGTTAGGGTTTAGAGATAGATAGGGTTGGGATTGAGATTTTTAGGGTTTAGATTTCAGATTTAAATTGTTGGTGTTATGGTTTAGAGATGGGATTGAGATGATTTGAGTTAGGGTTTAGAGATGGGATTGGGATTGAGACTGTTAATTTTAGAGTTTAGTTTTGGGGTTGAGATTGAGATTATTAGTGTTAGGGTTTAGAGATTTGGATGGAATTTAGATTATTTGAGTTAGGGGTCAGAAATGTGATTGAAATTGTCAGTGTTAGGGTTTAGAGATGGGTTTGGGATTGAGATTATTAGTGTTAGGGTTTAGAGATGGGCTTGGGATTGAGATTATAAGTGTTATGGTTTAGCGATGGGATTGAGATGATTTGAATTAGGGTTTAGAGATGGGTTTGGGATTGAGATTATTAGTGTTAGGTTTAGAGTTGGGATTGAGATTATTAGTGTTAGGGTTTAGAGATGGGCTTGGGATTGAGATTATAAGTGTTGTGGTTTAGCGATGGGATTGAGATGATTTGAATTAGGGTTTAGAGATGGGTTTGGGATTGAGATTATTAGTGTTAAGGTTTAGAGTTGGAATTGAGATTATTAGTGTTAGGGTTTAGAGATGGGCTTGGGATTGAGATTATAAGTGTTGTGGTTTAGCGATGGGATTGAGATGATTTGAATTAGGGTTTAGAGATGGGGTTGGGATTGAGATTATTAGTGTTAAGGTTTAGAGTTGGAATTGAGATTATTAGTGTTAGGGTTTAGAGATGGGCTTGGGATTGAGATTATAAGTGTTATGGTTTAGTTGGAATGAGAGGATTGAATTAGGGTTTAGAGATGGGTTTGGGATTGAGATTATTAGTGTTAAGGTTTAGAGTTGGGATTGAGATTATTAGTGTTAGGGTTTAGAGATGGGCTTGGGATTGAGATTATAAGTGTTGTGGTTTAGCGATGGGATTGAGATGATTTGAATTAGGGTTTAGAGATGGGGTTGGGATTGAGATTATTAGTGTTAGGGTTTAGAGTTGGAATTGAGATTATTAGTGTTAGGGTTTAGAGATGGGCTTGGGATTGAGATTATTAGTGTTAAGGTTTAGAGTTGGGATTGAGATTATTAGTGTTAGGGTTTAGAGATGGGGTTGGGATTGAGATTATTAGTGTTATGGTTTAGCGATGGGTTGAGATGATTTGAGTTAGGGTTTAGAGATGGGGTTGGGATTGAGAGTATGAGAGATGGGTATGTGGTTATTATATTTAGGACACAGACTTGGTTAGGGATTGGGATTATTCTGCCTTAATGGGATTAATTGTTTGGATTAATGTAAGTGTTGGGGTTGTAAAATACAGCTAGAAGTGACCGTATAGAAAGCATTCCAACCTTTTAGGGTTGGAATTACTGTAAGGTTGGGATTATCATTGTATGGTTTAGGGTTGGGATGGGCAGGCGGTTTCATCCGATTTAACCCACAGAAACAGGACTCAGTGCGACTCTGAGATTGAGCCATTGAGGGTTAATGTTCCTGCTTAAGAGCTACTAGAGTTAAGAGCTTGATATAGACTGAAAGGCAGCAGTTTGCAGTGTTGTTTAACTCGGTGCCACTTGACTTCACATGAAGCTTTCAGGAAGGGAAAGGAACTTCCTCCTCTGAGAGAGAAAGAAGAGAGAGAGAGAGAGAGAGAGAGAGATGGAAAGTAATAGTGAGGAGATCTGTGAAAGAGGACAGGTGAGCACAGTGATGATAAGTGAAGAGGGCCTGGAGTGAGTGTGTGTGTTGTGACACACACAGAGAGAGAGAGAGAGAGAGAGAGAGAGAGAGAGAGAGAGAGAGATTAAGTGATGGGAGGGAACTCTATGAGCCCTAGGCAATGGTGCAGTAGTCAGTCTAGAATGTGGGTGGAGGGAGAACTCTTCCTTAAAGCCGGAGCACTGGGAGCACTGCCGCCTGAGGGCTAAGGATCAGAGGTCAGATTATCCTGTCGGATGTTGTCCTTCACCAGACCCACTCCCACAGGATTCCACATGTATGTGTGTGTGTGTGTGTGTAAAGTTGAAGAAAAGAAATGTTACTTAGGGTTTCCCCCATGCATTCCTACACACACACAAAAATCCAACTTTACTTTAACAAAGCTAAATTGAGAAGACGCAGCTGTGCATCAGATGTCGCTATGTTTACTTCCTTCTGCATTTTCTAATCTAAGATCTAATTCTCAGATGCGCCGGGGTTTGCTTATGAAAACAGCCTCGGTTCATCTGGACTATTCCACTTACGAGGGGTTTGACTCATAATTAGAAACACATTCCTTTAAAGTCCCGTTCACTTTAAGTCAAGCAGCCAGGTCGGGGTTGTTTTTCTGAATCGCTTGGCTAAATGTCGGGTCTGTTTAATGTGTTTAAAAGTCTGGACAGAGGCCAAAACATGAGACGGAGTTGGGAAACACAACAGGTTTATACGCTATATGCTACACTGTGTAAACATAGTATTCCAAATAGAACGAGGAGCCAGGGAGCGAGGGAGAAATCGAGTGTTTACGCATGTGTTGTCTCAGGCTCGTTGCTCAAGTTTGTCATTGCGTCGTTCTTCTGGAAACCGCCTTGGACCGGTATAACACGATAACCTGATCCGTTTCTCTCCACATCCCGCATGTTACTCTCAGCAACTGACTTGAGAGTGAAATACAACAGCTGTCAATCACAGCTGTCTGATAACAGCTGCACGATGTCTATGACGCAGGGCTGCGTTGAACGCTTTTCCCATCTGCACGACACCCACGCAAGCGTGAATGCGTCGAGGGCGAGTGTTCATCTGCGTTCCTGATCATGATTCCTTCCAGCCAAGTCTTTTTGGCGCTCGCATTACGGTCAGCGGTTCTGCGGCATGGGAGACCGAGGGCCATTACAGCATTACAGAACAGAAAATGTGCCTTTCGGCCACGAGGAAACAGATGTTAATATTTAACGCGCTCTGAAGTTTGACCAGCGAGGGTGTGGGGATGGTGATCTGTTCTCTGTCCGCGTTCCTGTCAACCACACATGTGACTTTCTTTCACTGATAATGACATATCCATCCAACTGTAGGAAAACTAGAAGAAATCCAGCACTGGACCATATCATCTTGATGCTAAAAATGCATTAGGTATGATTAGTCTCTCCTTTTCCCCCCTTCGAGATGATCTCCCATCCGTGTTCATGAAGCTCCGCCCCCAGGATCTGATATTGTGTCTATAAAATGACTGACATCCAAACACAAACAAGCAAACCAGACCGGAAGTCCGTTTTCCAAACAAGTTTTCTTAGTGACGTAAGAAACCTTTGCCAAAGCAAAAATCTTAACCCATTGTTTTATTTTGGGTTTTATTTTAACAAAACAGCATGTTTTTGATCGCGGATCTGATTTATTCCAGTGCACTAGTTTAACCCCCTTACATCTGTAACGTAAAGGCAAACCACAGTAACTACACTAGTACTGAAACTGAGACAAATGCCTCTAAATGTTTTGAAAGATTCTGCCAGATGTGGAGTAAGTACTATAGGTTTCCTCCTACTATTCTGTCCTAAACAGAGCAACGATGCTTCAGGATTTCCACATGTTTCGGCCGAACCTGTATTTAGTTACAAAGGCATTTTGTCGTGTTGCAAGCTGGCCATCTAAGAGGTAATAAACAAGAAACTGAAGTAAATATTTACTTGTTTTCCGCGCTGGGCGACCAGTGCTGGGGGTCAGCAGAGGCTTCGCTTTGACCCAGCTGTGCTTCTCATTTTCCCAGGAATCAGCTCCGCTCCTGTCTGTGTTTTCCTCACATGAGATCATGGTACCATGAGTCGTGGTACCGTGTCCAGCCCAGCTGATCCCTCTCCTGATTGGGTCATGTGTTCTTTCCATCTCCTTGCTCAAGAGTGGCTACTTCAAGGGATTTAAAAAAAGCAAAGGTTTTTGATCTTGAGGGTCCGGTTTTCCTGCGTGCCTAGACTTGACTAAATGTTTGTGCCTAATGGGTGGTCAGGATGGCCAGAAGGGAGGGTTCCGAGCGCTGCTCTTTTTTCAACGCAAAAACCAAAAAAAATCTGATTAGAGCTTCAGCCCTTAAGTCCTTTTGAGGACAGTCCGTTAAGCAGCAAGAGAGAGATACACTTTTACTTTCGATGCCACACAATATAACTCTAAAGCAAAATCCTGGGAGATTCCTTTAGATGCACCTTGGACCAGTTCCAATGGAAAGCCGCCAAAAAGCAATTTCACAATTTGCGATGTGCTCCACTGCAGATCCGGTAAAAGCCGAAACATCATCCACTGTTCTTTTTTTCGGGTTTGTTTTTCCTCGGCGATCCAGACATTTCTCTTCCTTTCTTTCTTCTTTCAGTCCCCAAACACTCCCCTGCTCGTATATCACAATCTCCACCAGGCAGGTCACGCTTCTCAAAAGCTACACGCACCAACAATGTCTCTAAAGAAAGCTGACGTATTGTAGCTTGCTGCAATTTCATTCGAGCATGAAAGCACTATTCATCGGAAAGGTCAGACGAATTTCTGAGCGTCACTGTTCAAATAATTCCCATTTCAACAAGGGTTTATTAGTCTTTATACCTTCTGTTCCTATTATAAACAGCGACTTGCTGTAATGGTCCCTCTATATTCTCACATTGCTGACTGAAGTCTCCTTGGGTGGCTTCGTTAAACCCTGTGTGTTCTCTCAATCAGGGTCAGACTCAACGTTGGGCTTATTTGTTCTGTTCAGATTAGGTCCAATGAGACGAAGCAGACCGAAGCAGATGGTTTCTCCAGAATGAGCCTGAAGATTTGACTTCACTAGGATATTGAGATGAACTCAGTTTCCATCTAATGCACTCCCACCTAAAACAGAAAGGGGTATGAGCTGTTAGACTGAGGAAGCAATAGTTCATGATGTATCAGGAAGTATTATTACTCTTTGGGTGTGACAAATATGGCTCTGCATCGTGTTCAACTAAACTTATTAGCGTTCGTTTTTCATCCTGTTAGAAAGACACCACTCCCACTGAATTACCAGTGGAAAGAATGGGACGAATTTCCTACTCGTGTAATAAATACACAATACAACAGACATTTCCTCTTGGATTAACAGCAAGGACAAGGAAGGGGGTGGGTGGGTGGGGTTAGGGGGTCAAAAGGAACAAGGTGTCGCCCAATTAAAGACATGACAAAGCTTCATCCCTTATCGTGAAAGCAGGGAGGGTTTCGAACGCGTCCCAAGAATGTGCCAGAAAAGTGCTAAGCCCTTTGACTTCTCTTAATCACAGAGATCCATGCTTTTAGAGGCAGAGTTTCAAGTGATGGGAGGAAGAAAGAAAAAAAGAAAGAGAAAACAATCCACAGGGGCGTAAATGACCTCTAACCTGCACTATGGTCTCCTGTATCCTGTTGAACCTGAGCCTGAGGGCATGTGAGTTACGGAGATGACGTTTATCGTGATCACCTCTTTTCATACCCTGTTAAAAGCATTTAAAGCTTAGAGCGAGTGAGGTTCTTCCGGCTCTTCGTGAGATCAAACACAACAGCATCGGAGCTCCTCTTTGTGCCGTAATCCCTAAGCAAAGGACAATCGACTCAAGCACTCGACCACAATGGGCTTCAGATCAGCGCTCTCTGGTGTCAGAGAGTGAAGAGCAGCTGCTTTGTTGAGATATGCCATCAGGAGATGGGACCACTGATGGCAGCCATTAACATTTATTACTTTGAGCCTACAATTCAAAGGTCAAAGGCTGTTTCGGTACCCAAATTCAAACATCTTTAAGCAAGGATTGTGTTCAGGGCTCTACGATTAAGGATGACCATTCAACCATTCAAAATGAAAATAAAAGCTACTTTCTAATGACCTATATAGGGTTAGGGTTACAGATTTGGTAGCAAATGTTAACATTGTGTCATTCTTTGTTAACTATTTGGACAACAAATTTGGATTTTTCAAGGCAGCATGGTGAACGTTGCCGCTTCAGGATTCCTGGTTCGACCCTGAGCTCAGGTTGCTGTCCGTGTAGAGTTTTGCGCGTTCTCCTGTGCCTGTGTGGGTTTCCTTGGGGTTCTCTGGTTTCTGCTGACCTCCCAAAAACCAGTAGGTGGATTATCTACTCGAAATCACCCCTAGGTGTGAAGTTGTGTGTGTTCGTGGTGCCCAGAAATGGACACCATTCCAGGGTGTAGGATCCAGAAACGTTCGGATTTGTTTTTCTCACAGTGCTTATTACTGCTCGCTAACTCTTCATCCTGTCATTGATTATTTCTCTATAACAGCACGTATAGTAATCCTGTTATCCTGGACAGGGTTGCGGTGAATCCGGAACCTATAACTGTGTGTGAGGCGGGAATACACCCTGGATGGGTCAAACACACTCTCACCCACTCATTCAAACCTTAGAGTCGCCAGTCTACCTACTGACACGTTTCGGGAAGGTTGCAGGAAACCCGAGAACCCAGGAGAAACCCTCAGGGAGACTGTGTAACCCAAGCTCCACACAGATATAAAGTGTAAGCCAAGCCGAGGGTCAACCTGGGGACCCTGGAGATATGAGACAGCAGCAGCAACATTGTCTGTTTTGCCCTACATATTCATTCGCCATACAGTATTTCTTCAACATACTGTATTCTCATTGGTTCCTGTCTTTTCGGACACAAGGAACATACATTGAACACACAGATTCACACAGATAGAGTTACCTTCTAATGAGTTAACCTGCGACTGGCAAATTTAACCCTCATTTATCAAGTAGTGTGTATGAATTTAATATGTATGAAACATGTCGTGATGCCATGGTGTGCACTTTGTCTTGTTTTTATTTGACGTATTTAACATCTCTTTCAGTTTGTATCTATTTCAATAAATGTGTGTACTTTTGAATGAGTTTCTTACTTAATTTTATTCATCTCAGTGATATCTATCTTTTGTACAGTACTTTGGCGTTCAAGTTCTGCTGAAGAGCCCACGACAGCATCGCATTATGCAGTCTGCATTTTAACAACGTTAATACGGGTTCCTCAAGGGTTCTTTGGGTAGTTAAGGGTTCTCAATTGATCGGAACAAGCCAGAGAATCCTTAAGGGTTCTGGATTTCACCTTCTGTAATCACTGTATGAATCGATATGACTTTGCTTTCCGGTTCAACTCTCAATCAGCAGATCCTTCAATGTAAGGACCGCACCTGCAGTGTTGATCTTTATCTCAAAGTCCGCCAAACGGTCTTGTATCAGAACCCATCGGGAAAGCCATAAGGTGGAGGTAATTACTCATCTTGAGTGTTGGAGCCTTATCAGTTTTGTGAAGCAGAAATACATGTCTGTGCGGTGAGCTAAGCTGTTTGCTCTCCAGCTATTTGTTTTTATTCACAGACTCGTGAATTCACGCTGCCAAAAGGGCTCGGCCTATACAAGCCCATTAGCTTCAGCTAATGATTTGGACAGGGCTGTTTTATACACCTTTACTATTTGCAATGTTTCTGTTCTCTTGTCTGATTTTTTGCTGATTTAAAAGTATACATGTTACACTGTAATAGTCTATGTGTGTGTGTGTGTGTGTGTGTGTGTGTGTGTGTGTGTGTGTGTGTGTGTGTGTGTGACGACATGGTGAATGACTGTGGTTTATGACAGACTTTGCTTTTATCTCCTGGATCCATTACAGCCTGCTGGGCCTGGATCTCATTCAGTCATTCACAATGGCCTACTCACGCACTGCGCACACACACACACACACACACACACACCAAAAGGCCCCTTTCAAACACCTGCAAATGCCTCGAAAAATAATTTGGGGGTTACTCTGCAAAGATGGCATTCCTTGCCGGTAATGTTCAGAGAGCTCGTGATAACCAGCATGCCTCGGCTTGTCCGTGATGGTGACAGATAACCAAAGCGCCGAGCTCCAGGCTTCTGAAAAGCTTACTGATGATGGTACATACTACCTGAGGGCAAAAGCAAGGACACAAAGAACCAAGAAGAAATTACGCTATTAATAAGAGTGTGTACAATGTGCACGTCCCCAGTAGCAAGACAGCTTACGTGCATGTCAGATACAAAGTAAATTCCCGGTTTTAGAACAAAACGAACATTTCCAAGGAATTTGTACAAGGGATTACATCAGGAACATTCGTTCAAACTGACAGCCCTGCCGAATGAACCCTTTCTGCTTTCTCCAGACCTGCCTGATCCATCCTGATGCCCCACCTCTGGATGGAGCTCTCATCAACTGGAGGTTACATTCTGTCACTGAGGACGACCCCAAGCAGTGCAGCCTGGAGATTGCTGAGGACAGTACCGCTTTAAGTACGATGGAAATGATCGTGGACCTCAGTTCCACATGGACGTTCTCACTGTGGGTGCTGGGACTACGGTTGCAGCGATGGCCTCGGGACTGCAATCACCACATACAGTTTAGCACTCGAGTCTCCTTTAGTGAACAGTTCAAACAGACTTCATATAAAAACTATAATGAACTTTCTTTTACGTTCACACTCTCCGTCGTTACTCGGATGAGGACGGGTTCCCTTCTGAGTCCGGTTCCTCTCAAGGTTTCTTCCTCATATCATCTCAGGGAGTTTTTCCTCACCACCGTCTCCACCGTCTCACTCAGTAGGGATAAATTCACACGCTAAAAATCTCCATCCTGTGTTTATATGTTTCTGTAAAGCTACCAAGATGTGTTTCTTAACCTACCCTGAATAAACGTATACACTATACACTACTACATTAGAAGAGAAAAAAAACAACCTAAAATTGATCAAACATCTTTAATGTTAGAAGTTTGCTGCTCCTTTTTGAACAAGAGCAGACTATAGCTACCTGTTTATGGAATTCTATTTGTGCCAAAATATTTCGAACGTATCTTTTCAGGAAACGAACATAAAGAAGAAAAAACGCGTGGACATTTCAATAAACAGCGTTCTGTTTTAACCGTTTTCTAAGCTTCCTGTCCGCTAATCGTGGTTTATGAACGCGCTGCCATCTGCGAGTTTTCATTTACGCTTTCAAACTGCTCCTTCTGGAAGAAATGTGATGTATGGGCGGGGCTTAACAGCGATTTACTCTACTCTCATTGGCTAGTGAGATTTGTCTCGACAGCTCCCTGACCAGGAAGTAAAGACTTCAAGGGTGCGAATTCTGAAGTACTTTGTAGTGGAAATTACTTACTTGCTTAGTCAGTGTATTACTTCGTAATTAATATTTGAGGTTAGGGTAGTCTCATACAACTATTTTTTTTCCAAGATGAGCTCTCAGGAGCGGCATGGAGCGGCACGGAGCGCCATTGTCGTCATCATCATCATCATTATCATCCTCGTCCTCAGCTGGGCATTCGAGCTGTCGATCCAAATTTCACTAGCCAATGAGAGTAAATCGCTCATAAGCCCCGCCCACGCGAGAGGTTTGTGCCAGAACGGCGAAGGTAAACGAAAAGTTTGAAAGCGTGAACAGAGAACGCTGTTTATTTAAATGTTTGCCGCCGAGGTCACTGTTTTCAGTTTCAGACCGTTTTTTCTGCTTTCCTCATTCACCGTTCAAATTGCACAAATTATTTTTGGTTGTTTTTTAGAATTTGTTCAAATGATCACAACGTTTAACATTTTCAGCTTCACTTTAAGTTTTAAGTCATTTATTGTTTAAATATTACCTGTATACTGTGATACATATTGTAGCCTGTATCACGATACAATGTTTTTGTCTAATCGCCCACCCCTACTGTCTGATTAAGTGTCCTGAGGAAAACCTGGGGACAAAAAAGTCCAGAATTTTCCTCTTGTCAGTCATTTTTACACACACCCGAACACTCCTTCACTCCGCCCCCATCTCAGTGTGAAATCGGTAAGGTAAGGTAATTCTCCCATACAGGTGGTGTTTATGTGGAGAAATGTCTGTCCAGAGTCCATCCTCTGGATTTCTTATTAAGTGTGTGTACGTCACATTAAAACACTTTTACACTGAACACATTAAGAAAAGCGTTACTGGGACAGACAGAAGCCCCAGTGTGGCCTGACCTGAGCTTGTTTACCGATGCAGGTATTGAGCACAGAAACACAGGGGAGTGATGAAGGTGATACGGAGCGGAGGCAGATGCTCAGTGGACCGTCCGCCTGCTGTAGTGTTTAAGTCATTATGGTTGCTAAGATACGCTTGCAACTAATACATAAAAAAACTCTACTGTTACTGCACACCATTCACACACACACACACACACACAGAGTCATGATGCTAATGTACCTGGTTCTGACCTGTGACACGACCACACACACACACACACACACACACACACACACACACACACACACACAAGATGCTAATGTACCTGGTTCTGTTACTGACCTCACACATACACACACACACACACACACACACACAACACACACACATACACACACCAAGCAGATATACAGTATCTGGTGCTTTGTACTGACTGGAGGAAAGGCACTGAGCCAACTCTCTCTCTCTCTCTCTCTCTCTCTCTCTCTCTGTCTGTCTGTCTGTCTGTCTCTGTCTCTCTCTCATACACACATACACACACAGGCGGGACAAAGAAACTGTTGGTTTTCACAGGGCTAGGCTAGGAATGAGCATGCAGAACACACACACACGCACACACAAGCACACAGACGAACACATATTAATACTCAGTGCTACTGTCCTGAGAACAGACACAGCAAAAACACAAACAGTAACTGACCCAAAGCTCCAGTTTATCACTGATCTGAGAACAGCTGCCACCCGGCAACTCCTGTTTATCTCCAGCGTAGTCAGGAAGAGCCTCCATGAGCCGAGCAAAATATTTACGAGACACCAGACATGCACACAGAAGGTAAACACATGCGTTCTTCCCAGATGGCTACACTCGAAATACAGCCAGTAAAAATCAACAGGTGGTGCAGGAAGCTGTGAAGATATTACGACAAGTTCATCAATAGCAAAGGAGACACGAGACTTACCTGTAGTCTCCTGGGCTTCGCTTCTGTAGAAGTGTGTGCATGTGTGTGTGTGTGTGTGTGTGTATGTGTGTGAGAAAGCTTTCCAGACCCTCCTCCTGCTCTCCTCCCTGTCAGTCTCTTTTCTCTCGTTCCGTCCCTCTCATCCTCCGTTTCATTCTTTCTCATTCTCTCTCTCAGTGTTCAGCTCTCGCTCGTCCCCTCTCTCTGGGACTGAGGAAAAGGGGGGAAAGGGGGTGTGGTCGCACCACAGAAGGTTCTTTGTCCGGCCACTTTCATATGGTTTCCTTCAAGTACGCATATTGAACCCATTATTCCATTAGATATATTTTCACATATAACTCCGAGACCTCTTCATCTTCTCCCATTCCTTTCTACCTGACCCCTGCGTGAAGACTAAAACAACGTCAAGAAAATGAACGGGGAACGAAATATGCACGAGGAACCGTGCCCTAAAGGTTGCCCCGACCTTCAAACTGTTCAAACTGTAGCTGATTGTTATGAATTATGAAAGCCTGTAATTAGGAACACTGTAATCAATCTCTCCTGCCAGTTTAAATTGAAGGCAAAAGTCACAAAAGAGTCTTGAAGGTGGACATAACATACTCCAGATCTTCACATCTTCACTTGCATTTCCACCACAGGAATATTTCAAGATCTCAGGAACTTTAGGTTCAGGAACTATTTTTTTCTTTTTCTGTTTAGTTGTTAAATTATTGTCGCTCATATACTAATATATATATTATATAACTAGTTTTTTTGTTTAATTTTACTAGCTAACTGAAACTAAAATGAACTAAAAATACTGCAGGATATTACATGCAAATGACTACAGAGAACGCACGTACATTTACATTTACATTTACATTTACATTTATTCACTTGGCAGACGCTTTTATCCAAAGCGACTTACAAATAAGCAAAGCGATACCTGCAGTGAACTTCAAAAATAAGCACAGACGTGACCTAACGCTTACCAGTCGACGACTATATCATTTAATTACCGCATCACAACGTTACAACAGTACATAGTTATAACGTGACAAATACTGTTTCACAACACCACGGATTACGTTGCAATAACTTGACTAGTTCTCATTCCCAGTGCCACAAAGTTCCGTAGTTATAAAGTAACTAGTACAGATACACGTTGTCTCAATGTTACGTAGCTATAACGTGACTTGTACCGACTCACAGTGCCACAAAGTTACACACACATATATATATATATACACACATATATAAATATATATACATGTAATACATATATATATATATATGCACATATATATATATACACACATATAAATATATATACATGTAATACATATATATATATATATATATATATATATATATATATATATATATATGTATATATATATACACACATATATAAATATATATACATATAATACATATATATATATATATATATATATATATATATATATATATATATATATATTTACGCATATAACGTGACTAATACCTATTCACAATGTTATAAAGGTACGTGGAATAAATGTGACAAATACCGTTTCACAATGCCACAAATTACATAGCTATAACTTGACTAGTACTCAGTCCCAGTGCCACAAAGTTCCTTAATTATAAAGTAACTAGTACTGATACATAATGTCGCATAGTTACATAGCTATAACATGACTAGTACAAATTCACACCATTACGAAGTTATGTAGCTTTTATATAACTAGTACAGATATGCATTGTCTCAAAGTTACATAGCTATCATGTGACGAGTTCCAATTTTCAGTAGCTATAGAATGACTAGAACTGATACACAATGTCGCATAGTTACGTAGTTATAGTGGGTTAGGGGCAGTGGTGGCTTGGTGGTTAAGGCTCTGGGTTACTGATCGGAAGGTCGGAAGGGCCCTTAACCCTCTCTGCTCCAGGGGCGCTGTATCATGCCTGACCCTGCACTCTGACCCTAGCTTCCTGACATGCTGGGGCATGCGAAGAAAACAGTTTCAGTGTGCATATGTATATGTGATAAATAAGGACTCATTATCATTATCATAGCTATCGATTCACAATGTCACAGATTTACGTAGCTATAATTTGACTAGCACTGATTTACAGTGCCATAACATTACCTAGCTGTAACGTGACTAGTATCAATTCACAGTGCAACAATGTTACAGCGCTATGATGTGGCTAGTACTGATTCCCACCATCATGATGTTACATAACTGTTACATGAGCAGTACGATTTCACAATGTCACATTGTTACGTAGCTATAAAGTAGCTAATTCGTCTGCTAAAACATTGCAGAGTTACGTTGGTAGGTCGGAAATGTCACTTTTCTGTAGTTATGTTGCTGTGATGAAACTTCAGTAATCAGGAAATGTTGTGGCAAAGTAATGACAATGTAACGAGGTTAGCTGGGTTTCCACAGGTTTTTTTTTTTTTTTCTTCTATTAACTCATCAACCTTGGGTGTATATACACAATAGGAAAATTTCGAAACTTTAAGCACATTTCCACCATAGGAACTAAACAAATTAACAGTAAAAGACAGTGTGGGTTAATGGGACTAATCTTTTGCTAAGAACAGGAAGGTTCAAATATTTTGTAACTGATTAATGCATATTTCCACTGAGATACAGTAGCCTCTGTGTGATAGAGGCCATCGAAGTGACATGTGTAGCCAAATTTCAGACAGATCAGCTTCCTGGTGTCTGTCCTTTCCATAAATAAATCCGAACATGCTTCTCCTGGTGCGGCACAGCATGCATGTATAAAGGCCCTCCTTACAGATATTCGTGTCTGTTCGGAATTTCATGTCTGGGTGATATTAAAGTCCTCCACACACGTTCGTCTGGCTTTGAGTAGAGCGAGAGTGTGTCCAAACTTTGATCTCCAACCACAAACATACATTGTATATCAGCGGACATCTATAAACTATCAGGCTGGTTCTCCAGACACAGATTAAACCTAGTCTTGGACTAAATTATACGTCTAGGGGATCCTTGAACTTGCAAAAGACTTGACTTTTTAAAGCTTCATACATGTAGACAACCAGCCATAGTGTGCTCCAGTTATTTCGACGTAGCAGTTGAAATTTTCAGCGCCTTGCTAACAAGCAAGAATAAGTACATGTTTGAGAAGAAGACTGACATAAACAAATACACAATGTGATTTGTAGGACCACAACAATCCTGTTGAAGTGAGCAATAATGCTAATGTCCAGATGATTATAAATGAGCTCCTCCATCGGGTCACTGTGAGACATAGATCACATTGATTTATTCGACTCTTGGTCTCTTTCCCCACGCTTCTATGCCGTCTTATTTATTTCTTTTTCAAACACCCCTTCTGCAGCTGGTTTAAGCTCTCCGTTCTGCAGGCTCGCTTGATATTTGAAAGGGCAGCTGTGGTGGTGGGGAATGGGGGGTGGGGTTTTTGGTTGATATGACAGAAGTACAGTGTCTGTGTGTGTGTGTTGGGGGGTTGATGGGAAATCGAAGGAAATGTTATAACACATTCTGTCAAATCCAGGCTTTTTTTTTCCCACCCCGTTCTGGCAGGGTGGAATTTCCAAACTGTACTCGTCTGCATTCTCCCTTCATGCCTTTGTCCCATACACAAAGTTATTAAAGAAGGCTCTGACTGAGTGCTGACGTTGATTAGAACCGCTCACAGAGTGCAAAGGAACTCTATAACCTTTAGCCAGACCACCAACCTCTTAAGCCGATGCTCCACCCCATGCCGATTCATGAGGCTGAACTCAGTGTGAGTTGGGGTACAGTACAGAGTCAAATCAGTTTGAGACGGGGTTCATAAAAAGACTCATGTGTAATTGGTCACAAATCAGTATGAGATGGGGGTTCATAAAGCAGACATATCAGTTAGTGGTTACATATGAGTTTTGTTTTGTTTTTCATGTTGGGGTTCAGAAATGAGTCAGAGCACCAACAATTTACCAAACAGCATGAGGTCATTCATTTATTTTCATTAAGCCTGGTCAGGATCATAGTGGGTCCAAAGCCTATCTGAGCAACATGGGGCATACGTCAGAAATACACTCTGAATGGATCCATCACAGAAAAGATTATGTATGTATCTTTACATAATCCATCACAACCATGAGCAATTTGCACAGCAAATAAACCAAACAACTCATAAATCAGAATGAGTTGTGGTTCATAAAGGAATCATAGCTGTAACTGGTTACAGACCAGTGTGAGTTGTGGTTCATAAAGGAGTCATAGTCACAACATAATGATATCACAATGTCAAATCTCATCGATGCTTCATCCTAGTTCTCTGAGTAGGAAGAATGGCAGTCCTTGTTCATAGCCAAGAAACAAGAAAAATGAACGTGGTATCAATGACTGCCTAAAACCCAGTGAATTACTCTTAGTAAATGTTTCCTCATGGTTGATGTGTCTAGCATTCTAAAAATATTTAGAAATACGTATCTAAACATAAATTATTACAAAACCTTAAAAAAAAACCCCATTTATGACAATGTTTAATATATGACGATATCTGAAGATACTGAAGTTACTGCAGAACTTTTAGGACATTTATGATGACAATATTGTCTACGTATTGATGCTAAGTATAAGTTGTTTTTTTTAAAACGAACAAATCAAAGATTTTTGTTGAGAGTCACTGTTGTTAAAAGTCACTGTGCTTCCTTTTACGCTACACACCACAAATGGAACTGTTAGAGTCACTGGACCATCATATCATGATGCTTTGTTGTAGATGTTTTGACCGTGGTTTGGAATGTGAGGGATTTAAGCAGAACTACTTGTCCTCTGTTTCCAGGGTGATGCTTTGCAGCAAGGGACATCTTCTAGAGTAAAAGAATTTGAAAGGGCCTCCTTACGAACGCGCAAAAAATAATTGTAAAAACAATAGAGCGAATATATATCCCGTCATATGACTTTACTCGAGCCATTACAGCTTTTTATTATTGAGTTTTAGATGAACACATTTCGTTTCCTGTGACCGTCCATTAGGCATATGCTAAATAAATTATAAACATAACAACCTAGTTGATAGTAAGCCCCACCACCATCATCATGGGATTGAAAAATAAAATAAATAAATAAAAAAGCAATACAGCCAGATCCTTGGATCTTATCGTCAACTCCAGTTTGCAAACCGTGGCTTTTATCAGATGAGCTGCAATAGACTTTCTGAAGTAAAACTCCTACTGGTGAAAAAGCTGATCTGAAGATACTGCGAGCGCAAATAAACTCACAGGAGTGGACCCGAACGTGTGAAACGTGTGAGCGTGTGAAGTCTACTGACTCATCTTTGCCTAATTTCGAGCACTTCCCAGCATGTCTTTATAATTACCAGGATTTTGAACACACAGTGAAATGCTGTCGAAACTTTCGAACGAGAAACCATTTTTGCGCTAGGGCTATTTCACTTCGTCGAGTATGTTTTGAAGCATACGATGCATTTAGTTGCACATCATTACGTCTGCGCTCATGTCTGCGCACATTTTTCATGCCCGTCGAATGTTCTACCCTCGTTCGTAATTTGTTTGTTTGAATGGTTCGCATTCTGACCTGCCTTCGTTTCCGTCTCAGAGCCTGCTGGAAGCAGGTACGCTCTTTCTCAGACTTGATTTCCACCATGTCTCCATCAGGATGATTTAGCGGGAAATTTCACAGACTGTGCTTGAAGCTGTAGCTGCGGCATGGCCGCCTGTGGTCTGGATCCAAGCTTGGAGCGTACAGCATGCCCAGACGTGGTAGAGAGTGAGTAAGTGTGATTGTGTGCTCAATGACGTGATCGACTTAGAGGCCATCTGAGCTGGTCGTGAAATTCTGGGCTTTTTGGCAGAAAGCAGTAGGGTGTGAGCTTGTGGTAAGAGCTTGATGCTTCTATCCAGACCTCAACCACCTCCGTGCCTCTGCTTCTTCATTTTAATAAGCTTTTCTTAACTTCTAGGGTTGTTCTGAAAGAAAATCTTTGTAATGCTTAATACTGTATATCGTTATGACTCATTTGTCAAGACGGAGGTACTAATCAAATCCTTTCACGTTTCCAGTTCCCTCCTGTCGGCGAGAAACCGCCCAAACCACTAACAAAGCCCAAAGGTAAAACCATCAAGTCCTTGGTTTTTTCCTGCGAGCTAGTCGGACTCTACAGATATGAATCAGGATTACGAGTTCAGATTGATCACAAAAACAACCGTCAGTGCACTCAACTTTCTGGTCCACTCCTGTTTTGATAAAGGCTTCAGAGCATAACTCATCTCTGTACAAAAGTCATAGCATGCAGTACTGCCAAAGCAAACACATGAGAGATATCACAGTAACGGTGTAACTTTTAAAATAGATCCGAAACGAAGCAAGACGCCTTCGTTCACAATAGCGGTTCAGTCTGATTTGGAAGGATATTTGATTTCACTGTGCATACTTTGATGATAAGTAATTGGAGGAGGCATTGTGAATGATTCAGACGGGGATTTTTTTCCCCCTCTCTACTGAAAGTTTCTGGGCAGCTGCTGGAAACTCTGACCCGTCCTACATCGCGCTCCTCACCCCCGCTGATCAGTAAATCTCCCACCTCATACCTATCTTTGTAGACGTTCCAGCTGTCGACTTCTTCGCTTGCCCACAGAGAAATACCTTCGACATGAGCTGCACGTTTTTGAAACTTAATCCCTGAATAAAGGTTAAGCTCAATACGTCGCAGGGATCTTTGAATCTTTCTGGAAAACACAGAATTGACCCCATTGCTTTTTTCCCTGCACTCCCTTCCTGTGGCTACCTGCATTAGCGTTAAACCATCGATGCTTACCTACAAATCCCAAAAAAAACCAGACCCCTACCTACCTGAAGGCTCTTACCAGACCAAACACTGATCAGCACCACGCTCCTTTCAAGTCTCTAGCATGGCTCGACTTGACCCGTAATCCCTCAAAGGAAAAAGACGACATGCATCAAGGCTCTTCTATGTAGGCACCCAGGTGGTGGAATGAACTTCCCCTGGCTGTCCGAACAGCCGATTAACCTGCTGTCTTCAAACGAAGACTGGTGACCTACCTGTTCACCAACACTAACACGGTGTCGCTTTTCCTCCTTGCAGCCTCTCACTTAAAATGAGTCATTGTTGCAGCCTGTGAAAACCCTAAACTCGGTTACACCACATGCATTGGCCTTAGCCGTAAACATGCACAGCTTTGAGCAACATGGAGACAATAGCATTCAGCATGCCTTGGTCCTGACCTACAGGGCCTATGTAAGGACACATCTCATGTATTTCCCATGAATCTAGACCACTATAGCAGATTTTCTGAATCAGGTCTTTTACAGATGGCCTCTTCCAGCATGCAATTGAACAAAGTAGTTGTGAAATAATCTGCACTGCCTCCACAATTGTCCAGCTGTCACAGCTTGGATCTTTATTCACAATTCCCAGAAAGCAGTGTATGACCAAGTCTCACGATTTGTATTTTCTAAGAGCTGCTGCTGCTGCTGTAATCATAACGACTGCCTTGTGCTCATCTCAGGACTCGTTCACAATCTGATCATCGAGAATCCTTTCAACACACTTCGCACTGTTTGACTTTATTCTCGACAGTTGTGGAAGAGTTGTATGATCCGTGTGTCAACAAGAATAGGTTCCCTTTGGTCTGGTTCCCGTCAAGATTTCTTCCTCATGGCGTCTCAGGGAGTTTTGCCCTCTGCCTTGCTCATTAGGGATCTAAATCTACATCTGGATTTCTGTAAAGCTGTTTTGTGCGACAATGTCTATTGCTCAACATGCTATCAAAACAAAACTGAATCGAACTGAAGTTTATGCGATCGTATCAATGCTGAAGATGAACATTAGGCCAGTCAATGTGAATTGAAATGTCAGCATGTGTTGAACAGCACTCCTGAAACTCCCTGATGTGATTGTGCATGACTTCTACGAGTACGCAAGTCTGTGCAGCTGTAATGAGTGTTATACTGTTTTGTGTGAAGACCTTACTTTCCTCTCACACGGGTCAGTGGAGCTGGAAAGCAATTACAGCCTGAGAGCTCAGAGAGAAATTTACGGTAATGTCAACACTACCCGGTGATGCATCGACCCCCGTCCTAACTCTTTAATCAGTTCTTGAACAGGTCAACTTAGGCACAGGTTGTTTGGCTCTCTTTTAAACTTGAGGCATGTCGTCCAGTTTTTCTTGCAGACGGTGAAAATACAGCATTTCAGTCATCCAGTCTAACAGGAAAAGAGTGCTGCCCCATGAGTCATGGCTGTGTTTATATAGCTACCTATTCTCCCACTCTCTCTCTCTCTCTCTCTCTCTCTCTCCTCGCTCTCCACCAAGTCTGGGAGCAATTACAGCCCATGACTTCTGCTATATGGGCCTAAACTTCTCAGATTTTTTTCATTTTTTTTTTTACTTCCTGATTTAACAAAACACTCATATCTTTTCCATTCGCTGATTTAAAAAAAATAAATAATAAATGAAATAAAATCTGTCTCGGTTTGTTTATGCTTTCATTAAAGTGAATTGCAGGCATGTGACACGAATGTAAAAGTTTAACGGCGGGAGTAAATTTAGCCAAAATTCAGCGCCTCCTTCTCAGATAGTCCTTGTTTATGTAGTAAGTACCTTGATGCAGTTAACTGCCCAGTGCTCCTCGTTGTAAGTCAAAATCAATCCTCGCTGCTGATCTCAGACCAGCCGTGTGTGAAGATTCATGCATGGCAAAGTCAGAATATTTCAGTATCCTCGTTTCTGCCACACTTACGGTATTTGTTGGTGATTTAGACGACTGGCTTTTCAGCCATTAGTCCCAGTGGTGGAAATTGTGTCATGATTTTGCATTCAGGGCAAATATTGTTAGCACAGGCCTACGAACACAATGACAGGTCTGTAAGTGGGCTGCAGGCGCTCTTTCCTGTTCGCTGACCTCATGGCAGGGCTCGAGAATGCCATGTCACGAGCATGAGTGCAAAGTACAAACACAGGCACTAGCGCAACCATGGCTGTGTATCTAAGGGACAGGGATACAGGCACGCATGCACCGTTTAAACATCGCAAGCCAAGGCACGAGGATGAACACATCAACAAGTTCAAGCACGGACATGAGCAGAAAAAACAAAGAACGATTCATGGGTAGCTGTTTAAGCACAGCCACGGACAAGCAAATGACAAAATCCACATTGTCGACGGCCCAACAGCGGCAGCAAGGACCGTAGCCCCTCAGCTACTAAATTACCGAATATAAATGTACTTGAAAAAAGAGGAACGCTCCAAAACCAGATCTCGGCCTCAATCTAAACCTCTCTTCTATATCACAATACAATGTGAGCTAGAAGACTGTAAGAACCTTGGTATAAAAACAGCACAACTGATCGGTTTTGGTGTCACTCCTCTCCCGCTGTGTTTGCTTTCACACCATTATACCTAGAGCAGGACTCAGTATTCCTGACGGATCACTGGCATGTTCACAGCTTAAGACCTAGTAAATAGTAGTCTCAACACAAACAGAGATAAGTGGAAGCAGACTAAACTTCAGCTTGGAGGGTTTGTTAATGCTCTAACTGGCCTTTTTCTTTTCGGGTAACACTAATCTGTGTATCGTTCGATTGTGCCAGAATGCATAAAAAGACGGAAGGTCAGTGATTTGGTCTTGGCTCGGCCACAAAGTATTTTTTTTTTTTTTTACTTGCTGGATTATTAGTTCAACAGCTACAAACTGCTTGAGCCAAAATCTTAACATGGTCCTAATGTGGTTTAGGTCATGTTTGGCTCATGACTGGCTTTCAATGTTAGCTACATTAACTGTGGCTGAGAGGTGCTTTTAACTTGCACGGTTGAGCCTCCGTAGTAGTGTTAACAGTTTCAGGTGCAGGAATCCAGCCGCTTTAATGGTAGGAAGCAGCGGGCGCAACCGGACAAGACTCCTGTGAGAGTATGCAGTTTTACCATTTGGGTTGGAAAGTGCACCAGCTATGCCTGGGGAAAGAATTTCCTTTGTTTCGTAGGGAAAAGAGAAGCGGGTGTGAGCTGGGGTTGTCAAGGCAAACTAACATAATAGTGTGCCAGATTTTTTTTTTTCCACTTCCGCTAAAAAAAAAAAAAAAAACACGATTAATTAATGCCAGGAAATAGAAAGAGGGTGTCACTCTGTTGTTGTACCAAGACATTTTAGAGTTTGAACTCGATTTATTTTATCATCGCAAGACTGTAAAAAGCCAAATGGCCGATCCGAAAGCCGAGTTGTTCTGCGTTTTTACGATGCTGCTCCCATAAACCAGTCAATCTCTGTGGAGGGAAAAAAAAAACAACAAAAAAAAACCATTCCCCCATATTCGAATGTGGTCCTGCTGAATGTGTGTGACGTTTTCTGTGCCAGGAAATAAAAAGAGTTATAAAACTTTTCTTTCTGTCTTTTTTTCAGTATTTATCCGAAAGAAGGCCAGACTCAGAGTCTGAGAACTGCAAAAATAAAATTCCACAGTAGAAATGTTCAATTTGATGTAAAACCTGATGCACATCGAGCCTGAGTTTGAGTTGCAGTCTGGCCAGTAATGTAATTTATACTCATTAGGAAGGAATGGTTTCTGACCTCCAACTTTTTAAACAGTCTCACAGTACATAAAGGCTAAACCTCAGGGAGGGCGTTGGGGGGATGGGGTTGGGGGGGGGGGGGGGGGGGGGGGGTCATGCTGTTGGTATAAAGTAATACACCAGTGTTGAATCCTAACAAATCTTCAAGGACATTGTTAGAAAGACTATGCAGCTTCCAATATCTCATTAAATTCCAGCTATATATTGGGGGTGGGGGGTGTCCTATGGGTGCACTGCTCACGCTCTGCCTCTCTCTCAGACACAACATGATTCAGGTGTGTGTGTGTGTGTGTGTGTGTGTGTGTCTGCTCGACATCAGACATGTCCTCACCCCGGATGTCTGGATCAGACCTGCTTCTGCTTACACTGTCGTGTTCTATAAGACCGTGCTACTGCTCTTCCGATCAAGCCCTGCCTCTGGTGTTTCTCACACATGACAACACCCAGGCAGCGATTTCACCGAGTAATCACTTCTACAACCCAAGCATGACAGTAAATCTCCAGCACTGCAATGGAACAAAAATATATAGTTTTATATTAACACAAGAGTTCAGTATAATGTCTTATAAATAGGGCTTTAATGTTCTTCCAGTCTTTCGGTATTAACGGGCTTGTTTATTGGACACAAATGAAGCATACTCGTTTGATTATGTTGTTGTTGTTTTTTTTTTCCTGAATGACGCTTTATTGAATTGTATATCACGGATATTGAGTACAAGGCTCGACGTATTCTCTGTCTGTACAGCTCCTCACAAGGCAATAAGATTTACGAGACTGAAATAAAGACTTTAATGGGTCTCCGGCCAAAAATGCTAAAAGTTATTTTTCGCTGATCAGTGAAAGATTCACATGTGATCATTACAGTCCGCTTGCAGCCAGAGTCCACCGCAAGGGCAACGTCCATGTGGAATTGAGAATCAAACCGTTTTCATGGTACTACCAGTGAGCCTCCTCAGCAACCCCAGTAGCCTCCAGTTGATGAGGCTCAATCAGGTGGGGCGTCAGGATGGATCAGGCAAGTCCGAGGCAGCAGTCAGATCGTCGTCATCTCCGTAAAACCATGTGTGACTCAACAGAAGGAGAGAGCGCGAGAGCGGTAGTACACTTATTTTTCTTAAGCACGATACTGGTTTTGCACACTACCACTATTGTAGCAAAGTCATTGCAACCTATGACTATGAAGCTATGAAGCTAAATATATTTAAAACATGTGTTGTACACAGCATGCCTAAAGAAATTTCCAAGGGTACAAATGTGTCCTAATAACATTAGCTTCATAGTCATAGGTTGCAATGACTTTACTTCTGGTAGGTGCAGTTACTTAAAAGCGGTTGGTCTTTATGTTGGTTCATTAAAAAAATAAAAAATTGCCTCAAGTGGTCCCAAGTGATGCAAAAAACACTGGCATTATCTCAGGGATCTCTGTACTTCCCTCTCCCTCTCTCCTTCTGTTGAGTCACACATGGTTTTACGGAGATGACGGTGATCCTGACTCTTTCTGCTCTCTCCGGACCTGCCTGATCCATCCTGATGCCCCACCTCTGGATTGAGCTCTCATCAACTGGAGGCTACTTGGTGAGTTTGCTGAGGATGGTACCACTTGAAGTACCATGGAAATGGTTTTGGACCTCAATTCCACATGGACGTTCTCGCTGTGGTTGCTGGGACTACGGTTGCAGCGATGGCCTCGGGACTGTAATGATCACATGTGGTTTTTCACTCGGGTCTCCTTTAGTGAACAGTGGATTAGTTCAACAGACAGACTTCATATAAAAACCATAATGAACTTCCTTTTACGTTCACACTCTCCGTTGTTACCCAGATGAGGACGGGTTCCCTTCTGAGTCTGGTTCCTCTCAAGGTTTCTTCCTCATATCATCATATCATCCTCACCGTCTCGCTCAATAGGGATAAATTCACACACTTAAAATCTCCATCCTGTGTTTATACGTTCCTGTAAAGCTGCTTTGAGACCATGTCCAGTGTTAAATGTTCTAAACAAATCAAATTGAATTGAATATTGCAAAGCACATGCTAGCCCTCACACTTCTCAGATGGTAGTGGTTGTGAGATGGAGGAATGAGTGGGAATGTTGAATAACTAAACTTGGGAGTGAAATGGGGTGGGAAAAAAAAGATAATTAAAAAAATAATAATAATAAATAATTTAAAAAAAAACAACAGAGTGCCTCGTTAAACTAAAAAGTCAATGTTCCAACTAAACCCCTTCACTGCTAACCACTTCCCATATATGGTCATAGCTTCCCATTAACCGCCAGCCTTTTTTAAAATTTTATTTTTTGTTGCACCTGCGCTTTGTTTCCTACTTTCCAAATTTGGTCCATATTTAAGTGTCTTTCTGGTCCATGTTTCCTCCTTAAACCTTATTTTAATTGCAATTCTGAGCTGTCTTTATATAATTTGCGTTTTCTGCTCATTTTCAGTTTCTTTTTTCTGTTATTACTGTGCTTTTTCTGCCTCTAACTCCTGCCTTTTTTTGTCTGGTCTACTGTACGAGTATGATTTTATGCATATTATTTTTCCTATCCTGCGGCTTTTTTGTTTTGTTTTTCGCCCCGTTGTGTCCCAACTATGATGATAAGAATAGCTCTGATAAACATGCTTTGAGGATGCATCTTCGAACCTCCTCAGTCCTGCACTCAAATGTTACAGGTATTTTATATACCCAAGACCCGTTATGGATAAAGTGGAAATACGTACAGTATTATCTGGAAAAAACGATATAATAATGTATATATTTTGGAGGAAGTTCATCTGTCATTAGTGATGCTTTATGGTCGTGCTGGGACTCGGAAAACATTGGGTGCGAAACAGGAATGCTCCGTGAAAGGGCATCACACATTGTCATGCCGACACGTGCTTTAGAATAGCCAGTCCACATACAGGCATGTTTTTGGGAGGTGAGAGGAAACAAGAGAACCCTGAGGAAACTCATGCAGACACTGAGAGAACATGTGAAGCACCATGTAGGCAGTAACCTGAGCTCAGGATTCAACCAGGAACCCTGAAGCTGTGAGGTGGCAATGATTCCACAGTGACACCTGGTTTTGGAGAAAATATTCAAAAGTCTACAAAGCTTAAATTGCTGAAATAGTTCCCACTGTTTTTGCCTGAAGGGCAATGTACTCTGATACTGCTCCGACAATAGAGAGAATATAGCGATACTCTAAGTTGTGCTACTGTAGTCTACGCTTTGTAACGTCCGCCCTGTTGCTCAACTTGCTTTCGTAAACGGATCATTCTTGGAGAAAGTTTATGTGTGAAATCTCTAAAAGATGCCGTGTTCTCTTCAGCCGGGGTTTGGCTTTTGCCCAAGACAAACAGTACAGCTTGATGTAAGAGCGGAAACATGGAAAGTCTCAATCAACAATGACCTTATAAGGTCAACATTATTTTCGTACTAGGTAAATATCAGAGCCACAGCAATCGAGACAAAACATTCACAGAGCAAACACGAGCTGGTCTGGGTTGAAATCCTCAAAATGTCAACAAGTGACCTGAGAAAGCAGATTGTTCCAACTCCCAAACACTCTCAGTGTCTTCCAAACACAGGGGAACAAATACAGATTGTGAAAGCTCACTCCAAGTGAACAATGTTCCTACGTGCATGGATAAACTGATTTCAATGCATTTAACGTTTATGGAAGGAGTCTCCAGTGTCGGCATTTTGTAGCAGACAGAGGTAAAGTAGTAACGTCATGTCTTCCGACACAGGAAAGTCTTCAGGACAAAGGTTTCTTAAAGTAACTGTGAGAGAGAAAAAGAAGATGCTAGTGAGGCTGCTTTAATGCGCGTGGTAACAGTTGTTTCCTAGACTTTTCAACCTAACATTTAATAACTATAAATGTGCTTTCGATATCCTTTACGCTGCAGCATCCTAATGTTTATCTGGCTATAATATCAGGAGCTGAGGACCTATTAAGAGTTTATATTAACTCTAGTTACACAGGAGGAGTATCACTTATTGAATAGCTTTCCCAACACAAACAGATCATTTCCTGGACACTGAAGATCCAAGAAGAATCAGAAACAGAAACAAGGATCTTGTTTAGGGTCCAACTTTATGGCCTCAATACAAGCAATAAAATGAACATGCGTTTAAATTTTTTTAAAAAGTGAAATTTTACTGCAGGCAGCATGTTTTCATAAAATTGACTTCATGCTATAAAAATGCTTAATGTTTTTGTCAGGCTCGGACAGGGTTTTGGATGCGACTGTAGGGTTGTTGAAGGAAGCAGACAAATTGAAAATGACAGGTAAAGTATCAGGGCGCACTAAGCGAAAGTATCAGAGAGAGCTGGTATTCCGGTCAATACCGGAATACCGGGTACACAAACAAACGGATCAGGAACATCAATAGTGGTATGTTAAAAGCAAGACTTCACGAAGATCTGATGAAATTCCAAGTTGTTTGTGCAGAGTGCGCTGATTGGGAACAGGCGGTTATGATTAGAAGTCATAACATATAGGGGAATTAGAACCAGGTACCGGAGCATGTGACGGGTCATGTGACTGGGCTTGTAGTTCGATCACGCATCATTTTAAAACCACCTGACTAATATTGTGTAGGTCACGCTTGTGCCACCAAAACAGCTCTGACCCATTGAGGCATTTCCTCCAGAAGACCTCTGAAAATGTGCTGTGGTATCTGGAACGAAGACGTTAGCAGCAGATCCTTGAAGTCTTGTAAGTTGCGAAATGGGGTCTCCATGGATCGGATTTGTTTGTCCAGCACATCTAAGAGATGCTCAATCGGATTGAAGGGAGCCTTCACTCCCCAAATGGATCAAGGAGCCTTGGGTGCCCATGACCCAGTTGCCATGACAACAGTTGTCCTTCCTTGGAACACTTTTGATATTTACAGACCATTGCATTGCATACAAGACCTGCAGTCTTTGAAGACGCACTGACCCAGACATCTAGTGATCAAATTTTGGCCCTTGTTAAAGTCTTGGTGCACTGGACTGTGACATACTGTACATGTCTCCAGACCTAAATCCTATTGAACATCTGTGGGCCATCCTCAAATGGAAGGTGGAGGACATCCTAACATCCACCGGCTGCGTGATGTCATCATGGAGGAGTGGAAGAGGACTCCAGTGGCAACCTGAGAAGCTCTGGTGAACTCCATACCCAAGAGGGTTAAGGCAGTGCTGGAAAATAATGGTGTCCACACAAAATATTGGTGGCATTGAAAGGTTTGACAGAATAAGAGCTCTTTTCCCTGTAGGTTCTGTTGGTGTGGTGTTTGTCCAGGTGTATCCCTTCTTCATCCTCCTCCTCCTCGACTTCTCTACTTAAGTAGATAGATAGAAACATGATTGATCCTGAGGGAAATTGTGGATTTTTACAAAATCCCTATCCTTGCTTGGCATGGTGGCAAAGAGGATGGAAGAAGGGAAGCGCCGCCAAGAAAAACAGTATGCCGAAGTGCAGATTATCCGGTGGCCATGCCCTGAACAATGAAATCTCCACCACAAAGTTTTGTGCATCAGAACACGTATTGTCCGTTGTGTACAGACATGCCATTACAAAAATCTTACCAAAGAAGGTAAGTCCCAAGTGGCATCAGAGTCCAGAATTCTTGCTTCACTCTTATTACATTTCCTCCATCTTCCTTTGATTACAAGCACAGCTGAATCCCATTACAGTAACCCTCCCTGAGTACCTCATGGTCGGATGGAAAACTTTATTTTTCCACAGGCCAACTTTCACTACAAAGTGCTCGTTCTGGGCTGAGTTGTACCTGTCTTCCCAGCAGAGGCAAGCAGTCGGTCTTGTTTTCTTGTTAACACTTGCTATGTTGATGACACTCCTACTAATAGGCTCTTTGAACTGGGGGTTTTTTTTCTTCATCATTTTGATGCTGAACATACTCTGTGTCACGCTCAGCTCTCTATGACATTCAAACCTGTGTTGTTCAGCCTTGATCTCCACTAGAGTCTGTTGTCTTTAAAGTAATTCATGACTACAGGTGCGCAGAATCCCTCCCTCTAACTTTTCTTTCTAATTTCCCCATTCCAAATAAATCAGGGTATAAAACACAGACTAACGCAGATTAGAGACTAGACGCCAGCAAGCCCAGGGACAAACACAAGTGGTTTATAAGCCTGAGCTCAGAGAGAACTATGTTAATTACAGGGAGGATAAGAGGTGCAGCAGTATCCGCCGAAGATGATATCATCTTTATCATCTCCATCGACCGTGGCATCCCAGCACTTGACTTCAGGTGGTATTAAATCTGACGGTGTGCACCCTAAAACCTCATTCTCTAGCTGTTTCCTCTCTAGTAAAAGCAGAGGGGTGTACACACGATCTCGAATGGGTTCCATTTATGGTGAAACACAGCACAATAAACGCCAAAGGCCAGGAAGAACGGGGCTGGCAAGTTGGCTGAGTGATAGGAAACGACGTGATTAATTTCGAGCTCAGGAGGAAATGACACGGTGGAAAGCAATGGAGCAGCAGGGTCCCACAGAAACACCAATGTGTTACACTTTCTCTCCTCTCGTACTCATTGCATGAGATGGATAGACCGTGCCAAGGCCTCTGAATGTACAATGTGTCCAGGAAAAAGGCTGATTTATCGCCGTTCCCGGGATATGATGAGCTCGCTGAATGGACATATTCAGTAGATATTCAGCTGGATCTATACTACATGTGCACTTCAAATGTTCACCAAACTCTTCTAAATGGCCCAGCACTTATCCCAAATCACCTTCGCTTTATAACAAAGCTTCTTGGCAGGGCCGTCCGGAATCGGCTTTTTTCACTCCATCAGAGCCTGATCAAAGCAGCGGGAGCCATATGGGTTGAGTTTCCAGTGATGATGTGCTTCCAAGGGGCTCCATTCATCACAGCGTACCCCAGAGAACAGACACTTCCTCTGTTTGAGCCTTCTCAAGCTGCCCAGACTTGAGGAAAAAGCCTGCCAGACCTTAATTGTCTGGTTGCACAGCTACCTGCAATTCACACAGAGTTCCGACTGCAAACATTTGTGTTTCTTAATGAGAAAACAACTCGCTGTATTAGGCCTTCTTCGTTGGTGTAGGGAGAAGAAGCTTTTCTGCCTGGAAATAGCAAGGTCCTGGGTAAAAAAAACGAAAAAATAGTCCATCAATAGGTTGTCATAGGCCAGTCGTAACTATTTGTAGGTTATAAATGTACAAAACTCAACTGGTTGGTTGTCTTATGGTTAAAGTTACACTTACATTTTTCGTAAGCACTCTTAATTTATTCTACCCAAAAACTCGAGTAAGTTTGCTCATAGGGCCGTATTCAGAGTTGAGTTATGTGCGTGCCGGAGTTAATGCTGCACACGTCCATATTCAGATTTCAAATGTAACCATAGACTTAAGCGATATTCAGAGTTACTTGACGGTTAAGCACTTGGGGACAGAATCTCTCTAAAACGAAGGTGTGCCTCAGTTACGCACAGTTCTCACCTACGACTTAAGATTTTCTCGGGAGATAGTAGATTGAGCGATGAGCAGTATTTAAGTCCAGCACCACACCATTGTGATTTCTTAACCTTCATTTAGTATAACTTTAAGCTGTATAAAGTATACCTTTTAAACTGTGGACACAATGACTGTAACTGTCACACACACATACACACTTTATAAGAAAATAAAACACAAAATAATAGGATATGCTGGATCAAGTGCTATTTTATAAGTGCTAATAAATCTCTTGGTTTTATGTAACACGGTAAAGAAATGCACGTTGCATCATCTTCTTCAGCCTGCATTTTCTATCCCTCAGTGTGGCTAAAGGTGATTAAAGGAGGTCGTCTAGACACTATTGAAAAACCTGGTCTCACTAAGAAAAAATCTGGCAACCTCAGAAGCGTTTTTATATATATATACTTTTTGGGCATGACATTCAGATTATATATATTATATATATATATATATATATATATATATATATACACATATATATATATATACCCTGGTGAGAAGAGGCGTAATATATATTACGCTGGTTTCAGTAAGAAAAGATCTGGCAACCTCAGAAGCGTTTATATATATATATATATATATATATATATATATATATATATATATATATATATATATATAAAATCTGAATGTCATGCCCAAAAAGTGCCTACATAACCTGACTCTGAATACCAAGCACGTTCCCTGTGTAAGTTCTTAGATTTCTAAAGAGAACTTTCTCTAAAAGGAAAATCATGCAGGGTTCCTCAGAATTCTGAGGGGTTTTTTTTTTCATCACGATGATACAAAGAATCCTCTTTAAGGATCTGCATCTATCCTTTTTTTCCCCTGAGTGTAACCCCAGGAGCATTTTTGGTCTTGTTTATTAGAAGGCATCATCATCATCATCATCATCATCGGGGGGTTGTTTTGACACAGACAAATTCTTTCCAAACCATGAATCAACTGAATTGTTGTCATGTGCCAGTTTTTGGTTTGTTTGTTTGTTTTTAATGGTAGATAATGCAATAATCTTGGAAAAAGGGTTTCTCAAGGGTTCTTTGGACAGTAGAGGATGCTTAGCTTTCCAAAAGTACAAGCATGTGAACTCTTTAGGGTTCTAGACTGACCTTTTTCTGTGATTTGTGTTGTCCCTTTGGTATAGTTATCAACGTTCAAACACCCGTGGTGCATGACTCACCTATCTCGATTTTTATCCATGCAATCTTTGCTGAGACCTCACCCAATCCTAAACTGGTTATATTAGTGTTAGTCATATCGGAATACTCTGATGTATAACGGTGATAACATGGGAACGAGCACATCACTGAACACATAGTAAGATGAAGCTCAAGAAACCTGAAACAGGAAATAGTGTTCCTTGTTGTACAAATGACATTATTTGTCGCGGAGCCCCAGGGCCAGAAGTGGATCGCGTTCGTACATGATGTGGACCACACCTGAGCTCCAAATGGAACTTTTGGTGCAAACAATCTCAGGTCTGAAAATAAATTAACAAAGCGGAAAGAGATCCTTAGTATTAGTAAGCATGTTTTAGGCACGGATCAGGGTTAAAAAAATAATAAAATGTAAAAATAATAAAAGCCTGGCAGGGTTACAGGTAATAATAGCCTGAGTTCCTGTATCTGTGGAGTTTCACATGCTCTCTCTGTGTCCGTGTGGGCTTCCTCTGGGTTCTCCGGTTCCCTCCCACCTGAATAAATATGAAGAGTGGTGAACTGGCTATACTAAACTGTCCCTAGGTGTGAAAGAGTGTGTGTGTGTGTGTGTGTGTGTGTGTGTGTGTGTTTGGCGCTCTGCGATGAACTGGTGTCCTATCCACGGTGAATTCTCCCACCTCAAGCCCAGTGTTCCCAGTATAGGCAACAGATCCACCGTGACCCCAGACCAGGGTAAAACTACAATAGTGCAATAATTACAATGATACTGAAGTAAAGTACAAGTAACGTAATAATAATAAAAGCTAGTTAAAGCTAGATAACCCAAGGTATTTAATGACAAATGTCTTTAAAGTCAGAACTTTGGAGATTAGTGATGTGAACCATGTAAGACAGAAATCTGGTCTCTCTCTTACGTCTAAAGCATTAAACCTTTCCCTTCGCACAGGAGAAGGCGGGTCAGAACAACCGTTAGATAATACACCAATGCGTTATTAGCCGAGGAACTAATGCTAACCAGACAGGAAGCTTGCTTTTACAAGTGCTATCTTCCTGCAGGCCGTTCTGTGTCCTTGGATTAGCCGTGCACACTTGTGTGTCCAAATCAAACACAGTGGCCCTGCGCTCCCAGCGCCAGCACAATCTCCAGTGAGGATCTGCACCAAGATCCTGTCCAGACAATGCCCCGCTTCCCTTCACGCCAATCCAAACAGCCTCAGCTATGAAGCATCTGCAGTAAAAACAGGGCGACGTCGAGGGGCTACGGTCTGAGATTAATTAACAGGGGCACGACAGGGTCGCTGCACCATGGACATGAGCTTCAAAAAGTCTGGGTTCTCTTAGCCGAGGCACGCTGAGTGATATAACCTGAGCGTAACCTGAGCCTTCCTGAGTTTCAGCATTTGTTGCATTCACTCATCTCCAGCTGGTTAAAGGATGGCCTTTTCACAGCTTACTGCTAGCACTGGAGCAATGCAGTAAAGATCCCTAGCAATACATGATTTTGGATGAACGTACACTACCGGTCAAAAGTTTAGACACACTCGTTCTTTATTTTGATTATTTTCCAACATTTTAGAATAATAATAAAGTCATCAAAACTTTGGAGTAATACAAATGGAACTATGGGAATTATGATTTTTTAAAAATCCTAAATAAATCTAAATAATTTACTATTTTAGCATCTTCAAAGTAGACGCGCTTTTCAACTAGAAATTTCCAGAAATGTATTCTTGGCGTTTTCTTGACCGATTTCTTGAGGAATTTCCCTGAGAAACCGTATTAAAGGAGTTCACGCCGACGCCAGACTCTTATCGACTGCTTTTCGGAATATTTCGCTCGAAAATATATCCATTTTTAAAAAAAATTATTATACATATATATATTATTGTACATAAAACGTCCGTTTTCGAATGAAGGAAGTGAATACGTGGCACGATTATATTTTTGTCTACGACACCGATTTCACACTTTTAATCACACGCCTTCAGATCAAAGGGCTTTTACCATCATGAGAAACATTTCAGTCGGGTGTCCACAAACTTTTGACCAGTTGTACATATATTTCACTCCCATTTCAGACCCTCAAAACTGAAAAAGGATCAAAAGTAACTAATTGTTAAGTCCCAGAAGGACAGACTAAATGACCATTAAGGGTGCTGTATTTCACCGACATTTATTTTTTCTTTCAGGCCTGAAAACTGCAATAAATATGTCCTTAAGTGAAAATACCTTGAGGCAGATGTATCCAATATCACTCAGTATAAAATTACTGTCAAATTATAATACAATGATTGTTTAAATATTTCTATTAATTCTAGGTTATCTACAATTTGACTTATCTTACTGAACTGATAGCAGATAACGTTATTTACTTTAATTATTTCGTAATTATTATCTTCTTCTTTTCTCAAAATGAAAGCAGCATTATCTGCCAGTGAAAGAAACATCATTAAAAATGAATAAAATAGATCTATTTTAATAAGTTCAATATGTCATATTTTGGGCCGATTCGATCCTGAGCTCGGATTACTGTCTGTGAGGACTTTCGCGTTTTCTCCCCGTGTCTATGTGGGTTTCCTCCAGGTTCTCTGGTTTCCTCCTTCCTGCCAAAAACATGTCAGTAGGTGGATTGGCTAAAGGAAACGGCCTCTGGGTTTGAATGAGTGTGTGAATGTGTGTGTGCTTGGTGCACTGGACTTGCATCCTATCCAGGATGTATTCCCGCTTCACGCAGTATTCCAGGGATAGGCTCCGGATCCACAGTGTCCCTGACCAGAACAAAGTATGTGTGAATTAATTTCACATTTAGGAGAGAAATATTCCAATTTTAATGCCTATTTTTTTGCATTGTAATGCAAGTTGAAGGCATCAGTGGAAAGGAAGAACTATTGGAAAACTCAAACCGAGTTGGACACCAGGTCGAGGAATTATTAAGATGAACTGCAGCTTGAGTTACATGCTTGGAGTCTTTTTTAAACCCTGTTCTATACATCTGTAGTTCTCAGTGCTCTGACAGCACAACATTTGGTTGATATCACGCTGGGGAGTACAGGTATTGAAAAGAGCCGCACAATCGGACTGGAAATCATTAGACTCGGAGCTATAACCGCCCTGAAGTGGCTTTTCGGATTTCTCTCTCCTCCTCACTGCCACTAATCCTGTTTGAGCCAGCGCTGACAAAGCCTCTCTCTGTTCCCCAGACCTCGGCTCGCCGTCCTCACGAGACACGGCATGTGGACGAAGGTCTGCTGTGGCCCACTCTTCATGCATGCTGGACTCAAATGTGCCTTTTCATCAGCGTCCTCCGTCCTCACACCCCCGTGAGATCTGCACGGCCCCACGGCGTGCAGAGAGCTCGAGGGGATTTCGCACTAACCCCAAGGTCTGGCCGAATGATACTCGAGTCTCGTTTAAGACGTCAGGACTGATTAAAGGCACAAAGGTGAGACGGTGATTGGAAACAGACCCCAGCAAAAAAAAAAAAAACACTTGTATATCTAGTGCACGAGTAACTAATGTTAAGTCTCGTGATATCTCTATTTCAGAGAGAGAAAGAGTACAAGCAGAAAAAAAAGACACGTTATCTTGAAGAAGAGACGATAAGAAGCAGAAGCGATGACGACTACTGCATGAAACCGCATCACGAGTCATCAAAGAGCAGAGGCCTGTAACACGACGGATGTTATCGACTTGCTACAACACACTCATCGTTTATCATGAACAGTTGTCACACATCCTGTATGCGTTACCATGGGAATGCCACCATGTTGCTTTTCACGCTCCGAACATCCAGTGATCTTTGATTTATTGCTATTCAGGACTTGGCTCGAGATCGAAATCTCTTCGAGTTTACGCCACGTTACAGAGCAGACGTTTTTACACGTAATCACTGTGTCGACGGGGAATTAAAACACCTCGCCCTAGCAGGCTGGTTGAACTTTGGTGTTAGCTGGACAGAGCTCACTAAAATGTTGTCGTTGTTGATTTAAAATGAATTTTAGAAACGTGTTAAAAACGCTGAATCCGTTCATTATTAGTATCAGATTCCGTGGTTTGTCTGACACGCCTGTGAAACGAGCCGTTACTATAGAAACGTACCAGAACGAGCGCTTTAATTAATAAAAACCTGTGATGTTCGGTACAGCTGGAACGACTGTCAGGGCTGCTGTTGTAGAAAATCCACCAGCACCTCCTGATTTGGGATATTTGTTTATTTGATCCTATTTGAATGAGATTTGCTTGTATTGGGCTGATACTTGTCGCTCTTGCGATCGATGTACCCGAGCCCCGCCGTACGGATTTCAGCGTACATACGGTACTGTCTGGACTGTCTCTAACATACTTTTCCGACATTTCCTGAAGATGTGTGCATTGTCTGTTTTGTAAAGTGAGGAATTACACGGTGTTAGATTTGCGGTAGGCGGCAGGAATCTTTTCTCTCGCTGTATTTGCCACCGGCCTGGCAGGCGTGTGTTGTTTCAGTAGGACTGAAAAGCTCTGGGTGAGAGGAAATCCCCGCTCGGTGACTCAGAGATGCCGACGTGTACGTGTATGTTCAGGCACCGTTTCACCCGAACACTGACCCTCACACCCACGCGGCCTCATTCACAAACACGCAGGCTTACACCTGCGAAAGTTCTCCTGAATAAATGGGCCGCATCGCCGTCTACGGCAGGATCGACTCGAGTTATTTCATGACAGAGAGGCCTGCGTGTTCGGCTCAGCTCAGGGCTTCTCGGGGCACAGCAACGGTTTAACCACTTTGAATCTGTTTGTTGTTATTCGTTAGCGATCTTACTGCCATCACTAATGTCGTTCAATAATAGTCGAAGGATTATGAAATAATCCCATGACCCGGGGAAAAAAAACCAAAGCGTTTAGTTACTAGCGTGATGAATCTACAGTAAGTCTGGACCTGCTACTGGATCCTGGGATTGAACACAGACATTCATTAATGGCAAGGGGAGAGCTACAGATCGACACGCAGCGGTTATGACGCTATGGTATGAGACAGATTTTCCAAAACGCTCGCTGCAAAAGTGCAAATTTATCCGATTCCACAAACCCTCAGCTTGGTTTGAATTGACGTGTTTTGGTAGTTATTTTCACATACCCTCACACTTTAGTACTATTCTGATGGGATCCCGTTTCTGGACGTTTTTCTCTTGGAGGAGGGCGTCCGTAGTGATTAGGATCGGTATAAGTGATTTTCTGTATGGGCACGTCTTCCTGACGCTAACAAAACTCACACGTCATACGTACACCTGGTTTTAATGCGAACTTGTTTGTAGGACTTGAGGCCATGTAAAAAGTAAGCTTGCAGTAGTATGGCAGTAAAATGTACGTAGGACATGCCAGTGCGAATATACAATAACGTCCTTTTAAATCTCTTCTATATTCTGTTATCGGGATTGAAACTCGCTGGATTTTGACTCTGAGGGGGTTGAGGACCTCTCCGATAGTGCTCCTTGTGGCTAGGAAATGACTCGCAGAATTCGTTGGTCACTTCTAACATGGCGGTCAAATTGGGGTTGGATCATGTACTGCAGTTAAACAACACTAGGGTCCGGCTTCAAGGCAACTTGGCAAGCTGTCTCAGAATGGATCTTTTGGTCTACATTTGAGTGCCAGAGCTTCTGTTAAACAAACCAGAGTTTGAACCATCCATCCATCCATCCATCCATCTTCTACCGCTTACTCCTTTCTCAGGGTCACGGGGAACCTGGAGCCTATCCCAGGGAGCATCGGGCACAAGGCGGGGTACACCCTGGACAGGGTGCCAGTCCATCACAGGGCTAGTTTGAACCAAAAGGACTAAATACTACATCCACGAAAGAGCTGAAAAAGTCACATTGCTGGACAGTAGCACTTTATCCCAGACTCAGGCCAAACATAGGCTACATCTGCTTCCTAGAGTTATGATGTTCACCATAGTGACATGATTAATTATAAGCTTACAGGAGCTTTTATCCCTGCCTCG
>CM022764.1:24746051-24761051 GCA_012411365.1 Ameiurus melas | reverse complement strand
TTATCATTAGCAAGGACTGTCATGGCATCCCTTTCAAGTGAATTCAACTTTTATAAACATGCATCTTCTCTTCATAACGGTCTATGAGGTTGTGTAAGGGCATGGGGGGCGGGGGGGTGTCTATAAAAAGACACGATAAGAGGCCAATCCAAATCCAAACAAACATTCCAGACCGGTTTTTCGTTAATTCCTACCTCCGTCATGTATACCCACTGTCTGGTTGCTGTGAAAGTGGACAGCACTTTTAACATTTCGGATTCTGAAGGACTTTTTCAACCTTCCTCATGCTGTACCCTTCTCTGAAGTATCTTTATGACCCCGAAGGTTTCCAGAGCCTGCTTGGAAGAGAGCATAAACCAGCCATTCCTCTGTTCTCGGTCACTGCTAAAGAATGCAAAATACCTCTTCTGAGATGTCTCGTGACCTTTATGAGTGTGGAAGAATAGTCTGCTTCCCACATTTTTTCCAGTTGCTCACGAAAGACCATATTTAAAAGCAAAGACCTTACCATCGCTTACCACCCAATCAATCATAAGGGACAATATTAATTGACAGGCACGCTCCTAATAAAACCAAAAACCAAAATGTTTCTTTAACTCGGGCACATTCTGCCTTGATCATAAGCTGAATGAATCCCATCAGACGGAGAAATCTAAAGAAAGGGCCAAATCTCAGAGCTCTCTTTAATCTCACAGACCTGATTTCCTTCTGCTAGACGAGCTTGATGTTGAGTTCTCCAGTCTCAGACTTTTCAAAGCTATTTTTGGCGGGGGTGGGTGGAGAAGGGGCGGAAGGGGGGTGTTTTCAGCCTTCACATCCAGAGAAATCATTGAAATGTGGATGATTAAATTGCCCAAAGTGGATGGATCAGAGGCTCGGAGGATGTGAGCTTAGCAATGGTTGGACAGAAATTGGAAATAGTTCAGAGAAGTAGAGAGGCTCATATAAAAGGAGGGGAAAATCCTCAAAGTCTGGGATTGTATCCACTTCTGTAGAGAGTCTGGTCAGTGTCACACTGAAACATTCAACAAATCACTTTGTATTCTGAATGCTTTGTTACACTTAAAAGAATAAACGATCTATACAAGCCATGTTCAATTCTTTAGTTTTGCATTACATCCTTAAGGTTAATATTACTAACAAGTGCAGGAAGCACTGGGTCAGATCAGTCTCCATTACTTGTAGGCAGTATTAGTCATTATATTGGCTTTATTGACGACATTTAGAATAAATGGAACCTTGTGTACATTTCATTTTTGGCTAAACTTACTTCAAACCAAATAAGAACACATGGATACCCTAAAGATTTGTACTCCCGAGAAACAGCGTTGGTGGACGTTAGCTGAAGCTTATTGTTTTAAAACCCAAAATGTACACAAATGCAGTCCCGAACAGGTTTCTAGGCTAGAAAGCCAAACAAGTAGTCCTGATTGGTTGGATATTATTATTATTTCTCCTGCTTACAGACTCTCTCTGGAACATCCCCGAGACCCGAGTTGAACTCAAAGCACACGTTTTTATTCAACTTCGCCAAATATTACAAAAAGCAGTCTGACCTAAAAGTCGCTCTCCTCACCTTTAATATCAACACTGTACTATAAATGAAACCCCATCCAAGCCTGCACTCTTCTGCGTTACGCTAATAAATCACATTCTCCGCGAACAATAGTGGAGCCTGTCCAGTGGGATTTGGTGTGTTTAGGTATCTTACAGCCTGCAGGATGAGATGAAGAAGGCGATATGGTCTTCAACATCCCTTGCCACCCTCCGCGCTTTTTCACCAAGCGTCCAATGAGTTGTGTCTACAGAGTAACAGGAACCTCTATCACGGAGCCAGTAGACACATTATCAGCACTCAAACTCAAATAGAGAGTATAACAAATTAGCTCAGAGCCAGCTAGCTGCAGGATTAAGACATTTTAAGCCAAAAAGACACTGGAAGGATGCAAAAGCATGCGATTTTGGTCTCAGATTTTCCATAAATCGGGTTTGAAGCTGCCTGAAGAAATGGTTGTGTTTGTATTTGTCTTATGTCTTCTCAGGCACGTACATGAAAAACCTGATGTGTTTACTTACGATGTTTGGAAAAGTACTGTACAACCCAGTTCAGATTCTCTCTGGTTAGCCAGATTGGTAGTTTTCATTACTCTATGTGGACATTTGACTAAAAAAACATTTGACTAACACTGTAAAGCCCACAGATGTTTGTGTGTGATGGTTGTAAAAATGTGGCTACAACAAAAACAGGGCAGCTTGTATGTTCCAGGAAACACCATGACTAAGTGGAGAACGGGACGTTGTGTGTTCGTAACTTCGAAAACACTGGATAATACATGTAGACCATGGCGCTTTGTTTAGAAAAGCTTACGGTTGTTTTCACAAGTCTGATTTCAATATTGCACAGAAGTGAATACTGTAACGCTAAGTAACTGGAAAGATCTCGGTGGTTATGTGCGTTAAACAGCCTGTGGTGGAGCGTCTAAGTTTGCGACTGGGCAGGTATTAAACTTAGCTAGCAGCATGCACAGCTCGGTTTTTCTCTTTTGTGTGCGAAATTTTGATCAATTATCAGCTCCCACAGCTATATTTTTTTGTATCCGACCACCATATTTTCTGATTAACTTAGTTGGTTCTATTTCCCAGACAAAAAGGCAATAATACTTCATTTACACTAGTGAGTCGCAAGTCACTTAGTTCGCTTGGAGTTTCTTTCCTGTGACTATGTAGCCTCTGCTTACCTGGGAACTAACTGGGTCCCCAAAGTGGCATAACAGGAAATCATTCTTCCCATCACCTGGTCAATGGTATGTTCAAATCCCAATGATGCTACAGCCATCCATGTCCAGAAGTCCAAGAAAGAAAAATAAGCCGAGCTCTCTGACTGTTACTTCAACACTCCTTTGACTCTCCTGTCAATCAGAATGATATTAGGTAAGTGTGGACATCTGTGATCTCATGTATGTGGAAGGGAGAAGATAGTGCTTGACTCTGGGTGTGTTACGCCACCCTGTGACACAGCATGAGCAGCAGTTTGAAAAGATGCAGTTGGCTGGTTTGGCAGAAGAAGCATGTGCTAGCTTTCACCATGTTGGAAGCAGTTGCATGACAGGGGAGCGCTAGCTAGTGGGTGGGAATTGACAAATTCCTCCTAACTTGGGAGGAAAAAACACATTTGTTTGAAGCAGTTATCAACAAGGAACCAACATACCCTCTCGCTTGGTGACAGGCTACAGGAAACGTCTGTGGTCGTTTGCTATGTAAGTCAGTAGGATTCTTCCAATGATGGTAGGTGGCTTCCAGTAACACGTCCCAAACTTTATAGTGAGAGCTAGAAATATATGAAGCAGACACGATCACCTACTACCCCTAACTGTTTGTTTTTATGGCCCATTGTTTGACAGACAGTGCTGAAAATAGCTAAGAATCTGCTACTGTTTAGGAAAGCCATGAAGTTCATTTTTGTAGCACTTCTGACAATGCACAAACCAGCCTAAATACACACATACAGAGGGACCGAACATACAGTAAGCCTGTGTGCCAGTCATAACCCGGGCAGGACTGCTTTCTCACAGAGTCTCTTTTCACTCTCGACTCCAAAATTAATATTCCCTCATGCACTGGCCATCTGAGAGCCCAGGGCCAGGCAGCAAGCAAGTCAGAAACGTAGAAGGAGATTGTATGAATGTGTTAAAGGTTGAAAAAAGCAACTACAGAGAAGAAGTGATCATGGGGAACAGGGTAATTGGGACATGGGCCTTTGGAGGATTCGGAATCAAGATTGGGTTTCAACAGGTCTGGTCCGGAGGTCAGAAGATTGTGTAGATTTCATAATTTAGCTGCAATTAGCCCTGATGATGGTCTGGTTAGCAGGGAGAGCTAGCAGTGATTAACCAGCTTAGCTTCATTTCCCGCAAAAGCCACTGGGACCACAGCCAGAGAGAAAGGGACACACTTCCTGATTGCTCCTTTTCTTATCTGGTGCCAAATATTGTCCCAAATCATTATTACAGCATCAAGAAGAGTTTTTGGAAGAACTGCTGATGTCATCAAGCCACCTACCATTATCAAAAAACAATAGAAAAGAGATCAACATTAATCTATGACAATATTACAAGATATCCAATATCATCAAGTGTAAAATATGTAATGGTCTTATAAACTGTAGCTTTCTTTTCAACTGAAGAAGAAAGACTTGAACAAATGCCCCCCATACTGCAAGTGCAGTCAATCAGCCAGTGCACTTGGTGTCTTAAGTTTGTTTATTTAATGTTGCACTGGCGATATAATGTAAATGTGGCTAGGAAGTAATGAAAGCTTATAGCCTCCAGTTTAGCATCATTAATAAAGTATCACTGAAACTCACGGCATATAAGTTTGGCTGTATTCAGCAAGTTATTTGGCCACAAATGTGGTAAAAGTAACATCATGCATGCTTTAAAAAAAAAAAGAAGAAGAAGCACATTTCATGCCAACGAAAGCACTTTATTACTTTTTTCACCCTTGTTAATTTGGCAGATATCGAAAATGATAATGAATCTTTATTGGTCACGTATACATTACAGCACAGTGAAATTCCTTTCTTCGTATTCCAGAACGCAGGGTCAGCCATGATACAGCGCCCCCTGGAGCAGAGAAGGTTAAGGGTCATGCTCAAGGGCCCAACAGTGGCAGCTTGGCAGTGCTGGGGCTTGAACCCCCGACCTTCCGACCAGTAACAAAGAGCCTTGACCGTCAAGCCACCACTGCCCCCCTTGTTATTTATTTGTTTTTTACTTATTAATGTATGTATTTATTTATTTTAAATAATAAATGGGGACTATTTTATGACATGGTTTTAATAATATCTACATGATTCATCCTAGCACATAACATTGAGAAGTTTGGTGACATCACAGACTCATTACATCACAAACTCATGATGGGAGTTCCCCAGGGATCTGTTCTTGGTCCATTTGTATTCCTCTAAAGTCTTTTATTCAATGATCAGATGTCAAGGATTCTGCTACCCCTGCTATGCTGATGACACACAACCCAATCTCTCTTCCATCATTCACCTCCTAGTCTCTCAGGAGATATCCGACCACTTTTATGACTTCTCTTCCTGAACGAGGAGTCGTAATCTGAAACTCAGCCGTGACGAAACAGAGCAGATCAACCTTCCAACTAACAACTTCCCACCACACATGGCAAAGAATCTCGGTGAGATTTAAGAAAGTGAGCACAACTTCTCGGATCATACCAAGCACCAGATTCGGCATTTACGAGACTTGACAGTTATCCTTCTTGAGAGCGGCCTACAGAAGTGTTATGTAGTCTCCATCAAAAACATGTACAAATAGGCCAGGTTCTAAGAATATACCATAAAACTAAATCCCTGTTTGAAAGGAATTAGTAAAACTAGAACTGCAACTAGAGCCCATTTAAGAGCCCATTTGAATTTTTGGTAAATAGCAAAGGGAAAGTTAATTTCACCACCTGCATATCAGTAGTCTTGATGTAGGTCTTGTATATCGAAGGATGTGGCACAAGTCGAGCCGTGATAGAGGCTCATATAGATCGTGGTGCAAAGCAGAAGTTGATAAGGGCCTGCAGGTATCGTGGTGAGGGCTGTTCCATTTTTGGCTTTGTAGGCAAGTCGAGCCCTGCTAGACACTTGTACGGAACCTGGTGTAGATAGGAGGTTGATACCTTCAGGTAGTCGTGGGTCATTTCTTGGCTTTGTAGGCAACCATCAGTTTTTAAAATCTGATGTGGGCAACGACAAGATAGCAGCATAGGGATTGTTGCAATAGAGTCATGTGGGAGAACTTCAGGAGATTAAGAACAGTCATGCCGCTACATTATGTATCAGTCACAGACGTCGGATGGTGCAAAGGGGCAGAACTGCCAGGAGCAATATTCTGCAATATCCTAGTCTTGAGATGATAAGCGACTAAACAAGCAGCTGAGTCTCCTCTGTGAATAGAAATGGTTGGATCCCTCCTGATGTTGCAAAAAAGAAGAAGACCAAGTCAGGTTAGCAGTATGAGGAAAGAAGGAGAGTCGGGTGACTAGAACTACCCCGAGGCGTGGTGTCAGACCATGTGATCAGAAAGTTCTACAGATCTCAGCTACAAAGCATTCAGCATTCTGGTTCACAACCTCTTGAAGTTCTCTCATATGTCCTCCCTGTTGTAAGACACTAGCACTTTGCCTGTCAGCAGTAGTTCTTTCTTTTTTTTTCTTCAGTTTATAAATCCTTACAGATTCTCTGGGTACTTTATATCGCTGCACCTTCAGCTGTTTGCAAGTTTTCTAAGTCGCTCTGGATAACAGCGTCTGCCAAATGACCAAAACGCAAACGTAAATCAATTCATCACTGTGACGCAGCGAGCCGGGGTTTACTGTCTTTTCCTCCATGTATGTTGTGTGTAATCAATCAGACAGCAATTCAACAGTAAAAACAAACCAGATCCAGACGTAAGCGCATAACTCATGATCATCGGGAGACACTTTAGTCGCTTTCGTAGAGAAGAATTGAATAATTCAGCCACTGTAACCTTCCAGTGTCGGTGCTTAATCACTAATCCAGACATTACAGAACTTAACACCGGCTCTGATATGTGTGTTAAATCTGGCTCGATGTGGACTTTGTCTCACTCGTGAGTAATGGGGAAACCAGAACGGATTTACTGACACATTCAGAGGTGATGTCATCGAGTCACGGTCCAGATTCCTGCCGTTTTGTGATTTAATGAGGAATTCCTCATGCGTCCAGCTAAAGGTAAAACAATACGAGGACACCGGAGACGTGGAAAACAGAAGAAAAAGTGTCTTCTACACCAGAGCACATTTTTGTTTTCGGTCTGTTTACAGAGCAGTCCGTGTATCCGATTAAAAGAATTCGGAATGTGGAAGAGGTTAGAGGGTATGTGTTGCGATCTCTGTCGCTGGAGGCACTTCAAAGACTTTTGTTCACTAAATTGTCTCCTTTCAGGTGGAGTCCATCAAAACATTTCAGCCTTGGTTTCATTACGGTGAAAAATTACACGTGCAAGAATGCTGTTTTGCCCCAAACGTGCACCCGAAGTCACCCGGAAAGCTTCACAGTTCAGTGGTAAAGGCTTTCCAAAGCCTCAGGAGGTGCTTTAACTACACACACACACACACACACACACACACACACACACACACACACACACACACCACACTCATGCCTTCTCCATCTCCATACTCTTAGGCAAAGAAGCAGACAGCCCAAAGGTCTGACCTCGCTGGATAATAACAGGCCTTCAGCTGTTTGGACAGTGAAGCAGAGGAGCAGAAAACGCCACACTGAGGCCACGTGAGGGAGAATCGTCTCCATTATGACCCTCTCGGAGTGCAATAAACTCGCCTGCTGTACAAACAGGACCTTCCGCAGGCCTGTAATAAAGCGAGATGCTCTTTTATCCTTCATCCTCGCTCGCGTACACTCACGCAGAGATCTGGCAGGATTTATGTCAACAGTGTGTGAGGTCATAAATGACGCGTCGTTATGCGGAGGAGAGCAGAAACAGCGAGACTACTTCAGAGACACATCCTGAAGCTTCTAAACTGTCCTTGAGATCATGCTCGAAGGCTATCTGAAAATCAATCTTTAGCGCAATGGTAGCGTTTCAGACCCCACCGATGTTTGGTCAGAATTTAGTCCAAACACAGACGGTTAAAGTAATAATCACACGCATGTAGTCAGTCAGGCGCTACAACGGTACTGTAGCGAACAGGTAATGTCGAACAGGTCTCTCACCCAAAGTCTCGTCAGTGATGTCACACACTTGCTGGTGTGGTACACCTACAAACAAGAGCATAACTTCTGCATAGAGGTGAACACTGAAACATTACGAGGGGCGGCCATCTTGGACAACTGGAATGACTTTTTGCTTAGCGCCCCTGTAGGCCCCGCCTCCAAATGTAGATTGTACCACATGGACACACCAAAAAAACATCCAAGTCTAACCTGTGCTTGAGTGGGTAATCTCACCTGGATACGCTACATTTGTACCTAACAGCTGATGATGTAATCATAAAGACTGTCCTGTGCTCATCTGCTCATCGTGAAACATCTCAGCACACTCAGTACTGTCTTGTCTCACTCAGTAGTGGACGGGCTCCATTTTGAGTCCTTTCAAGTCTCACTGAGTTTTTCCTTGCCACCCTCATCTCTGGCTTTTCATTCGGGATCTAAAGCGTCTTTGTGACTATGCCTATTGTTAAAAGTGCTATACAAATGAAATCGAATTGAAGATCAATCCTACCTCTCTGTTATTACAGGAAAAGAAGAATGGACAAAGAAGTAGTGATTTATTCTCAGCTTCCAATCCGAAACAGCTGCATCTCATCTGTCCGGGGTCTCTAGTCGAAAGTGGTAACATGAAGCACCACTGTGCAACAGATATCAGCACGAGGAATTGTCTTCCAGCGTAGATTTGCATATTTTTGTGCATATTTCTGTATAATTAGTCTGTATACATACGCACGATATTGTATATTTATGTGTAAGGGAGATTTGCAAAGTAAGAACTTCATTGTGTGGTCTAAACTGCGCTGTTTTTACGGTGCACATATAACAATAAAGCTCTTGATCTTATTTATAGCATTAAAATAATGATTAATGGTTACGCATTAAATGGTAACTGCTGTTCATTCAGTCATGTTAGTTGCTTATCCGGGCGTTTGTGTGTAAGAAATTTTTATATAACTGGAATCTGAATGAATAATCCTGATCTATCCCATTCCAATGTGATAAATATATATTAAACTGACAAGAAAAGATGCTCGCGTTTACTAAAAAAACTGATTAAGGTTTTTTTTTTTTACGTCCTTTACGTCTTTCGCTATTTTTACCTTCATTTGAGGTCAAGAATGCGATGTTGTGTTTACGCCTCAAGGCCAAACGAGAGCGTTGCTGCACATTTATTCTCAAGCAGCAGAAGATCCCGGGAAGCCCATCCATCCATCCATCCATCCATCTTCAACCGCTTATTCCTTCTTCAGGGTCGCGGGGAACCTGGAGCCTATCCCAGGAAGCATGGGGCACAAGGCGGGGTACACCCTGTACAGGGTGCCAGTCCATCACAGGACACAATCACATACACACTCACACACTTGCCCATTCATACATGATGGACAATTTACCAACCTACCAATCAGCCTACCATGCATGTCTTTGGACTGGGGGAGGAAACCGGAGTACCCGGAGGAAACCCCCGCAGCACGGGGAGAACATGCAAACTCCGCACACACATTTTCTCCGCTTAGTCACGCATGGAAACGGAAGCAGCTCTCTTTGCACTCTCTCTGCACTCTCAGGCCTTGTAAAATCAGGTTCAAGGATTCATCTTATGCCAGGCTTATTAAGAGCTCCAAACGACTTCATCCACGCATACACTCTTATTCACGTTTCCTTTTCACATATACATCTCAATTAGCGTGCAGTGTTTCACACGGCTGTATCGCAGGAGCTGGGCTTAGAGTGTAGCACTACAATGTTTTCCTTTCTCTTAAACAGTTCGTTGCTAATCCGGTTCTTGGCAAGCCTTGAAATGTATATAAATAACTCTGTCCATATCTACACTCGTGTGTGTTCTTTCCTCCAGCCAGTGATGGATGTAGATGTTATATAAAGTAATGAAAAAGTTTCAAATGGTTACTGAAACAGGATCAATATCACTGTTTAATGAGGGGCTGAATGCTGAAGATAAAATATTATATTATATATTATAAGGATAAGTAGATTTAGTTTTACTGAAGGATAAACAGTGACGAACAGTGAAGGATCTAAAAGTGATGGAGGAAAGAATGACTGAAGTTTTTAAATGATGTACTGTTTAAAAAAAAAGATTTCGAAATCTATTAACAGTTTGAAAGTGTAAAGGTTCAGAAAGAACAAAAGAAGGAAGTGGAAAGTGGCGAATAACTTCTCACCGGCCAGCTGTTAATTCAGATTTATGAATATTCTGGTGATACATTTCAAATTTAAATATAAAAAATACAAAGCCAAATCCAGGGAGTGCTGCCCAGTATGAGCTGTTCAGTATGAGCTGTTCCATAAAACGTTGTTCAGTATGAGCTGTTCAGTAAAAGTTGTTCAGTAAAAGCTGTTCAGTAAAAGCTACTCAGTAAAAGCTGTTCAGTATGAGCTGTTCAGTAAAAGCTACTCAGTAAAAGCTGTTCAGTATGATCTGTTCAGTATGAGCTGTTCAGTATGAGCTGTTCAGTAAAAGCTACTCAGTAAAAGCTGTTCAGTATGCGCTGTTCAGTATGAGCTGTTCAGTAAAAGCTGTTCAGTAAAAGCTGTTCAGTATGATCTGTTCAGTATGAGCTGTTCAGTAAAAGGTACTCAGTAAAAGTTGTTCAGTAAAAGCTGTTCAGTAAAAGCTACTCAGTAAAAGCTGTTCAGTAAAAGCTACTCAGTAAAAGTTGTTCAGTAAAAGCTGTTCAGTATGAGTTGTTCAGTAAAAGCTGTTCAGTAAAAGCTGTTCAGTATGATCTGTTCAGTATGAGCTGTTCAGTATGAGCTGTTCAGTAAAAGCTACTCAGTAAAAGCTGTTCAGTAAAAGCTACTCAGTAAAAGTTGTTCAGTAAAAGCTGTTCAGTATGAGCTGTTCAGTAAAAGCTGTTCAGTAAAAGCTGTTCAGTAAAAGCTGTTCAGTATGATCTGTTCAGTATGAGCTGTTCAGTATGAGCTGTTCAGTAAAAGCTACTCAGTAAAAGCTACTCAGTAAAAGCTGTTCAGTAAAAGCTACTCAGTAAAAGTTGTTCAGTAAAAGCTGTTCAGTATGAGCTGTTCAGTAAAAGCTACTCAGTAAAAGCTGTTCAGTAAAAGCTACTCAGTAAAAGTTGTTCAGTAAAAGCTGTTCAGTATGAGCTGTTCAGTATGAGCTGTTCAGTATGAGCTGTTCAGTAAAAGCTACTCAGTAAAAGCTGTTCAGTATGAGCTGTTCAGTAAAAGCTACTCAGTAAAAGCTGTTCAGTATGAGCTGTTCAGTATGAGCTGTTCAGTATGAGCTGTTCAGTATGAGCTGTTCAGTATGAGCTGTTCAGTAAAAGCTACTCAGTAAAAGCTGTTCAGTAAAAGCTACTCAGTAAAAGCTGTTCAGTAAAAGCTACTCAGTAAAAGCTGTTCAGTATGAACTGTTCAGTAAAAGATGTTCAGTATGAAGTGACCCTGGGTCGTAGCGCTCCTGCTGCGTCTCGCTCTGCTGTGAGCTCTGAATACCTTAAAATCTCCTACATTTTTGAACCCAATCCTGATGAGGAAAAGCTGCAGGACCAGGTCCAGGTCCAGTCTGCTTGCGAGCGCAGGTCCACGTCTGCACGCATCACACATCTCCTGATCCCGGTGCTTCATCCCGAGTGAACCACAGAGAGAGAAACGCCAGGAATGTTAGCATTAGCGCTCGGCCCTGAATCCAGCGTCTGTACAAATAGCTCTCGGTAAACATTCCGTCTGCGTGGAGTTGGAGAACTTGGCCGCGACATGAACAGGCTCAGATTTTGTTTTTTACGCTGATTATATTTGACTGAATGCTGGCTTGATACTTTAAGCCTTTCAGCCATTTTGTTTATTCTGCGAGCTCAAAAAAGTCAAGCCCCCCCTGAGAACCCTGAAATCTCCTGATTATCAGATGAGATGACGGACAGCCATGTTGTTCAGCCAAATGGTGCCGTTTAAATATAATTATATATACAGTGTGTGTAATTGTGTAACGTCTGCCCGTTAAGCTTATAAACCCCAAGAGTATTTGGGTAAGAGTAGTTGACTTGATTATTTCCACAGCCAGAAGATATTTGATCCCATCGCTAACTGAGCTCCTACACGACACTCCAATAAATCCCGTTTTCTATTTAATGGAAAATAAATGACACCCGAATACCGAGTTATATGATCAGAGTCAGCACGCAAGAGGAGAGAACTATTTAACCGTCCAGAGATACAGTTTGACTGTTACACAGCACAGACACTGGAGATCTCCATCTTCCACGCCTTCGAATTTTCCTCCTCATTGGATTCTTCCTCTCCCTTTGTATTTTTTTTGTAACTTTTAGATTTGTTCCTGTTTCCTGTTTTGTCCTCAGTTTGTTGTGTTTCCGATTTGGCGACGGCATTCCTTTCACTCGTACAGAATGTTTTTCCCTCTCCTTCAAAAAAAATGTATTTTAACGTAATATTTTGTTCCGCTTTTCTTTCTCGTCTCTTTTTCCTGTCTTCCTTTTCGTTCTTTTCTCTTAACCTCTCCCCCCTCTTTGACTTTAATAGCCGTATTATAACAACACTGCAACATTGCTAACAACGTCCTTATTGTCTTCCTGAGAAGGGAGTGGTGCCAGGAATCTTTTTACCCATCTCCCCGAAATCTAAACATGTCCATTACGTTCTCTCATTAGGTGAAATTCGTACAAATATAATCAAGGCACATCTCCTGCCCTAAAGTCTGAGCATCCACAGTTCCAGTTTTACCGAGTGAAGATCTTCTCACACCTTAAATAGTGTGTTCTGTAACAGAAGTGGCTTTCGACTTTATAAACCAACACAAAGCAGCACAATTTCTTTAGCTTTCTTCTGGACTGTAGTTGCTGTTTTTTAAATTGAAGATCTTGTAAAAGCAGTGGCCACCAAAACTGTTCCTGGAGATCTTCCTTCCTGAACTTTAACTCCAACCATAATCATGCACACATGACCATCTAATCGATCTAGACCAGTGATCAACCCTCTTCCCGGAGATCTTCCTTCCTGCAGGTTTCATCTCCAACCAAAATCCAACACACCTGTTTTGGTTGATCAAGAACTTCTTAAGGCAGGGATTAGAAGGTCAGGCACGATTATGGTTGGAGATAAGAAGTCTTCAGGAAGGTAGATCTCCAGGAACAGGGTTGGTGTCCACTGATGTAAAGCAACAGCACCACCTAGTGACAGAGCGTATTACACACAAGTCTAATTAACAGGCTGGCTGTTTAAGAAATCTTCACTTGCATGTAATATTTTTGTTATTTTATTATCATATTATTTACCCCAAGCTTCCTCGGTACGTCCAGTATATATTGTACTATTGTTTTGGACTGGGATCCTGTAGGTGAATTAGTGCTGGTGTGTGTGTGTGTGTGTGTGTGTGTGTGTGTGTGTGTATACGGTGTCTGGTGCAGGTTGTAGTTATGCTGCATGACTGGATCGCTGCATTAATGAGGTCTACAGGTATTCCTAGTTTTCCGAAGTGCTCAGTCAGTGTACATTAGTAATAATAATAATAATAATAATAATAATGATGAATCATTTTGTAAATATCAGACTTTTATTAATGAACTGCTTTCTTTGTTGTTTGTTTTTTTTAAAGCTCTCTTTGCTACAGAACACTGAGACATCAGCAGCATTTCTACACGCGTTGTTCCGGCCTTCACGTTGTAGCAGAGCATTAATACACTGAAATTCTGCACTGGTTTTTTAAGCCTCTATTTGTCCACGGTATGAATTAATACAGTTTATTATTGACCACCAAAGACCACGTTAGTACTCAGCGGAGCGCTCCGGACTAAAGACCACGATCCGTCTACAGAACATCAGAGAGCGCTAGAGAGCGAGAGCAAGAGAGAGACGGGGGACATGAACACAAGAGTGGAGGAGGAAGAGGAGGAGCTACTCAAGTTACAGCTCTGTGGGACAATGACGGCATGCAGGAGGAGACGGAGTGTGTGTGTGTGTGTGTGTGTGTGTGTGAATCTACCTGACGTGTAGTGTGAGTAGGTTAAATCAGTAAGGGATTGATTGAGGCGAGTTTCATCCTGCCATCACTAGTCATGACTTCCTGTGTGTGTGTGTGTGTTACCCTGGTTTGGTTGTCAGGAGTGTGTAGATCCGTCTGTGTGTGTGTGTGTGTGCGCGTGTGCGTGTGTGTTCAGGGTGCGAGTGGGCCCAGGCTGAGCTCGACGTGGTGTGTGAGCCAGATGAGCTCTACAGTTGGTTCTCCTTCCTCGCTCGGCCTGATGGGAGCTGCCAGGTTGCGGAAGTCGTGGCGCATCTTGAAGGACACGGTGACGTCGCCGTCCTCATACTGAGGGATCACTTTGATGAAGAAACCGATCTTGTTGGACTTCCTAAAGGCCACTACACTGTGGGGTAAACAGACAGACAGAGAGAGACATATGAGAAATGGAAGAGATGGACAAAAAGAAACAGAGTGACAGACAGAACAAGACAGAGACAGACAGAACAAGACAGAGACAGAGTGACAGAGAGAACGAGACAGACAGAACGAGAGAGACAGAGTGACACAACAAGACAGACAGACAGAACAAGACAGAGACAGAGTGACAGAGAGAACGAGACAGACAGACAGAACAAGACAGAGACAGACAGAACGAGAGACAGAGTGACAGAGAGAACGAGACAGACAGACAGAACAAGACAGAGACAGACAGAACGAGAGAGACAGAGTGACAGAGAGAACGATACAGACAGACAGAACAAGACAGACAGACAGAAGCTGAGACAGAATGACAGAGAGAACGAGACAGACAGACAGACAGAACAAGACAGAGACAGACAGAACAAGAGACAGAATGACAGAGAGAACGAGACAGACAGGCAGACAGAACAAGACAGAGACAGACAGAACAAGAGACAGAATGACAGAGAGAACGAGACAGACAGACAGACAGAACAAGACAGAGACAGACAGAACAAGAGACAGAATGACAGAGAGAACGAGACAGACAGACAGAACAAGACAGAGACAGACAGAACGAGAGACAGAATGACAGAGAACGAGACAGACAGACAGAACAAGACAGAGACAGACAGAACGAGAGACAGAGTGACAGAGAGAATGAGACAGACAGACAGACAGAACAAGACAGAGACAGACAGAACGAGAAAGACAGAAAGAGACAGAACAAGACAGAGAGAGACACAGACATCTTGTTGAGAAGGGCAGCTTGTTGTTATTGAGAACTCAGACTCCTCCTGAAGACTTTTCCCTGGTCAGA
>CM022764.1:24738551-24741051 GCA_012411365.1 Ameiurus melas | reverse complement strand
TGAGACGATCCTGCAGGCTGGAAGTCAGGCTGAAGCAACCTCTGGCGAAGAGTAGTCACTGTAACACACACACACACACTCATTTTACATTTATATATACACACATATACGTAAAACCTGTGGTTCTCACGCTTCTAAATAAACCCCATGTGTTTAAATCTCTCTCTCACTTAAAGCACAGAGAAGCACAGACACGCTAGGAAGGGGTTAAGACCACCTTAGTGATCTGTACACGAGCAGATACTTAAAGAGTGAACGCGCGCGTGTGCGTGTGTGTGTGTGTGTGTGTGAGTGCGGCACACCTTCGGTCAGGTTAACAGGCCGTGTGTAATAGTCCTCAGGCAGAGGCTCCACCTCATCCAGTGCCTGAGCGGGTTCAATATTGACCTCCTTCTGCTCCTCGCCTTCCTTCAGACTGCAGGACACACACACACACACACATACAACCTTAATAAACACCAACGACGACGACGACAAAGTCACAGCAGATCTGATTAATGAGCTGAAAATGATTATCATGATTTAACGTCTACGGTTTCTTATTTCCAGGAACGGAGTTCAGGGATGATGACGAATACTCACGAGAGGCCGTAGAGGGCGCTGATGGGAGCTCCAGATCTCTGCCTCTGAAGCCGGGTACCCAGGCCGTACTTCTCCTTTACACACATCCAACAAACCACCGTCAGACCAAACTAATCCCTCACAGCACCGTTACCACTCAATAACGGCTAAAACAAAAGAAAACTAACTCCGTAAGGGCAAAAAAAAAATGCTCTAACCTGGTAAACAGCAAAATTTAAAATAAAGAAATAAATCAACAAGACACTCACTTTAGTGTTAGATACATAAATAAATAAAACACACACATGTACAGTTCTGTGCAAAAGTTTTAGGCACATGCAAAAAAATTTATTTAATTTCAAAAATAATGAAATTAAATGTTTCTACATAAAAAAAACAAAAAAAACAAAGAGCAGTAAACTTTAATAAATGAAACAAAGTCAAGCTTAACTTTAAACTTTAGGCCACGCCTCCTAACACTAACTAAAAAACAGGATTGAGGAAGATGCTATGACTGTATTAGACCCATGATGCCGGGTTTTATTCACATTTAGAGAAAATGGTTCTTTGGATAGTTACAGGGTTCTTTAGTTAGTTTCTAAAAGCTGGTTTCTCTAAGTGAAGGAATGCTCCACATGACATTTTTCATGAAGAGACAAACCAAAGAACCCTTATAACAGACAGTATGAGCTTCAATCAATGTGCTGCCCAAGCTCCTCCCATCATGTCTTGATCACTGAAATGACCCGTTATTATCCCACTAAACCTTTATATCTTCTCACACAGAGGTCTCCTGCTCACGCAGCGTGATCTTACGTCCCTAGGGGTTGTTATTTTAAAAGTCTCATGTGACGGCAGAAGCGGAGCCTGAGCCGCGTATAGCGCGTGCCGAGCCGAAAGACAGAACGAGGACGAAGACTTAACTCCAAACAGTGAGCGGGTGCACGGTGCTCGAGTCAGAGACGTGAAGAAGTGCCACTCACCACCACGTGAATAGTGTGTTGCTGGGGAAGGGGAGGAGGAGGAGGAGGAAGTGGTGGAGGAGCGAACCAAAAGATCGGCGTGCACAAGCAAAGAAGGACAGGAGACAAGAGAAAAGAAGCAGGTGAAACTTCAGCACAAGCAGCAACATGAGAGATTCGTTTAATCCCTGTAATTAAAACCAAGCTGGAGATTAACAGGGTTAGAAATGAACGTGAAGAGCAGATTATATTACAAGAATCACATGTAAATGATGCAGGTTCATTTCAGACCCTGCTTTAACAGGAACAGCAAAGACAATAATAATAATAATAATAATAATAATAATAATGTCAGCCATGTGATTGAACCCTTTCATGCACGGTGTCCACACTCATGGAGTCAATTTAAAGGAAAAGATAAGATGTAAATCCCCTCCGAATCACTTGAGAGCGCTATTGTAAATTAACGTAAACTTCTGTAGCTGAAAATTTGTATGTAAATTTTTTTTAAATAGAATAAATAACAGAAATACAAAAGTAAAATGTGTTGGGTTTCCCCCCCCCACCGGAACTAAAAACCATTTTTATTTCGTTTCATCCTTTTAACTTTTTTCCCCCCCAAACTGTGTAAATTCTGTACGTTCAGAAATAACATTTTGTAAAACTGACATACTTCAGACCTGAACTGTTTGGACGATTATCTTTAGCATAAAATTCAATTCTACCGTTTTAGCCTTTTGTACTCGCGCATCTATTTTAGACCCATGGTACTTTTTAACGCTCGACATTTAGACAGAATCAAACGTTCGTATTTCGTCCGATTTTACGGAACGGAAAAAGAAAAAAAAAAAAAAAAACCCCAAACAAACTCTGATAAAGAATCTGGATACGCGTAGAAATAATTTCCACATGAAAGGGTTAGAACTCGTTGGCGTGCACGCCGTTGTCTGATTTCAGCATGGCAAAAAAAAAAAAAA
>CM022764.1:24688551-24733551 GCA_012411365.1 Ameiurus melas | reverse complement strand
GATTAGATTTTGATTCTCATTTTGATTCTGATTCGATTTGATTCGATTACATTTTGATTCTCATGTTGATAGGATTTTGATTCTGATACTATTTGATTCTGATTCGATTACATTTTGTTTTTCTCCTGTTGATATGATTTTGATTCTGATTCGATTTGATTCTGATTCGATTTGATTACATTTTGATTCTCATGTTGATATGATTTTGATTCTGATTCGATTACATTTTGTTTTTCTCATGTTGATATGATTTTGATTCTGATTCGATTTGAATCTGATTCGATTTGATTACATTTTGATTCTCATGTTGATATGATTTTGATTCTGATATTATTTGATTCTGATTCGATTTGATTACATTTTGATTCTCCTGTTGATATGATTTTGATTCTGATTCGATTACATTTTGATTCTCATTTTGATTCTGATTCGATTTGATTCGATTACATTTTGATTCTCATGTTGATATGATTTTGATTCTGATTCGATTTGATTCTGTCCGTCCCGTCCCTCCCCCCAAAGTGGATTTTAAAGTTGGAATTATGTAAAGTGCATTAACATCAGATGTTTGTTCCTGTAATAAGCTTCTCTGCTTCGGTGAAAGTGTCAATCATGAAAATCGAGTATACGTCATTTTCACCAATAAACTGTCCCTAAATCTGTTTATTCAGGTAACATCGTGTTGACTCGGGTCGCCTCATGGCGCAGAACAACGTGTTCTATAAAGCGGAGAGAGAGTGTATCCGAGTTCAGACACACAGCCGTGTTGACAGACAAGAGGAAAATCAGTGAAGGCTGTATGGAGCTCTGTGTTTCTCTCTATGGCAACACAGAGCTTTTCAATGTAATTAGCAGAGCTGTACACGTGGTGGGTTTTAATTTATACCCCCCCTCACTCTCTCTCTCTCTCTCTCTCGCTTGTTTTCTTGTTCCTCCTGGTTCCTCTGTACACATCTCATATCTCTGAGCTGCAAGCCCAAGTCCTCTCTCAGTGGAAAAAAAAAACTAGAAAAGATTTTAGTGCCTAACTGACTGAGCTACTATCTGCTAGCTAGCTGCTGTTAGCTAATCCATTCACTAGTTAAGATATACTAGTAAACAGCAGCTAACATTTACATTTAACATTTCCGTTTGGGACGTTACATTAACACGACGTATTAGGCAACGTCTAGCCAACTAGCAAACAGTAGCTCAGGTAGTCCTGCCTCAAAACTCTCTCATCTTTTCCGGTAAGATTAGAAAATATACTTGTGCACATGACACGACATAATACAGTTTAGCAATTTACATATCCTTCTTCCCCTGACCAGTGCCCCCGTCCCTGCCGCTGAAAAGCACCCCCAATGCACGATGCTACCACCAGCGTGCTTCACCCTTCCGACGGGATCACGCAGGTGCCTGGTTTCTTCCAGACATGATGCTTAGACGTGAGGCCAAACATTTCATTTTTCCTTCCATCAGACCACGATATGTCCCTCAAGAGGGAACTTTTAAAGGTTTATACTTAGAACCCTATAATGGAGGGTTTTATTATTAGAAAAGGTTCCTAGTAGAACACCTTCCTATCAAACGAACCCTTGGAGTACCCTTATTACGTTTTATTGTTGCTCAATTCCCAATTTCAGATCGTTATGACTCGGGAGTTGTATATATCGTTAATTCCAGGCTCCTTTTACTTAATAATTAACGCAGGAATGGTAGGCCTCCTACCATGGGGGCAAAGACCAACCTTTTATGGAGTGACTCAGTGGAGTACTGTACAACACACACACACACTAATACCAGCCATCTTTAAATATACACCCACATATGTACCCTTTGCCTCTGTCACACACAAACACACGGGTCAGTTGCTGTTTTCTGGACTTACCTGGACTCAGAGTGTGTTCAGACGCTGATCCGAGTCAGATACACTGAGAGTCAAACACGGCTGCACCGAGTGTGATATCGTCGTGTGATTGACTTTACACACATGGATGCCTCATCTCTACAGTTATAACAGTGTACACGTTTAAGACCATGAGTTATTGTTCGTAGCTGTGTGTGTGTGTGTGTGTGTGTGTGTGTGTGTGTGTATATATATATATATATATATACACACACACACAGTGCCCGCTTCGGCCCCCTTGAACTTTTCAACCTTTTGCCACATTGCAGGCTTCAAACATAAAGATACAAAATTTTTATTTTTTGTGAAGAATCACCAACAAGTGGGACACAATTGTGAAGTGGAACGAAATCTATTGGATATTTTAAACTTTTTTAGCAAATAAAAAACTGAAAAAGATTGTGCAACAATCAGTCGTACACTGCACAAATCTGGCCTTTATGGAAGAGTGGCAAGAAGAAAGCCATTTCTCAACGTTTGGTGTGAGGTTTGGTGTGTCTCCCAGGTGGCTTGTGGCAAACTTTAGACGAGACTTTTTATGGATATCTTTGAAAAATGGCTTTCTTCTTGCCACTCTTCCATAAAGGCCAGATTTGTGCAGTGTACGACTGATTGTTGTCCTATGGACAGACTCTCCCACCTCAGCTGTAGTTCTCTGCAGTTCATCCAGAGTGATCATGGGCCTCTTGGCTGCATCTCTGATCAGTCTTCTCCTTGTCTGAGATGAAAGTTTAGAGGGACGGCCAGGTCTTGGTAGATTTGCAGTGGTCTGATACTCCTTCCATTTCAAAATTATCGCTTGCACAGTGCTCCTTGGGATGTTTAAAGCTTGGGAAATCTTTTTGTATCCAAATCCGGCTTTAAACTTCTCCCACAGTATCGTACGGACCTGCCTGGTGTGTTCCTTGGTCTTCATGATGCGCTCTGAGCTTTCAACAGAACCCTGAGACTATCACAGAGCAGGTGCATTTATACAGAGACTTGATTACACACAGGTGGATTCTATTTATCACCATCAGTCATTTAGGACAACATTGGATCATTCAGAGATCCTCGCTGAACTTCTGGAGAGAGTTTGCTGCACTGAAAGTAAAGAGGCCGAATAATTTTGCACGCACCACTTTTCAGTTTTTTATTGGCTAAAAAAGTTTAAAATATCCAATAGATTTCGTTCCACTTCACAATTGTGTCCCACTTGTTGGTGATTCTTCACAAAAAATTAAAATTTTCTATCTTTATGTTTGAAGCCTGAAATGTGGCAAAAGGTTGAAAAGTTCAAGGGGGCCAATACATTGAAGGCACTGTGTATATATATAGATATATATATATTATATAGATATATATATAGATATATATATATTATATATATATATATATATATATATATATATATATATATATATATATATACACTGCTCAAAAAAATAAAGGAAACACTTAAACAGCACAGTGTAACTCCAAGTGTTCCCTTAATTTTTTTCAGCAGTATATATATATATATATATATATATAGAGAGAGAGAGAGAGAGAGAGAGAGAGAGAGATTTACATAAGATTTAACCAGTTTCCTTGACTCTTAATGGTGTTGTGCACTGTAGAAGGTGAAATAACTCCAAATCCTACCGATTTGTCTTTGGAGAATGTTGTTCTCAAAGTTCTGGAATCTGTTGGCAGATCGGCGAGCCTCGACCCGTCCTTGATCTTGAAGGACTCTGCCTTTTTTTGGAGGCTCCTTATATACTATGATTAGACGATCGCCTCACCTGTTTCACATCACCTTCTTATTTCAACTTCTCACATTGCTATTAGTTCTAAATCGCCCCTGTCCCAACTTTTTTGGAACGTGTTGCATGCATCAATTTCGGAATAAATATTTATCTTCAAAAAACCATTCAGGTGATTAGATAAAACATCAAATACCTCGTGTGTGTGTGTGTGTGTGTTGTGTGTGTGTGTGTATATATATATATATATATATATATACACACACACACACACATATACACACACACACACACACACACAAATTTTTGCATGCATCCTGACATGGTTTGAAGGGTTAACAGTTCCAGGTCTCTGAAGTGGTTCTACGTTCCTGTAATGTTCTCTATAAAACCTTAAATAAACCCTGAAGTAGACAAACTGCCGAAACTTTTATAGAGTTTTTGTTTTGAAGATCGAGAGTGGTAAACAGCTTTGGTATGTAATTAAGTGTGAATTTCAGGACACAGGCTGTATCTCACATAACACACGCCTGTTGCATTTCTGACGTGTCAACAACTACTGACTCATGGCTCTGTCACTTCGGGTTGCCAGATTGAAGCCTGCCATTCGCAGGCTCTAAATGAGGACTGAGACGAGTCCTCCTGAAGGTCACTGCCAGTTGCCATGTGACTGTTGCTATGTTCTCCTTTCTGATTGGTGCAGAGTAATTCTCTATAACACTCACTCACAGGTTTATATTAACGCCCCGGGACAATGGCGGACGCTCCGAATAAACGGATTTAACATGTATATGGTGAATGTGTTTGTAAGGAGACGTTGATTTAACATTTATGGAAGGAGTCTCCAGTGTTAGTGCTTTGAAACAGTCAAAGTTAAAGCTCTAGTAACGGAAATTCCTCAGGATTTCAAACCTGCAACATCCAATGACCACGCCCCTGGGCACAAAGCGAGCTCCATGAAGACATGGTGGATTAAGGTTGGACGAAGGTGGAAGGTCTTGAGTGTCCTGCACAGAACCCTGACTTCTACACCTCTGAACACCTTTGGGATGAACTGGAGCTGGAGCCTTCTCATCATCCCGACCTCAGAGCCTGACTTCATCCTCACTAATACTCGCAGCTGCTTTAAATCCCTACAAATCCCCACAGCCACGCCCCGAAATCTACTGGAAAGCCTTCCCAGAAGAGTGGAGCGCATTGTAACAGCAAATGGGGGAAAACATCTGGAATGAGATGTTCAATAATGGACAGGTCTACATATGTTTAGCCTTATAGTGTAGCTTGTAAAGGTTTTGGACGCATTTTATTGTGGCTATAATACGTGTCAGATTTTTTTACAGGATTCTTTTTTTTCACATTTGTATGTAGCGATAGTCTATTCGTATATAATGAATTCTGTTCATTCCTGCATATTAAATAACATGACTGCTGTTGGTCTTTGGTCAGGGCTTGGGCTTTTCTAGAGGTCTGTGGTGGGTTTGATACAAATTTAGGGTGGGTGTTCATATCCGACAATCTGGCAACCCTGTTCATCCAGCTGAGAGCAGAGGAGACCGCACAGATCCAGCTGATTTACACACAGACGGAGGTGTGGAGAAAGAGAGACAGACAGACTGAGAGAGAGACTGACAGACACAGACAGAACGAGTGGAATAACCAAGTTTCTCCTGATGGGAACCCAGAAAAACATCTGGGTCTCTGTCCTGCTCCTGATGGCTGGTGTTCTGCTGAGCGTCAGTGCAGGATGCAACACTCAGGTACGTCTGCTTATGACCAACCCTGCTGTTTATAACACTCTTCTAATGCTGCATGGTCACTGACACGCACCTGAGAGTGAGCAGTGTGCACTGTGACTGTGGCTTTATAATAATAATAATAATAATAATCATAATAATAATTAATAATAATAATAATAATAATAAACACTTATATAAGTATTACAGATGTTGTGGGGTTGGTGTTTTTTTCATTATGCATGACATATTAAGGCATCTTTCTAATTAAAAGATGAAATTTGGATGATTACATCGTCATTTTTTAAATTGGGACTGAAAATGTGCAGATTCTATACCAAGCACTTTTTTGATTCATCTAAACTAAACAGAAAAGATGACTTGATGACGATGCTCGCTGTAAATGGTCTCAATTTTCCAATAACAAATGACACACTTGACTGGAGCTGGATTATTTCTCTCGCTAACACACACTCTCTCTCTCTCTCTCTCTCTCTCTCTCTCTCTCTCTCTCTCTCTCTCTCTCAATCTCTCTCTGCCTATCTATCAATCTCTCTCTATCTATCAATCTCTCTCTATCTATCAATCTATCAATCTCTCTATCTCTCTATCTATCTATCTATCTATCTATCTATCTATCTATCTATCTATCTATCTATCTATCTATCTATCTAACAGTCTTTCTCTCTCTATCTATCTATCTATCTCTCTCTCAATCTCTATCTATCTCTCTATCCATCAATCTCTCTCTCGCTCTCTATCTATCTACGTATCTATCAATTTCTCTCTATCTCTCTCTCTATCTTTCTATCTATCCATCAATCTCTCTCTCTTTATCTATCTATCAATCTTTCTCTCTATCTCTCTCTCAATCTCTATCTATCTCTCTATCTATCCATCAATCTCCCTCTCTATCTATCTACCTATCTATCAATCTCTCTCTATCTCTCTCTCTATTTATCTTTCTATCTATCCATCAATCTCGCTCTATCAATCTCTCTCTATCGCTCTCTCTCTATCTATCCATCAATCTCATCTATCTATCTATCTATCTATCTATCTATCTATCTATCTATCTATCTATCTATCTATCTATCTATCAATCTCTCTCTCGCTCTCTATCTATCTACCTATCTATCAATCTCTCTCTATTTATCTTTCTATCTATCCATCAGTCTCGCTCTATCAATCTCTCTCTATCGCTCTCTCTCTCTATCCATCAATCTCTCTCTATCTATCTATCTATCTATGTATCTATCTATCTATCTATCTATCCATCAATCTCGCTCTATCAATCTCTCTCTATCGCTCTCTCTCTATCTATCCATCAATCTCTATCTATCTATCTATCTATCTATCTATCTATCTATCTATCTATCTATCTATCTATCTATCTATCCATCAATCTCTCTCTCGCTCTCTATCTATCTATCTATCTATCAATCTCTCTCTATTTATCTATCTATCTATCTATCTATCTATCTATCTATCTATCTATCTATCTATCTATCTATCTATCTATCTCTCTCTCAAAATCTCTATCTCTATCTATCCATCAATCTCTCTCGATCTCGCTCTGTCTATCTGTCTCTCTCTATCAATCTCTCTATCTATCAAACTCACTCTCTCTCTCAGTAAAAGGAGTAGAAGCTGCAGCAGGCATTAAAGTGCGTTTGATGAATAAGGTTGCAGGTTAACTGCGATGTTATAATGACATGTTTGTATGGAACGTAACGCTGAAATGAATAGTTTATTGTTTCGCTCTCCTCGACAGATAACGTGGCCACTGCAAAACTGCAACGCGGCATAAAATCTCAATTCGGATTTTGTGTCTAAAGTCCTGTCCTGCTCCCTATTCCCTACAACCCCTGGCTCCGTGTGTTATGAGTACAGTATAACCCCTCCAATACCCCTCACTATCTACTACAAACAGCACTGGTGTGGTTGGTCAGGTTCACTCACAGAAACACATTTCCTTGTTGCTGGGGTGGCACACCTTTAATGTCTTAACACCTTTAAAAATAACAATACTAATAATTTAAGGGACATCACTGGAGCTTAAGGACAACATTTAGAGCTTTACTCCAACATAAACCTTCCCAGGTAAAAAGATACGAAACTAAAGTGATAAAAGATGTACTCGTGACGGTACCACTCCAACGCCATGGAAAAGTACATTTTGCTAAGTTTATTTCTCAGGGTGTATGTTGGAGTGTGGTGAAGAATGTCCAAAAATCCACTACTCTGTGTCATTTCCAAGAATTATGGAGCAGGACACCAGTGTAAACAGGAATAGGTGCACAAACATTTCAGCTTTAAGCCTTCATCAGGGTGTAACTGACACTAACAATCTAAAAATAGCTAGGGCTTGGAGGTTCTATTCCTGCCTACAACCTGTATGTACGGAGTTTGCATGTTCTCCTGCGGGGGTTTCCTCCGGGTACTCCGGTTTCCTCCCCCAGTACAAACACACGCATGGTAGGCTGATGGGCGTGTCTAAAGTGTCCGTAGTGTATGAACGGGTGTGTGAGTGTGTATGTGATTGTGCCCTGCGATGGACTGGCACCCTGTCCAGGGTGTACCCCGCCTTGTTCCCCATGCTCTCTGGGATAGACTCCGGGTTCCCCCAAGACCCTGAAAAGGATAAGCGGTATAGAAGATGGATGGAGATTATATATCAGCCATTTTAAACATCTCATCACGCACCAGTTAACAGAAAGGAATGGGCTTGTAGGAGATAACAGACAGGACCAACATGCCTGCAGATGGCTATAGAGACGTTATGCAATTCATATCACAATCTCAGCGTGTATTAATATAACCTCTGCATGATATATCGTCCACATCGCGCAGCCCCTAACTAGCACTAGGTCTATTTCTTTGGTATTGCCTCACTGCCAGACTGATTGGTCCTGAGGGTTCTCATAGCTGGTTGTGTACATCCAGGAGCTTGTGTAACTTTCCAGCATTCACTAAACCCAGTCATGAGCTAACGAGCTAAATCAGACGAGCTCGTGCTGGAAATACGGTTGGGCGATATGACAAAAAATATATCGTATCGCGATTCGCCAAGACATTTCTAGGGAACATGAAATGTATCACGATTTCACTGCCGATATAGATATACAGGATTAAAGCTAGAAAATCTTGGAAAGGTGTATTGCGAAATAGTTTGTCACAGTATCGGGGTTATGTCATCATATCCCCCAGCCGTAGCAGGAACATGAACAAAATGACCTGCCAGGTATTGCGCAACTGATCCTAGACTCTTTGAAAACACGGACCAAAGGTTAGTTTTTTGCAATGTTTGGATACTCTCGCTATGTTTATTTTTCAGATGATATCATAACGTATGTGATTGTTTAATGCGTGGGAGTGGTTTCAAAGGTGATACAATGCAGGTTAGAACCACGCTTATTTCTGGTGGTGGCGTGTGTGTTTTAGGGCATAGGGCACGTTTTGACCAAAACAAGAACTGCCCCAAACACCGACCAATAGATCTTGGGGTTCTAGATAATTATCAACCACCTTCAGAGATGATTGGAATGATGATACCGTTACTCTCACGGAAGAGAGAGTGTATGAATGGGTGTGTGTGTGTGTATATGATTGTGCCCTGCGATGGACTGGCACCCTGTCCAGGGTGTACCCCACCTTGTGCCCCATGCTCCCTGGGATAGGCTCCAGGTTCCCCGTGAGTAAGCGGTAGAAGATGGATGGATGGATGGATGGATGGATGGATAACATGGCTTGTTACCCAACACGAGTATGACAGACTGTAACTAAGAATTTCTGTTTCTCAACAGTTATGCAACCAGGCTGTGGATGGCTCCATATTCGACTATGGAGCAAAGACGTTGACTGGAGGTTTGCACATTCCCTTCCGTCAGTATGCTGGGAAGTACGTCCTCGTTGTCAACGTGGCCACCTTCTGAGGACTTACCTTCCAGTATTTGGGTAAGAGTTTGAGATTTTTGAAACGTGAGATCCTTATACCAGGATGCCAATAGAGGTCAATATTTAGGCAGATGCCGCTGGTATTTGATCAAAAGGCACTCTTTGTTTGCTTTTCATTATCATGGAAAAAGGTCAAACAAATAAAGGTCTTGATGTCTTTCCAAATCTCCCTATGGCACGGTGTTTTCTTATCTCACTCAGAACTGAATGCACTACAAGAGGAGCTCAAAGATCTGGGCTTCACCATTCTCGGATTTCCTTGTAACCAGTTCGGGAAACAGGAACCCGGCCTTAATGAAGAGATCTTGCCAATTCTAAAGTAAGTCGTTTTGATCGGACTTTTTAGCTTGCATCTAAACATTTAGGAAGAGTCAGATTATAAATCGAGAGTCATGGGTCGACTTGGGGAAGCCAATCATTCAGCAGATTTTAATCAGAGAAGGCAGCTTGTTGGCAGGAGGATCCATTACACAATTGCAACGTGACCTTACAGAAATGGTTCATCGCTAATTCCACCTTTATTAAGCCGGGAACTGAAGTCTACATTCATCACTTCATGATTAAATGTCATACGAGAGGTCAGGTTACGTTACCTCACTTCTAATGCTGACTTATGTACTTTAAGGGGGAACAGGAACTTGCACGTCTTTACTCATACTCAAAATATGATCAATCAGCCAAGACATGTTTGCTTCTTCGGGTTTACCCTGGAGCTACAAGGCAAACTTTGCGAACAAATAAGGAAGGATAACAGGTACCAGTTTAGCATTGTGCAAGCTGCATGCGTAGATCATCTCAGATAGACTTGCTCATGTCTAGAGGCCTACAAAATCAGAAAACCATAGAGAAGGCTACATTCCAAAATAAAACCCTTTTTCCTTTGACCAGTGGTTCCCACCTAGACTGTCCCCCCCCACCATCCTCACGCAACGACGTGTGCACCAAATCGCCAAGTGCCTCGAGTCTCATCCAACTCACCCTGTTGGAACCCTCTCCATCGAAATCTTTATCTCCAAGCTCGCTACATCACCACAGGCCCAATCAACTTCCTGATCCCCACTCCATCCTTGCCCCTAAGGTGTTCCAAGCCCATCAGCATGTTTGGCCAACCATATCCCTGTAGACCTCTCCATCTCCATAATGATCACCACTAATGCCCTCCAAAACCATTCTCACGCCATCCGCTCACGAATCCTTGGGATTAGTAAACAAATCAGAAACAGAACCTTCTCAATGAATGTACCGGTAAGACCTCGCAGAGAGTTAGTGCATGGATGATTCCATAAACAGGAAGTGACCAGGGAACTGGAAGCGTGTGCGCTAGAACTCGCAACGCTACCAGACGCGCCACCTTTCTGATCACGTATTATCGTAATCCAAAATTATATTGTGAAGATCTGTAACATACCCACTATTACGAGTACTAAAATACATGTTGGATCTTACGAACGTTAGATCGTCCACCTCATTCTGAGAAGGTCCGGTCCGTCTTTGAGACACATCTTTAAGTTGACGTGGCATTTCTCTGGTTGCATTCACAGGTATGTCCGCCCAGGCAACGGATTTGTTCCAAACTTCCAGCTCTTTGAAAGCGGTGACGTGAACGGTGAAAACGAGCAAAGGGTTTTCACTTTCCTGAAGGTAATAACCCAAGTTTAGGGCTTAAATGTCTTTCATTTCACAGAAGTCCTGATCCTAATAGCTTGAAAAGAGCACAGTCATTGTAAAGCTACAGAAGGATCTATGCAGGACAGCTGTAGATGAGTACCCCGTATAGAAAAAGGCTTAATTAATAGTTACGCTTAATTCATCGTCCGGAACCGAGGCTTTGATGCGGTTAAAACCCAAGCTGGTAGAATGGAGTTAAATTAAAACGGGATTAACATAATCCTTCTTTCTACCTATTCAGAACGCCTGCCCACCTGTCGGCAACAGCTTTGGAAGCCCCACCGGCAGACTGTTTTGGGAGCCGCTGAAAGTCACCGACGTCAAGTGGAACTTCGAGAAGTTTCTGGTGGGCCCTGATGGAAAGCCGTTGATGAGGTGGTTTCCAAGGGTGAACGTTTCCGAAGTCCGGGCCGACATCTTAAATCTAATCAACGCACGGCGGTCCAAAACCTAAACCAACTCGAATCCAGAATTACACATGCTCCTCAGATAACGTTATTCTACATTTGTATCTTTCTAGGTTGTTAGAGGATGTTCTACTGTGCCAAAACGTGTGAGAGACACCATTTTAGAATTTAGAGAATCAAACTTTAGGTCAGTGTTCTCCAATCCCGCTCCTTCAGGACCACAAAACTGAGTGATTTCCACTAGAACACACCTGATCCAACTCACGAAAAAAGATGAACTCATGAGCTGATTCAGGTCTGCTGAGATTAGGAAACCATTCAGTTGTGCAGAGTTGTAGCCCTTCAGACCCGGTTTATGTAAAAGATGATTTTGATTTAAAAAGAATAATAATTAAAAATGAAGGTATTCATTGAGTGAAGCAGGTAGGAGCATGGTACTGTGGTGTTTCTGGAGATCTGGGCATGTTTATGAAGCTCAGGTTTAAAAGCAGGACTTTCTGCAAAACCTGATTGGAGACTGGTGGATAAGAGCAGCTCTTCAGTGCATTCAGGCTGCTTGGTTCCACTCAGACATGTCTGGTTCTCCAGAGTGCCCCATCAAACCCTGCTCCCTCCTGCAAGGGGATCCTTTCAATAAAGCATTAAAGAAAATCTGGTGTTTTATTTTATTTACCTTTATTCTTAACAACCGGAAGATCCCTACTCCTCCCGGTCCTTATTTCTTGCCTACTTTTAAGAAGTTTTATGCTAAAATATGTTTTATTCGACTTGGGTTTAGGAGTGAGAGTAAGTATCAAGAGAAAACACGTAAACAGCAGTCAAGATAGAATCCATTAAGCATTATAGACTGAGCTTCTGACGTTCACATTAGTTTCAACCTGCCATCCTTGAGATCCGGTCTCTTTCCAGAGGTTTCTCAAGGAGAGATCCGGTCTCGTTCCAGAGGTTTCTCAAGGAGAGATCCGGTCTCGTTCCAGAGGTTTCTCAAGTAGAGATCCGGTCTCGTTCCAGAGGTTTCTCAAGGAGAGATCTGGTCTCGTTCCAGAGGTTTCTCAAGGAGAGATCCGGTCTCGTTCCAGAGGTTTCTCAAGTAGAGATCCGGTCTCGTTCCAGAGGTTTCTCAAGGAGAGATCTGGTCTCGTTCCAGAGGTTTCTCAAGGAGAGATCTGGTCTCATTCCAGAAATTTCTCAAGGAGAGATCCGGTCTCGTTCCAGAGGTTTCTTTTGAATCTAAATAAATAAACCCTGCAAAGTTTAGTCCCATTATCAATTTAACATATAAAATATTCCAGATAACATGAAATAGTTTGGATTCCATATGTTAGGCTTGGGTTTCAAACCAAGTGCTAGACCTCTATTAGCATTATTTGGCACCGAAGGTGCAAAAGCCACTATTTGGCATTACAGACAGGGGTAATGACCGAAAGTTTGTTCGCTGTTACAAATAGACCTTACAGCTTCCACCGAGGGTCTTCAGTCCTGCTTCTGGAGATTTCATGTACCTGTGGTACTCCAGCAACAAGGAAAAGTACAGTTTGGCATGTTTACTTCTGAGAACGCATTCAGACCATAAGAACATCTCACCCACGTAATAACACACAACAACAACTTCATTTAATAACACAATATCGTTGTTTTTTTTGTTTTTTTTTAGTTTATACTTAATAAAAATGTAAAGAATTCTTGTGGATAGACCAGACTTTAAATCAAGGCGTGATGTTCTGTAAACGCGTGCACCGGAGAAGACTTCACACTTATGAAACACACTGTAGACGTCAGGACATTAAGAATATATTTATTATGATTATCAAATACAAAAAGATTCACGAGATGTGCTTTCGCCTAATCGAAGAAACAAAAGGATAAAATCTCACTCCAAAAGAAGCACGAAACTACATTAAATAAAAGCCAAAGTGCCGTTCAGCTCACGAGATATTTCAACCTCTACACACTCCACACACGGGTAATGGGTTTAGCGGTTTCTACTCCACACACGTTCACTAGAAAGGCATGTCCAAACCTGCTCATTATTATTATTATTATTATAATATTTACATATCATAAACGCTACGTCTTGGTTTTTTGTTTTGTTTTTTTGTTCTTAATTGTGCACCTTGATTTCAAACTGACGACGCGGATAATCAGAAAATTCACGACTCCATTTTTGGACCCAGTTCCTTCTATAAATCGATGAATATTAATTAATTAGACTTATAAATGGATTAGAATGGCACGAGGCGTTAGATCTGATCTGATGCTGCCTTCGAGTCCCGTCAGAAACGTCCTAAGTACGAGGCGAATGTCGCCTCGATGTCGCAACTAGATGTCGCAACTAGAAATCACAACCGGTAAGTACAACGCCCCCACCCGTGTGAATTTCCAATGAGGACCTGAAGGCAGCATAAAGCAGTGGATATGAACGAGTGCACGGACGAATAAATAAGCTGCTCTTAATAAGGTAATTATAATTATTATAATTCTTTTTCGGCCCACTCCGCGTCGGCGCGGCAGCCGACACGACGCTCGTCACATCAAACATCTGGGATATATAAAGCGGACAAAAGCAATATACACGAACGACAACCATACGGAGACGGTGAACCACATGTCATCATCACTACTGAGAAAAAGATCGTGGACTTGAATTCGGAACTGCCATCTTGACCTCTCCGCAACCACGGATTCAGGAACCATTAACCGGAACCAAAAAGGATCAAACGTTAAAGCGGGACGTTAAAGATCCGTAAGACCTCGGAATGTCTTTCTTTTTTTCTTAATGACTGACACATGGATACGAAAAAAAAAAAAAAAAGGTGTGACCGCGTGAATAAATAGAGATACATTCTACCCTGGCGCAAAAAATGTCCCGAGACGATTTTCCTACGGAGTTACGGGACGACACGTTCAACTTTCACGTCGTCAGCCTATAGGGTGGTGGGGTGTGGGGGTTGGTTTGTTTTTATTTTGTTTACCCCCAAAGAAATGAAAACATCTTTGAATTGAAGAAGAGATTTTCAGAAAAGAAAAAGAGAAAAAAACAAACAAAAAACACACACACACACACACTACATCACTCTTGCTCTCAGTTAGTTTCAGTAAATAAATAGCGGCAGCGCTTGACGTTAAAGTTCCTGTAACGAATTCTATTCACTTCACGAGTTACCCCGAGTCAACTTCAGCATCAATACACCATTAAATGATAAAGAACGTGCGGTCTGATCCTTAACTAAACGATAAACCTTAGTACTTTGAGGCAACACTGCCGTTTATGCTAATGTATGCAAATTTAGCCCGCTTCATTGGAGAAATAAACATGAGATGATGATGATGATGATCTAAGGCGTGTATAACGGTTTATTAATGCTGAAGGTTTTAAGGTTCGTTAAACGTAACCGATGCGGCAAAAACAATCGTTTAAAGGAACGTTAACGTGAAGCCGGACCGAAAATAAACAACAACAACAACAACAACAACAAAAATAAACCCGCTAATCAAAAGCAGGACGCTTCAGAACGACAACAATATTTTTCGCTTCTGCTTTCGTCCATTAAATAACTGACAGAATTACTGTATAAAGCAGAGTTTCAACCTCGGCAATAGTACAAAGCTAAATTAATAATAATAAATGTGTACACACACACACACACACACACACATTAGGGGAGGAGAGATAAAGGATAGTTCACACCATGCCAACTGAAAGAGAAACTGCATCATGCGGACTATCAAGCCACGTGCCGGTGGAGAGGGAGGATGAAGCGCTTAGTGCTTTCCGGAGTCCACGTTCTGACGCTCCCGCTTCCCGAAACCCGCTGCTCCTGCTTCTGCCGACAACAAACACCCCGTTAGTCCACATACACACCCTGGTGTCGACAATGTCGAGTGCTGATCACATTAACGCACTTGTTCTGATCCAGTATCTCAAAATATGAGCATGAAGATTATTATAATACAGAAATGTCGCCCTGATGAAGAGTATGTTCATTTATGTGCTGATGCGCTGTCGGGGTTCGAACCCTTTTGCAGGAATCACTGCATGAATGCGGCGTGGCGTGGAGGCGATCTGCCTGTGGCACTGCTGGGGTGTTCTGGAAGCCCAGGTTGATTCGATGGGGGCCTTCAGCTCGCCTGTATTGTTGGGTCTGGTGTCTCTCGCATGGGCTTCGGCTCAGGAGAGTCGGCTGGACAATCGAGCACGGTAACACCACGGTCATAAACCGGTTACTAGAAGTTTTGGCACTGTGGGCAGGTGCAGAGTCCTGCTGGAAAGGAAATCAGCATCTCCGTAAAGCGCGTCAGGAGATGGAAGTGGTCTAAAATCTCCCGGGAGACGCTGCAGAGACTCTCGACTTGAGAAAACACAGTGGACCGACACCAGTAGACGACACGGCACCTCAAATCACCACTGACTGTGGAAACTTCACACTGGACTTCAAGCGACTTGGATTCTGCTCCTCTCCACTCTTCGTCCAGACTCTGGAACCTTGATTTCCAAACGAAATGCAACGTTTACTTTCATCTTCTCCGTGAGACACCAGACTAAGAGATTAAAGCCTCAGGAAACCTTTGCAGGTTGTTTGGAGTTAATTCGCTGATTAGAGTCTTCTCAGGTCGACATTTCAGTATTATAAATTCTTTATTCCAATATTCTGAGGTACTGGATTTTTGATTTCCGTGAGCTGTAAAGCATCGAGATTTAAAACAAACCAAAAAGCATGTGTGGAATGTTTCACTTTATGTGTGATGAAGCTAGAATATATGAACGTTCCACTTTTTGAATTAAATCAAGGGAGGAATTTGGGGACCGAGCTTTGGCAATATTGAAATTTTCTGAGATGCGCCTGTAGTTGCTATAGTAACAACTCACACTGGGATATAACACCGAAACGGATTGACGGAAGGAGACCCCAGTGTCGGTGCTCTGTAACAGTCAGAGGTAAAGCTGTAAAGCCGACACAACAGTCCACACGTTCGGATTTCTCTGGAGCCGAGATGACGAGCTGTGTGCTGTGGGGGTTTGTTTTTTTTTGGTCTGATATCAACTTCGAGAGTGAAAAAAAACGATCGGCTGGTGAGGGGACGACCGTTTATAGCTGTGGTCAGGAACTAACTTGTTTCAGCGACGTCCAAAAACATTCGATGGAGCTATACGTAAATAAATAGACTTCGCAACCGTCGACGACTTCCTGTGGTGTAAGGGGAATAAAACGCACTGGGACGTGATGTTCGAGGAATACGTCAGGTAACAGTGTCGGGATCATCACCTCGTGGTTGATTACTTTCCTATAACAGCATGTGCTTAAGTGTTTATTTGAATTTAGTATTAGTATAAGAGGTATGTGTGTACCTGCGCTTTCCGGTGGTGCTCTTGCTGCGTCTGTCTGTACTCTGGAGCCCCGTGGCTGTGGGAATGACGTCTGCCAAGCAAAACCCTACACACATACACACACACACACGATCAGACTGCGTGCACTTCTCCAGCACGTGTCACTACATCACTACATGACGTGAGCATACATGATAACACACTGATCGATCAAATCGAAGCGGTCCTTAAGGTAGAAAATATCGTTATGGTGTTTAAAGGGTGTGTTTGATAGTTCCTGTTCCAGTTCCGGTTATTAAACAGCTGTAAAGTGCATGGGTGTGTGTGTGTGTGTAGAGAGAGAGAGAGAGAGAGAGAGAGAGAGAGACAAAAGCGAGCTCTAACCGGATTAACAGGCTGGAAGTCTCGGCCCGGTGCCGCGCTCAGGGTGGGCATTCTGGGCGGGAAGTGGATGGGCCAGCCCTCGAGCTGGTGTCCGACCTGCACGAACGGGCCGCAGTAGGGCGGGCTCAGCGGGCCGTTAGCCGAACCCGAGGTGGGGTCGGACGTCCTTCTCTCTGGTTGCCCCTCCAAAACCCAGACACACAAAAATCAAATAAGTACACAATACCACAGTTTATACCCCCCCCCCCAAACATTACGCACAATCCAGTAAGATTAAAAACGCAACACGAACGCGGTTAACCCTTTCACGTACAGTTGCGCTCATAAGTTTACATACCCCCCTTGCAGAGCATGCAAAAAAAAAAAAAAAGAGAGGGATCATAAAAAAAGTGCACATTTGTTTTTTTTTTATTTAGCTCGGTCCTGAATAATTTCATGATTTATATTACAGCATTAACAATCGCGCGTGTGTAAACTTATGAACCGGTTCATTAGTGTAAATTCGATTATTACCGTGTCTTGTGGACTTTAATGTAAACATCTTGTTATGTGAAGGACAATTTTTAATGATCCCTCATTATTTTTATTTATTTTTTTACATTGAAATTAACACATTGCAGATTCTGCAAGGGGTGTGTAAATTTATGAGCACAACTGTATAGTGCCCACACTCGTACAATCAATTAAGGATTTTTTTTTTTACTATTATGATATTAACCACCAGGGGGCGCTGAAATACCTGTTTATTGTGTTGCATCTGCAGTCGCTCCAGTTTACATCGCTCTGCCCGCTCTCTCTGGCACTCGTTTTGCGCCTGATGGAGCTACACACACACACACACACACACACACACGTAAAATCAGATGGGAGTACAGAGTGCAGTCTATACTCTGTAAAGATGTTGACATACTCTGTAGACCCTGACCTTAAACCTAAAGCCTCACCACACTCACCAACGATCAGCTCGCTAATCATTTACTACAACCTGCAGGACATTTAGTAAACACTTCCCGAGCTATTTACAGCAAGCCACAGGTTCCCGACCCTGGTCCTGGAGAACCTCCGGTCCTGCAGTTCTAACACACGCACTCTGACTCACGAAGAACTGGTAATTAATTAGAGGAGACTCCAGGACCAGGCTCGGGAACCTGTACTTACAAACAGCAAGCAACCAACCAATTACTTCATGGTGAAAACATGCCGTATAAACACACACACACACACACACACACACATATACATACACACAGGCAAGAAAAAGTATGTGAACCTTTTGGAATTTCATGGTTTTCTGAATGAATTTGTCATAACATGTGATCTGATCTTCATCTAAGTCAGGGGTATTGACAAATATAATGTGTCTAAAATAATAACACAAAATAAATTCTGATCCCTCATGTCTTTATCGAGAACAACCAAAAAAAATCTCATAGTGCTTGTGGAAAAAGTAAGTGAACCCTCGACCTTGAGGTTAATGATCTCAAAAAAGCTTCTTTATTTTTTTTTGCACACCTGGAGTCTGGTTAAGAAAATGAGTGTGGAGGTGTGGACTACAGATACTTTAACTGATAAAAACCCCTCAAACTTTTGGAGTTTGCTCTGCACAAGAAGCACACACTTATGTGAGCCATGCCTCGCCAAAAAGAGCTCTCAGAGGATCTACGATAAAGAATTGTTGATTTACATAAAGCTGGCAAGAGTCACAAAGTGATTTCAAAGACTTTAGAAATTCACCAGTCTACAGTCAGGCAAACATTCTACAAATGGAGACACTTTGGGACTGTTGCTACTCGACCAAGAAGTGGACGCCCAGTCAAAATAACACCAAGAGCACATCGAAGACTCATCAATGAGGTAAAGAAACAACGCCGAATGACAGCCAAAGATTTGAAGGTATCTTTACAACTGTCTAACATCTCTGTTCATGAGTCTACAATACACAAAACATTGAACCAGCAGGGTTTCTACAGCAGGACACCACGAAGGAAGTCACTGCTTACTAAAAAGAACATTGCTGCACGCCTGAAGTTTGTAAAAGAGCACAGTGACACTCCACAGCGGTACGGGCTAAATGTTCTGTGGACTGATGAAACTAAGATTGAACTATTTGGAAAAACCACACAGCACTACATCTGGTGTAGAAAGGGCACGGCATATCATCATGAAAACATCATCCCAACCGTAAAGTATGGTGGAGGAAACTCATGATTTGGGCCTGCTTTGCTGCATCAGGGTCTGGCCAGCTGGCAATCATTGAGGGGAAGATGAATTCCTGAGTGTATCAGATAGTTCTTCAGGATAATGTGAGAACGTCTGTACGTCTGCTGAAACTGTGTAGAAGTTGGGTGATGCAACAGAACAACGACCCAAAACACCGGAGCAAGTCCACAACAGAATGGCTTCAGAAAAACTAAATCCACCTTTTGGAGTGGAGTCAGAGCCCAGACCTCAACCCAATAGAGACGTGCCATACACATGAGACATCTAAAGAATACGACCGAGCTGAAGCAGTTCTGCAGGAAGAATGGGCTAAAATTCCTCCTGAACGATGTGCAGGTCTGATCCACAGCTACAGGAAGCGCCTGGTTGAGGTTATTGCTGTCATGGGGGGGTCAACCAGTTATTAATTATAAGGGTTCACTTACTTTTTCCACTGCACTGCCTTTTTGAATGTTGAATGAGTGTGTTCAATAAAGACATGAGGGATCACAATTTATTTTGTGTTATTATTTTAGACACATTATATTTGTCAATACCCCTGACTTAGATGAAGATCAGATCACATTTTCTGACCAATTTATTCAGAAAACCATGAAATTCCAAAAGGTTCACATACTTTTTCTTGCCACTCATAGCTGAAAATATATGTCATATTGTTCCATTAGAATTGTAAAAGACTGATATCTTGCATGACCGTTTGTCGCCCTTAATTTTTATTTTTTTACTTTAACAACCTTAAAGTTGGAATAACCCTGGTGTAAACAAGCTGTCGATAACCCCGTGATGAAAGACACGGTATGAGCGGAGTGATACGGCGATGAGGTTCAGCGCAGTGCGAGGGCATGGAGCGGATATCAGCACCGTGGAGTTCTTTACTCTTTTACAAGGCCTTCAGAAAGGAAGCAAGGAAGAAAGGACGAGTCGCATCGAAGCAAAGTGCTGCTCACCTGATTGGTCAGGTTGGTCATCTGGCCCTGTAACCTTTCCACCTGCCGTCTCAGGTCCTCCTTCTCCTCGTTCATGCGTTCTCGATCCCTGCGCTCCTTCTGGAAGTCCTCCTCGAAGATCTTCACCTAAAAGGTCATTTCATCGAGTTACACTCCTCGTACAACAACAAAAGGTAACCATTTTCCGTACCGCTTGTCCTACACGGGGTTGCGGGGGGTCTGGAGCCTATCGACGGGAGCTCAGGGTACAGGCGGGGGACACCCTGGACGAGGTGCCTACCCATCACGGGGCACAATCGCATACGTTCGTACACTTCGGACAATTTAGGAACGCCAATCAGCCTACGACGTATGTCTTTGCACTGGGGGAGGAAACCGGAGAACCTAGAGGAAACCCTGAAGCATGAGCATGCAAGGAGGCGGGACTCGAGCCTCTGACGCTACACGTCTAACCATCGCACTCATTTTAGTCCTTACTTAGATAACGAGTTCTGAGCGGTACGATTGGTGAAACGTTAAAACACGTACACGCCGGCTCGGGTTACAGAAGAACCGAGCCATGGGGTAAGTGCGCAGGATTCTGCACTTTGAAACAGAAGAACCCGGTGCAACCTAAGAACTGAATCAGACTGAGATTGGACCAAAGGCTGGGTTTGTTGTTGTTGGGATTTTTTTGGTGTCTTCTCTCAGCACACCTGCGTCAACACTCTATTATATTGTCCTTCTCGGTCGGATTACCCAGCAGGCATGTTCCACGAGAGAACAAAAAGAAGAAAACAGACACCTCGGATCTACAGGCTCCGTCAGATTCACGCTCGCACCGACGGACGGTAACCTCACCTGCTCTTTGAGTACGGCGATCTGAGTGTGGAGCTCTTGCTGGCGCAGGTTCAGGACTCCCTCGCCGAGGTTCATTCCCCCCTGGGAGGTCGGAGAGTGCAGGTTCAGCGCTTCCTCCAGAGCCTGGGGTACACACGAGCAGACGGATTCATTCACAAACAAATCCATTGGTGCGTCACACAACAAAAAAAAAAAAAAAAAAAAAAAAAAGAGAGAGAGAACGAGATCTGATTTTAGGAATGGGATGACAGCTAAACAGAACAAGAGAGAGAAGACATGACAGTTTAGCAGCTCACACCAGGGACGGATTCGAACGGACTAAACTCCGTAGGTGTGAGAGAACCCGGAGAGACACCGACCCGGTTGAGACGCTGGATCTCCTTCTCCTGGTACTCTCTCTGCTTAGTGAGTGGCACCAGCTGATCCTGAAGGTAGCGCACCTTCTGCTTCAGCTCGCACGTCTCGGTCGTCAAACACTCCTTTTCGCCCTGGGGAGGGAATGAATAAATAAATAAATAAATAAATAAGTCAAGGGTGCGCATATATAAACATTCAAATATTGCTGGTGGGGAAAACCTCCCTGAGACACGAGGAAGGAACTCGGACGAACAATACCGAGCGTGTTTACAGGATGTTGCGCAAGCGAGCGTGAAGGACGGTCCCGAGCTGAGCACAGGACAGCAGGAAATCGTGCGTAACTAATCGGCGGGAATGCGACGAGCGGTGGATATAAACTGACTCGGAGACGTGCAGATCCCGAGTATGGAACTATCGTCTGTAGCGGGTCATGAGTCAGAGGCACGGATACGATGATGTAAGTCGTAAACCGCTGTACAGTAACACTACACGCAAGCTCTCGACCTGTGCGGAGTGTTAGAAAGAAAGTCCCCCTGGCCTTCCCCCTAATTAAACATCTCAGAACACCGTGTGGGTGAAAAGGCGCTGGCACGGCGCAGTTTTACCCGCTACGGACTGCTTACTGGTCATTTTCTCCCCCCACCCTCGCTCCACTCCGACCCCGAGATCCGTTCCAAATCCAAAACCACTCCATTCTGAGTCAGTCACAAGAACAACTCGGTGCGTGCTCCTCACGAGGCGTATACGCAGCACCGTGCATGCTTTCGGGAAGTCCGAAGTGCCGTTACGCGAGTCGGCACAAATCGGGCTGTACGCGCTGACCCGAGTGTGTCGAGATCCTGTCGTTCTCGTCGCTCTCTGCAGCCTGGGTTCCCGTTTTTAACTCCTAATTCCTGTCAGGGCTTCTTCCTGGTCGTATCTCAGGGAGTTTCCGTGGGCAGCAGATACCTACAGCTTCCTCTGTGTGCTTCCGAGCTCAAAGTTACTCTGTGGTTAGAGCTATTGAAAATAAAACTGAAATAAATAAATAAATGAATAAAACCCTATTTTGTAAACGCGATCCGGCGACGATGAGGAAGAGAAGTCCGGGTTTAAGCCGAGGGAAGAGAGAGTCGTTTATTTAGCGCTAGAATAAATGCAGGTAAAGACCAAAGAGAAGGAAGACATCAGGAAACCCACAGAGGGACTGGTAAAACACGCACGCTCTCTCTCTCTCTCTCTCTCTCTCTCACACACACACACACACACACACACGTATGGAAATGTAAGTGTTCAACTCAAATTTATTTGTATAGCATGTGTCTGTGTGTATAAGGAAAATCCAGAAAGTAACCAGAAACATACTGACGGACAGACAGATAATTATAGAGACAGACAGATAAGACAAACAGTCAGGCAGAGATTAGCAGACACAGTAATATACAGATAGACAGACAGACAGGTGGGTAGACAGACAAACAGATGGGTATATAGAATGATAGGAAGACTTATGGGTAGACAGACAGGCAGTACTGTACTCAGAAAGACAAGACACATGGATGGACAGACCTATATACAGAGAGACAGACAGATGGGTAGAAAGACATGCAGATAGATATATAGAAAGAGAGACAGACAGACAGACGGCAGACAGATGTATAGAAAGACAGACAGACAGACAGGCAGGCAGGCAGACATATATATAGAAAGAAAGACAAAAACAGATATATAGAAAGAGAGACGGACAGACAGGCAGGCAGGCAGACTGATGTAAAGAGAGACAGGTGGGTAGACAGACAGGCAGATGGATATATAGAAAGACAGACAGACAGGCAGATAGATATATAGAGAGACAGGTGGGTAGACAGACAGGCAGATAGATATAAAGACAGACAGACAGCTAGATAGATATATAGAGAGACAGGTGGGTAGACACACAGGCAGATGGATATATAGAAAGACAGACAGGCAGATAGATAGATATATAGAGAGACAGGTGGGTAGACAGACAGACAGGAAGATAGATAGATAGATAGATAGAGACAGGTGGGTAGACAGACAGGCAGATAGATAGATATATAGAGAGAGAGGTGGGTAGACAGACAGACAGATAGATATATAGAGAGAGAGGTGGGTAGACAGACAGGCAGATAGATAGATATATAGAGAGACAGATGGGTAGACAGACAGGCAGATAGATAGATATATAGAGAGATAGATGGGTAGACAGACAGGCAGATAGATAGATATATATAGAGAGAGGTGGGTAGACAGACAGACAGGCAGATAGATAGATGTATAGAGAGACAGATGGGTAGACAGACAGGCAGATAGATAGATATATAGAGAGACAGGTGGGTAGACAGACAGGCAGATAGATAGATATATAGAGAGACAGGTGGGTAGACAGACAGACAGATAGATGTATAGAGACAGGTGGGTAGACAGACAGACAGGCAGATAGATAGATATATAGAGAGACAGGTGGGTAGACAGACAGGCAGATAGATAGATATATAGAGAGACAGGTGGGTAGACAGACAGACAGATAGATGTATAGAGAGACAGGTGGGTAGACAGACAGACAGGCAGATAGATAGATATATAGAGAGACAGGTGGGTAGACAGACAGGCAGATAGATAGATATATAGAGAGACAGATGGGTAGACAGACAGGCAGATAGATAGATATATAGAGAGATAGATGGGTAGACAGACAGGCAGATAGATAGATATATAGAGAGAGAGGTGGGTAGACAGACAGACAGGCAGATAGATAGATATATAGAGAGACAGATGGGTAGACAGACAGGCAGATAGATAGATATATAGAGAGACAGGTGGGTAGACAGACAGGCAGATAGATAGATATATAGAGAGACAGGTGGGTAGACAGACAGGCAGATAGATAGATATATAGAGAAGAGGTGTAGAAGAAGATAGTTAGATATTTATATAGAGTAGAGTGAAAAAAGAAAGATATATTTAATTTTATTTTTTGTGGGGAGAGAGATAGAAAAAAAAATATTTATATATTTATTTTTTTAGGTGGGGAGAGAGAAAAAAAGATAGAAAAATATTTATTTATTTGGGGGGAGAGGGAGGAGAAAAAAAGATAGGATTTTTTTTAGATATGGGGGGGGGGGGGTAAAGAGAAAAAAAGATATTTATTTATATAGAGAGAGAGGTGGATAGACAGACAGACAGATAGATATATTTTTATAGAGAGAGGTGGGTAGAGAAAGAGGCAAATAGATATTTTTTTAGAGAGAGGTGGGTAGACAGACAGACAGGGAAGAAAATTATTTTTTTTAGAGAGAGGTTTGTTTACACACACACACAGGACACTGTAGATAGAGACAGACAGACAGACACGTTTGCGTGTTGGATTCTGTTAATAAACACGTGAATAACCCGTGTCTCCTCTATGGAGCGGTCTGTGAACTGACCGGCGCTGCTTGACGCTTGCTATAAGACTCGGACTCTTAGCTACACTCCCTGGAGTAAAGCCACTTTCACTTTTACTGAAACAACAGTCATGGAGAGATTTCCTTTTGTCTACTGTACCAGCGACAGTTTCCAACAGCTAATGGGACCATGAGATGACACATGAGCAGAGTGTGATGTTCAGCTCCGTTCCCAGTGCAGTATTAAGCACAGTGTTACGAGGCGAGCTTCGTGTGGTCACTGTAGTGTTTTTAAATCCCGACGAGAACAGAAGGGAGATTCGGACGTGTAACGCTTGGTGCTTCCCCGAGAAAGAAAAACGAAAGTGAGCGGCGACAAGGACAAAGTCTGAAACTGATACGGTCACAGAGAACGCTGAACAAGGAGACCCGATGAACCAGATCCTGGTAGCCCTGTTCTGATACACACACACACACACACACACACACACACAGATGTGGGCGTGGCTGTACCTGCACATTGTCGATCTTGGATTTGGCCAGGAGCAGCTTCTTGTCGTAATCTCTCTGCCTCTGCTCTCGCTCTGCCTCGAGCTCCTGGACGGCTTTCTGGGAGTCGGCTAGCCGCTGACGCAGATCTGTGATCTACACACACACACACACACACACACACACACACACACACACACACTTATACTCTATGCACGTCATCACACGTGACCTTTCAATAGCGAGAGTGTAAACACCAGCGTTTTTTAAAGCCATTCCATCAATATGCACGTAGATGATGTCGAGCACTACTCCTGCAGTGGGCGGAGTCAGACCACCCCCACTCCCACCCCCAGACTCTTATCACACGGCTCTCGTTCGGACGCCAATAACCGTCTCAAAGCTCTGCGATAAAGTTTAAACGTGGCACTGCTGCGAACATTTTTCCAATCTAGTGCTCTGAATTGGGCGCCTCCTTCTGAGTCATGAAGTCTTGCGATCGGAACGTGTGGAAGTGCGACCAGCCAATCAGATTAGACGAACAGGGCGATCGGTGTAGGGCGGTATTATTTTGTCTTTTGTGAAACATGTAAATATCTTAAGAAGGGCGGAACTAAATGGAAACAAAAAATGGATCTTTAAACAAGATACTGTACACCGATCGTCCTGTTCAAAAGTTTACACCCCCCCCCATGCACTCTTCATGTACCGTGTTGCCCATATGTAAACACCTGTTATGTGAAATTATTCATAGCAGAACTTAATAAATACATTTTTAAAAAGGCCATTTTTATGATCCCTCTAGTATTATTATAATTAGTAGTAGTAGTAATGATTAACATCCTGAACACGGTGGATAAATTGGCACACTTCAGAGGATATTGCGACATGCCTTGCGATATGTCACAGCACATTGTGGTTAAAGGTGGGTCGATATTTTCGAGGTGGGAGAGAACTTTTTTTTTTCTGGATGTCCTGGAAGTCCTGACGCTAAAGAAAACACACGAACGCTGCTAAAATATGGGCCAAGAGGACGAGTGAGAACAAGGTGTTTACGCGGAGCACGCTGACAATAAGTGACACAATGGCACAGGCTGACAGCGGTAGGTAAGAACAGGTCACATGTTTTTCTTCCGTCGCTGCCACTGACAACAGAGGATGTGTGGGCGGAGAGAGAGATAGAGAGACAGAGAGAGAGAGAGAGAGAGAGAGAGAACAGAGTGAGATAAAAGAGAGAGACAGAAAGATGTGCAGAGCTGCAGGAAACCTCGGTGAGGGGAATTCTGCGGGAGGGGTGCTGTGGTCTGCGAGGCGCGGCGCGAGAGGCCGCGATCGGCTTTTCCGTACATGTGCGTTTCCACTGGTGAGCCAGATCTGCGCGCAGTCGCCGAGCCTGCAGCGTCGCCGGCGCGCTCGGTTCTCATGCCGGCTCGCACGTCACGCAGGCCGCAACCCTGGCGAACGATTGTGCAACACCCGATTCGCAGTAAATATGAATCATGCCACGTTCACCCGAAAAAGCTTACTCCATCGGGCGGAATTTTATTCGTTATTTATAGATGGAGCGCTTAGATCTTTGTACCTTCTGCTCGTACTGTGCCTTCATCGAGTTCCACTGAATGTCCCACTGTTTGTTCACCTCCAGCACCTGGAAAAGACACATCAGCACGTTACACACACACACACACACACAAAGAAAAAAACACTTAAACATGTCCTTACGTCTCTCCTCTGTTTCTCCAGAAGCCTGATCTTCTTCTCGTACATCTCCGGGTCCAAGGTCTTGGATGGAGTTTTCTCTGCAGCTTTACTTGACTGAAGACACACAATACTTATTTTTTAACAAAATTAAAAATGTATTTTTTTTATGTATAAAAGTTTCCTGGTATATAGTTTGATTCTATGTTTATTTTAAAAAAAAAATTCTAAATAAAAAAAAGGGGGGGGGGTGTCTTAACAAGTGAAGAAAAGTTATCTAATATTTCTCAGTCCATTAAACCTAGTAATTCTAGACACACTTACAGGCGTTCAGGCTTAAAATTCTCTCACTGTGAACCCCAGACTGGAATTCGCCGATCATTTACTTCAAGACTCATCTGTTCCTATACTTTTGCTCGCCTAAAAATATCGGGTGCTCTGATACAAAGAGGTTCTAATGATTTTTTTGTTGTTCAACACGTCTAGATGTAAACACCAGGATACAACGAAAGCTCTGGTCTCACCTCCATGATTTAATCTCAAACAGCTTTGCATTATTAGCACACACTAACAATGATCCGGCCTTGCCGTTCCAATAGTTTCGGAGGGGACAGTAGTGCCTTTGTCAAACACAAGCTCGCTTTCCGTTTTTGGAAAAAGGGAACGGAGAAGAACCCAAGATAGTGATAAAAACAAACGAACAGACAAACAAATGAGCAGGAATCTATTACAGACGTCCACACGTGGCCCACAGAACCGGAGGAGGCCCACGGAACCGGATGCGTTCTTGCACCTATCTGAGTAAACTCTAAAGTCTGTTCCCAGGATTTCCCCAAACAATGTGCAAAACCTTCCTATGAAAAGCGCGCCATGGTCAATCGCTCCGTTACGTCTGACGTGAACATTAACCGAACCGATCGGCCAGACGAGCAGGTGTTCCTATTAAAGTGGCCGGCGAACGTAGGCAGGTTATTTGTAAAAAGCGCATATCTGAGGAGGAAAAAAAAAAAAAGGGTCACGCTGGTATTCCCGAAACTCCTCAGGGAGGTGAGCGCTGACTCATCTCCACACTTCTCAGCTTACACACACACACACACACACACACACACACACACACACACACACACACACAACGCGCGAGCGCGCATAGCCCTTCAGGGCTATTTTCTCACATCCCCCTCGAACAAATGCTAAAACAAACAGAACACCACGCACGTAACCTTTCGAGGAGGATGGAAACGGACCGCAGGCGCAGGTCGAAAATTCCCAGACGCCTGACGGGAGCGTTTCTGAGGTGAAGTCACCTGAGCCGAGTGTACCTGCTGAGTCATGGCCGCCTCCAGCTTGACTTTCACCGCTTCCTCTTTGGTCGCCTCGTCTTTGGCCTCGGCTGACTCGTTCGGTGCCGCCTCTGTTCGTCCGCTCACCTGCTCTCGCAGCTTCAGGTTCTCCTGCCTGCTCACACACACATACACAGAGAGGACCTCCTGGGTCAAAAGCCACGCCCATAAAACTGAATTAGTTTCATTTAAAATCAGTTATATCTCACACATCCACACTAATCCTGTCGAGTTCTGTCTCGCCTCATGCGCTTAGCGTATCGCTTTATGTACAGCGCACCGTGGTCCCGGAGGAACGCCGTTTCGGTTCACTCTGCACTCCACCAGCTGTAGATGCTTGGAAGAACAATGAAAGCCACGTGACTTAACGTGACTTGAGCGACGGGATCTGTGCCGTTCCTGAACTCTTATAACACACTGCGTCTCACCCCTTTCACACAGGAATTCCGCAGAATTCCTTCGTCGGGAACTCTCTGAAAGCGTTTACGCCGTTTACGATTGCCAGGAATTTTTATCTGCATGACTCGCACGTGAACGCCGCATCCTGTGAAACCGGACGTGACGTAAGGAAGTAAACACGACTGCTGGGAGATTATCGGAGATTTCCCAACCACGGCACGCGATTACGTCGTGCTTTTTAATCGGTTTACGGTTACGCTTAACGCTAACGGGCACGCTCTTATCTTATCGCTTACATTAAAGCAGCGGTAAACAGCAGTCCCCTGACTGTCTGAGTGAAGTCCCCAACCCTGGTTTGGCGTCTCACTAAGAACCGTAAACTCCTCGGACCTGACCGTCAGAAAGCACCGACACTGGAGACTCCTTACAGAAAAGGTTGGTCTTTGTTACGTGACGACGCGGTCCGCTTCGGCTTTGGAGTACGTGCTGCGTCTGCTACAGAAAGTCTAAGGTGTTCGTATGAGCGCTTTAATATTAACCTTTTACGGAAAATTCAGACACCTTCTGACCAATCAGAGTCCAGAATTCAGCAGCAGCGGGCTAGAACGTGTTTTTAGTCATTTTTTTTAATCTACATACGTTTAAAATTATACACAATCGGGAATTATAACACACGCAAGCAACACTGGTGCACTTGGAGGAAAATACACCCCCCCCCCCTCGCCTGAAGTTTACGTTACTGGTAAAATACTCAGATTCTGGGAGAGGACACTGAGCTGGAAAGACCCGAGACTTCCACTACAGCGGGAAACACGTGCGTCACTTTTCCAAAAACAAGCCGCTCCTTGGTACGTGCAGGGGGGAAAAACCCCCGTGTTCCACACCGCTCACGGTTGTAGCGAAAGAGCGGTGTAATGCCGGCCGACACGACTCGAGTTCCTTTTAGCACCCTGGAGTTGATTATTTTCCTCTGCCAGCACATCATGAAGTGTTTTATTCCTCTTCCGCCGCAGCAAGTTTCTAACGATTACATTTTTTTTTTTATTAGAGAACGACACATACTATTTTCCGTTCATATGAAGTCCCAAAAGTCTCCATACACAGGGGAAATAAACCCTTTTTTTTTTTTTTTAGCAAGAATGTGCATCATATTCAGCTTAAAGTATACGGTGGCAAGAAAAAGTATGTGAACCTTTTGGAATTTCATGGTTTTCTGAATAAATTGGTAAGAAAATGTGATCTGATCTTCATCTAAGTCAGGGGTATTGACAAATATAATGTGTCTAAAAGAATAACACAAAATAAATTGTGATCCCTCATGTCTTTATTGAACACACTCATTCAACATTCAAAATGGCAGTGGAAAAAGTAAGTGAACCCTTAGAATTAATAACTGGTTGACCCCCCATGACAGCAATAACCTCAATGAGGCACTTCCTGTAGCTGTGGATCAGACCTGCACATCGGTCAGGAGGAATTTTAGCCCATTCTTCCTGACAGAACTGCTTCAGCTCGGTCGTATTCTTTGGATGTCTCATGTGTATGGCACGTCTCTATTGGGTTGAGGTCTGGACTCTGACTCCACTCCAAAAGGTGGATTTAGTTTTTCTGAAGCCATTCTGTTGTGGACTTGCTCCGTTGTTTTGGGTCGTTGTTCTGTTGCATCACCCAACTTCTACACAGTTTCAGCAGACGTACAGACGTTCTCACATTATCCTGAAGAACTGTCTGATACACTCGGGAATTCATCTTCCCCTCAGTGATTGGAAGCTGGCCAGGCCCTGATGCAGCAAAGCAGGCCCAAATCATGGGTTTCCTCCACCATACTTTACGGTTGGGATGATGTTTTCATGATGATATGTCGTGCCCTTTCTACACCAGATGTAGTGCTGTGTGGTTTTTCCAAATAGTTCAATCTTCGTTTCGTCAGTCCACAGAACATTTAGCCCGTACCGCTGTGGAGTGTCACTGTGCTCTTTTACAAACTTCAGGCGTGCAGCAATGTTCTTTTTAGTAAGCAGCGAGTTCCTTCGTTGTGTCCTGCTGTAGATACCCTGCTGGTTCAATGTTGTGTGTATTGTAGACTCATGAACAGAGATGTTAGACAGTTCCAATGATGCCTTCAGATCTTTGGCTGTCATTCGGGGTTGTTTCTTTACCTCATTGATGAGTCTTCGATGTGCTCTTGGTGTCATTTTGACTGGGCGTCCACTTCTTGGTCAAGTAGCAACAGTCCCAAAGTGTCTCCATTTGTAGAACGTTTGCCTGACTGTAGACTGGTGAATTTCTAAAGTCTTTGAAATCACTTTGTGACTCTTGCCAGCTTTATGTAAATCAACAATTCTTGATCATAGATCCTCTGAGAGCTCTTTTTGGCGAGGCATGGCTCACATAAGCGTGTGCTTCTTGTGCAGAGCAAACTCCAAAAGTTTGAGGGGTTTTTATCAGTTAAAGTAGCTGTACTCCACACCCCCACACTCATTTTCTTAACCAGACTCCAGGTGTGCAAAAAAAAAAAAAAAAAAAAAAAAAAAAAGAAAGCTTTTTTGAGGTCATTAACTCATGGGTTCACTTACTTTTTCCACAAGCACTATGAGTTTTTTTGGTTGTTCTCAATAAAGACATGAAAGATCAGAATTATTTTTGTGTTATTATTTTAGACACATTATATTTGTCAATACCCCTGACTTAGATGAAGATCAGATCACATGTTATGACAAATTCATTCCGAAAACCATGAAATTCCAAAAGGTTCACATAATTTTTCTTGCCACAGTATATCTATTTTTTTTTTGCTTGACTTTTCAGATAGCCTTTAAGAACGCCTTCATTCTGATGTGCAGTAAAACCCGTAACACCAGAGGAGTTCATCGCGAGTGGGAGAGACGACTCCCTGTGCGTTTAGAAAGACATGGCAGTCATGTGGAGGATGTTTTGATAAGAAGTGTCCGTTTCACCCACCTACCGGGACTTTTGAGACACACTGTAGTTACATTTAGTCCCATAGAACTTCTGTTGAAGAAGTTCGTTCCTGTTCTCACGTTACGGCAGCTATAAACCGTCGCTTTGTTTCTCTCGAAGGTAATGAGAGAAATTTAGCCGTTGTGTCAGGTCTCTGACGCTAGAGACTCCTTCCCCGTATGAGTGATCACGCGTGTAGGACGTATGGCCGGGAGTTTGTGATATGCAGCCGAAACTACTGTCTGAAATGCAGTTATAGAAAATTCATCAACATCTGACCGATCGAAATTCAGCAGCGCTGCGGAATAAACACGCGTCCGTGTGTGTGTGTGTGTGTGTGTGTGTCCGTGCTCGGGAGCACAGATTCATGGATTCAAAAAAGTCTGTTACCGTCAGCTTGTCTTAAAGACTTCCTGTTCACTACATTCGCTCACTACACAGGGTGTAATATAATGATCATACAGAGCTATACGTCTGATAGATAGACAGATAAATAGATAAACAGTCAGACAGACATAGACTGGCAGATAGACAGACAGATTGATAAACAGTCAGACATAAGACAGAAAGATGGATAGACAGACAGATGGACGGACACAGAGAGACAGATAGATAGACAGACATAGATAGACAGACAGATTGATAAACAGTAAGACAGATAGATAGACAGATGGCTAGACAGACAGACAGACAAAGACAGAGACAGACAGATAGACAGACATATAGATAGACATATAGACAAAGATAAACAGTCAGACAGATAGACAGAGATGGATAGATAGACAGACGGATAGATAAAATGACAGACAGACGGATAGACAGACAGACGGACAGAGAGAGAGAGAGACAGATAGACAGACAGATTGATAAACAGTCAGACATAAGACAGAAAGATGGATAGACAGACAGATGGACGGACACAGAGAGACAGATAGATAGACAGACATAGACAGAGATTGATAAACAGTAAGACAGATAGATAGACAGATGGCTAGATAGACAGACAGACAGACAGACAAAGACAGAGACAGACAGACATATAGATAGACATATAGACAGAAAGATAAACAGTCAGACAGATAGACAGAGATGGATAGATAGACAGACGGATAGACAGACAGACGGACAGAGAGAGACAGACAGATAGACAGACACAGATAGACAGACAGATTGATAAACAGTCAGACAGATAGAGTAGATAGATGGACAGAAGAATAGATAAAATGACAGACAGACGGATAGATAGACAGACAGGCACAGATAGACAGATAAGATAGACAGACATATAGATTGATAGATAAACAGTCAAGACAGATAGACAGAGACAAACGGATAGATAGACAGATGGATAGACAGACAGACAAAGACAGATAGATATACAGACAGACATCTAGATAGACAGATAGATTGATAGATAAACAGTCAGACAGATAGAGACAGATAGATAGACAGACAGACCGACTCCAATAAATACCGGTCGAAACTGAGCGACAGTGCCCGTGTGAAATCTCTGATTAGAAAACGAAAGACAACGCTGGAAATGGAGTAGGACGTCTGTCCGGTGTATGACCGAGGTTACGAGAATCCGAACAGAATCGAAGGCTGGTGAGCTCAGTACCTCACAGCTCGCTCACCTCAGCTGTTCCAGGTCGCGGTTCCGGTACTGGAGGTCCTCCTCCATTTTCTTCCTCAGCTCGCTGTTCTCCTGCCTCAGCTGCTCGCACAGCGTCTGAAACAGAGCAGCGCCGCGACACGTGAGCTACTACACACGTCACGTCACGTCACGCGGAACGAATAATCGAAAACAATAATTCGAGACCAAAAATTTTTTTTTTCAAATGCCAGACACTGGAGACTCGAAGTCCCTGCGGACGAGCGGTTACTATAGAAACGATAACGATATCAGAACGACGCGGCAAATGAATCAACGTGCTGAATCACACACGTGTGTGTGTGTGTGTGTGTTAGTTAGTTAGAGCAGTGAGCTCCACCTGCAGCAGCGAGGTTCTCTGCTCGTTCTTCTGCACTTTAGAGGACAGGGTGTGGAACTCGAAAGCCATACGGCTCAGGTGAGCCAGCAGCTGGTTGGGGTTGGACTCCTGCGCAAACACACTGAACGAGCTCTCCAGTCTCTGCAGCTGACTGGCCAACTCCGTGTTCTCCTGTGTACACACACACACACACACACACACACACACACACACACACACACACACACAGTTCAGTTTAGAAAAAGGTTCAATATGGTACAACACATCGAGTTAAACTCTACTGTAACTCTACTCTACACAGCTCCAGTTCCTCAGTTTACTCTCGGTGTTCTCACGAAGTTCCCATGAGAAAGCGAAAGCACGCATTCCAGAAGCAGCTTTACAGTAAACACACTCGCAGTTCCATGAAACAGCAGGAACCGTACGCGTAAATACCGGGTAGAGGCTTCGCGCACCTTTATTACCCCTAGAGGTTTAATACTTACACGCGGCTGCATCTAATCGCTCTGCTCTGGACTCGTGACGGCCGTTTTTCAAACCGCGGGCTCGCTCGGAAAATCCAAGCCCGAGAATAAAGCGTTCCCTCTGCTGCGCTTCTGAAAGGAAAGGCGATTGAGGAAGAGAGCACGTTTTCCCTCTCGTGTGTCTCCAAAAGAGAAATTCCTGCGATTGCGAGTGACGAGTCATCGGAGTGTTCCTGCCTCGAGTACAATCTGGAGTTTCCCCCCCCTGAGTCACAGCTGACTCGGCCTGTATACAAACCCACTGAGTCACTGCAGCCGAGTTAGAAAAAGTTTAAAAAAAAAAGAAAAGAAAAGAAAGAAAGAGCGCGCGTGTGGCTTTGGGAACGCGGCACGGGAAGGCGGCTGGTGTTTTCACAGGCTCACGGACACGTGCGCTGCAGAACGGGCCAGAATTTCCACACGGAGCTCACCGTTTGCGTTTCCGCCATGGTCTTGTCCTCCGTGTTCACCAGCTCGAAGTGCGACGAGATCTCCTTCAACACACAAGAACGCGCAGGATTACAACAGCTCGCTCGCCGGCCGTAACACCCACCCACGCTGTACATCTGCCCCGACCTGTTACTGCAGCTCTGGTATGGAGCTCGTTCTAATAATACTCCTCATTTGCATAATAAGGTGCCGTGAGAGTGTAAACAATGGGCGTGACGGGCGCTCGGGGGAAGTGCGCTCGTGTTCGGTGGAAGTGCGTCTGCACGCCGGGTACTCACAGACGCTTCCGTTTGGACGGTTCTGCCGGGCAGGCACTCGCGGGGATCCGATCGCACCGACGCCTGGTGACTCAGGAGCTTCCCATGACCTGAGAGATCACACAACAGAATTAAGAAGAATCGCATTTAAAAAAAACCAAACAAACAAACAAACAAACAACACAACAAACAAACAAACAATGGAATACCACCAAAAAAAACAAAAAAACAATAGAATGGTAAACAAAAAACCCAGAATAGAACTAAAACAGGAAATAGAAAGAAAAATCATCTAAAAATAGAATGTTACAAAAAATACAAACGAAAAGAACGGCAAAAAAAAGAACAGAATCAACACATAAAACTGAATAGAATAAAACATATAGAGTAGAGTAGAGTATAAAAGAGTCAAACAGAGTAATCGAAGGAAAAGAACTAGAACTGAATAAAACTAAAACGTGTCAACGTGAACAGAATCCGATCTAAGGTACAGAATAGAGCGGATTGGATGTTGGACGATTTACATGACCGATCAAATTAAGACTAGAGGTCGAGATGATGCGTGTAGAGGTGTGTAGACTGATACTAAAGACCAAAAGAGAGATACTCCGGGAGGGAATTTCTACATCAGCTCAGGCTGGAGTTTTGAAAACGGGTCATGAGATCAGGAAATGACCGAACGTATGAGGATGACGGTTAGAGGGGGCGACTGACGCGGATCAGATATCCTTCCGTTACGGCTTTAATTCGGTGCGTCTTTGCGGTCTGGGCTTTTACCGTGGGTGTCGGCGTGAACAGGAGTGCCGACACAGGCGCTGGCGAAGCTGGGCGTGGAGGACTTCAGCGCTTCGTTGTCTCTTACCAGCTCCTCCACTCGCTTGCGGAGCTTCAGCGCCTCCGACTGAGACTCTTCCAGAAGATCTCCTGTGGGCCAAAGCCAAAAACACACAGGCCATGTGTAACGCGTGCAAATATCCCAAGAACGGTCACAGCGGACACACGTTCTCACGCCGAGAACTGCGTCTCCGCTCCCCCGTCAGTCAGGGCACGGCCGGGGAGGGACCAAGGACACGCGGACACTGCATTCCGACACAATAAGACCTGTTCGGTTACATTCCACCCGTCCTAATAAACACACACGCAACAGAACAAAGCTCGAATAATAGAAGCAAATAGAATAGAACAGAAAAGAGCTGAACAGACGATAACAGAAGAATGCTGAAGAGGATAGAAAAGAGAAGGATAAAGCCAAACGGAATAGAAATGAATAGAAAGCTCGCTACGATCACTCTATGAAATAGTCCTCATCAGCACGGCCATTAGCTATAGCTACTGTAAATTCCTACGATGGTTAAAAAAGGGGGCGTGGCCTTACAGGAGCGCTATATTTCTGCCAGCAGCAGAAGTCAGCCATGCTGTTAAAGAGGTCATAGTTAAAGAGGGGGCGTGGCCTTATAGGAGAACAGCGCTGGGGGGATAAAAATAAGCAGCAGAAGTCGGCCATGTTGTTGTTAGCAGTGTGGAGTTGCTAACTGTTAAAGATCACACAGTAGATAATAGAGATGGTTCAGCACTCAGCAGTCAGAAGGGACTCTCCACATTTCCCCGCATGACCGGTTTGGTTACATCTGCTCACGTGCGCTGCTCGGCCCGACACGCGGCCACGTTTATCCCGTGCCGACATGCCTGTGGCACTTAATAAAGATCAGCGATTAGCTGAATGAGGTGTAGAAACCACATGACGGGGTTTGAAGTGCCGGCACGGACACGGCGCTACGCGCAAGATTCGTCATCCTGCTCCCGGGCTGAAATACTCCACATATTACTGCGCTTTATGTGCGAGCGACGTCACTCCTTACTTACGTTCCTCTCATGTCCCCGAGCGGCGCGTTCTCTCATACCGGAGCCGTTTACCTCAGGATGACGCGGCAAAGTTTTATCCGTCTCTAGCCACATTTCACGAGAGGAACGTCCAAGCCTTTTGAGTTCTCCCTCGCGAAATTAAGACAAAAACCACGCAGCACGTCACGTCACCGAGGAAACCGCAAAAGCGCCGACACGGGAGACGCCATCCGTACGCCGAATAAACGTCTCCGTACAGAAAACGTCACCGTATCAACGATTATACTGAGGTTTTATTCTGAATTACTATACGTAACAGTTTTTTTTTTTTATGTCCTGTTACTAAGGAAGTGCACCGTTACAAAGCTCTGACACTGGAGACTCCTTCCATGAGATGTTTAAATACACAAGAAAACTTTACTATAGAAACAATCATGTTTCTATGTTTCTATAACGGCTAAGAGCCGTTACTATAGAAACGATCGTATAAACCATCGCCGCTGCTGTTAACAGAAAAGAAATCGACCAATCCGAATCGAGGACTGAACAGGCATATGTGGCATTTATGTGGCATAAATAAAAAATAAAAAAAAGGAAGGATAGGATAGGATTGCGAGTTTCATTTTGACCTGGCAACGATCCGAACGAGATCGCACCGTGAAAAAGATGACGAGGACATTTCCTTCCACAGAGCTGTGCGACTCACCGAGGCTCTTCAGGCCTTTCATGCGCTCTCTCAGGACCGTGTTCTCCTCCAGGAGCTGTCTGTAGCTGCTGGCCTCCTCTTTGGATTGAGCCTCGCTCCCGCCGGGGTCGTAGATCCGATACGGGCCTTTACCATCCATACTCAATCAGCACGCATGGTCTCCTGCACACGCACCACACACACACACATGACAGGGCAATTTCAACACGTCTGTTACAGTAAATCTAATCTTACAGGGAACCGTCCATTTACAATTCAAAAGAGCTATTTGAATAAGCCGGGGCTGGGGATTTCTCTCGGGTTATTTTAGTACAGGCGAATTTGAATGTCGGTAGCGGTATAAAAGCACGACGAGACCCAGGGAAAGAGACGGTGTTCAGATCGAGGTCTCACACCGTGGACTACGGGAGGGCGTGTCTCCCCTTTTCTCTCCAAAATAACAACGGACAGAGCTTAAACCCAAACCAAGCTACGGGCTCGGCGTTTGATCGGCACGCTGCCCCGATCGTCCACTCACGGAGAGCGAGTAAATACATTCATCTCAAATTCGTTTAAAAAGAAATACATACATCCGATCAATAAACACCCGAATGAATGACACTTTCAGATTTTAGCATTGTTTTTTTTGTTTTATTTGTCTCTACCCTACCCTTTTCTTTTCCCTTTTTACCAGCAACATAAACACAGAAGAAAGAAAACACTTTCGATAACGTTAGTATTTACTTTATTATTATTATAACAAACAAACAAACAAACAAAACCGTCTAATGGCCTTTTTAAACAAATAAAAAACAAAGTTTTTTTTATTTACTATTTCTCTTACTTGTATTATTGCCATTTTACGGTTTGCTTTTAAAAGTTTTTGGTCAAATCGGATCACACCTCGGACAGTTGAAATTATTCACTGTACATTTACATGCTTAATGTTTAATAGGCGCGATTTATCATAACAATAATAATAACGTTAATAATTATAATAATACTAACAGCCATTTCTCACTGTGCTGTTGAGAAAGCGTATTAGAAAATGAAGCAGCGACGGTACTCACAACACGACGTCCGCTACACAAGTCACACATCACCATCATCATTCTGTGAAACTCAGAGTTCACAGCGCTGGCCATTTAAAGACGCTGAGTAAAACCGTTTCACTTTCCTTTCCAGTAACCGGGGTGAGCTCTGGGGGATTAGTCAGTCAGAAACCAGACCGGACCAGGCCACTGTGTCGAGTCAGGGCCGGTCCTAAAAAATCCCCCCCCCCCCTTATGTAGGTGAACTCAGTCATGTGACCCAATCTTTCTCACATGGCGATAAAGGAGGTAGAGATTAGATTGTAAAATTTATTTCAGCAGCAAATATTTCCCTTTATGACGGGAACAACAGTCAGTCAACGCCAGCAACTCTAAATATAGTGATGAATATCGTATATCATTTACCATATAAACGTCTTCATATATCATATCACGATATCACCACATATACAAATATATACACACACACACACACATATATATATAAAACTCATTACGTATCAGATTGCACTGCGTGTTTTAGCATTTCTAACACAGAACGCGGACGCCACTGTTTCACTTTCCTTTCCAGTAATAGTGATCAAAACTGGGATTAGTCACTCAGATACTAAAGGGACATGCCCCAACCTTCAAACACGAGCGATGATGGAAAGGTGGAGGTCTCTCCGTGTTACGACGCGAACATAAAAGCGTTTGAAATGCAAGGTAGTAGTGCGGCGCTGTCGATCACACCACGGGTTTGATACGAACGCACTCGCGACGAACACGTTATCGTTTCGACCTCGACAGATTCTGTAAAACCGGTCGATTCGGTGACGTTCGGCTGGAAGGAGACGTCGATTTAAATCGAACGGTTAAGGAAGGAGTCTCCGGTTTCGGCGCTTCGTAAAACAGGCAGTAGTACTTGAGCAGGAACAGGTCAAGCTCGTGTCCAGAGAGAGGCTGGCGAGGGGAACGTGTCAGTAGCTGCTGTAACGAAAGCGAGAACAGGAACTAGACGTTTGACGACCTTGAATGTAACTATATATGGCAGGCTCTTGTGCTATAAGAGGAATAAACCACATCTTAGCGATGTTTACATGCACGGTATAAACGAGTTACACAGGCAAGTCCTGTTTATGATAATAATAAAAAATAACATCTTTCATTCGTCTTCGGTAAGCGCTTCATCCCGATCAGGGATGTGGAGTCTATTCCGAGAACGCTATGCACACACACACACCCCTAGGGGCAATTCATCTTAGACAGTTGTCCTCCCGGCACATTTTCTGGAGGATGGAGGAACCCAGAGAACCCGGAGGAAACGCACATGGACATGTGGAGAACATGTGAACCTCCACACGAACACTAACCCCATAGCTCAAGGCCGTGTAACTGGGGGGGGGGGGGGGGAGACAAAAAAACTTGGGGTTGTGCTGGTATAGAAAAATAACCAACAGCACAACCCCAAGGGTGGTGTAATGAAGTGGCGTTCCCATCACCACCCTGAAGTGGATCGTTTTCCAATCCCAGCACGTCCCCAAGGGCTTCATAACTCTTACATTACAGCAACCTGCCGACGATTACGATTTTCTGTGTCGTAAAGAACGGCACCCAGGACAATGCCGGTTCTCACATCAGGACGAAGGTAGAACAAACTCAGCCCTCTGACAACCCGCTTCGAGCATGGTTTGTACACCCGAAGCCATCAGAAGACTCATTAGAACGTGTGGTGCTGTCTCCTGTTGGCAGACTGCAGGAACAACGTTATATATGATTTTACAGAATAATAATATGATTCTATCTGTGTTTGTTCTCTCAGTGTTCGGGTTTTTGCTTTCCAGGACCGGTCTCAGAATTTCCCCCGATGTAAATTTGAAGTGTAGGTCTTGTTTTGCTGTAAATGTAAATTTCAGCACTTTACTGAAAGTAAGGTGTGCTTCTCAAAGTGAGGTCCAGCACACGACGAGCCCAGGCACAGCAGCCGGAGCGCCGCTGTAGGACCCGAGACGTTTTCTTCACCGACTTGGACTTGTTTCTGACCGACTGCCGTTTGTATTTGGACTTGCCTCGCTAAATGTGGTTCTGCTCTCATCTCAGCTTGTAAAAATATCGTTTGGGATTTCTTTTCGCACGCACAAAGTTGAACCAGATGGAATTTCCTGCTTCTGTAAAATCGCTTAATCATTGGCACAATTAACGAATGAAGCCAACATGTAAATAAAGGCTTGGTCTTGAAACAAAGGATTTCTCGAACTTGACTTCGCTTCAACTCCATCAAGACTCGGTCGTGACTTGGCTTCAATGTAAGACTCGATCAGGACTTGACTCTAATGCTCTTAAGACTCGATCCAGGCATGGCTTCGACCTCCTTACGACTTGCTCTTGACTCAGCCTTGGCTAGTCTTTGTCTTGGCCTTAACAATGCAGTGTAGACCATAGATACTTCGGTACAACGTCGGTAGCAACGTTCTTAAAACGTGACGGTACTTGTTTTTCGGCAGCGCTTGCAATTCTTCCGGAACTGAAGGGGGCAGCACATGCGCGGTCCACAAGTGGTAAAGAAGAAGAAGAACGCCTACAAGCACACGGGAGAAACTACAGAAGCTTAGCTTAGCAAGTTTAGCTCCGCCCCGACTCGTTGAGACGAAAGCTAGCGCCGGTTTCCGGTTTCCGACAAAGCGAGGAAACACCTGGAACTTGGTGAAGCACCTGAAAGGCGGTCCTATGTCATGTTTGTTTGATGCAGCTGGCATTGCAGCCGTGAAACCAGCTAACGTTATGCTCCATGTAATGTTAGCGAAAGCCGGTTATTTGTTAACGACGCTAACGCATTGCAGTGATATAAACTTCCTCCTAATGGGTCATAATAATTAAATCACATGGTCATGATATTAATACATCTTTCTGGCCTGCCACCATAGCAGTGCATTTAAACTAAAGCGTTCAGAGTATAAGGCAGTGTGTGTGTGTGTGTGTGTTCAGGAGTGCAACTTAGCACTTGTTATTAGCATTTAGCACTGTTCTATTAGTCAATGTCAGACAGTATTTGATAAATAAAATACCCCCCCCCTCAGCCAGAGGAGGACGTCCTCAGGAGTTTTTCCATTGTATTTATTTATTTATTTTTAAACCACACCGTGGTATCGACTTCGGCATCGAGTTCTTTTGGTGATATCGATACTGACTACTAGATTTGTGGTATCGTGACATCCCTAATAGACTACAGCTCTAGACAGGGGCTCGGTCATCTTATTTAATTTATTTACTTACATTTTTATTTATTATATATATATACCACAGTGACACCACAAACCGCCAGTGTCCATTGTTCTTATAGTTATCAGACTTTGATTTTAAAGGGTTTAATCCAAACGTCAAAAAATGTCAAATATATACATAAAATCCTATAAATAACGTCAACTTGGCCATCTAGAACATCTGAATAATCATCATAATATCTGAACAGCCGGAACATTTATTACATTTACTGACCCCTGCTTCAGAGTTTTGTATGAAATGTTAATGTCTCTAAATGGTCCTTCACTCAGACAGGACGTGACAGTGCTACAGTCATGATGTCTATTTGAATAAATGATGCAGGTGCACTGAATCCCCTTACTGTGATATCATCACATGGCTTTCACCGCACAAACCCAGGACGTGACTGCAGAAGATGTCAGATTTCTAAACAGCATTTCTTTCATCCAGAATGAATTAGAAATCACACCCAGAGCGCTGGAGAGACAGACAGAGAAACAGACAGACATTGAGAGAGGAAGAAACAGAGAGAGAGACAGGCAGACAGAGAGAAACAGAGAGACAGACAGGGAGAAACAGAGAGACAGACAAACAGAGAGAGAGAGAGAAGAAAGAGAGACAGACAGAGAGAGACAAACAGGCAGACAGAGAAACAGACAGACAAAGAGAAACAGAGACAGACAGGGAGAAACAGAGACAGACACAGAGAGACAAAGAGAGAGAGACAGACACAGAGAAAGAGAGACACAGACAGAGACAGACAGACAGACAGAGAGAGACACGCAGAGAGACACGCAAAGACAGACACAGACTGAGAGAGACACACACAGACAGACAGAGACACGCAGACAGACAGAGAGACAGACACAGACAGAGAGAGACAGACACAGAGAGAGAGACAGACACAGAGAGAGAGACAGACACAGAGAGAGAGACAGACACAGAGAGAGAGACAGACACAGAGAGAGAGACAGACACAGAGAGAGAGAGACACATACACACACAGAGACAAAGAGAGAGACAGACAGAGAGAGAGGAGACAGACAGACACAGAGAGAGAGACACAGACAGAGAGACACAAACAGACAGAGAGAGACAGAGAAAGAGAGAGAGAGACACAGACAGACAGAGAGACACAGACAGACAGAGAGACACAGACAGACAGAGAGACACAGACAGACACAGAGACAAAGAGAAAAACAGAGACAGACAAAGAGAGAGAGAGACAGAGAGAGACAGACGGACAAAGAGAGAGAGAGAGAGAGAGAGAGAGAGAGAGACAGACAGAGACACAGACAAACACAGACAGACAGAGAACAGAGAGAGAGACAAACAGAGAGAGAGACAAACAGAGAGAGACAAAAACAGAGAGAGACAAACAGAGAGAGAGACAAACAGAGAGAGAGAGACAGACAGAGAGAGAGACAAACAGAGAGAGAGAGAGACAAACAGAGAGAGAGAGAGACAGACAGAGAGAGACAGAGCGCTTTAACTGCGTTACTGACCGTGCACAGTAAACGGTTAGCTTAGCATCCTTCTAACAACAGGTGATGTGTTTACCCGTAAAGCCATGCTAGCTAGCTACCTAGCAATAACACCTCTTTGTTTCTCATTGATTTAGCCATCAAATACATCGAAATCCACCTAATAAGATCATAAGCTAACCTGATAACTCATAAAATAAACACCGCCACATTTTCACTACCTTTCTCGGCTGAATCTCCGACGAGCCTTCGGAGCGGACCCAAAGAATTGTGCGGAAGTGCCTCCGTGGGCGTCACCAAGCTTCCGCCATAGAGACGCCTTCGACACGCCCATCATAGGTCATGTCTCTACGCTCTGATTGGTCATTGTCCCTAGTCACGCCCAGTCGCGTTTCGCAATGGTAACCGGGGGAAATTCCTTCTCGCGGTAAAGTAAACAGCTGCGGTTCACTGATCAACGAGCCAATAGTGTGCGTCCTTTTCCGGATTATTAGCATATTTAAAGAGACTGTCTCAGTCGTCAGATCTGCCTTTTTCCGTTTTAATAGGATACTACTATTAAACTATATAATGGATATTTTATTTATTTATCGGAGTCATGATCCATGGAGCACTTAAATCACTAAATATTGAGCTTTAGATTAGATTTATAACTCTAATATGAACAAACTACCATTATTACCACTAATAATAGTAATAACAACAACAATAGCAATAATAATAATAATAATAATAATAATAATAATAATAATAATAATAATAATAATAATAATAATAATAATAATGTTTGTAGCTATACATCATTTTGAGAACCAAAGATATAAATATAAAAATTGTTTCAGTTCCTCATTTTCCCATGAGCAATTTTATTTCTAGAGGTGATTTGACCTGACCAACTCAAATACCTCAATTAAAAACCTCTCTGAATATCACTTTCTGAACACTGTGGTTTCAGTAGCATTAAATCTACACAGTGTGGATCTGATGCATGTTTGATGATGCATGTTCAGAGGACCCTGGAGAAAGCTGGATTAAGTAATTCCTCAGTAACTCCAATAAGGGATGTTTTTATTTGGCCAAGAAGCGTCGTTCCCAGGAAATTTCAGAAGTGACGTAAACGTGTAGAGCCCACTATTAGTCAATAGCAAATTATCTGAGAATTTGACAAGATTAAAAATACGAGCAGTAAAAAGAGCACACTATGATCATTATGTCGGGTTAGACGTGTCTTCGGGTTAGAAGTCGACAATGCACAGAACTCAAGAGATTAGACCGATTGATTAGTTTTTTCGTTTTTTTTACACATCCATGCCTGAACACATGCTTCAACATTAAATTTGTGGAAATTCCTCTGAAACTGTTCATCTTCCATGCTGAGTGTATAGCTGGTTTCTTAGTAATGATTCACCAATCCTAGTAAAAAATTACAGCACTACAGAAATTTTCTTGTTGCATTTTTTTTAACTGATTTCAAAAGAATGACTCTTACTAAAATAAATTAATTAATTAATTAATTACTTCATTTAAAAAAAGCCACATTCGTTGTACCCGTTTTGAAATGCTACGCCATTATTTTCACAAGAAATATATATATATATATATATATATATATATATATATATATGTATTTAGTTCTTTTTGTTTGATTTCTGAACAAAAGATCAACAGGTTAAACAATAAAGATCATTTTTCACAGTCTTCGTTGCTCATTGCTCATATTTAACAAGGGTGCCAATACTAGTGGATACAATACATATACACACACACACACA
>CM022764.1:24661051-24683551 GCA_012411365.1 Ameiurus melas | reverse complement strand
ACATTACTCTACTGACATTACAGTGTACACATTACAGCACTGACATTACAGTGCAGACATTACTCTACTGACATTACAGTGTACACATTACAGCACTGACATTACAGTGCAGACATTACTCTACTGACATTACAGTGTACACATTACAGCACTGACATTACAGTGCAGACATTACTCTACTGACATTACAGTGTACACATTACAGCACTGACATTACAGTGCAGACATTACTCTACTGACATTACAGTGTACACATTACAGTGCAGACATTACTCTACTGACATTACAGTGTACACATTACAGCAGTGACATTACAGTACTGGCATTACAGTGCAGACATTACTCTACTGACATTACAGTGTACACATTACAGTGCAGACATTACTCTACTGACATTACAGTGTACACATTACAGCAGTGACATTACAGTACTGGCATTACAGTGCAGACATTACAGTGTGCACATTACAGTACTGACATTACAGTACTTACATTACATAGCAGACATTACAGTGTAGACATTACGGCACTGACATTACAGTACTGACATTACAGTACTTTCATTACATAGCAGACATTACAGTGTAGACATTACAGCACTGACATTACAGAGCAGACATTACAGTACTGACATTACAAAGCAGACATCACAGTACTGACATTACAGTGTAGACATTACAGCACTGACATTACAGAGCAGACATTACAGTACTGACATTACAAAGCAGACATCACAGTACTGACATTACAGAGCAGACATCACAGTACTGACATTACAGAGCAGACATTACAGTACTGACTGGTACCCTGTCCAGGTTGTACCCCGCCTTGTGCCCGATGCTCCCTGGGATAGGCTCCAGGTTCCCCGTGACCCTGAAAAAGATAAAGCGGTAGAAGATGGATGGATGGATGGATGGATGGACATTACAGTACTGACATTACAATGCAGATATAACAGTACTGACATTACAATGCAGACATTACAACGCAGACATTACAGTACAATGCAGGCATTACATCACAGACATTACAGCGCAGACATTACAGTATTGATATTACAGAGCAATCATTACAGAGCAGACTTTACAGTACTGACATTGCAGTGCAGACATTACAGTACAGACATTACAGAGCAGAGGTACAGACATTACAGTATAATGTCTTAACAATACTGACACTCGACCACAAGGAAACTTCACAGTTCTAATGCTGAATAATTTAAGATGTTTCCATTATGTTTAGAACAAAAGATGAATTGCAGCAGGGAATTTCCTCAGGTTAAAGCACCTCATTCTGCTTCCTCTCTGTCAGGTGCGAATGTAGATAGAGGTGGTGATAGAAGAGAATGTAATGGTAAACACATTGCATATGGGGAAACAAAGATTGTACCGTACAGACATTAAATATGAAAGTATTTGAAGTTATAGTAGTACAGTAATATACAGATATATTAGTACGGTCTAGATGTAAGGAAGTGCAGACATTACACACAAATACGTCAGATAGAAAAGTCCAGACGTTACAGTGCAGTTATTAGCTTCGTCATTAGTTATAAGCCTGTGGCTCGTCATAAAAATGTTTTATATGACGATTTAGCTTTGTACAACTTTCCCCTTCTGCAAAAATCCATGCAAATGACTCTTTACACCAATTCACAATGAGCACACACACACACATACACACACACACACACAAGAGCAAACAAGCAAAGTGTGTAGGGAGCCTCTTTTTTTTTTTTCAAGGGTCAGGAACATTAAATATTATTAAATATTACGAATAGTGATGTTATTGCTCTGAAATGCTCTGTGATAGCATAGACCTTTATTTAGTCACGTTTATTAAGTGCAACACTGCACTCACAAGCTTAGCACTGACATAGTAATGGTCCGTCAATAATGAAAAACGTGAGAAAATGTCGAACAGCGCTGATTCTCAACCACAAGGAACTTTCACACAGTGATCATGTTGGATAATTTGAGATTTCGGCATTACATATATGGGGGGTGGTGGTGGTGATGAATGGCAGCAGGGAATTTCCTCGGGTCAAAGCATCTCCTTCTGCTTCCTCTCTGTCAGGTGCGAATGTAAATAGAGGTAGTGATTGAAGAGGATTGCTCTGCTTATCTCGGCCGTGAGTGCAGGCAGACACAAATCCCCATTGATAAGTTGTGTGTGTGTACTATATTTCAGTCAAGGTAAAATGGAGATTAGCACAAAATCTAAACTAATGCTTTTCACTTTACACTTGTTAGCATAAAATTGCAACATGAGAGATTTTCACAGTGACTGAACTTCCCAAATGATGCAGCTTGGAAATAATGATTTCACAACACATATTGTTATTAGAGGCTAATCTAAGTATTATAGCTAATCCACAGCACAATAGTACGTGGACGCCTGACCATCACACCCATGGTTGTTCTTCCCCAAACGGTCTGCACAATTGTACAGAATGTCTTTGTGTACTGTAGCTTTACAATTTCCCTTCACTGGAAATAAGAGGCCCAAACCTGTTCCAACATGACGATGTCCCTGTGCTCCATGACGCCCTCGACCCCACTGAACACCTTTGAGATGAACTGGAACTGGAGTCTCCTCACACAACATGGCTGAATGATCACACTCCCCAACAGCCACGCTCCAGAATCTAGTGGAAAGCCTTCCCAGAAGAGTGGAGCTTATTATAACAACAAGGACAGGACTACATTTGGAATGCGATGTTCAACAAACACATACGGGTGTGATGTCCAGGTGTCCACAAACTTCTGGCTTTATAGTGTATTTTATTGGACATATTTCCAAAATTTGATGCTTTAAATAGGCCGGTCATTTGGTTGGGTGTCAGTGTTGGGCCACCATAATCTTTGTCAATTGGGCCACCAGGGATGACACTTTCACTCACCTTTAATTCCGCTTGGTTAACACTGGCCCAATGTCAGCCATTCAGTTACTGTAGGTCATGGTGGGGGTGATGACGTCATTTTGTTGTTGGGTACATGCTACATTGCTCTCTCTCTCTCTCTCTCTCTGTCTCTGGCATCAGCCTCTACGTGTGCTACAAGTACCCTCCTCCCTCCCAGCACCACTATATAGATCTGCTACGGGGAGGTTTCTCCTTCTGTACCCTTTGCAGCAGTACCATGCTTCTCTACATCTCTACGTATTCATCTCTCTTTCTCTATCAGAGCAACTGCAATTCATACTCGCTCAATAGCAGCAGCCGAAGCCACGTAGCAGGGCTATACGCCAAGACCAAACCTCCTTACACTCCATTCATATCAATAAAAGCTGTTGATCTCATTCGGAGAGTTGCCGTGGCTGAAATGTATTTTTAAATTGTGGCATTCCCAGGAAAGACCAGGCGACATTTCTTCAATCTTTTAACTGTCAGGTGTCTAGCCTCGGATTCCTGTTCTGTGGTCTTCTGCCGTTATCGCCCAACCGCCTCAACGGCCGAACGTATCGCGTGTTCTGAAAATTGAAAGCATAATGTATATATACTGTATATTGATGGTATTACGGTAGGGTCTTATTTTAACATTACAGTTAAATATATATAATAATAATAATAATAATAAAATAAATAAACGTGTTACATCGAATGAAATACCCATATCTTTGTATTTAAAGGTTTCTTCACTGTCCACTCTCACCTGCTAATGTGACTGTGATGGAGTTCATTATTAAAAGTGGTTTATGAAGCAGTTTCTGTAAGCCGAGACTGGTCTGTTGAAATTAGAACTGTAAAACAAATATATATCACGTGCTACAAATGTCTAATTAGGCTGACTCAGATCGGCCTTTTCCAGGTTCGATTCTTACTTAGATTTTACAAGTCTAGAGTCTTTAACTTGCAGATAGAAACGTATAAGCTTTCAGTTAGCAAAATTATACCGCTTTGAAATAGTTAAGAGGCCGAAATCCATACACACACGGTACTGTGCAAAAGTTTTAGTCACGTGTCATGAAATTCCGTGAAGTGAAAACGCTTTCAAACAAAACGAAATGAAATATGTTTAAATATGAAAAATACCCGGGAATAGACAGAGAGTAAACAACTGAATCAAATCACTGTTTGGTGTGACTGGATTCGCCTGTAAAATTGATCTATTTCTTACAATGTCTATTTACTCCTTTTGTTTAATGGCGTACACAAATCATTTTTTCTTTATCTAAAAGAAATAAATAAAATTCTTTAGAGACATAAGGTTTTAGGATGTAGATGACGTAAAAGAAAAATCAAAGGCAAAATTTATTTCTAGCAAAAAGCTACGTTTCTACACAGTACTGTGTGTACACGCATGCACACATATGTATATACAGTTTATGTGTGTGTAGCTCTACTTGTCAGCATAAAATTCCCACATGAATGTTAATAGCGATTCCAATGTGAGCCATTTACAATATGTGGCACTAAAATGCCAGATCCAAATTTGACATACCGTACAGTGCGTACTGTATGTGTTGATGCCTCACTACGGAAATGAGGTAAACGTATATTTCACGTTACGTAGCTTTATGTGGCCTTGTCAGTGGTCATTAAACAAAAGAACGAAACTTGACAGCAGTAGGAGCAAGGTTTTCTTTTTTATTAATTTCATCGTTCACTTTAGTGAAACGTTGTTCTGAGCGTGATTACTTAAAAGCACTGGTGGATGGGGTAATTACACGTCAACTCCATCTTCACAAGAAGCCGGAGAATCTCATGAAATCCACACACGAAAGAGTAAAACTGTAAAAAAAAAAAAAAAAATTATAATAAAAACGCTTCACAAGACACAGCGAATACGGCAGGGTGGGGCTCGGGAGTAACGCAGGTCAAAGGTCATCATTTGGCATAACTGTGGCGACGGCAATTGCAGCACATCAGGTTAGGTGATAGAGGATGGGATCATGGCGTAGCGTCTGCTGGCTCGACACGACTCAGACTCCTAATCCTCACCACCGCAGAGGATTAGCAAGGTTTTACGGTAATCTCCTGACGTGTCTCCCTGGAAACACAACATTAGTTCAGTAAAGTAGTTTAAAAAAAAAAAGTTTTGAATTTAGCTGTTAAAGTTGTTAATGTACAGGTGAGGCCTGTAAAGAAAAAACAGCTTTATAATGTTTTCATTCATATACAGATAGTATACATACATACATATATATATATATATATATATATATTTTTTTTTTTTTTTTTTTTTTCTTTACGCAATTATTAGTTTGGCAAATAAAATACAATGTACAACATTCATTTTCCAGAATTTTTCCACAAAATCTGCACATGATTATATAGTTTCATTTTTGACATTTTGTTGTTGTTGTTGTTGTTGTTTTATTGTAAATTGCTGATTTCAAGCGAGCATATGAATATTTGAGTATCTATTTCTCTAGAAAGGAAACATTGTGCACATATGAATTTTCACAAAATTGAACATTCTCACAGAATATTTTAAATGAGAATAATCAATCAATCATACAATCAATCAATCAAACAAACAAACAAACAAATAATACATAATAATGTATGTGAACGTTCCCAGTCCTCCAGGCCATTTTAAAAAACATCTAGTAACAGTAATTCAGGGTTGCTTGCTGTTAGAATAATGTTAATAATCATGTTCTCGGTCATTTCTAAGTGAGAATGGAGACCTACAGTACAGTCTGTACACCCTTTAAACAAAATGTCACTTATAAAACGGTCAACTTGTGTTAAATCTTTGTTAAATATAGGTGTGCAATAATTATTGACACCCCCAATGAATTCATATGAGAAAAATATACTTCAAGTATATTCCCATTGATATTTTACATTTTTTTGTGCACCTGGGGGACTAAGAACAGGAAATTGTTCAACCATGACTTCTTGTTTCACAGGGGTATAAATATGAGGTAACACATAAACCAAATTCCCTTATTCATTCATAACAATGGGTTAGAGTGAGGAATGTAGCTGTGATGTGCAGCAAAAGGTTGTTGAGCTTCACACAATGGGAAGTGTCTATAAGAAAATAGCACAATTATTGAAAATGCCCATCTCGACCATCAGGGCAATAATTAAGAAGTTCCAGTCAACTGGAAATGTTATGAATCGACCTGGAATTGGACGTTTGTCTGTATCGTCTCAACACACTGTGAAGAGGACGGTTCGAGTGGATAAAAATCTCCAAGGATCACAGCTGGAGAATTGCAGAAGTTAGTTGTGTCTTGGGGTCAGAAAGTCTCCAAATCTACAATCTGAAGTGTCCTACGTCACCACAAGGTGTTTGGAAGGGTTTCAAGACAAAGGTCTCTACTCTCATCCAAAAACAACTTCGAGCATCTTCAGTTTCAGACACTACTGGAACTTCAAATGGGATCAGGTTCAATGGTCAGATGAAACCAAAATAGAGCTTTTTGGTAATAAACACCAGAGGAGGTTTTGGAGCACACAGAGAGGTAGCCATGTGGAAAAGTACCTCATGCCCACGGTTAAATATGGAGGGGGATCTTTAATGTTTTGGGGCTGTTTTTTTTACTAACCAGAAGTATAAGCCGCTTCCTATGCTATGATGTCATAGCACGTAATGCGACGGCGCTAGCTTTAGCCTAATACCCAGAATCACCGTACGTGACTTTCTTTTCTCTCAATGACCATCAGACGGAGGCGAAATCGTCAAGTGAAAAAAAGCAGAAAAAAATAAAGCGGAGTTTGTGTAGCACGAGCACGACAGTGATGCTGTCGCGAGCTGCTTGACAGGTTTGGTTTCATTTAAGTTTACTGATATTATATGCTGTATCAGTGTAAATGAGGTTCTTAATTTGCGTTGCTCCTCACGTTCGGTGTAGACAGTGTAGAAAAATATTTATGCATTTTTTTTATGGGACTGAATTGAACTACGGTCCTAAATTAATAAGATATATATTCTGATGTGTGTGTGTTTGTGTGTGTGTGTGTGTGTGTTGGGTTCTTTTCAGTCTTAAATAATTAGACAAACAGTTGTGTAAAGTTTTAGTCTGCAGTTTATATTTGCAACACTCAGTTTGTGGATATAATTTTAAATAAACGAAAAAATGGCACTGAAGGTTTGCCCCGCCCCATCCGATTAATCGATTAATCGAAAAAAAAATTTTTTAGAATTAAAATAAAATAAATAATCGGATAACTAATCGTTTATGAAAGCAATCGTTAGTTGCAGCCCTAATAACAATCAAAACAAAAATGTTTTACTGACCACAAAATCAAGGTCCTGCCATGGCCATCCCAGTCAGCTCATTTTAAAGATATTTCTTACATAGATTTTCTAATTCTAGGGGCTTGAACTTGAATTTCATGAAGTTTAACCAAAAATGATAAAACAATGGTTGGCAGTTTAGAGTAATCTAGCACCTCAGTGTACTGTATGTATAGTGGGTATAAAAAGTCTACACATCCTGTGATGTGTAGATCACACAATCCCAACCCCCACCCACCCCTGACTGCCGAAGCCATGGTCCACAAAGAGCTTACAAAGCAGGTACAGGATCTGATTATCGATTGGTCATGATCAGGAGAGGGGTACAAAAGAATTTCCAAATCATTAGATGTACCATGGAACACTGTCAACATTCATGAGCATTTTCGCAAGGAAGAGTGGAATAAAACGGCTGCATCAAGATGTACTGACACTTACCCAAAAACACAGAGTGCTGTATTCCAGACAAAAGAAGCTTTAACAAAGTATTATTTAAAGGATGTGAACACTTATTTTACTAAAATGCTTGTTTGTTTTTCACCTGAATCGTCTTGGTTGCCATATAACCTTCATCTCATCCCTTTGCTAGCGTACATTTTGAGTCACAACATCTTATTGAAAAATGTGTGGAACTTAATTCAGCCGTACTGAGTCATCTCTACCACTCGGGTTAGGTATGTTATGTTAAGAAAACATTCACTAAATGTCTCTTGTGCCTTGAAATTGTGAAGCCTTTTCAGTTTGCCTCCTTACAGGAAGTTAGCAACAACAAATTCACTCCAGACATCCGCCCCTGGGTTTTATTTGTTTTTGGTATTTGGTAAACGTATTTATACTTTTACTAGGAAGTGAGTTATGCACATATAACTACAGTGGTGTGAAAAAGTGTTTGCCCCCTTCCTCATTTCCTGTTCCTTTGCATGTTTGTCACACTTAAGTGTTTTGGAACATCAAACCAATTTAAACAATAGTCAAGGACAACACAAGTAAACACAAAATGCAATTTGTAAATGAAGGTGTTTATTATTAAAGGTGAAAAAAATCCAAACCATCATGGCCCTGTGTGAAAAAGTGATTGCCCCCCTTGTAAAAACATACTATAACTGTGGTTGTCCACACCTGAGTTCAATTTCTCTAGCCACACCCAGGCCTGATTATTGCCACACCTGTTCACAATCAAGGCATCACTTAAATAGGAGGCGCTTGACACAGTAAGGTCCACCAGAAGATCCTTAAAAGCTACACATCATGCCAAGACCCAAAGAAATTCAGGAACAATTGAGAAGGAAAGTAATATGAGATCTATCAGTCTGGAAAGGGTTATAAAGCCATTTCCAAAGCTTTGGGAATCCGCGAACCACAGTGAGAGCCATTATCCACAAATGGCGAAGACATGGAACAGTGGTGAACCTTCCCAGGGGTGGCCGGCCCCCCAAAATTACCCCCAAGCGCACAGCGACGACTCATCCAAGAGGTCACAAAAGACCCCACAACAACGTCAAAGAACTGCACGCCTCACTTGCCTCAGTTAAGGTCAGCGTTCATGCCTCCACCATCAGGAAAAGACTGGGCAAAAATTGGCCTGCATGGCAGAGTTCCAAGGAGGAAACCACTGCTGAGCAAAAAGAACATCAAAGCTCGTCTCAATTTCTCCACAACACATCTTGATGATCCCCAAGACTTTTGGGACAACATTCTGTGGACCGATGAGACAAAAGTGGAACTCTTTGGAAGGTGTGTGTCCAAGTATATCTGGCGTAGAAGGAACACTGCATTTCATAAAAAGAACATTATACCAACAGTAAAATATGGTGGTGGTAGTGTGATGGTCTGGGGCTGTTTTGCTGCTTCAGGACCTGGAAGACTTGCCGTGATAAAAGGAACTATGAATTCTGCTGTCTACCAAGAGATCCTGAAGGAGAATGTCCGACCATCTGTTCGTGTACTCAAGCTGAAACGAACTTGGGTTCTGCAGCAGGACAATGATCAGGACACACCAGCAAGTCCACCACCGAATGGCTGAAGAAAAACAAAATGAAGACTTTGGAGTGGCCTAGCCAAAGTCCTGACCTGAATCCTATTGAGATGTTGTGGTATGACCTTAAAAAGGCCGTTCATGCTCGAAAACCCTCTAATGTAACTGAATTAGGACAATTCTGCAAAGATGAGTGGGGCCAAAATTCCTCCAGGACGCTGTAAAAGCCTCATTGCACGTTATCGCAAACCGCTTGGTTGCAGTTGTTGCTGCTAAGGGTGGCCCAACCAGTTATTAGGTTTAGGGGGCAATCACCTTTTCACACAGGGCCATGATGGTTTGGATTTTTTCACCTTTAATAATAAACACCTTCATTTACAAATTGCATTTTGTGTTTACTTGTGTTGTCCTTGACTATTGTTTAAATTGGTTTGATGGTTCGAAACACTTAAGTGTGACAAACAAGCAAAGGAACAGGAAATGAGGAAGGGGCAAACACTTTTTTACACCACTGTAACTATAACACATTCAACCATAAAGTCACTTGATGCCACTTAGATCCCAAAGAGAGAACATGAAGGATTTAGTACACTAGCCACCGGTTTCATTAATACATAAGTCACTACACTTAAAAAAAAAAAAAAAAAAAAAAACACTGGGGTCTGTTAAAATAAATAAATAAATAAATAAACTTTGCTTGTTGTTATTATTGCCACTTCTAAAAAATAAAATAAAAAATGCAAAGAAAACTATTTTCCATTGCTTTTTTTCTTGATGAGGTTATTACACGTGAAAATCTGGCAAAAACGATTCGGAAAATGATTTATCGTTTAAAAAAAAAAGGAACGTTTCAAGTTCAAGGAAACATACGGCGTAATTACGGTCTTGTTATTTGTTCAATTACCGTCAAATTAGAGTCTATTCACTATGTAAAAAATATACAGCATGTACTGCTACATCGCTGGAGCTACGTGAAATGAAAATGTCTAACAATCACATAACTAGCTGTGGCAGGGTACAATAAACATTCTATTAAAAGATTGCTAGTTCTAATCCTTCACGTTATCTCTTTGGGATCTAAGTGGCGTCAAGTGACTTTATGGTTGAATGTGTTATAGTTAGTTATATGTGCACCTTAATATAAAGTGTTAGCTATTGAATGTATAGAATACTGGAAGTAAAGATACAACGCAAAAAAATAAAAAATAAATAAAGAAAGCAAGATGCAATGACTGCAGTAAAAATCTACGTAGTGTGACTTCTCACCCTGGTTTAAAAAAAAAAAAAAAAAATGGACCGTAAGTCATAACACAGCCTTTGTTTTGTCTCTCCAGGGAAGTTTTGTCTGCATGTAAACACACAGGCGTGTAGCAGCTGCGAAACACACAGTCCCTGCACCATCTGCCAACTGAAGACGTATATATACAAACGTTTTTGCTTTTTTCGTTTTGTTTTTTTTTGTCAAAAGATGTCTGTGACATTCATGGGACTAGACAGGATCAAACCGGTTCCGCAGCGCTTCGCTCGGACACTCTTTTGCACGGTTTCAAACCCCTATCAGTCAGAAACCCATTTTAAACGCAGGTTATTATTTATCTTCAAAGGGAGTTTTGATGGTGGAGCCGGTGTAGACCTGTTAGAGCGCACTTCCTGTCTCGGCGCTCTGCACCAATCCGACGCTGCACGCTGAGGAAGTTGAACGCACTGGGGAAATTCCTAAACAGCTGAGCCGAGCACACACACCGCAGAAACCTGCTGTGCTCTCCGTTCCACCCTCTGCTTCAACCCCAAAGAGGATGTGCAACGTTCACACATGCACAGAACAGGACGTCTTGCACACAAGTCCTTCATTCATACATACACAACACATACACACACACACACACACACACACACAGAGAGAGACACACAATGCTGAAGAACAGGGACACTTACAACCATCGTTTCTACCTGGATGAATTCGTGCAGCGAGGCATCGTGAGTGTCCTTGAACTCTTTGCGGATGTTGAAGAGGTCGATCTCGGAGCGAGACACCATGATGCGGATGAGGGCTCGGTCGTCCGTTCCTAGGCCCTGCAGACACAGAAACAACATGGTCGCACATTTATTTTATGATGTGAATCTAAGGAAACACATTGAGGTTAAAGGCTTGTTTATAACATGCCGAGTTAATACCGAAGACCACATAATCCACATACACGACATGACCTTTAGTGGCTTGAAATGCAACATCCTGTGTAGCCTTGAGGGCAATTAAAATATTCCGTACCAGCTAAGTAGCATGTGTATTAATATCACAATAAACATCCTTGCGGTGTGTGAGGCCAATTTCACATGTTCAAAATTATAGCGCCTTAGAGATCTACCGTCGTGATTAAGAGTTACAAGTTTGTACTTGAAATCTGATTGTTGTATTAGATTTCTGATGGCTGTATTAGATGTAATATACAAATCAGCTCAGAATACTTAAGCAACTTCCTGAGCTGTTCCTCATTCCCAGATTGCTGTGACATGATGCATTGGAAGGCTTTTGGTTGGCATGACATGATGTTTAGGCCATACATTTGAGTTATAATGTAAAGTTTTAGACAGTTTTACCATCATATAATTTATGACGCAATGCATGTGAAGGGTTTTGGTTATAATGTAATATAATGAGTAGGGAGGGGATTCGATCACAACAGAATGCATTGGAAGGGTTTTGGTAATGATGTTATGAAGGGATTCCCAAACGTTTTGGTCAATCGACCCCGAATGGGCATTATGAACATTCTGGGACCCCAAACTTTCTTTGACCCCAAGGTTCCAGCGAAATTTGAACATTTTATTTTGTCAGTAACATACAGTAGGCGTAACATAACTGATCAAAAGCCAAAGGAATATTCCTTGCACTGGCTTATAATGGATTGAGAGCGTTTTGGTTGTAATATAATGGATTGGGAACATTTTGGATCTAATATAATGGATTGGGAACATTTTGGATCTGATATAATGGATTGGGAACATTTTGGATCTAATATAATGGATTGGGAACATTTTGGATCTAATATAATGGATTGGGAACATTTTGGATCTAATATAATGGATTGGGAGCGTTTTGGATCTAATATAATGAATTGGGAACATTTTGGATCTAATATAATGGATTGGGAGCGTTTTGGATCTAATATAATGGATTGGGAGCGTTTTGGATCTAATATAATGGATTGGGAGCGTTTTGGATCTAATATAATGAATTTGGAACATTTTGGATCTAATATAATGGATTGGGAATATTTTGGATCTAATATAATGATTGGGAACATTTGATTAATATAATAATTGGAACATTTTGATCTAATATAATGATTGGGAGTGTTTTGGATCTAATATAATGATTGGAATATTTTGGATCTAATATAATGGATTGGGAACATTTTGGATCTAATATAATGAATTGGGAACATTTTGGATCTAATATAATGGATTGGGAGCGTTTTGGATCTAATATAATGGATTGGGAATATTTTGGATCTAATATAATGGATTGGGAACATTTTGGATCTAATATAATGAATTGGGAACATTTTGGATCTAATATAATGGATTGGGAGCGTTTTGGATCTAATATAATGAATTGGGAACATTTTGGATCTAATATAATGGATTGGGAGCGTTTTGGATCTAATATAATGGATTGGGAGCGTTTTGGATCTAATATAATGTATTGGGAGCGTTTTGGTTCCTAAACATTCTAATCAATCTAGACTGTCTTTCTCAAAGCACTGCAGCACAAAAATCATCATTAAATGGTCAATACATTGGTTAAACAATGTGTTTTAGCTTGGGAAGCATTAAACAGCAGCCCAATGGGCCTATTCAGAACTTGAACTCCATGACTCATACCAGTCTGACTCATACTAGTCAGACTAGATGGTCTGACATCAGTAACATTGTCACTCCTGTATAATCACCAAAAGTGACTCTTGCAAATTTGTCAGCTTTAGAGGAGATAATATACCACTAGGCCTTGACTGAAATGAAAGGTTTGGTATGATTACAGTGACCCTGGTCGTACCTTCATGGCTTTGTACAGACAGTCTGCAAGGTAAGATGGCTGGTTCTTCACGCTCTGCACTAAAGGAAGGAAAGACAGCAATGTTGCAAAATACTGACTTAGCTGAAGAACAAACCAGCTGCTTTTTATTCAATAGTCCAAGGTTTTGCACGAAGATTCTTACCAATAGCAAGCATGGCATTTTTCACGTCCCCAGACATCTCCTTCTTAATGATCTGCTCAATGTCCTTGTTGGAGCACTTGACGAATTCCTGGAACACTGTGGAGGAAAGACCAGGAATGAACCGTGTTGAGAGCAGGGCGCAAATTATACCCTCTCAGGGTCGTATTCAGAGTTGGTGACTTCAAAAGAGTTAGATTATTAATTACAGAGGGAAAGTTACTCATATTCAGAGTCGAGTTACGCACATTATGCACAGTCAAATTTTCTGTGCTCACCCATTCATTCTGTGTACTAAAACTTGAGATCCCCAAACACAGACTTTTCAACCGAGTGTCTGTTCTCCTTTAATACCGCGAACACTAGATATTTTGTGGATAAAAAGCACTACCTTTTCTCAGGTGAGGGAAACTCCTTGTGCACAGGATGCCCATGAACTTATCAATCCTCTCATCAGAGTCAGCAATGCACGCATCTGCCAAAGCCTGAAAAAAGGAAAGAGGTGTTGTTCTGACACATGACCCGCTTTTCTGAAGTGGATTGCTCAAAAATTCTCACCTTGCTAATAATACATAAAGGAAAGCTCTATTAGAATCCTTTCGGCATCATATAAATAGATCCCACTAGAATTTACCCATCATGCACGATGACGTTCACGTTCTAATAAGCGCTGCCTTTAAGGAAGCCTTAACATCAACTTGCTTCCCTTTTTTCAGCTAAACTTAGAAGTATGACATCAGTTGGACCCAAAATTAACTCCGCCGGTTTCGAAACACATATCCGTGGTGTTTTCCAAACACAATCTACCCCACAACATGCTAACACAAACTAATGTCTGTGATATCGGTCATGTCCCACTCACTTGGGAATCTTCCAAAACCTTGGCCATGTCAGCTGGACCTTCTTCACGAGCTCCCTGCATACACACGGGGTGTAATCGATGAATCACAGAGAACAATTCAAAAACGTTTACCTTGTGCGCGTGTGCGAGCTAACAGCTAACCTAACCTGCGCCAGGGAAACCAGGATGCGACTGAAGTGTCCCGAAGTGTCCGAGTGAATGTCGTCTTCCAGACTCTTCTTAAAGGCTGCGGTGGGAAACCAGGGGTGAAATGCAAACACTTTCTGCTTTCTGAAATGTAAATGCTCATAAACAGCATTTTAAGGTCGGTATGAGCTTCGGCAGACTCTCCACCCTCTCTAAAGATCATTTTAATGATAATAGTAAGAAGAAGAAGAAGAGGAGAAAACGGGTTTTTTTTATTTGGTTCACAAGATCAATAAGTTTCGTTAGTGAAAATGTCTAGACTTTGGATTTAACATTAGAATGCGTTAACATAGAATATGAGAAGAATGCAATCACATGCTACTGGTGCCTTGTGCTTTAATACTGTTTTTAACACACATCTGATTGACGTTTCCTCTTACGGGAATCCCCGCCACCATCTTACACCATCTTACTTTATCAGCGCAAGTGAAGTGTGGTAAATGAGGGCTCATAAGACAGAGTCAAAATATCCCCAATATCCCCAAGAGTGCATTGCAATCTGATGAATTTCTTAAATCAATAAAATATTTCAAATCCACCTCCCTATAATCCCTGACAATACTTCCACTTATAAAGAGCTTTTGCATAATGCACATTCGGGCATTTGTTTATTTATTTATTTATTTGTTTATTTATTTATTTGTTTGTTTATTTATTTATTTATTTATTTTACCTTTGGCTAATTTTAAGATTTTAAGATTGATATCAAACGAATACGAAATTATCATAAGTATTTGATAGGTTCTCAAACACTGAAGATTAAAAAAAAAAAAAAAAGTTAAATAATAAATAACACTTCTGCAATTATCTAAAAACATACTGTAGGCTGCTGTGAGAAAGATTTGCATTAACATTTCCATAATGTTTGTTTTGGTCTAACTAGGAACGTTGTGCTTGTAATTTGTGTGTTTTTAGAACATTGCAGAAACGTTATTCCTATAACGTTATAGACATTCAAAGAATGTAACGTTCATCTAACATTCAAATACTTTCGAGATTGATACCAATGTTATTGCAACGTTACTGCAAAGTTCTCAAAAGGTTTGCTTGATCATATTATTTTGCACACACAAGATTGCCAGGTAGACAAAATGCAACATTGTGAAAATTCTCATTTCAATTCACACTAGAAATATCTCGCAGTAACGTTGTAGGAACGTACATAAACGTTATGTAAGAAACGTTCACCCTGAAAACATTGACGCAGACCAATGTGTAAAGGCAGTGTCAAATATTTCGTTCCGTAGCGCGGTCGTGGATGTAACGATGATGGATGAGTGGAGATAGAAGGGAAGTGGGAACATGACATAATGTTAGTGGATAATATTCTCTTTTTATGTCAGGTTATGGATCAACATCATTTTGTCTTTTTAAACTAAAGCACATAAAGAAATGGCAGTAGCTGCATTCTTACTATAAGAAGTTGTTAGGTAATACTGAAATGCTGACACCTAGTTAGCTAACATTGTGCTAGCTATCAGTTTGACAAAAGTCTTTGAGCTTTGTGGTAGATATTACTGTACATATTCTACATGTTGGTGTCTTCATGTAAATGTAGAAAATGTACATTTCATTTGAAACATTCTCCCAGCTAATATATATAATATATATATATATATATATAGAGAGAGAGAGAGAGAGAGAGAGAGAAGAGAGATAGTGAGAGAGAGAGAGAGAAGAGAGAGAGATGTAACGGAGGTTTGGAGTCATAGGGTATACACCGGAAAAGTGTTTTTTTCCACCTCCAGACAGTCATAAAATCCAACCGGCCTTTGCTTCGCTTCAACATCATTCATATAAGAGCAGACGATTTGTGATTGTCAAAGAAACGGGTAGGGATTGGATTGGATATTTTAAACATATTAATACGTGAAGCTAAAACGCACATAAGTCATGACATTTAGACTTAAAATGAGCAACTCAAAACAATTCAATTGTATTTTATTTATAGAGCGCTTTTAACAATGGACATCGTCACAAAGCAGCGTCACAGAAATACAGTAAATAAAATTTCGGATATAAATTTTACATTTAGGAATTTATCCCTAAGTGGAAGTATTTAGTATAACTAATTTTTTGTTATTTTTTGGGGGGGGGGGGTTCATGGAAATGGGCCTAAGTGTGAATGTAAGAATTCATTCTCGATTCTACTCAGGTAAAGTACAAATTGTGAAAATGTATAATTATGTATACAGTAGTAACAGTGTACAGTCGGAAGTATAGTAGGAAAGTACAGTTACATAACTACTTTCTACCCCACAGACGAGAGGTGCAGCTTGTGTATTACGTGATATATATATGATAGTTTATAATGTATCGATAATAATGTATTGTCAGTGTTTAATCTTACACGTGTAGATTTGTTTACTTTTACTCTTATTGGTGATATTCCTTTGATTTAAAGCATATATATATATATATATATATTTGTGTGAGGTTTCGGACGCTCTATACCATAAACCAGCTTGGATCAAAGAATTCAGCTGGGTTTTTTTCTAATCCTAACCCCCAGCAGGGACCGCATCGACATGAAACAGCTGGTGTGACTTCGCCGCTTTATTCCACTAGCTAATGTCAACGTAATGTGATTTAAAGGGAAAACTCCACCATGAAACACAGTAAATGTGTTAATATAAAAGATTTTGCGTTGAATGATTCTGGTGCTGATGTGTTGGTTGGTGCTCGTGTGAGAAGTTAGAGGTTGTGTGTTGCTCTGACGTCGCAGGAGGACATCGTCAACGCTAGTGCCGCTCCAACGGCATATTTAATAGCAGAAAACAAACTTCCGATGACTTTTTTTTTTCCAGCTTTATCATTTAGCTTTGTCCTGAAAGTGGCCACTCATACACGTCACTAGATGATACCCATCATTTCCTGATTCATAAAGGGAAGTGGACAGGGGTGTGTTCAAGACCGTAATGCCTCAGAGCTGTGAGGAGTTAGAAGTGTGTGATGCTGCCCCCTGGAGGATGTTACTAATGTAACACATTATTTATATGACGACGCAAACGAGCACTTGGTAAGCACTGAGCCCTCTATAGCACACACACACACACACACACCAGTTGTCTGGTCCTGGTCTTAAGCAGAAGTTCCACCAATTTCTCCTCAGCCTTCATGTCTCACCTTTTCGATACGCAGCACACATGGCATTGAGCTCCTGATTGTTCCTCGTCACCAGGATCTCAATTAAGGCTTGCTCATCTGTTCCAGCACCCTAAACACACACACACACACACACACACACACAAGCAGGATCATTACACTTATATCCATTCTTGTTTTCAAGCTCCCTGTGCATTGTGTAGTATTTTATTCATCCTTGTTTTATGAATCGTTCAAGTTTGTTGCTGTCTGTCTGTTCTCTGCAACGGACGCAGACTATGACTGATTCTTAGATCAACAAAGCAGACGTTGAGCGTCACACGCCATACTAAACACCTTACCTTACACCTTTAAAGTTAAAAGCACATGATAACAGTTCAAAATTGCTGAGACGGAAAGAATTTCTTATATGACAGAAAATGAAGGGAGTCTTGGGGGTGGAAAAACTTCCTATTTCTAGCCAACGTAGGGTCGGAGCTGTCTGTTCTATTAGGAAATGCATAAGGCAGGGGACTCTGCCGTACCTCCATGGCCTTCTTCATCATTTTGGCGTCGAACTCGGCCGGAGTCATCATCAGGCCCATGATGAGACGGCACAGGTTCTTGGAAAGCTCCGACTTCAGGTCTGCCATGAGGTCCTGCAGAGAGCCGGAGATAATAATCAGCACGTCAGAACACGGCAGTCACACGGCATGAGGACAGATGCTGCAGTGAAGAGGACGACTCACCCGGCCCAGCAGAGACTTGAACACGTGCCTGATCTCCTGCCTCTGAGCGTTGCTCCTCTTGGTAACGATGTTAATGATGGTGTCCTCGTCGGTTCCTGAACAAACACACAGGAGTGTGAGGGATTGCTTCGGAAGTTAGGAGCTGATGTTTCCTGGCTCTCCGATCTTTTTTTATTTGATTGCTTTTTTTTTTCATTCTGACTCTCTGGGATATCTAACTAGCAGTAAGGGTTTGAAGCAGTGTGATTTTAAATGCCCAGTAATGCTAACCATTTACTGCTGTTGTTGTAAAAAGCTGCTAGCTCTACATTATTATTATTATTATTATTATACTACTGTAACTGATCCTTCAGCACTGGATCTGCTCACCAAAACCCTTCATGGCCTTCCTCAGGTCCTGAGCATCACTGGCAGGGTCGAAGTCAGAGCAGGGGTAAATCGTTCCCCTTAACTGAGAGAGAGAGAGAGGGGGGGGACACAGAGAGAGAGTGAGAGAGAGAGAGAGAGAGAGAGAGAGAGAGACAGATAGACAGAGTGAGAGTGACGGAGAGAGAGACAGAGTGAGAGAGAGACAGAGAGAGAGACAGATAGACAGTGAGAGAGAGACAGACAGAGAGAGAGACAGACAGAGAGAGACAGAGAGCGAGAGAGACAGAGAGTGACCGAGAGAGAGACAGATAGACAGTGAGAGAGAGACAGACAGAGAGAGAGACAGAGAGAGACAGAGAGAGAGAGACAGAGAGATAGTGCTCAAGGCTATTACATCTAATCAGTGTACAGAAAAATGATCCTGTTCAGACAACCAACCATGTAAACACACACACACACACACACACACACCACACACACACACACACACACACACACACACGCCTGAACCCTGATACTATTCATACATATATAAACACACACACACACACACACACACACACACACACACACACACAGTATATAATGTCTATTATCAGGTTACATATGAGTCAGGTCGAGTAACAGAGCTGTTATGGAAGATCAGTTTTCCCTTTCTGTTCCTTCCTGCACGTCTGTGTGTGTGTGTGCGTGTGTGTGTGTGTGCGCGTGCGTGCGTGTGTGTGTATGTGTGTGTGTGTGTGTGTGTGTGCGCGTGCGTATGTGTGTGTGTGTGTGTGTGTAGTTTCCAAACCTGAACTTTGGTCATGGAGCTGATCTCCCACATCTTGTATGCGATCTGTGCAGCTTCAGGAAAAAACTCTCCAGCAACACTGTAACACACACACACACACACACACACACACACACACACACAACACACACACACACATCACATCTCATTATCTCATTATATAACCTCTAGTAACCATGTTTGAGACATTAATCAACTCAACCAAGTTCATTTTGAACCTACACCCTGGTTACACCAATTACAGACTGAAATTAATTATTAATAATAATAATAATAAAAAAAAAAACATTTTAAGCAAATCATTAGAAGGTCCTTAAAGTCCTTGTACAGTTAGCATGGATGGTAGTTAGCCACATTTTGTAACCCTGTTAAGAGTAAAGTAACCCTGTAAAAACGCTGCTCGTGTTTAACTTTTAAATGTTAAGACTGACAAGGACTGAAAGGCACCACGGTCTCTGAAAAGCTTCTCGCACTCGCTAGCTACATTAGCCTCAGACACCGAACCAAACCTCATCTCTCAGAGGAGAACTCCATAAAGTCTTTCAGCTATAAACGCTTTACATTTAACGCTTCCTGTCAGTTTGTGTCTAAACTCGCCATCATACAGAGTATAGGAAAGACACGATGGCAGGAATGTACTGTGTCCCCGTGTTTTACAACACATGATGCAGCGTCCTCGCTGTTATAGTCATGACAGCCAATTGTCTGTAATGATTTTATCTACAGTGAGGGAAATAAGTATATATAAGTATATAAGTATATTTCCAATGAGGTTCTTCACATGAAATTTTCACCAGACATCAGTCAAGAAATATATATAAATATAAAGACTTCACAACATTGAAGTCCATAAGTAGAGTTACGTGTAATAAAGTGGAATGACACGGGAAAAAAAGTTCCGAACACGCTAAGAAAAAGCAGCTCTCCAAGGCAAGGAACCAGCTGATATCCATAAGTAATTATACCCCCTAATATCAGTTGGGTTATTAAATTGATGGTCTATAAAAAGGCTCTTCGTTACCAAGGTGTCACACAAGAAACATCTCATGATGGGTAAAAGCAAAGAGCTGTCTCCATCCATCCATCCATCCATCTTCAACCGCTTATTCCTTCTTCAGGGTCGCGGGGAACCTGGAGCCTATCCCAGGAAGCATTGGGCACAAGGCGGGGTACACCCTGGACAGGGTGCCCCACACACTCACACACCCATTCATACACGATGGACAATTCACCAACCTACCAATCAGCCTACCATGCATGTCTTTGGACTGGGGGAGGAAACCAGAGTACCCGGAGGAAACCCTCGCAGCACGGGGAGAACATGCAAACTCCGCACACACACATGGCCCCGGCGAGAATCAAACCCCGGACCCTGGAGGTGTGAGGCGAACATGCTAACCCACATGCTAAGCCACAGTGCGCCCTCAAAGAGCTGTCTGTGTTTGTTAAAGTCATATAGAGGCACTTACTCATCATCTCCACCACAGAGCTTCAGCAGCGTGCGCTTGTACTCTCCAGACGTGTCGTCCTGTCAAGAGTGCAGCCAGATAGTGAGATCATATCGTCTATAATACCGCAAATGTATTTACATTTTAAATACAATATAGCGCTTTCGTCTTTTCTTGCTTTATTATTTTTTTAATTTATTTTATATTTCTGTGTGTTTACTTTTTTCCTTGACTTTCTGTGTTCAGCTTTATTGATCATTTTTACACTGGAAAACATGACAGCCCGGTGAAGTTATGCGGACTTATTTCTTCTCTTTCTTATTTCTTCGGTTGCCATGACAAGTTTTGGATATTAAAAAATGTAACTTAGAGTAATCCGTTGTCTTGACTACTCGTGACTAGGGTTGCATGGTGTACCGGTCGGTACTATGGTATTTTCGCGATACTGAAGCTTCAAAATACCGCCGATGCCACTCTATTTCTTGTGTATTACCGTGTTGAAGAATCGTCAATACGGTAGTACTGTAAAGTTGTATGTTCATCAGAAGGTCAGCAAAAATGTTTAATAAAAAAGAAACGTAGAAATGTAGAAATGTTCTAAAGAAATGTTCAATAAAAATGAAACTTTAGAAATGTTCATTAGAAATGTTTAGCAGAAAAGTTTAGCAGAAATGTTTAGCAGAAATGTTTAGCAGAAATGTTTAGCAGAACTGGTCATTAGAAATGTTTAGCAAAATTGTTTAGCATAAATGTTTAGCAGAAAGAAATGCTCAGTAGAAATGTAGAAATGTTCTGTAGAAATGTTCAATAAAAATGAAACTTTAAAAAAAAAAAATTGTATGTGAGGCAGTTAATACTATTTTTCGCTAAAACGACACATCGCACTACTTTCACAAAATGCAGAAAGGTTAGTGACACTTCATTTAACCTAAATTCTTTACCTTAAACTTTAAAGATCTCCTGTTTGCTGGTAAGTGATCTAGCGTTATGTTAACCGCTGTATGTAAATACTAAAATTAGCCAAAGCGAGATAAAGTTACACTAAGCGCTGTGTGTAAATACTAAATGTAGCCGTGTTTGCTAGTAAGCGAGCCGATGTTATGCGCTTAACCGCTGTGTGTAAATACTAGAATTAGCTGTGTTTCCTAGTAAGCGAGTCAACATTATGCTAACCGCTGTGTGTAAATACTAATATTAGCCAAAGTGAGCTAAAGTTATGCTAAGCGCTATGTGTTAATACTAAATGTAGCCGTGTTTTCTAGTAAGCGAGCCAACGTTATGCTAACCGCTGTGTATAAATACTAAAATTAGCCGCGTTTGCTAGTAAGCGAGCCAAGCAAGCCGTTATGTGGGGACGTAATGACGTGTGCCGTTAATCGAGCTACGTTCTATGTTCCAACATGTAACACGGGAACATGAAAGGAGTATTCTAAAAGTGACTCATGTAAACCCCTTAATCAGAATATTGTCTTATTCAGAATAAGGTCAATAATTAGATTACTGCTGTCCATGTAAACGTCGTCAGTTATTCATTCTCGTTAATAAAGTGTTCAGAGGAAAATCTGGTTAGTCTGTTTTCATTTCTATCCATGTATTTCGTGATGCTACTTGGTATCGTGAT
>CM022764.1:24643551-24658551 GCA_012411365.1 Ameiurus melas | reverse complement strand
GACACGGCACGATTGCGTTAGAGTTTCTTAACATTTCAGCATTTAAAACTGCGTGTTTCATAGCGCCGAGTGAACGTGTGACACTCACCCAGCTGCAGGTGAGTCGTACTCCGGTTGCCCAAGAGCATGATGAAGATGGCCTCGTCCGTCCCCCACTGCTCCTCTCCGGCCGCGTACAGGTGCTGTACACACACACACACACACACACACACACACACTCGGTAACTGTGATTTGGCAAGTTGGCGTGACGACGACAATGATGATGATGATGATGATGATGATGACTTCACTACTCCTCACCTGTGCATCCTCTTCCACCAGATCTTCATACACCTCACCATCTTCATCTCTGGCACCCTGACGAACCAACACAAGATCATTTTACACACACACACACACACACACACTATTGCAATGAATTCATCATACAGACAGAAACACGGCGGCACGACCGTAGTCTTAAGGGACCGGAGTCCATAGGGGCATACTAGAGGGCACTTCATAATGAGTCTTTATTAATCACATACACATTACCATCCATCCATCCTCAACCGCTTATCCGTAATCGGGTCGCGGGCGTATACATTACATAGAAATTATTATACCCCAGCATACCCCAGCATGTCAGGGGTCAGAGAGCAGGGTCAGCCATGATACAGCGCCCCCTGGAGCAGAGAGTTAAGGGCCTTGCTTAAGGGCCCAACAGTGGAAGCTTGGCAGTGCTTCCGATCAGTAACCCAGAGCCTTAACCACCAAGCCACCACTAGAGGGCACTGCATCATGTTTTATCTACCATTGGGGCACACTAGAGGGTATAGTGCTGGGGCTTGAACCCCTGTCCTTCCGATCAGTAACCCAGAGCCTTAACCACCGAGCCACCATTAGAGGGCACTGCATCATGTTTTATCTACCGTAGGGACACACTAGAGTGCTCGTCATCCTGTTTTATCTATCATATGGTGCACCCTAGAGGGCACTTCATCACGTTTTATCGACAGTATGGACACCCTAGAGGGCACTTCTCATTTTATCTACCATAGGGGCACCGTAGAGTGAATTTCATCCTGTTTTATCTACCATAAGGGCACCCTAGAGGGCACTTCATGATGTTTTATCTACCATATGGGGTACCCTAGAGGGCACTTCATCATGTTTTATTGACAGGATGGACACCCTAGAGGGCACTTCGTCATGTTTTATCCAGCATAGGGGCACCCTAGAGAGCACTTCATCATGTTTTATCTACCCTAGAGGGCACTATATCATGTTTTATTTACTCCAAAAAATCCTCAAAACTGACTCTGCTCAGGGACATTTAGCTTTTCTTCACTCTCCTGAATATTTCCGGTTGGCGTTTTTAAAATGATTTTATTCTATTGGTAATCATCTCTCCATGAAAGAAGGTACTGTTCAGTTATGGTCGTCTTTAACCAGTGTTTTAATGGAAACCATGAAATCAATTCTGATTAAAGCTCCATCACGCAATGCAAACCATTTTGGTGTTTTTTCCCCAGTTTTTTTTTTTTTGTAAAAGAAACCCGTTCAAAACCGACATTTCTTGTGAGGGATTTCATCTTAATGGTTCCTGGTGTTTTTTTTCCTAATGGAACAAAAACATTAGGAAATGGTGGCTTAATAGTATGCTATTAATTAATGCTTAATTAAAATAGTTAAAACAGTATTAATTCAAATAGTATCTTATAAATAGTAAATAGTATGCTACTAATTAATGCTTAATGGTGGCTTTTAGGAAACGGTGGCTTAAACCTCAATAATTACATGAGGGGAACCATCAGAAAATTGTCTAACGGATTAGATTAGTACACATTTTCACAGATTTTTTTTTACAGAAGCTCTGATACCTGGAGCAAAGCAACCAGCATCTTCTTAAAGTGTCCTGATGTGTCTCCTATAACAGCCTCCTCCAAGTCCCTGCCATATGCTGGAGACGACACGATACGACACAACACAACAAACGTCACGATGCATCATTTCGGAATGTATACGAGACTTATAAACGGCCAAACACTCACCGTCTTTGTAGGCCGCCGCCAGGCTGTGGATCTGTTCGTTCGTCCTTGAGGCGAGGATTTCAATCAGACATCTCTCATTAGTGCCGGCTCCCTGTAAGCAGGATCATCAATAACTCAAAGCACAGCAGTTTAATTCGACTCAATAATGATGTAACAGTTCAAACAGTACACAGGAAGAGGAAGAGGATGGTGCAGAATCATCATAACTGTCTCACAGCCCGGATCTGGCCATTTTCCATCACTTCATCGCTTTATAAATGGTAAATGGTCTGCACTTATATAGCGCTTTTATCCAAAGCACTATACACGCTGTCTCATTCACCCGTTCATGCTGCCATGCAAGGCGTTTACTTGCCATCGGGAGCAACTTGGGGTTCAGTGTCTTGCCCAAGGATACTTCGGCATGTGGAGTCACGTGGGCCGGGAATCGAACCGCCAACCCTACTTATTGGACAACCCACTCTACCACCTGATCCACAGCCGTCCTGTATAAGCTTATTATAAGTCATAATGCCATTAATCCTGAGTGAGCTGCTTCACAAACCACACATGGTCGTACAGCAACAATGAAAAAGTCCACAAGTCCACTCTGAAATGAGTCGAGAATCTTTAACCGATGAGATTAAATTAGCAAGGCATCAGCATGTTTGCATCTTGCCTAAATTACACTAGAAATATATTTTGTCCACATTGGTTAAAGATCCTTAAATTAAGGCGAGCTACATTTAAATATCACAATCCACATTTGCCGGTTTCAAAAAAGCGAAACTCGAGTCTTCGCACGATTTCATCGAATTCAAATATTTATTTCGCCCTCAAGTGAAAGAGTGTTTTATTTCAAATAAAACAATTTTAGTACCAAACCAAGCAATTATCAACCGTTTGGGAAATTTGTCTGTAATGTCCTTCTGAACACGTTGAAAATATAGAGATTTTGAGGAAAAAGCGAACACGGTTTTTACGTCTTCCCTCTCCAGTTAGTGTGTCTTGTAAGGTTTGATTGAGCAATATCACACGCCACGACTGCAGTTATACTGATTATATGCACGGCTGGAATTCGGCTTTACGTCATCGCAGCCGTTCTCGATATTCGCTATAACCGCACGACGGCGGGTGCCATATTGCTTTTATACAACAGCTCTATAATCACGAAATAAACATTCAGTAAGTGACAGCTCAGACACAGTATGGCCAAATGTTGTGTTTATTTTCACTCCGCTGGTGGACATAGGTCCCGAAGAAGCTACAATCACTTTATAGCACGCTGGCTCGCTGGATAGCTAGCGCCCGCTGATTTAAATGCGCTTCCGGTGTATCTGGCCTCAGCTGACACGCTTTCACTTTTTAATTCAGAAGTCAAGCTCCTGAAAAGTGTCGTGCGTCGTGTCCTCTGACGAGGTCGCGAACACTACTGTAGTAACCTTTTCGTAACGGGAAGTGGACAGACGAGCGGAGCGATACACACAGCAGAACGCCCCGGTGCCATTATAGGACATATAAGCACTCTGGGAACACCGCTCGACCAATCAGATTAGTGGACCGGAACAAACTGTTGTATAAAAAGAAATTGGTCTACACATCTATACATAAGAAACAAGCTTTTCAGGGAGTGGGCGGAGCTTAAAACTAAAGTTGCTATGTTGCCGATGATCACGGAGCAGTCACAAATAGATCGGAACAGTGTAAAAACATATTTCTGTTGGGTTCTGACATTTAGACATGTTGTTGTCTGGAAAAATATGAAAATGTTTCATCTTAAGGCATTAGGTATTGATTGATTGATTGATTGATTGATTGATTGATTGATTGATTGATTGATTGAGTGTTCTTTTTTTATTTGTGTTCACAAGCAATTTCCAGTAACAACTGAACTTAGGGTTTAGTAATAAAGCAATCATAGGTAATTAATATGTAGGTCACTATTCGGTCATGAAAGACAGATTAGCCTCATAACCAGTTCAAAATAATTATTATCGAAGTTTAATGTACATCGTATATCATGTATTAATATTTAAGTGTCAGATAACTTTAAGATTTCGTGTTTATTAATACTTAAAACCATAAAAACGAATAAAAAGGCAGCAGGTGTTTATGGCCGAGAGTTGAGAATCCCTGTAAAGTGCTTCATAAATGTATTTAACGTTGTGTAATAATATAGATTAAGAAGTAAGCATTGGAGATGAAAGATTTTTACTGAATTTTAAATGAAAATTGTATGATAATGAGTCTTTATTAATCATGTATACATTAGAGCACAGTGAATTTCTCTTTTCTTCACATACCCCAGCCTGTCAGGAAGTTGGGGTCAGAGCGCAGGGTCAGCCATGATACAGCGCCCCCTGGAGCAGAGAGGGTTAAGGGCCTTGCTCAAGGGCCCAACAGTGGCAGCTTGGCAGTGCTGGGGCTTAAAACCCCAACCTTCCGATCAGTAACCCAGAGCATCAACCACCAAGCCACCACTGCCCCGCCCAGCCACCACTGCCCCGCCCAGCCACCTCTGCCCCGCCCAGCCACCACTGCCCCGCCCAGCCACCACTGCCCCGCCCTACCCAGCCCAGCCCAGCCACCTCTGCCCCACTACCCTGCCCTGCCAACACTGCCCCACTACCCTGCCCTGCCCAGCCACCCCTACCCAACTGCCCCACTGAAACTTTAGACGTACGCTTGCTTCGTTTTTTTACTAAGAATTTAACCATGTAGCTGAATTTTATGGGACTTTCACGTCAGTAACGAGGCATTCGACTTACCTCTGTCACGGACGCGTAGAGTGCAGATTTTAATGAAACGTGAACAAAACGTAATCTTAGACACAACAACACGAAGTCGGCTTTTCGAGGCAGAAAGACATGGACTAGAGGACATGACACGACAACTAATGGCAACGACAGACAAAAGCTGGACAATGATGAGGTGTGAGACGTGACTTAAATACTCGTGCTCATTCACACGGGTACAGACACAGACGTGTGACGTGATCCTGTGAGGTGCAGTGGCTGATGGGAAACGTAGTCATGCTGCTGATTTCAGCGTAACCGTAACAACCTTGGCATTTGGAATGACGTCGTTTTAGATCTCTATGTGTTGGAAGTACAAAGTGGGGGGGAAAAACCTGTTCTCGTCTTTTGCCAGTGTGCTGAGTGATATATACTTTCCTCCTACAGACTTAAAAAGCAAATATATCTGTATGTTGATTGATCTATAGATAATACTTGCATATATCCCATGTAGGCTCCGCCTCCCGACGTGGAACAATGGTGGGATTTAGCTAGAAGTGATGCAGATGATAATGTAAGCATGACTACGTTTGACATAAAGGCATACTGGCGTGATTCATCTATTATAACTGAGTTATTATACGTATTACGAGTATCCTTTTCTCTGTACACTCACTTTCCTTAAAAATATCTGCTAAAAGATATTTACTAAATGGGAAAATATAGTTACACATACAGCATCACGTCTTGTGTTTGTGTTGCAAGTGTTTCTGTCTATCTAAACGAAAACGTTACTGTCTGTAGAAACACTCGGGATGCAACGTTAGAGAGGTTTATCAGGGGGGCAGGCGAAGAAACATATTATGGGATGTGAACGCGGGTGCGTTGGAAACAGTAATGAAACGAGGAATCAAAACTCATCTCATATCCTCACTGCGTCGTTCACTTACCCCACCCTAAAGGCAGCATTAACGGAGCAGATACACAGAGAAAGCAGTCAGTGACACGCACGCGCGCGCATACACGCGCACACACACACACTAATACAATGTCAGACTCTTACAGGAACACGTGGGAGAAAAATGAACAGGAAATGAACATTATGCTGAACTGAGGTTTTCATTATGAGCTGTTTACGATCGATTCCGGAGAAACAAGAAATGAAACTTAATGCTAAGACTTGAACATACGGGCATCCTTGAGGGCACTTCATCACGTTTTATCTATCGTAGGGACACCCTAGACGGCACTTCATCACGTTTCGTCTACTACAGGGCCACCTTAGAGGGCACTTCGTCACGTTTTATCTATCGTAGGGACACCCTAGATGGCACTTCATCACGTTTCATCTACTACAGGGTCACCTTAGAGGGCACTTCATCATGTTTTATCTACCCTAAAGGGCACTTTTTTCATGTTTTATCTAACCTAAAGGGCACTTCATCATGTTTCATCTACAGTAGGGACACCCTAGTGGCCACTTTATCACGGTTTATCTACCCTAGAGGGCACTTCATCCTGTTTTATCCAGCATATGGGGCACTCTAGAGGGCACTTCATCACGTTTTATCGACAGTATGGACACCCTAGAGGGCACTTCATCATGTTTCATCTACCGTAGGGGCACCCTAGAGGGCAATTTATTGTGCTTTATCTACTGTAGGGGCACTTTCTCATGTTTTATCTACCCTACAGGGCACTTTATCCTGTTTTATCTACCCTAAACAGCACTTTATCATGTTTTATCTACCCTACAGGGCACTTTATCCTGTTTTATCTACCCTAAACAGCACTTTATCTTGTTTTATCTAACCTAAACAGCACTTTATCATGTTTTATCTACCCTACAGGCACTTTATCCTGTTTTATCTACCCTAAACAGCACTTTATCTTGTTTTATCTAACTTAAACAGCACTTTATCATCTTTTATCTACCCTAAAGTGCACTTTGGCCCAAAAAATGGCCATTAACCAAAAAAGAATAACAAAAAACATAATACACACTAAATGACAAAAATACACAGACTATGTAATCTACCCAAAGTCTAAAACTATACTATAAAGTGGACAAATGTTTTTCCATTAATTTCAATCATTTTTCTTATCAACACAAGCCAAACCCTGGCATGCACAGCATGCAGAAACTCTTAGCAGCTCCTAGAGTTCATGAAGCTGTCAATGGATTTCAGTCTCTGTTATATTTAGATATTTTCCTACCTTGATTGCGTCCTTGATCTCTTTGGCATCGTGATACGCTGGGGGTCTCATTAAACTCACAATCAGACGCTCAAACTTGCCCGTCAGTTCATACTTCAGATCCGCAATCAAGTCCTTTATGAGCAACAATGAGTGGATAAAAACAGATTTTTGAGAAAGTTTAAATCAGCACCTTATTTATCCATTCATCATATACATATTTTCACTGGAAAAATGGCATAAATTGCAACTGTATTCTATTAAGCATTTATCTAGCTAGTGAACAGAATTGTTTAATACCGTTTGTTAAAAATGAAATAAACGCCGTCAAATAAGGAATCTTACAGAACTGCAGGGTCATATTTCCGTCCAAATGGGTCAGATTTTTATTTCTGAGCATGAAAACTTGCCTGTAATGCTGTGTATAAAGGAATCTGGCTGTATAAAGCAGTATACCATATTGTGAATGTAGCATGATGTTTGTAATTATCTGAGAAGCTTTTTACTGCTGGAAATGATCCAGTACCTTTCCATAAAGTGATTTGTAGGCACTGCAAATTTCCTGTCTCTGAGCGTTGCTTCTGGAGGTGACCAGATCCAAAATGGCCTCCTTGTCACTTCCTGAGAAAGCCAAAAAAATATGTTTAGTTTATATAATATTCAATCTTATATTATCTCGAGATATTTTGTCTGGTTTTGCTATTATTTACTCATGTGGCAGACACTAGAATCATTTTTACAATCTAATCCAATCATATTATTATAAAACAAAACCTTTTGCAAACTAATCTTCATCTACTGCATCGGTGGTGTCTGTTCAAATACCACAGACCAATTTTATTTTTCCAGTAATGAGGGAAAAAAAAGCCCTGCTTACTCAAACGCGCTTATAATAAAAAGTCTAAGGGCAGCTGTTGCATTCATCAATAACATTTTTTTTAAAAAACATCTATGTCTGTACAATTCATTAATTTAGAAATGAGAATACGTTTTCAAAGGATTATTCTGTAAAGTGTAAAACTACTTTTTACTGTATTGGTCCAGTGTTGACAAGATGGATTAAAATCCAGCTTTTCCACCAAATCCACCAAAAAAGTTGGATAAAAAACGTCGGGGTTACGCATGTAACCCTGTTCCCTGAGAATGGAACGAGACGTTGCATTTAGCATAACAGTATGGGAAGCGCCTTGTGCGCGTGACCGGTATCTGAAGCTTGTGTAAAATCATGCCTCTACTTATAGGCCCGCCATGATCAGGTGACGTGGCAATTAAGCGTGTCGCATGATATAAATGGCACCTGTGAACCACGCTGCCAGCCTCTATTATCTGAAGCGAAGACGCAATTCACAGGCCTGCCCCGGTATGACAGAGCTATGCAACGTCTCGTTCCCTTCTCAGGGAACAGGGTTACATGTGTAACCCCGACATTCCCTTTTTCAAAGGTAACTTCGACGTTGCATTTAGCATAACAGTATGGGAACGGGAATACCCACTCCGTCATACCGAGGGTACGGCCTGTTCAAAAAGACCCAAGCCCGAGGGTCACTGCAGGACACCTGAGCCCGGGGTGGAATGAATATCCAGGCTGTAATAACGAATGACTGTGTGCGGCGTAGACCATCCTGCAGCCGCACACACATCCTGCAAGGATACCCCTTTGGGCAAAGCCTTCGAGGAGGCAACCGCCCTAGTGGAATGAGCTCTTGTGCCCAGAGACATGGCGAGACCGCGTGTCATAAGCCCTAGAGATTGCTTCCACTATCCAAGTAGAGATGCGCTGCTTTGACACAGCATCACTTTTCCGGTCACTGCCAAAGGAGACCAGTAGCTGCTCCGACTTACGCCACTGGCCGGAGCGGTGGACGTAATACGACCGTGTCTCCTTTAATATGACCGTCTCTCCTTTAATACGAATGTCGCTCCTTTAATACGACTGTCTGTCCTTCAAAAGACTCTCTCCTTTAATACGACTGTCTCCATTAATTGAGTTTAAAGTAAACAGGTGTTCTCTTCTTTTCTTAGTACAAAAGAATGTGTTGAAACTACTGTCCGTGATAAACACATACAAACCCCAACCCACATGTGGTAGGAAACAATCTCTCCATAGTATTCTGTTAAGGGCTGCAACGGTGGTTCTTTATCAGTGCTGGGATCACAGAACCTTAACCAGAACAGACCTTCCAAAACCCTAAAGTGCGGATTAGAATCAGGCCACGGCTCCTCACCAAAGCCTTTCATGGCATTGTAGAGAGCTTCAGCATCGCTGTTAGCATTGAATCCTGGGAAATCTTTCACTGTGCCTCGGAATCCCTGAAAAAGAAAGAGTGACAATTAAATCTGGATAAAGTTCTGTAGGTGATTATTGTTTCTCTCCTCCTGCATGATCTGAAAAGCGTTCTCCCACAGGGACATTAATATTAAGAGAGAGAGAGCGAGAGAGAGAGAGAGAGACAGAGAGAGAGAAAGAGAGAGAGAGAGAAAGAGAGAGAGAGCGAGAGAGAGAGAGAGAGAGAGAGAGTTGCCCCAAATAGCAATCCAGCTACATATATAATACTGATAATATAAACTAACCATCATCGACTAGATCCGGACCTGTAAAATACTTCAGCAGACATGAAAAAATTCCATAGCAGCTCCGCTAAATGTTTTTTTGGGGGTAAAAAACTGCCTGTAGTTTGTTTATGCAGATTATTTAGCTGAAGGCAGCTCATGGCTCCACAGATTAGCTAAAAGGCTAAAGTCAGAAAAATGAAAGTGTGTTCACAGATTTTTTACTTTATTTACCCTACCAAAGTGACTATATATATATATATAAAGCTTGTCGAAATATCTAATGTTTAAACATGAATGAGCACGAAGGTGTATGTTTATTCTCCTAGCGTTAGAGTAAAAATACAGAGATGTGTCTCATCTGTTTCGAGTCTGAAGCGCTAGTCAAAAGCAGTAATGACAAGCAGCACTACAATATATATATATATATATATATATATATATATATATATATATATATATATATATATATATATGTATATAAAAAGCACCTCAAACTGTCTTATTTCTATCCAGAAACGAATCAATAATGGTTACGCCTTAATAGGTGACTGTTGTTGCAATTCAGTCATGTCGTTGTCTTATCCAAAGAAGGAATTTTATGGATCTTCACAATTTTTTAAAAAATGTCTCTGATATAAATATTTCAGAAATAACATTGCTAAAAACAACAACAACAAAAAAAGGAGAAAAAAAAAAGAAAAGAAATTAAATTATAGACCAGCGCTAGAGAAATATCGATGATGGGCTTTGTTTAGCAAATGTGCTGCTGAAGCGCAGGATCGCTCAGCGGTTCCTCTCACACAGATCGATACTCAATAATGCAAAGGCAGCAACTTGAACACACACACACACACACACACACACACACACATTGTATCTCACACAGAACTTATAAACAATGAGACAGTGTCATGTGACGCTATTTATCTTAACACAAAGCACTATTTTGATGACAGAGGTGACTGGAGTCCAATCCGAGCTATGAGGGAGACCGGAGTAAGATGAGTTGCTGGGTAACACGAGCATTTAGGTGACAATAGATAAAACACACAATCATCAACTTCCAAATTATCGAATTGCTGTTGTTTTCATTTAAACTCAACGGACAGCTAAAATGCATCATTTCACCCTGAACAGCTAACAAGCCTTTAACAAAAATGTTAGCTGCTATGAGCTAAAGTAGCTGTCCTACTAGGCTAGTTCTTGCTTTATATCAGTCGGACATGTCAAAATATATATATAATGTTACCATAACAACCAAACCGATTTGATCACTAACATTAGCTAAACTAGCTCAACAGTGCTAGCTAGCATGAGGGCTGTAATTTTGCTGCTGGCAGCACAAAATCAACCTCTAATCTCCGTAATTTTAGTGCTGTGTTAACAAATTTACATTTACGTTTACATTTATTCATTTAGCAAGACGCTTTTATCCAAAGCATTAGATGAAATGAATTCGAAAATGTGTACAAATTTGACTCTAATGCATATTAAAGTATTATTTAAATCATTTTTACATTCAGGAGATTGTTAAGCATTACAAAACAGACGAAATTGAAAAATAGCGCAAAAAAAAACGGTCATAGCGCTATTACTTTCCTCCTCAGCACACAGACTGGTGTCGGGTTCGGGTGGGGGCGCGGCCTAAACTATGAAGGCGGAGATTGTACATTATCCTGCACGTGACCTGACTCTAATTCCTACGTATAGAAATATGAACAGGTGCTATTTCTGAGCCAAACAATGTCTTTAATAGTGTGTGCATGATGATTTGATTTGGACAGTTTACACACTAATTAAGTTTCCATTAATGGTTAGCTGCATTAGCCTCGTAGCTCTAGTGCGAAACTAATGAAGCAAACTTAGTACACCGAACATGTATGTCTATATATAATTATATTGGTGTTAGGTATATTTAGGTAAAGGGATTTAATGTGTGTATTTCATTTTTGTCTCAAAAAGTTCTTTTTAATAATGTTACTTGGGTATGTTTTATGTGTTTGTGCCTTTTCTTTTGTATATAGATGCGTGAGTGAACAATTGCCACAGCGTCCAGCAGAATAGTTAGGCTGTAGACCAGCAGACTTGCGAACAGATCAAATGGTTCACAGCAATGTGGAGAAAGCATCTATCAGGTTTATGGGTGTTGGCCATTGGGACTGACAGAGCATGCTGGGGTGTCGAGACACTCCCTCTAGTGGTCCGACATGAGGTATATTGTGGTGGGAGCAGAACCTTCAAGTCTAGGGGGCAGTGTTCTGAGTGTATCTTATAAAGTGAATACTTAAGATAGTAAAAAAAAAAAATGGTTCAACCCTTATTTAGAACTACAGTTGTTTTGTGACAAGCCATAGTGCCTTGCATGAGTATTTATTCTCCCTTGAACTTTTCTACTACGAGTCAGTGACTGGGTAAAGAGAGGGATTAGTCATAGAAATAAACAAGAGACCGTGAGTGACTCTGGGATCCACAGCTCAGATCTGAGGAGCTGTTCCCAGCCCAAACATTCCACAATGCTGGGGTTTATGGAAGAATTTAGGGAAGAAAGGCATAATGGGGGGGGGGGGTGGGGGGGGGTCTGAAATCAGTCTGCAATCAGTCAATTGCAGACTGAGCAAACATGGAGGAAAAGGTTCTCTAGTGTGATGAGACTACACCTGAATTTCTTTTGCCGAAAGCAGTGAGCAAAAATATCAGTATCCAGACATGCAAAGACAGTACAAAGAGACACATCCCAGAAGACTGTAAGTGCAGCCAGAGGTGATTAGGAGGGGTCGAATATTTATGCAAACAACAAACATCTGCTTTTATGTTTAATTAACCTAAGCAATTATATATATATATATATATATATATATATATATATATATATATATATATATATATATATATATATATATATATATATATAAACACACAGGTCCTGGTTGTAATGAAACAAAGCGTGGAAAAGTTCAAGAGGGGTGAATACTTATGCACGGCACCATACGGCGCCTCCCTTTTTTTTTTTTTCTTTTTAGCTCCTTCTTCTCAGAGTCTCCAGTATAACATACGAGGCATGAATGCAGGGAACAGAGAGCAAACAGCTGACACCTGTCTTAGTCTACAGCTGCCCCATGGCCTCATCATTTAGGCGCAGTGTGTGGGGTGTGTGCGTGTGTGTGTGTGTGTGTGTGTGTATGGGTTTCACCTTACTCATACAGCACCATTCACCCTGTAGCAGAATCCTGTTTCTGACTGGCTGAGCACAAGCTCCATATGACTGTGCGTTTCTGCTTATTCTTTCACTTCCCACGTAATTCTTGCTCAAGAGGCTTTTTCGCCTGGAAAAATGGCTGACAGCCAGAAACCTCCCCTTTACAGCCACCGAGTTGATCTGTCAAGGCCCATTTTCAATAGGACAGCTGTGAGGGGGGAACATTCGCCATAACAGAGCCCTTAGCAACGGTGACCTCGGTAAACAAACATCCCACCACTCACACGCTCGCTAACAGAGACGATAAAGCAGGAGGAAAGATGAACTCGGAAAAGACGAGTCCGTGATGGGAATGTACTGGGACAAATGTCTGATACGGGTGATTCCACGACTGGGCTTCCATTTCTATCGCGCTATTAATTATGTCAAATAAATGTAAATGACATTTGAAACATTTTCAGATAAGTAACTTAAAAGTCCCCATCAAATCAAAATGGACGTTTTGTGGCTTTTATTATAAATATGTTACTCCTAAGGTTATCTACAAGCTAGTGTGCTCGAAAATATTGACAAAATCCGCGTTTAGAAGATATACGCGTTCCAACATTTACCACCAATACGGATCAACAATTTTGATGACATCATTCTGCACTTCAGCGTCCGTCATCAGATTTTCTGTCCAATCAAATGCTCTGTAGAATCCGAAGTGTCCCGCTCATAACGTTGTAAAAATCACCTCTTTCGAAGTCGCCATCGTTGAGCGATTGGTATTTTTAAAAGGGGGAGGAGCCACTCGATATGTCCCGCCCTGACTTCCTGTTTGTTGAAATGACGCTTCGAATAGCGCTGGGCATTTCGGTGCACTTCACGGGGCGTTTAAACCATTAAAATACTTAAAAATTTGTCTTCTTTTTTTTTTTTAATTAACCGTTTGAATATCTCATATTTAAAACATTCTTTTTCACAGGTCTTCCGTTATAGCTTGTGAAAAATGTGCATTTTAGTTCATTCGCTCGACTTGTTCACCCCTACGAAATATTTGCGACGTTCCGCACGTCACATGTTCAAACAGGAAGCTGAATGTTTCAGAGATCACGAGAACAAGCGAAGTCAAGTCACTCTCTTACTTTATTTTCAGTCACTGATGAGATAAACGGACATAGGCTGAAAATAATTTCATATCTAAAAGAAAATAATTGTAAGTAAATCATTAGCAGGCCCTTACTCATCATCATGGACGTTAGGTAACCAAACTTTGTGTATTATCTATAACTATACAGGGAAAAACCACGTAACAATGTTCCTATTAATTACATGTAAATGAATCACATGCATGAATATGAATCACATGAAAATGAATCATATGTAAATGAATCACATGTAAATGAATCATATGAAAATGAATCACATGTAAATGAATCTTATGAAAATGAATAACATGTATATGAATCATATGTAAATGAATCACATGTAAATGAATCATATGTAAATGAATCACATGTAAATGAATCATACGAAAATGAATAAATAAATGCTTAAAAAAAACAAAAAAAAAAAAACAATGTTCCTAACAATGTTACAATGTTCACCATTCAGTACTTAAGCAATGTTGGCAAGAAGAACAGGCGAAAATCCAGCTGCGCAGAGCTGATCGAGACATATCCCAGAAGCTACAATTGCTGCCAAAGACACTTCTCTACGTCATCATCGTTCGCAAATGAACAACGAATCTGTTCACATGTCGATGGGAGGCTATTAAAGCGAATCGTATCGTCGCAGATTCTCGGCTATCCATGATGACAAGCAACAAGCTTTATTTTATTTTTTTTTGTCTGATGAATGCAATTCATATCATGTATGACATAATACCAGCTTCAGATTGCATCATTCAGTGTTTTGGTCTGAAAAGCTTGTACTCTCCAAACCCAGTCCTATTGGTTTATTCATACATCCAGTCGAAGATGTGATTCGAGTCATTTCTGGTTTAAACGGACATCCCTTCCCTTTATATCTCGCTTATCCTCCGCCATTCCCAAGTCAGGGGTCGTGTATATATACTGACCCAGTGGGATATCTCGAAAATCTAGAGCATCGTTTTTACTCTCAGTGATCCAGAGTTAGTACCGTTTGACTACATTTATTTCAGAAGCATTTTGGCTGTGTTAAAAGCATTGGTGTGTGTGTGTGTGTGTGTGTGTGTGTGTGTGTGTGTGTTCGTTCCTGCCGTCCCACTGTTCCCTGTCCCACTCGGTTAGAGAAACACAGTCACCCGAGCCGAGCCTGCATGCAGTGCAGCAGAAACGCAGT
>CM022764.1:24556051-24638551 GCA_012411365.1 Ameiurus melas | reverse complement strand
ATATATATATATATATATATATATATATATATATATATATATATATATATATATAAGTAAATATATTATTGTGTATATACAGTGCTTTGCGAAAGTATTCGGCCCCCTTGAACTTTTCAACCTTTTGCCACATTTCAGGCTTCAAACATAAAGATATAAAATTTTTATTTTTTGTGAAGAATCACCAACAAGTGGGACACAATTGTGAAGTGGAACGAAATCTATTGGATATTTAAAACTTTTTAACTAATAAAAAATGAAAAGTAGGGGCGACAAATTATTCGCCCCCTTACGTTAATACTTTGTAGAGCCACCTTTTGCTGCGATTAAAGCTGCAAGTCGCTTGGGTATGTCTCTATCAGTTTTGCACATCGAGAGACTGAAATTCTTGCCCATTCTTCCTTGCAAAACAGCTCGAGCGCGTCAGTGAGGTTGGATGGAGAGCATTTGTGAACAGCAGTTTTCAGCTCTTTCCACAGATTCTCGATTGGATTCAGGTCTGGACTTTGACTTGGCCATTCTAACACCTGGATACGTTTATTTGTGAACCATTCCTTTGTAGATTTTGCTGTATGTTTGGGATCATTGTCTTGTTGGAAGATAAATCTCCGTCCCAGTTTCAGGTCTTTTGCAGACTCCAACAGGTTTTCATCCAGAATGGTCCTGTATTTGGCTGCATCCATCTTCCCCTCAATTTTAACCATCTTCCCTGTCCCTGCTGAAGAAAAGCAGGCCCAAACCATGATGCTGCCACCACCATGTTTGACAGTGGGTTGAGGGTGATGAGCTGTGTTGCTTTTATGCCAAACATATCGTTTTGCATTGTGGGCAAAAAGTTCAATTTTGGTTTCATCTTCCACATGTTTGGTGTGTCTCCCAGGTGGCTTGTGGCAAACTTTAGACAAGACTTTTTATGGATATCTTTGAGAAATGACTTTCTTCTTGCCACTCTTCCATAAAGGCCAGATTGACGACTGATTGTTGTCCAGACTCTCCCACCTCAGCTGTAGTTCTCTGCAGTTCATCCAGAGTGGTAAATGTAAATGTGCACTTATATAGCACTTTACACTGTGTCTCATTCACCCAGTCACACACCAATGGTAGCAGAGCTGCCATGCAAGGCGCTAGCTTGCAACTTGGGGTTCACTTCGGCATGTGAAGTCACCCGGGCCGGGAATCGAACCGCCGACCCTACGATTAGTGGACAACCAACTCTACCAACTGCGCCACAGCAGAGTGATCATGGTGATCATGGAGTGATCTGAAAGTTTAGAGGGACAGCCAGGTAGATTTGCAGTGGTCTGATACTCCTTCCATTTCAAAATGATCGCTTGCACAGTGCTCCTTGGGATGTTTAAAGCTTGGGAAATCTTTTTGTATCCAAATCCGGCTTTAAACTTCTCCACAACAGTATTACGGACCTGCCTGGTGTGTTCCTTGGTCTTCATGATGCTCTCTGCGCTTTCAACAGAACCCTGAGACTATCACAGAGCAGGTGCATTTATACAGAGACTTGATTACACACAGGTGGATTCTATTTATCACCATCAGTCATTTAGGACAACATTGGATCATTCAGAGATCCTCGCTGAACTTCTGGAGTGAGTTTGCTGCACTGAAAGTAAAGGGGCCGAATAATTTTGCTCGCCCCACTTTTAATTTTTTTATTAGTTAAAAAAGTTTCAAAAATCCAATAGATTTCGTTCCACTTCACAATTGTGTCCCACTTGTTGGTGATTCTTCACAAAAAATTTAAACTTTATATCTTTATGTTTGAAGCCTGAAATGTGGCAAACGGTTGAAAAGTTCAAGGGGGCCGAATACTTTTGCAAGGCACTGTAAGTACACAATAATAAAACACATTAAAGTTCACAGGAAACCTTAGAAAACTAGCCTTTTGAAAAAAAGCACACACATTTCATGTTACGTAAAAGATATGGGATGGGACACGTAAAAAAAAAAAACGTGAAAGTGCTATTTCTTTGCACGTAAGCCAAGTACAGACGTGTGATTTCATGTGAATAATATCTGATAAATAAAAGCATATGTGAAAAACGAAAAGGAAAATGAATCATGTGTCATGAAACCCAAATGTTAAAACTGACCGCTGTGGTTGTGCTGCTCTTTTTTTTAAAAAAACCAAACACAGTAGCTTGGACAAAAAGCATAAATCAGAGTTCCTATTGATCACATGACTCACAAGAGTTATGCCATCATAAAATTTAAGAGCTAATCACATTCCAGTATGCAAATGAGGGACATGTAGCAGCAGTTTACTGAGGGTTAGGGTGGGGCAGTGTATTTTTATTAAGATGGGATTATTACTTATGGTTAACCGTGGCTTTTAGACAGGCACACAATGCTTGATGTGTGTTTTTTCATGTATTTAGCGCTATAGTGATGTTCTTGCATTCTTTCAGCCTATTAAAATCTTTCGATTTGGGATGATCTGCACTAACGTGTGTGTTTTGTTTTCTTCCGTTTTTTTTTTTTCAAATAAGTAACAAAGCACCGGATACAAGTGAATTAAACATTATACATATAACGATAAATATATGCGTCTCTAGTTTACAAACACTGTACATTAAAGTAGGATGTGACTCGGGTGGTGTGTAGCGTGGTGTATGGATGTATTCGCAGGTAAGTACATGGAAGTGTGTGTGATTTAGCTGAGCGTGTGGAGCAGAGCAGTGCTGCATGTGTGTGACAGTTGAGCTCCTGACCGAGCTATTTCTGTAAGAGCACAGGGTCATTCCCGTAATACGGCGAGGAATTCAGAACAGCATACACACACACACACACACACACACACACACACACAGAGCCAGGCCTGCATGCTCATACTTTACACACCCACACTATCATAATCTCAGTCTCCCCATATGGTGGTCTGATTTCAGTCAGTAACTAAAGACTCCAGGAAGTAGCTCTACTTCCCAAAGTTTGAAGTTAATGTGCTCTGTCTTCTCTTAAAAAATACTATATTGTTTTATATTGTACCACAGCACTGCTGAATTCTTGATTCTGATTGATCAGAAGATTCTTATATTCCTATACTCCTATATTCCTATACATTCCTATATTCCTATACATTCCTATATTCCTAAACATTCCTATATTCCTATATTCCTATACATTCCTATATTCTATATTCCTAAACATTCCTATACTCCTATATTCCTATATTCCTATATTCCTATACATTCCTATACATTCCTATATTCCTATATTCCTATATTCCTATATTCCTAAACATTCCTATATTCCTATATTCCTAAACATTCCTATACTCTATATTCTATATCCTATATATAATTCTAACATTCCTATATTCTATTTATTTTTTTAAATATATTCCTTTCTTACTCCTTAACATACTGCATCCAATTCCTCCTATCCTAAATATCCTATATTCCTAAACATTCCTATATTCCTATATTCCTATACATTCCTATATTCCTATACATTCTTATACATTCCTATATTCCTATATTGCCATACATTCCTAAATTCCTATATTCCTAAACATCCCAATACATTCCTATATTCCTATACATTCATATGTTCCTGTATTCCTATTCATTGCTGTATTACTATACATTCCTATACTTATATTCCTATTCATTCCTATATTCCTATTTATTCCAATTACTATATATTCCTATATTCCTATACATTCCTATATTCATATACATTCCTATTCCTACATTCTTACACATTCCTATTCCTATGTTCTTATACATTCCTACATTCCTATATTGTTGTTGTTGTTGTTGATTCTAAATAGGCAACACAAAAATGTCTACATAATCTCCATTTCCTTCAATGCCAGTGTTCCAGCGCTTAACAAGTGTCCGGATTCATCTAGAAAAGAAAATTATGTTGCAGGTTTTCATTTGTCTTACCCTCATTATACTAGAGATTACACATGTGACCATGTCACATTTGCACTGACAAAGAATATTAGCAATAAATCAACACAGGAAGGTGAAATTATGTCCTACAGAACGGCTTTACGTAGTGTTGTACTTACTAACTCTCTTTACAAAGCAAAAAGGGAAATTCGTTTGTATCTGCTTCTCCTTAACATAATATACATAACGTAATATATATTTAGAGAGACCAAGTCCAAGTCTGACATCTCGGACTGGATGAGGGAACACCACCTTAAGCTCAGCTTGGCAAAATCCGAGATTCTCGTCATCCCAACCTGCCCCTCAATCAACCACACCCTCACTGTACAGCTCGGCTCAACCACACTCAAGCCAACCAGGACGGCCAGGAACCTCGGGGTAAGTTTTGATGACGGCTTGATCTTTACAGACCACATCTCAACAACTGCACGGTCCTGTAGGTTCATTCTGTATAACATCCAGAAAATCAGACCCTACCTCACAGAACAGGCTACACAACTACAGGTCCAAGTTCTTGTTCTATCAAAACTGTACTACTGCAACTCACTACTCTCGGGCCTCCCAGCCAGCTCCATCAAACCCCCTTCAGATGATTCAGAATGCAGCAGCATCCCTCATCTTCAACCAGCCCAAAAGAACCCATGTCACAGCCTTCTTCATCGCCCTTCACTGGCTTCCTGTAGCCGGCCGTATCGAATTTAAGACCTTGACGCTCACGTACAAAACCCTATCTGGAACCCCCCCACACACACACACACACCTCAACTACTCAGCGTGGCTCAAGGTCCCTTTCCAGACCCTTCACACTAACTGTCCCTCAATGGTGGAATGAACTTCCAACCTCAATCCGGACCACAGAATCACTCACCATCTTCCAAAAAAAAAGACCCACCTCTTCCATGAACACCAAGTACAAATGCTAATGAGCATGAGACAAGCCAATCGGGAAAACGTCTCGAGACCAGACCCAAGTCCTACAGCCACAAAGCTATAGAGCACATTTATGGATTATAGATGTTATATGGGGACTTGAGAATAAAAAATATTATGAACGGTCTAGATTGGTGGATAGACTTGAAATGTCTCTGCAGGGATAGTTGAGTCTAGAAGACGGTGCTGTTCACTGGCGCTCTCTGGTGCGCAGGAGCATCACTGCAACTGGACTAAACTTTTTTCTTTTCTTTTTTTTTCTTTTTTTTTTTTTAAACTCAGTCAGCATGGACCATTTTGATCATGTATGACTTTTCCTAATCCCATCATAAAGCCGTGTCACATGACAAGGAGCGACACAAGTGCAGCTTTCATATCCGGTCTGAACTCACAGACAGCTCTGGAGCTAAGAACGGGGAAAGAAAGACTTTTTTTTTCCCTCCCTAATTGTGCAGAGTGGGAGGGACAAACAGACCTCACTTGTATATAATGTGCAAAAGGGGAAAAAAGAAATAATCATTTTGCTTGAGGAGAGTAAACAGAACTGATCCTCTGAGCATCAGACTTTCAACACAGAAGGTAAAGAAACCTGTTTACTTCATATAGCAGCGTTTTATAAACATTTACATGATAATAAAATCCACTTTCATCGCACAGTACATTATTTAATCATTATATCATCATTATTATTATTATAAATCAGAATAAATCATTAAGCATGTGTATCTGCATCAGGATCGTGATTCTTTAATAAACTGCAGGTGTAACAATGCAAATCTGAAAAATGTTCACGTGGGTTTTACACACTTCATATGTTCATGTGCACACATTTTCACGTGCAGTGCATAAACCTTTTTTTATTTTTCACGTGTGCTTTTGCAGATAATTTGTTTGTTTTTTACTTGTTCTTTTTGCAAGTAATTCGTTTATTCACAAATGTGATTTATTTTCACATGTAATATATTTTTTTCTTCAAATGACATCTTTTTAAAGACAATTTTTTTCATGTTTTGTTTTGGGTTTTTTTTACAAATTTTTTAAAAGATTTTTGCATGCAATGTTTTTACAATCAATTTGTTTGTTGTCATTTTTTAAAGTAAATGATTAGTTTATGCTCACGTGGGAAAAAGCAATTAATTTATTTCCGCATGTGATTTTCTTTCTTTCTTTCTTTTACAAATTTTTTTTTTTTACATATTGTTTAAATACATATAATTTTTTTTAAAAGCAATTCACTTTTTTCGCATTATATTAAATATATTCAACATTATATTATATTATAAAATCATTCAATTAAAAAAAAACATTTTCACAAATGATTATTTACACATTTCATGTATCCATTTGATTTATATACATGATGCATTTATTTTCATGTGTTGCCTTTTTTTTTTTTTTTACACTCATATTATTCATGTGCAATATCAGGGTATAACATGCTGAAATGCACTTTCAATTGTTTTTCCACGTGATCACGTATGATCACATAATCACATGTTAAGGCCCGCTGTAGAAGAGCATGCAAAAAAAAAAAAAAAAAAGAAAAGAAATACTCCATGTCTCATGTTTGGTAATTGTATAGACATGGTTTTGCAGATCAGGACTGGATTGTAAAACGTGTGTTCAGTGTTCTGGGTCTCGAGACAAACTCTGGTGCGTGAGCATGCCGGAGCAGATTCCACATCAGATTAGGAGTGTCTTAATGGGACACTGGAGAAAGCTCCGTCCCAGCGAGCGAGTGCGCAGGGCTGCTGCTGACAAACTACTGAAAGCAGCTTTGTTTCGCTCACTACATTGTTCAAAGGACAGCAGCCAAGATATGGAGCTGTCCACTGTGTCCTATAGCAAGAGACTCGAGTCCTAGCTACACACGGACAATGTGGGCTATTGTTTACTATGAAGAGCTCTACAGTCCAAGCAGCCTATAAAAGAAACATTTAATCGGATTTCTTAAAAAGACATCTACATAATATTATCAGTATTACCAATTCATACTAAACATGTAACGTCCCCTACTGGAAAACTATTGGAACAGCGAGGCCGATTCATTTGTTTTTGCTGTAGACTGAACACATTTGGGTTTGAGATCGAAAGAGTTTAGAATTTAAAACGTCATTGATATATAGAGGTGTTAAACAGCATTTTGTATCAGACCACCCAATTTGTAGGTGAGCAAAACCACTAGGTTACCTAATGTTACCTAATGTTAACCTAACACCTTGTTACCCAGGTGTGTCCTGTTCGATTGATTGTTTAAACAATAAATAGCTTTGAACATCTACTCTTGAACCCTGTCCAAGGTGTACCCCGCCTTGTGCCTGATGCTCCCTGGGATAGGCTCCAGGTTTCCCATGACCCTGAAAAGGATAAGCGGTAGAAGATGGATTGATGGATGGATGGATCTACTCTTGGTTTTAGTGTGATGATCTCGCCGGCAGATGGCGCTGCAGCGACGACGTGTACGGAGAGCGCACGTGCACGAACCAGAGCGAGCACATGCTCGCGCGTTACATAGAGACTTTGTTTACAAAGAACATGTGCGTTTGTTTCTCTGTTCAGTCATTCGTTGATTTTAGAGGGAGTTTAATGATTGGTATCAGCTGTCAGCACTCAACGTAATCACAGTTGTTAATTAAACCCCTCGCATTGCTGCACACTTCACGCAGTATTATATCACCGATTAGGGTAATGGTGCCACGCGGTAATGTTTCCATGTTATGCTCTGGTTTCGTGTTTCATTCCAGTCTTAGTTAAATGATTTCCATGTCTACTTTCTTGTTTCAGGCCATAGTCCTAGTTCAATGATTGCCATGTCTCGTTTCTTGTTTCATGCCGTAGTTAAGCGACAGATGAGTATTTGTTTAAGTGGGTAATTGTGATAAGCGGTAGCGGTTCCAAGTCATGTTCTAAATTTCATGTTTCATGCTTCGAGTTCTTGTTTAGACCTTGGTTCCCATTTTCTTGTACGCTGACTGTAGTTGTCAATAAAGACTTTGATCCTGCACTTACTTCCAGTTCCAGTCTCGTATCGTAACAGAATCCTGCGCCTCTCACCATGGAAGAAGCAGGAGAGCGCCTTGTTGGGAAACGCTCAGATTACTGGCCGCGTTTCTTGTCCGTGAAGTTCCCTCAAAGGTACACCGTAGAACTCCCACCAGAGACAGCGGGATTGGGGAGCTACCCGCTGGAGTTCCTCTGCAGCTGCCAGGTATATTTCTGCAGCCTGGCATATCCCAAGCCTAATAAGAGACAGTGGATAGGGTTCTTAGTGTCCAGGTTTTGCGGCCCAGCCCAGGACTGGGCAGAGCGACTGGTGAGTACTGGGTCCTCCGCCCTTCATGATGTCACCCACTTCGCAGAACTTTTTGTTCAGGAGTTCTGCCGACCAGGGCATCTTCGTGCTCTGGAGCCCCAGCCCGAGGTCAAGGCGGCGACCTCAGAGCTCCCCCCTGAGGTCAAACAGGCGACATCAGAACTCCAGCTGTAGACCTATGGGAAGGTCTCAGCTCCGGAGCTCCAGCCCGAGGTCAACGTGGGACCTTAGGGTCCCAGCCCGAGGTCAACCTGGCGACCTCCGGGCCCCAGCCCGAAGTCAACGTTCTGTCACGATCTTGCGGCAGTTGGCGAGCGACGACGACGTGCACGGAGAGTTAGGTGTCAATAAAGACTTTGATCCTGCACTTACTTCCGGTCCAAGTCTCGTATCGTAACATTTAGCCTTCAGTAAAGACTGTAAAGACTTTACTTGAAGATCAAAGAGCTGTATGTGCAGAAAAGCAAGAAAAAAGCTGAGAAAAAAGGGAAAATCTATCTGAGGCATTGCACAAGCACTGGGCATGACGATAGCAGCAGAATGAATTTTGAAGTTTACAGGAACATTTTGTCTGCCAATTTACAGAGAAATGCATCCAAATTAATCAGGAGGAACTTTATCATGCAGCAAGACATCAATCGAAAACCTACTGCCAACTCAACAACTTCATCAGGAGGAAAAAATGGAAGGGTTTACACTGGTCAAGTCAAATCACCAGATCTTAACTCTGTTGAGCAGCATTTCACCTCCTGAAAAGGAGACTGAAGAGAGAGACCTCCGAAAACAAACAACATCGGGGAAAAAGGCTGCGGTAAAAGCCTGGAAAAGCATCACAAAAGAAGAAACCACCAGTTTGGTGATGTCACTGAGTTGTAGGCTTGATGCAGTCATTGCACCAAGAGGCATGCAACCAAATATTAAGTGTTATTTACTTTCATGTGCTTTAAGACTTATCTGTTCCTATACTTTTGCTCACCTAAAAATTGGGTGGTCTGATACAATAGGTTTGTTTTATGTTGTTTAACACATCTAGATGCAAATACCAGGAATCTCTTGTCTCATATCCATCTCTTGATCTCAAACCCAAAATGTCTTTGGTGTATAGCACAAAGAAGTGAATTGGCCTTGCCGTTCCAATAGTTTCGGAGGGGACTGTATATGTAGAAGGGTTATCCTGTCTTCTCTCAAAAACTACTGTTAAAAAAAAGAGATCAATTTCAATGAGGCCTCTCAGTGAATGTTTAAAACTGTTATTGTGTATGATTAAAATAACAAAGGAGAGCGAGAGAAGAAGCTAGCTAAAGGCTAACAAGGAACATTCCTCTAAGATACCCTTAGCATCAGCTGCTAACCGCACAGCGCCATATTGAGAAACGCTCTATAGCCTCACATCTTGTACGCAAACGTGGAGCTGCATGGATTCTCCTGAAGCTCAGTGAACATCGCAAGAGTGTATCGCTCATGTTGAACCGAATCCCAGGATCAGGGCACGGCGCAGTTTAGTGATCTCCCCACTCCAACACACTCAGTTTCACTCGGAGAAGAACAGTGTGATTATTGTACATTTAAAAAGTATCATTATTATGGAAAGTACATGTTATAATATATCAATATGTCTTCATATTTTATATATATTTTTCTCTTCGTATTTATAGAAAAATGTACTTTTAATATTCTTTAAATACATGAAGTAAAATAGTCATGTACTTAAGTATGTGTAAGTTGTTTGTTTGGCTAAATAACCTAAATGTGAGATTAAATGTGAAGTCAATAAGAGAAAGAAAGACAGAAAGAAAGAAGGAAGGGAGATAAGAAGGAAAGAAAGAATCGAGCATACCAAAGAAGGTGTGTTATTTGGTGAAAACTAAAGACGTAAGACACAGAGAAGTGAGACACTGAGATATTAGACACTGAGACATTAGGCATTGAGACGTTCAACTCTGAGACGTTCAACACTGAGACGTTAGACAGTGAGACGTTAGACAGTGAGATATTAGACACTAAGACATTAGGCATTGAGGCGTTCAACTCTGAGACGTTCAACACTGAGACGTTAGACTGTGAGACGTTAGACAGTGAGATATTAGACACTGACACATTAGGCATTGAGACGTTCAACTCTGAGACGTTCAACACTGAGACATTAGACAGTGAGACGTTAGACAGTGAGATATTAGACACTGAGACATTAGGCATTGAGACGTTCAACTCTGAGACGTTCAACACTGAGACGTTCAACACTGAGACGTTAGACAGTGAGACGTTAGACAGTGAGAGGTTAGACCGTGAGACATTAGACACTGAGACATTAGTCAGTGAGACATTAGACACTGAGACGTTAGACAGTGAGACGTTAGACATTGAGACATTATACACTGAGACATTATACACTGAGACGTTAGACAGTGAGATATTAGACACTGACACATTAGGCATTGAGACGTTCAACTCTGAGACGTTCAACACTGAGACGTTCAACACTGAGACGTTAGACAGTGAGACATTATACACTAAGACATTATACACTGAGACATTAGACACTGAGACGTTAGACAGTGAGACGTTAGACATTGAGACATTATACACTGAGACATTATACACTGAGACGTCAGACACTGAGACGTTAGACAGTGAGACGTTAGACACTGAGACGTCATACTCTGAGACATTAGACACTGAGACGTTAGACAGTGAGACGTTAGACATTGAGACATTATACACTGAGACATTATACACTGAGACATTAGGCATTGAGACATTATACACTGAGACGTCAGACACTGAGACGTTAGACAGTGAGACGTTAGACACTGAGACGTCATACTCTGAGACATTATACACTGAGACGTTAGACAGTGAGACGTCAGACAGTGAGGTACTAGACACTGAGATGTTATACACTGAGAAGTTAGACAGTGAGACGTTAGACACTGAAATATTAGACACAGAGACGTTATACACTGAGACGTTCGACAATGAGACGTTAGACATTGAGACGTCAGACAGTGAGACATTAAACACTGAGACGTTAGACACTAAGACATTTTACAGTTTAATGCTTGCACACTCACGTCCTGGTGAAAAAAGCAGTGTAATTACACATCCACAGCACTAAGAGGACATTCCTGGAACAGCGTACATGGTGAATAAACACTTCGTATCAGTTACCTGAGGAAACATATTGACTTTTTTGAACTTATCTGTGGGATTTGAAAATGCGCCCCTTCATGTGGGACAGATATTCATAGCAGTAATGTTCGTAGCAGCATTTAATAGCAGTTCCATTCTTTAATCTCACTACAATAACACCATGTGTACTAATGACACACTCATTTTACTCCCTATAAGGCATGACCCCGGCTTCCACCGAGACCATGAGCGCCGGGCCACAGCGTGAGTCTGATATTTATTCAGTTCTCTGCTTAGATCACGATATGACTTTGAGCACAATTTTTAATGCGACTTTCCAGACTAATTTTAGCCTCCGTCCCCGTGCGACTCCTGCCATCAGCAATCTCATATCACACAGCTGATAAAACGCTTTGCTGTATAGGCGGGATTTACACAATGACCCAACGGTTTATAATGACACGACATATTTTTCTTTCTTTCTCTTAGTCACTCCAGCCTGAGAAGAGAATTTAACACAGGTAAGCATCATTTACGTCAAAGATCACGTCTTTCTTCCGTTGTTGTTGTTTTTTCTTGATGCATAAATATGAAAGGAATAAATCATTCTCCTCTTTCTTGTCTGTTCTATCTTGAAGGTGTTTAGAAGAAAAGATTATAGAAATGTGTGTGTATACATATATATATATATATATATATATACACACCTACACACACACACATATATTCATATATATATATATATATATATATAATATATATATATATATATATATATATATATATATATATATATATATATATATATGTACTATATATGTTATACTGATTTGCGTTGCCAGTTCATTTTTTTAAAAAGAATTTGAAAAAGACTAAGTAAATCTAAGTAAATTAGAAATGAACCAAATTTGAGCATTTCTAAATCTAAATGAAAAAGTAAACATTTTTTCAGGTTAGCTTTTTCTTAATGTTTTTTTAAAAAAAAAGAAAAAATTGTATCTGTTTGTTCGTTTTTGTAGGTTTTGTGTTTTTATCTGTTTTTTTTCTTCTTGATATTTTCTTATTGTGTAAAGTGTATTTTATAGTTTTACAACCTGGAATTGAAATTGACTCAAATCTGGAATGTTGCCATTTGAAGGTGCAAAATGTTTTTGTTTACATAAACAACATTAGTTAGACATTGGCTGGTTGTATACTGTAATTATTTACCCCTGTGGATTAATAAAAGCTGTTCTTTTGTTTCTTGACTACATTGTTGCCCTGTTATGTAACTTGGTCTGAGGCATTATCTCAGATACAGCTGGTTTACCCATACCCACTGTTGAATTGAATTAACACCTAGAGTGTTCAGTCAACGGCGTCCAGTTGGACATGAGTAGACACCACCGTATGTGTTAATTCAACAGATACAGGACAATGCTACAAGTGTTCATGTGACAGCGCACGAGTTCACACACATCACTGACGTCCTCTGTAGAAAAGGATCATGTCCTGGAACAAGGTCGGTTCGTTCCTGCGTGGCCTGTCCCGCACGAAACCTCTAGAACCCGAAGGCGAAGAGTCGACGTTCCGGCGGTGTCTCGGCACGGTAGACCTGGTGGCTCTGGGCGTGGGGAGCACGCTGGGCGCCGGCGTCTACGTGCTCTCTGGTGAGGTAGCCAGATCACTATCTGGTCCCAGCATCATCATCTCCTTCCTCATCGCCGCTCTGGCCTCCATCTTCGCCGGACTCTGCTACGCTGAATTCGGCTCCCGCGTGCCCAAGACAGGATCGGCCTACCTCTACAGCTACGTGACTGTGGGCGAGGTGTGGGCTTTCATCACGGGGTGGAACCTGCTGCTCTCCTACATCATAGGTGGGAAATTGAATTTAAATACGTTTTAAATGGTTTGTTTAAAGAAGACACGGTGTGGTAGTTGCATTATAATTAATATTAGACATATAAGCACAAAACATAGAGAAATGAAGTTAAATGGGGGAAAAAACTTAATATTTTAAGTATGCTTTTTATATTTTTCCCTTTTTTTTACCATAATAAACAAAGAGGCAACCTGATAATAATGATTCAAGTTCATCCTCAAGTTAAAAAAATATATATATATATATATATATATATATATATATATATATATATATATATATATATATATTTGTTAAAACTTTTTTTATGTAAAAAAAAAATCACAATTAAATACTCAACTTTCAATTTATCCCCATCTTCTACAACCATAATATTGATCCACATGTTTAACACTCAATTTCCTTTTGATTCTGCTGCTGGATTTATAAAGGTTTTGTTTTTCTTTGTTTTTTAAATAAAGTTTTATATATATATATATATATATATATATATATATATATATATATATATATATATATATATATATATATATATATATATATATATATATATATATATATATATTTATATATATAAAGATGTAAAAAGCGTAAAAAAACCCTTTTAATAATAATTTTCCTTTTGTATTGATAAATAATAAATAATATTATACATTAATTCTTAAAAACTAATCATCCTGTGTGTGTGTGTGTGTGTGTGTGTGTGTGTGTGTGTGTGTGTGTGTGTGTGTGTTTTTTTAAAGTGGCTTTAGAATCTACAGTAAAGCTGCACTTGTGTATTCAGTATATTGAACTTTTCACTGTGCATCAGAGCTCAGGTTTATATTTATTTAATATGATCTACTTAGAGTTATTTATTTACCTCAAAAGACCAACAGTTGGGTTTCTGGTTAAATCTACCTTCTGTATAACATGTTATGTCATTTCCTGGACACAAGGAGGGAGAAACTTGGTAAAAGCAACACGTTCCTCTGAGTAACTGGCCTCTTCTTCCTGACGTAGGTGCCTCCAGCGTGGCCCGAGCCTGGAGTGGTACTTTTGATGACATGATTGGAAATGTGTTGTCGAATTACTTCAGCAAACACGCAGCCATGGGACTTCCAGGCCTGGCTCCTTACCCAGACTTCTTTGCAGCTGGCCTTATTATGCTTCTGGCTGGTATTGAAAGCTCGTTCACGTCATTCTAATTATCCTGTTACACCGAGTCTATAAACCCAGGCGCTGATTCTGTATCTGTTCTTCTGGGTTGCAGGTCTTCTCGCGTTTGGTGTGAAAGAATCAACGACGGTCAACAAGATCTTCACGAGCGTTAACATACTGGTGTTGGTGTTCATCATCATCACTGGCTTCATCAAGGGGAAACTGGAGAACTGGTACATCAGTGAGGAAACGTTACTGAACATCACAGCAGAGCTTGAGTAAGCCTGAACTCCTGAACAGCTCTAAAGACAGATTAACAGACATACAGCTATCACCATACACAACATCTGCAGTGCTGTACTTACAGAAACCTGACATCCACGCTGAACGTGACCTCCGAGTTCGGGCGCGGCGGCTTTTTCCCATACGGTTTTGAGGGCACGCTGGCCGGAGCTGCGACTTGTTTCTACGCGTTTGTAGGCTTTGACTGCATTGCGACTACGGGTAATTGAAATGTGTGTTAGATATACAGTGTGTGATGTGCTCTGAGAAAACGCTTTTTCTACATTTTCCACTAAACCCTGCGGGGGTTTCCTCTGGGTACTCCAGTTTCCTCCCCCAGTCCAAACACATGCATGGTAGGCGTGTCTAAAATGTCCATAGTGTATGAATGGGTGTGTGAGTGTGTATGTGTCCAGGGTGTACCCCGCCTTGTGCCCCATGCTCCCTGGGATAGGCTCCAGGTTCCCTGCGACCCTGAAAAGGATAAGCAGTATAGAAGATGGATGGATGGATGGATGAAATTTAGACATGAGGTAATTTGTCACATTTTAGACACGAGCCTCGTCGCCACTGATTACTCCGCTGATCTCATGTGAAATATAACGGCTGATTAATTCAGTACTTATTCAGCATTTTCTTCATTTGGCTGAATATCTTGAATTTTTCATTAGGATTCAACCAATACAGTGCTGTCCATCCATCCATCCTCTACCTGGGGGTACCTGGGGGTAAACTCCGCACACACACAGCCCCGGTGGAAATTAAACCCTGGACCCTGGAGGTGTGAGGCGTTATTCATTTAGCAGACAATTTTATCCAAAGCGACTTACAAGTGAGGAAATACAAGCAAAGCGATATATCAAGCAGAGAACAATACAAGTACTGCTACCGTACAAGATCTTTAATTGAGTTCTAGATAACACAAAGAGATGACTAAAATGGCTGAACTAAAATGGCCGATTAATTTCGCACTCATTCAGGATTTTCTTCACTTGGCTGAATATCTTCCATTTTTGATTAGCATTCAACCCATTAAACAGCTTCGTATTAATTATATTGATAGTGGATATATGAGGCACAAAACATACAGAAACCAAAAATTCAACGGAAAAACAACGTTATATTTAGAATGTAATAATGATCGAATGAAGTAGCAGCCCTTACAACATTACTTTTGTAAAACGTCTAATAAAGAATACAGTTTAATGCCGTGGAACGTCCATGGAGCAACTTATTTCCTGTTATCACTCACCAGCATGTCATTTTTTGTAATATAACTTTTTAGAAATGATAAACTCGCCTGTCCTGAAGACTTTTCCGAGCCTATCCCAGGAATACTGGGAATGAGGTGGGAATACACCCTTAACTGGATGGCAGTTGTTAGTGTTGTGTCAATTGGGGGAAATATTTTGAACGTGACCGTGTTATTGTAGGTGAGGAGGTGAAGAACCCTCAGAAGTCCATCCCGCTGGGGATCGTCTTTGCGCTGCTCATCTGTTTCCTGGCTTATTTCGGCGTTTCAGCTGCTCTCACGCTGATGATGCCGTACTACCTGCTGAACATCCACAGCCCTCTGCCAGTCGCCTTCACCTACGTGGGCTGGGCCGCCGCCAAGTACGTCGTCGCTGTGGGATCCCTCTGTGCGCTCTCTACCAGGTAGACTGAATTATGGGAAATGGCTCCTGAGTCAGACAGATTCGTGCTTTTTCATTGGATAGCAATGGAAACATTGAACTGTGCAGTTTACAGGTCTGGGAAACACTAATAAACAAATGAATGTGAATCAGGTCGATGTATTTATCGGAATTATAACACAGCCTGTGTGTGCACAGCCTGCTGGGGTCCATGTTCCCGATGCCTCGAGTGATCTTCGCCATGGCTAGAGACGGCCTCCTCTTTAAAGTGCTGTGTAAAGTCAGCTCAAGGCAAAGTCCCGCCATGGCCACCCTCACCTCCGGCTTTGTGGCAGGTGAGGAAAGAGTCCGAAAAATACATTTTTGGTGCATTTCTTGAGCACGCAATGGGTGATATTTTGAGTTTAAATATATCAGAATGCAACATAGTTTGATTTTAAACACATTTTTCCTGGTTTACAAAAATATTGGCACCCAGACAAGTAATATTTGGGGGACATCTCTTCCTGTTGTGCCTACAGTAGAAGGATCATGGTCCACTCCACCATGTACGTGAACATAGCTGCATCCGAGTATCCTTTCTACGCTACTACGCAGAAGGCAAAAAGCAGTACGCCAAAGTAGTAGTACATCCAAATTCTCAGTATTCATAAAACAGTAGTCGAGAAATACCCAGATGACCTCTTGCTTCCTCTGAGATTCTGCAGTATGGAACCTCTTGAGACAGACCGCGCTATCCCATAATGCAACTGGCGCGGAAGAGCTATCCGAATCCAAAATGGCGGACGGTCAATTTACTGTGTGCGTGTGGGACTTTTCCCACTCTGAAATGTGAAAAAAAAAAAAAAAAAAAACCTTGTGATTGTTGTGACCTTCTCATCAGCTAATGAATGAACAGCAATGGACACAAAAAGTAGAAAGAAGAAAAAAAAACGAACTGTGACCTCTGCTTTATTCTCAGCTATAATGGCGCTGTTATTCGACCTGAAGGCACTGGTTGATATGATGTCGATCGGGACGCTGTTCGCCTACACGCTCGTGGCCATTTGTATTCTCATACTGAGGTTAGTGTTCCAGCTCAAAAACTCGTGACTCAGCAGTGATTTTATTCAGGCCTTAATGTTTGTTTCGTGATCTTTACTCAGCCAGTTCCTTTCTCTTTAGGTACCGTGAGAGTCCATCTCTGGAGAATGAAATAAGCTTCAATCAACGGTCAAAGTTGGGGTTTTTAAAACCTCCGTCAAACCCAACCAAGGAAACGTCGAACACCGTCAACATCTGCACCGTGTTTATCAGTACGCACCACGAACCATTAAACACACTCGCGTTTTACTTCAGCTGACCTCATCTGACTTTCAAATCGATTACACTCTCCTTGGATTGGTATTTAAAGTCTCACGACTTACCGTTATTCATTCATTCATTCATCCTAACCGTTTTATCCTGGTCAGGATCACAGTGGATTTGAAGTCTATCCCAGGAACGCTATGTGTGAGATCAGGGAATACTGTTCGGGACATCGTGGATGGGATGCCAGTCCTAGATCTCAGGCCACTACGCACACACAAACACACATTTATATGTTCCTAGGACCAATTAAGAGTGCTGAATTCACATACGAGTCTGCTTATTGGAGGAAACCGGAGAACACAGAAGAAACCATTTCGGGCACAGAGAGAACATGTAATTGTCAGGACACGGAAGCAGGTACAGAATATCATTTAATAGGTGAAACATGTAGACGTAAAAAAAAAAACTCTACAACATGAACAAATACATTAATAAACATCCACGAAACACAAAGTGAAGGTGATAAAAGCTAGACAACGTGTGCTACCGAAGACAGAACTTAAATACTTCAGTGTTCATTAAATGACAACGTGACTCGGGTACGCGTGATTAACGTGAGGTGCCGGGGGCTGATGGGAAATGAAGTTCTAACCTGACAGCATGTGGACTCTGTGGTGCTTACTGTAATTGTATAACAAAATTTCTAACTTACACACAATTGACATGTTTCTTTCACGGCGAATGTACTCAAACAAGACTTTGAGGCTAGTTTTTTGAGCTCTGAAGCTAATGTAATGTAGCTAGCGAGTAATGCAAGTCTGTATCATGCAGCAATTTACAGTCAGATTTCAACTTTATAGCTTTCGGATACAATTCCGCCTCACAAATGTGGGCGGAGTCTACGAGGAGGCGGAGTCATAATTATAATGAGTCTTTATTTATCACAATGACACAGTGAAATTATTTTCTTTCTTTTTTTCAATGAATCTGGGCAATTAATTATCATACAGCTTTTACCAAACACAAATCACCCACATGTGATAATAATAATAATAATAATAATAATAATAATAATAATAATAATAATAATAATAATAATAATAATAATAGAAAAACACAGTAAAGTGTAATGTAAGAGTTGAGATGATGTGTTTAATTGTGTAGGTTTGTTATGATGTTTTTCGTGTCACTCTCGGTCTGGTTCTCTGCAGTCGTCTTGGTGGTGGTCCTGACCGTCCTGCTGTCCAAAGCCATCACGTCACTGCTGCTGCTGGAGGTCTGGAGTCTGGTGTGTGTGTCTGTGATCCTCTTCTTAATGCTGCTCTGCACGCTGCTGATCTGGAGGCAGCCTCAGAATCCCACTAAAGCAGCCTTCATGGTGAAAACACACATACACACACACACACACACACAATCCTTCCAATTTAAACCTAACCCTTAACCTTAACCTCATTAATATAAAAAAAGGGAGAATATAGTCCGATGTAACACTACTTAATAATTAGCAGCTCCTCCATTTATTTAATTTTTTTTTGCTTTCTCTTGGCTCGTAAAACCAAGGCTCATGAATCATGAATTCCAAAGTCACCAAGGCTAGGTAGTAGACAGGAAGTCAAAATAACACATCCTGTGTCCTTTCCCCTTCGGTGAGTTGGATGTTCTGTCAGGTGATTTTATTTCTTTTATTTGGTCTACTGCTGCTTTAGCTAAAAAAAAAAAAGCTGAAAAGTATAACGTCAAATCGTAGACGTTGCCAGCTTTGCTAACTGCACGAGCAGTTTTTACCCTTGCAAATGACTCATCACTATTTGGGCCTCAGTTTACAGCTTTACATACAGTAAATGGTTTAAGGGACAGCCTTAGCAGAATATAGAGAGGGCTTTTGTTGTTGTTGCTGTTGTTGTTGTTGTTGTTGCTGTTGTTTGAAGAGTATACTGTGAATTTTCGACACCGTTCTCTACAGGTGCCTTTTCTGCCTTTACTTCCTGTGGTGAGTTCATTCATCAACATTTATCTGATGATTCAGCTCGGAGGCGCCACCTGGATCCGCTACGCCGTCTGGATGGCTGTGGGTGAGTAAGTGCTGGAGTGAGTCACGTTAGGAGTTAGGAGTTAGGAGTTAGGGGTTACTCTGTGCTTCTAGTGGCTTAATGTACTAAAACAACGATTAGGGAAGACCATTTTTCTCTCACATCTCTCTTGCCATAAACGCCACCTACCGCTAAGACAACGGCACCGTAATCCAAGCCTAAAGACAATATTTTTACACTAAGCGTTCTCTCCCCCATAATTAACCGTTATAGAGAAATGTATTAATAAGGTGTGTGCTAAATCTGGTCCTCTAATATCACTGTCTTAATTCATTAAGCCACGTTAAGCGTGTTTAACGGGTTTCTACAGGAAAACGTATCTTCTGGGTTCATCTGCCTGTCTGTATATAGTATGCATCATCGCTAAGGTGTACACTGAATTTGGTCTTTTAATATTGCTCTCTTAATACATTAAGGCATTAAAATGTGTGTGTGTGTGTGTGTCCCCGGTTTTACCCTCTACAGGACTCCTGATCTACTTCGGGTACGGCGTGAGGAATAGCGTCCAGAAGCAGAGGCTGCTGGGAAACCTGAGCAACATGGAAACCGCAGAGGAAATCTCAGAGAAAGCCGTGACCAAAGGATAACACTCATAACACCGGCGACTGATAGCCAAACAATACATTCATACGACGATCATCTAATTATTGAAATAATAATACCAGAAATAATCATTTTCTTTAACATGCGTGAACGTACGTATGATCTAATGGCGAAACAGTTCGACGTTTGTGTGTATATGCTTTAATAAAAAAGGTTTCATACTTTGAACAGAGCCGCCGACACACAGTGCTCTTATAACTGATGCCTTACGGGCTGAATTATTACAAATATTCACCAAAAATCAATCAATAAATAACAAAGCCCAAGCTTTGTGAAAGTGCGCTGTAGTAAAGTGGTGATAAAGCCGTTCCTTTATCCAAGTTCTTTAGGAAACCAAAACCGAATGGGTCGGTAAACTCGACTTCGGATGAGTGCAGATCGAAGTGAATAATCACTGACCTGCTTTGTGAAAACAATGAAACAAAGCCGAGGCAGAACTGGTTTTATCGACCACACAGTATAGTATGTAATAGATGAAACACTTTGATAAATTTGATCAAATATAACACACACGCAGGTGACGGGGTGGTGTGATGAAGCGGAGTTACTCTTACGACTCATTATATTCCTGTAAGATCGTGTCCCGGATTGGGCCTGATATGTCCACATGGACGTTCTCGCTGTGGTTGCTGGGACTACGGTTGCTGCGATGGCGTTAGGACTGCAGTTATCACATACAGTTTAGCACTCGGGTCTCCTTTAGTGTACAGGGGACTAGTTCAACAAACAGACTTCATATAAAAACCATAATGAACTGTCGTTTATCTTCGGAGTCCGGTTCCTCTCAAGGTTTCTTCCTCTTATCATCTCTGGGAGTTTTTCCTCACCACCGTCACCACCGTCTCACTCAATAGAGATAAATTCACGCGCCTAAAATCTCCATCCTGTGTTTATATGTTTCTGTAAAGCCACTTTGACACAACGTCCATTGTGAAGAGCGTCTGCCTCACGCTTCCAGGCTTGAGGGTTTGAATCCCACCGCGCAGAGTTTGCATGTTCTCCCCATGCTTCAAGGGTTCTCCTCCAGATGCTCTGGTTTCTTCACCAAGTCCAAAGACATGTATTGGCATGTTCATAGTGTGTGGATGGACGGATCATGTCCCTGCTTGTTCTATTCCACTTACATCACATCAATTTACCAACGATTACATATTTTAATCAGTTAAAAAGCAAAATACAGAATGCTATACATGTAATCCATTTGTAGTTACACTGAATATTATCGAACGCCTGTGAAACAAGCTTCAGTTATCGACAGTAACGGCTCGTTCACAGGGACTTGTATTGAGTTTTGGGTAAGGAGACATTTATTTAACCTTTAATGGAAGGAGTCTCCAGTGTCAGGGCTGAGGCTGTTACTGGTGAGGTAACTAATGCGTATATTTAGCCGGTTTAATGCAAGCGAGAACAGGAACTTGTCTCGCGGGTGTTTTCTGAACGTTAAGCAGAACTGTACACATTTGTCATCGCTGGTAAATGGCCGTGGCGTGCAGCGTGCTGTAAGAAAAACGAAGAGGATGTTACAGATCTCAAAGAAGTATAACGTTATTTTATTTACAGCGTGGCAGTGACAAAAGAACGTGAAGCTCTTCGGGTTCGCCGAAGTCCAAGCGGACCCTGAACAATATCAGCACTGATATTTTATAATGACGTTTCATTCTAAATGTGAATTAAGGATCGCATTTGATGCGATCGCTTTCTGCTCTCACAGTACTGACGTTACAGGTGTGACCCCCAAACGGTGAGGTGATGGGGTTTATCGAGGCAGATGTCTTTCTGAATGATAATTACGGTCACGTAACCCTTTGTTCAAGGATGGTTAATGGCACGCTTTTATCCAAAGCGCTTTACACTGGTTCTCATTCACCCATTCACACACACTCTCACACAGCAAGGCGCTAACTTGCCATCGGGAGCAACTTGGGGTTCAGTGGTTCAGTGGTTCCAGTGGTTCCAAGGACACTTCGGCATGTGGAGACACGTGGGCCGGGAATCGAACCGCTAACCCTATGATTAGTGGACAACCCGCTCTACCAACTGTGCCTGGATGGTTCTTGATGTCCCACTGCCGCTCCCAGGATCTAACTGTGTGAATGTCACTTAAGGTGGTATTATACACATATTGCTCCCTTTGATAATTCTGCCTTTCTGGGGAACAATCATAATGATAATGAGTGATAATGAGACTTTATTGGTCACATATACATATGTACAGTGAAATCCTTTTCTTCGCGTACCCCAGCATGTCAGGAAATTGGGGTCAGAGCACCGGGTCAGTCCTGATACAGCGCCCCTGGAGCAGAGAGGGTTAAGGGCCTTGCTCAAGGGCCCAACTGAACAGATGAGAAGCACTAAACATGTCCCCCTGAATAGACTGTTGAGCATTTTCACACTGTGTTTCTGTCCAGCTGGATAAACATGAGTGCTTCCTCCCGGCAGGCCGAGAGCAGAAGGCAGCGGTTGGGTGAAGCGTGAGGAATTTGGAGTGTAAATGCTGTCTTTGAGAACAGGAATGTGTGTAGAGCGGCTTCCGTTCTCGCTAATGTCTCACATCACTCTCGGGCTGCCTCGCATGGAGAAACACTGACAGAGTTATTTTTTAAGTGCTTTTGGGTGTTATTTTCCTGGCCATTTTGTGTACATTTTGTGAAACCGGTGTATCATGAAGCTGGTCTTGGTGGTGTTTGGCTCCCTGTTGTTCTATACGCTGCTCTTTCAGCTTGGTGAGTGTCTCTGCAGGATCACTGCCCACATACAAATATCCAAATCTTACAGCTCAACCTGGAATTATTTGAAAGAAACGTTGTACTTTAATTAGCTAGATTATTCATGATGTTAATGAGACAGAAAGCAGCTTGTCGTGTTATTGATGAAATGCAAACTCCTCTGTACTGAAAACTTTCTGTTGTCAAAAAACTACAGGGAGTGTGAGCCTCTAATCACCTCCTCAGATCCTGATAAAAAACACAGACAGACAGACAGATAGATAGAGATAGATAGATAGATAGATAGATAGATAGATAGATAGATAGATAGATAGATAGATAGATAGATAGATAGATAGATAGATAGATAGATAGATAGATAGATAGATAGATAGATAGATAGAGGGGAAAAAAGTATTTGATCCCCTGCTGATTTTGTACGTTTGCCCACTGAAAGAAATGATCAGTGTATAATTTTAATGGTAGATTTATTTAAACAGTGAGAGACAGAATAACAACAAAAAAATCCAGAAAAACGCATGTCAAAAATGTTCTAAATTGATTTGCATTTTAATGAGGGAAATAAGTATTTGACCCCTCTGCAAAACATGACTTAGTACTTGGTGGTAAAACCCTTGTTGGCAATCACAGAGGTCAGACGTTTCTTGTAGTTGGTCACCAGGTTTACACACATCTCAGAAGGGATTTTTTCCCACTCCTCTTTGCTGATCTTCTCCAAGTCATTAAGGTTTCGAGGCTGACGTTTGGCAACTCGAACCTTCAGCTCCCTCCACAGATTTTCTATGGGATTAAGGTCTGGAGACTGGCTAGACCACTCCAGGACCTTAATGTGCTTCTTCTTGAGCCACTCTTTTGTTGCCTTGGCCGTGTGTTTGGGGTCATTGTCATGCTGGAATACCCATCCACGACCCATTTTCAATGCCCTGGCTGAGGGAAGGAGGTTCTCACCAAAGATTTGACAGTACATGGCCCCGTCCATCGTCCCTTTGATGCGGTGAAGTTGTCCAGTCCCCTTAGCAGAAAAACACCCCCAAAGCATATAATGTTTCCACCACCATGTGTGACGGTGAGGATGGTGTTCTTGGGGGTCAAAGCGCAGCATTCCTCCTCCTCCAAACACGGGCGATGAGTTTGGGGCAAAGAGCTCCATTTTGGTCTCATCTGACCACAACACTTTCACCCAGTTGTCCTCTGGTGATCAGATGAGACCAAAATGGAGCTCTTTGGCATCAACTCAACTCGCAAACGTACAAAATCAGCAGGGGATCAAATACTTTTTTCCCTCACTGTAGATAGACAGATAGATCGATCGATCGATCGGATAGATAGATAGATAGATAGATAGATAGATAGATAGATAGATAGACAGACAGACAGACAGACAGACAGATAGACAGACAGATAGACAGATAGACAGACAGACAGACAGACAGATAGACAGACAGACAGACAGACAGACAGACAGACAGATAGATAGATAGATAGATAGATAGATAGATAGATAGATAGATAGATAGATAGATAGATAGATAGACAGACAGACAGACAGACAGACAGACAGATAGACAGATAGATAGATAGATAGATAGATAGATAGATAGATAGATAGATAGATAGATAGATAGATAGATAGATAGATAGATAGATAGATAGATACCAGTTAGTTCCTGTTATTATTTAAATCATAGCAGCTGTAAACACTTCCCTCACCAGCGTCTCTTCTTTCTCTCTTGAACATATTAAGAAAAAGAAATCGCAGCTTGTCTTGTTGCTGAGAACAGAAAGTGTAAACTCCTCTTAAAATCTTAACCTTACAGCTGACTGTTATACAGCACTGACACAGGAGACTCCTCCCATAAATATACACCAAAATAAACGTCTCCACAGAAATCTTCACCATTATGATGATTTTGTTTTGTTCTTTTAAATCGATTTAATTGGCACGTCTGCTGTATAAAACCCCAAGAATGAGCTGTTAATGACTTTATGAAACAATAATGATGTCCGATAAACACAGTAACGAGTCAAAAGGAGCCGAAGCCAGTGGGAGATAAGAAGCCAAAAGAGAAGGTGAAGGTGAAGGTGAAGAAAGAGGTTGAGGAGAAGAAGAACAAAAGCATGTCAGTCAAAATTAAAGCCACGCCCCCACCCAAGCCCCGGAGTCCCACAGCAGCTCCACCGTACCTGAATCGAGTAGTGGGGAAGGGGAAGTTTGAGAAGGTGGGGAAAACGCTGTCAGTCCCTGCAGGGGACACACTGGAGCTGAGGTGTAAAGGCAGTCGTGTGCAGTGGGACGTCCCGTCTTATCTGCGGGAGGACGATGAAGGACGACTCAGGTACGTGTCTGATTATCAAGCTCTTAGGATACATTTGAAAACGTGTCTGATAACGCAATCTCCGGTTACTTTCTATTGGATGACTTGATGACTCCACCGTAACCGTAACCACACCCACTCTTCAAGTGATCGCACACTGGGGGGTACGGTGGCTTAGTGGCCAGCATATTTGCCTCGCACCAGGGTTGGGGGTTTGATTCCCACCTCCGCCCTGTGGGCATGGAGTTCTCCCTGTGCTTTGGGGGTTTCCTCAGGGTACTCCGGTTTCCTCCCACAGTCCGAAGACATGCGTTGTAGGCTGATTGGCATTTCCAAATTGTCCTGGGTGTCCTGGGTGTCCCCTGCCTTGTGCCCCGAGACCCCTGGGATAGAGTGTAAATATATATACTCACATAATCATGTGGAAAAACACATGATCACATGTGAAATGTATGTTATTTTTCCATAAGGGAAGTCGTAATGATTTCTGACCTTTTTGTTGATCAGGACGGTGCAGCACGAGCGATACGGCGTGCTAATTTTAGCCAACTCGTCAGGAGCTGATACAGGAGTGTACACCTGCTACCCGCTGTACTGCGAGGACTCCGAATGCAGGAAAGAGTACGATAAAGCCCTCAAAGTCTTCGTCTTCTTCACCGGTAATGTGAATATTCCACTCTAACTGCGTCTGGCTGTGTAAAATTGTGCAGTAAGGAATAACATCATGCCCTGTACAGCGGTCTGTACAGTTTTAAAAGGACGTTTTTGAAACTGAAAGCACTCTGTCCTTCACCATAATTGAATTTGGAACATCGTTTTTGGGTTGTTGTTTTTTTTGTTTTTTTATAAAGTGTCGTACATTTAACTGTACGCTCTTAGAGAAGTCTGGTGAAAGTGTTTTGTACGTGTATATAGATCATAAAACGCCTCGTATCTCTTGTGTCAGACCCTCAGGAGCTCTTCGTGCCATCAGCGGATTATTATGAGGTCATCCATCTCAGAAGTAACTGGCCTACAGTGTTGCCATGTCAGGTCACAAATCCGCAGGCCAAAGTCTCCCTGCACCGTGAGTTTCCACCCGTGGAGGTGAAGGTGGACGGATCTGAGATCTCGTACGATGTGACGCGTGGTTTCACCATCCACAGGCCCAAAGCACATCACGCCGGCTCTCTGTACTGTGTGGCCAGCATGGGGAACCTGAGGCAGAGCTCCATCAAGTACATGCTCATCTACGTCCACTGTGAGTGCATGTCCATCGCGTCCAACACGTATAACACGTCCAACGCATCCTACACGTATAACACGTCCAACACATCCCACACGTATAACACGTCCAACACATCCTACACGTATACATGCAATGGGTAATATTTACATTTTCAACATATACCTAAAATATTTATTTATTTTAATTATTGGTTTATTATTATTTATTTGTTTACATTAACTTATGTATTCTGTATATTATATGCATTTGTTTCTTAATAAACATAAATGAGGAAAAAAAAACATTTATTTGCATGTTTGTTTAGACATTTATAATTTTTTTTAACTTAACTGTTTGCCTTTATAGTTGTAGATGACGCTGTGTGACCTCTGTTTATTCCCCTGTCTGGTCCAGACCCGGCTGCTCCTCCTGTCCCCGTGATCCAGGCCTCGGCTTCCTCAGTGGCTGTGGGTGTGAACCTGCAGCTCTCCTGCACGGTGGTGGGAGAACAGGACGTGGCGGTGGACTTCACATGGGAGTATCCTGGACAAAAAGTCAGTCCACAAAGCATTGAGTCACACAGAAAACATGCTGCTAGTCATTAGCAGCAGTGGATGAGACGTGCGTTCTTGTTGGTGTGTGTGTGTGTGTGTGTGTGTTTTCAGATCGGCCGGCCGCTCTACACGCACGAGACCGCGCAGACGGTGCAGGTGGACGGACGCAGCCGGCAGCGTTTGCAGTCAGTCCTGCAGGTGGATGAAGTGAGGGAGGTGGACGAAGGAACCTACACCTGCAGTGCTCAGAACCTGCAGGGCTCACGCTCCGTCTCCACCAACGTCAACGTGCAGAAGAAACGCAACGCCACCAAACCACACACAACCTGAGTCACAACTCATCAATCATCATTCATAGGACAAGAGCTCAGCCATGTTAGGTGTCCGAAATCCATGTGAGTCTAATGACCACCAGTTCTCCAGAACGACATGCCCTAGGCAAAATATAGAAATTAAACCCTCGTTTCAGTGTTTTAACATCCATATTTACATTTTCACCATACTTTATATAGCATCAATAATTAAATATATATATATATATATATATATATATATATATATATATATATATATATATATATATATATATATATATATATATATATATATATATATATATATATATAAGTTGCATTTTTAGGGGGCCCTTGGCTTTTGGGGCCCAAGTCGTTTGCCTACCATTGCCTAGTGCTAGCTCCGCCCCTGTACATCACATAACTGGAACCTGTAACTCAACCCAAAATTAGCTTTTTTGATGAATATATTTAGTCACCCGCCATTTTTTACAGGGTGAGATGAGGAGGAAAAGCGTAATCCGCCCTTTTACACGTACGTGAACTCACAGACACTCAGGATTGCTTAGTATCGCTTTGATTGACAGGGGAGAGAGAGTATGCCCCTCCCACCAACTACAATTCCCAGATGACAGTGGTTCACAACACAGCGTTACAACACCCATCCACCACAGACCCTCTCACGTTCATGTTCACCTGATTACCGATCACACACCTGGACTCAATCACACTCTCACTGTATATAGGGATTCTCACTTTGAATAAAGCTCTGGGTTACTGATCGGAAGGTCGGGGGTTCAAGCCCCAGCATCACCAAACTCCCACTGTTGGGATCTTGATCAAGGCCCTTAACCCTCTCTGCTCCAGGAGCGCTGTATCATGGCTGACTCCGCGCTCTGACCCCAACTTCCTAACACGCTGGGATAAGCGAAGAGAAGAACTTCACTGTGCTGTAATGTTTATCTGACAGACCTCTTCTTCACTCACTCACTGTACAGTATACGCTCTCTGTTTCTGTACCAGTCTATACAGACTGTCTTTCTGGTACTGATCTCGTTTCTGGTTTTCTCGCCTCGTCTTACCTGGCCTAGTTCATGTTGTTTACTCATCAATTGACCTGAATCACGACATTGCCTTGGATTGAGTCTCTGTTTTGGCATTTGGCAGACACTCCTATCCAGAGCGACTTACCTTTGATCTTTGTAGCAGTTGAGGGTTAAGGGCCTTGCTCAAGGGCCCAGCAGTGGCAGGTTGGGAGTGCTGAGATTTGAACTGATGACCTTTTTTTTTGTGTGCCATTCTTAATAAAACATTGTGTTCGTACTTGCATCCTGACAGCAATGAATTCCATACGTTTTCTTGTGCTTTGGCACGGATGATTTATTTTCTTTGGCTTCTGTAGTTGTGTTATATTCTGGATATTAAGCTGGAAAGTGGTGTATCAGACCTGTGTTTCACTGATCCATGCGATTACCATCCTCTCTTCCCAAAGAGTTACATGATTTAAGGAAACATTTTATAAATGAAAAGTTTACTTTGGACTTTTTTTTTTTTTTGGTCTGCTCTTTGCTACCATTTTATAATAAAAACCAGCAGTGCATAACTATTAAGTAATAAAGGATTCATAATAAGTCTGGTGTTGATGTCCAGACACTGGGCATAACAACTGTATAAAGGCTGCACCACCAGCAGGGGGAGACACTGTACTGCTACCCTGAGCTCAGTCTCCATTTCTGCATCTAAAACTAAATTCAAACGAAGACTTTATTTATCCGTTTTGTCCTCAGACCCATCAGTTCCTTGAGGATTCTTTTAATTTCAGCTTCATAAAGGGGTTCTAGCTGAATCGTTTTCTAAATAAGAAACCATTTTATGTAAGCGTGTACATGTATTTTTGTCTAAAGCAAACATATATTACAATTTTATAATCAAAATGGCTATTTTTTTTTCAATGGAAAGCCATTTTCTTTTCCCTCAGACATTTATGTGGCTCTTCTGTCCTATCACAAACGTATGGCTCATCGTCACACACCACAGTGCTGTTGAGTCCTTGATTCTGATTGGTCAGAAGGTGTTGATTAGTTTTCTCAAACAGCAGCTCTGGGTGTAGTGCAGCTGCACATCACAGATCTATCGTTTCTATAGTAACAACTCATATACTCGGTTGTTCACGTGTTTGTTTTTGTTGTCTAGTGTCTATAACGTTAGCGATAACAGGAATTAAGTTGTTTCACGGATGTTCCACAACACTAAATGTAACTAGAAATAGATTTATTTAAAAAGGTATGATGTGTCATCCTTTAATAAATAAAAAATGTAAACCATTGCCATATTGCTGTGGTATAAGATGAAATAAAACATGTGATGATATTGGAAAATAATCAGGTTTGGGTTGGAAGGGGTGACTGTTTAACGCATCACCTCATCGTTGATTATTTTCCTACGACAGCACAACACTGTTGGAGTGGTTTATATCTTTTAAGCACTCTGAGAATACTTTTAAAAACTTTAGCTGCTATTTACACTGAAGTCTTAATGTAAAAAAAATAATAATTATTATTATTATTAATAATAATAATAATAATAATAATAATAATAATAATGATAATAATAATAATAATAATGTCTTTCTTTTCCTGTTTTACACCTGGAAAGAGGAATCATTCCATAGAGAAAATATTTCCTCTGCGTTCATATATTTACATACAGGTGAATGTTTATATTTGTTTTTAGGAGACATTTTAAAACTTTTTGTGTAATTGCTTTTTGTGGCCGGGAGATGTCGCCAGTGATGCTCCAATTTCATCCAACGTCCTGCACTGTGATTGGCTGCAACTCCGCCGTCCGACTGCGTTATACTCTTGCCATGGAAACCTGAATGACAGCTCAACTATCCAGTCATCGCTGTGTTTTTGAGTCTTCTGGCTAATCAGAGACTAAGGGGCGGGGTTTCAGCGCTGGCTGGGTCCTGAGTTTAAATGTCGGAGAGGGAAAGAGAGCAGAGTGAGTTTTACACCGGAGTCGTTCGGATGTTTGCGCTGTTCTAAGTTCACAGACAATCTGGAGGGAATATTTCACTTTTCAGTGAAAAAATATAGCAATAAGGAGTTAAAATATCACGATTAAGATTATAAGGTTCATCTTCATTTGTTGGAATCGATCATGGTGAGTGATTTGGTTTTTAATTCACTTACTTCCGGTTTCGCACCTAGTCTAAAAGTCTTTTTTCTGGGTAAAAAAAAATATGTAATTATTATAATTTATTATTGAATTCCGTTTAATATATATATATATATATATATATATATATATATATATATATATATATATATATATATATATATATATATATATATATATGAAGTGAACATTTGTGGGTTTATTTAATTTCAGTTATGAATAATATATTTTTCAAGCACTTAATGCAACACTGTTGAATGTGTAATGAATTTGTCATCGGATCAATTAAGACAATTTCCTGTTAAAGAAAGCAAATCATTCTATAACTTCATTTCAAATGCAAATATTTGGTTATTTTCACATTTTACAGATCAACATCAATCCTCCTTTCTGTCTTTCAAAGATGGAAAAAAAATAAATGTAAAAAAATCAGTGTAGATACTTTTTTTTCTTTTTTTTTCTCGTCCACATCAGATTATTTTCTCTCAACACGTTTACTTGGGATTTTTGTGGAATCCGAGCAGGACAGCACCACCGATGTTTGTAAGATAAACACACAGAATGGTACGAAGCAGCCAGAAATCAGTAGCAAGGCTGGGGCTGATTTCTTTCTGGTCCAGACTGTAGATTAACACAGCCTTAAGAAACAGCAATTTTTACTTACCTTAATAGAATTAAGATCATTAGATTGGAGTATTCCTGTTTTAGTCGCATTATGGACGTGTATTACAGACATGTAAACACCTTAATCACATTATCAACATCGTGTGAGAGTTTTCACCGCATTTTGCGACAGGACACGATCACACATGGCAGTTTTACGTTTTAACGGCGAACACCTTAGGTGTTCCCAAATCGTATACTTTCCTACTATAGGCCCGTAGTGGGGGAAAATACATGTATCTGAGCTACTATATAGTCGGTAACTACGCGATTTGGGACGCAGCCCACGGCTTCAAGCAGTTGTCTATTAGCACGTACAGCACGACTAATAATTAACTGTCCTTAAAGCGTTCGTAAAATATAAAAAATTGTATACGGTACCATAACGAAGACGAACCATATGTCAATACGTGAAATTCTGGAGGGACGTCGGACGGCATGGCGCGGTGACGTAATCACGCAGGCTGTTAATCTAATTATGTTCTAGAACATAATTAGATTAGAACGGGTACGTGACGGGAGTATTCTAAAAGCGACTCATGTAAACGCCTTGATCACATTGTTATCTCATTCAGAGTAAGGTCAATAATTAGATTACTGCTGTCCATGTAAACGTAGTCAGTGACGGTCCTCTCAGGTGATCGCACACACCGAGCGAAACTCGAAACTAGATTTGATGTTCGTTTAGGCTGATCTTTATCAGACACATCAGTAGCACATCATCTGCAGAAGGGGCAGATTTAGTGATTTGGTGGCCCTGGACAAAATATAGGAATGGGGCCCTCATTTCAGTGTTTAAAATTTTCAGCCTACTTTTATTTAGCATTAATAAAAAAATATATATATATATATATATCATTTGCATTTTTAGGGGGCTCTCGGCTTCTGGAGGCCCAAGGCGGTTGCCTGCGTTTGCCTAGTGCTAACTCCGCCCCGATGAGCACGTTAAGAAGGCGAACAAGGCGGATTGTTTACAGAATCATTCTGTTTTCCCCTAAATGCCTTTGAAGGAGACACTAGCAACACGTAGACTAAGCACACATCATCTAATCAAAGTACAACACACAATCACACAAAACGACAGAAGCTTAGTGGGGTTACAGCTTTTCTGTTGATCATGTTTACTGTTCGGAGGAAACGTGGCATGAACCCTGTAGAGCATTACGGACTTACAGTAACGCTTTTAAAGTTCAAAATCAATAATGTAGCTGTTTATCTGCTTTGCAGTGTGTGTGTGTGTGTGTGTCCCACCTCATTCTTATGCCATCGATGAAAACTCGTGCAATAATATATATATATATATATATATATAATAAAGACACTACGAAAATGGCCTAAGTAGATCTCGACATCACTAACCTTATTAAAAATGGCAGAATCTTTTGAATACAATTATTTTTAATGGGATTTTAAATATAATAATAAAACGTATGTTATGTTGGAATGTTCATATCGTTAATATAAAGAGATCTGGTTTCTTTTGTCATTCTAGGTCATTATTATAATCTGAACGGCAAATAAACCATTTATTAAAAATATTTATTTTTTTAGACACTAAAGAGTTGGTTTTTCTTTTTTTTTTATGCCAAGAGTCCGGAGTTTAAAACGTTTAACCTACTACACTCCAAGCAACCACTTATTTCTGGTAACTCAAAATAACTCCATCTTCGCTTCGTCATACTGCAGCGTATTGTTTTCTGTTTCTTTTAAAGAAGCTGGAGGGGTTTTAACAGCTGGATGATAAACAGCTGGATGAGTATCAGTGAGAAAATCGCTTTACAAATCCCTTCATTTGCTGCTACACAGCTCAGTAAAAGGTGCCGCTGGTTGTTCTTGTTATCCACGCTGGTGGTCGTGAAGTATTTACCCATAGACCCTCACCAGCCACACACCCACACACACTCCAGTCCTCACCCTAACACTTCACTAGTGTACTGGAGTTTATTTGCTTGTAGTTGTGTGCAGTTTGGCGCAGATCAGTGGTGTTTGTGTCGCTGTTTTCAATGCCCAGAATTGCAGGACAAAAGGGACTGCCGAAGTGTTGAAGTGTTTTGCTCCTACCGTCCAGTAACCGTGGAAACCAGAGACCCCCTTCATGACCTTTTGACGTCTCCAGCCGTGGTGCGTTGTTGACAGCTAGGAGGAGCCACTTCAGACGTTCAGAGGTCTCGCTCTGTTTAAGGTTTACGGAAAAATAAAGAAAGGAATGAAAGTGCGAAGAGCTTGTTAATGCAATCAGTCACATGATTACTATCCAATTCTGGTTGAATGCCTTGACTTGCCCTTACTGCCTCCCCAAATTAACGTTTGTTGCGTTACATTTCTTTATACCGCACAGCTGGGCCGGTTTTGATTGGTCAGATGGGGTTGATTTTAATTTTCTATAGGCTTCAAACCACAGTTAAACCTCAATAAATATATATTTATTGACACTTTAGGGATTGTTTTGTCGTTCTAGAAAAAAGAATCATCAGAATCAAAAAGAAGGCATCACACCATGCTGTTGTTAATCATTTTCCTATTACAGCACACCCTGGCGTGTTTGATTCATTAAATATGAATATTACACGTCTTGCTCTTGGAGTGATCTTTGTTGCTCGACCACAATGGTAACAACGGTCTTAAATTTCCTCCATTTGTACACAATCTGTCTGACGATGGATTGGTGACGTCCAAACTCTTCAAAGATGGTTTTATAACATTTTCCAGCTTGATGAGCCCCAACAACTCATTTTCGGATGACCTCAGAAATCTCCTTTGTTCGTGCCATGATGCACTTCCACAAACATGTGTCGTGAAGATCAGACTCTGACAGATCCCCGTTCTTTAAATAAAACGGAGAGCTCACTCCCACTAATTTCACCTTCAAATTAACCGAGAGGTTCATATACTCTTGCCACTCGCAGACACGTAATATTGGATCATTTTCCTCAATAAATAAATGACCAAGTATAATATTTTTGCCTCATTTGTTTAACTGGGTTCTCCTTATCTATTTTTTGGAAAATCTGATGATGTTTTAGGTCATTGATGCAGATATATAGAAAATTCTAAAAGGTTCACAAACTTTCAAGCACCTCTGTAGAGGAAGCAACACCAGCAAATACCGATCTCGGATTTGGACAAAACGCCGCCTTTATCAATGATCAGTCAGTCTTTTATCTCAGAGACTTGTGAAGTCATGAACAAACATGGACAGCTGCCTTTATTGAGGAAAACACGGTAAATGTGACGCTAGCCAGACACTCGAGGAGGTCTTCGTTAGACCTTTTGGCTCTCCTTAACGCTTTAGCATTGTCACCTTGAGGTAAATTGGAGCTATAAACCAGGACAGTCAGACGTCATAAACGCCGGGATGGTTCGTTGCAGGGGCGGACCGGTCTTCAGGAAGTTCAGGAGATTTCCATGATGCTACCAATCCGAGACTCTGACTTGTGACTTGTGTCGTCATTCTGATGAACATTTTCCTGTGTTTGTGGACACATGTAGAATAGACACTGGTGGAGGAAAGAGCAGAAAGGCGGTGTGGAGAGAAAGCTTTACTGGCAAACGTGGCAACGTTTTAAAAAATAACAGCGTTGAGAAAGAAGGTACTCCGTGACATAGCTAATATATGATAATATACATACCTAGCCTAGCTCAATATCTAAGTGCCTTGTGTACAAGCTTACTCTTGTAGGCTTGTAACTGGTCTGCACTTATATAGCTCTTTTTTTTAACCTTGGTGGTTAAAAAGTAACACCATAGGATGTGTTAAGTAATGAATTAGGCTGATTAGCATGTTCAAAGTGTCCGTAGTGTATGAATGGGTGTGTGAGTGTGTATGTGATTGTGCCCTGTGATGGATTGTCCAGGGTGTACCCCGCCTTGTGCCCCATGCTCCCAGGGATAGGCTCCAGGTTCCCCCGTGACCCTGAAAAGGAGTAAGCGGTATAGAAGATGGATGGATGGATTGAAGCTTAGTAGGCTAGGTTAAAAAAAAAAAAAAGAAGGAAAGAAAAACTGCAAATTCTTAAATCCCTGAATATCTACATTCATATGAGCCATTAAACTCTACTGTGGAGTGTGACTTCATTATTAAATTCAATGCTGAACACGGGCGAAAAACAAACCATTTTTGGCCTCTGGTAAAAAAAAAAAAAAAAAAAAAAGTTAAAGGTCCTAAAGTGGTCTTGTATAATTGCTCCAAATAAATCCTTTACATGAGAACCAATTCACCGAGGCACCGTAAGAACATTTATGGTTGAAAAAGTAGTCCGTTTTTGTTTTTAAACGAATTTACTGTAGTCTTATTGTTATTGCTCCGTTGTCGTACAACAAAAAACTGAGCTTCTGTTATCTTGCATTACTTCTTACGCTTCCCTGTTAAAACCTCGTTAGCCGACGAATCGATTTGATTTGCTAATATTTCATTAACTCCATATAGTTTTAGCACAATCGTGAGTTAGCGCGCCAGCTAATCAAACTAGCAAAACAATCCGACTCCACGTAGTTCGATTTGAAGGAAAAAGGCCGTACAGATTGCCAGTGAAAATCACTTCAACGAAACCATTCTTCGTTCTACACGTGGACACTCGTGCGACGGCGTCGATACACACGTGGTATAAGATGGACAAGGTGGACAAGAGTGTGTTTAAAAACGGCGGGTTTTCACACGGCTGTTTTTGATGATTGTTAGCCGAGGGACTGCGTTAATGGAACTGTTTTCATGATAGGATTAGGTTTGCTAATATTTTATTTACTCCATCTAGTTAGCGAGATGGAGAATTAGCTTGCTAAGTGACGAGTAACTAGCAAACAGAGTTTGAAGGAAGAAATATCATCACACAAGTGTGAGGTAGTTGATACACACTTCTAAGATGTGAAGAAAGTCAACAAGGGTGTGTTTAAAAAGATGCTGTAGATTTAATAGGTCTTGTGTTTAATAGATGCTGTGTCTTTATATGTTTGTCCAGGGTGTGGGTGTGTGTGTGTGTGTGTGTGTGTGATAGTGATGTGTCGTTCATTTGGAACGAATCTTTAATATGAACAATAAGTTGTCTCAGAGAGTGAAATCGTTCGCTATTGACCGCGCATGTGCTGCAACATCCCCATAGGTTCTGTAACGGAAACTGATTCGTTCACGTCTCGAGTCTTCGGGTTCGAGTCGTTTGTTCATAACATCACAGCCCCACTGCGTTCAGCCTATGGGACGGTCACGGGATGACTCGGACCCGAAGACTCGAGACGTGAACGGATCATTTCTGTTTCCGGAGAACAGACGTGACGAACGTGACGTGACAAAAGAAAGAACGACTCGGATCGGGACGTGAGTTGAACTAACAGACCGCGTCGCCTGAAGACGCGGCTAAGCTATTAATGAATCATTTCTGTGTCTCATGATTCAGCCTCGGTTGCATTAACTTATAGTTTATTTTTTATTCCGAATGTGATCGTTTGCGTAAGTAAGTAAGTAAGTACTAGATGTGTTGGGGAGTTTAATTTAACATGTTTGGGGTCTCTTGCCAGAGCTGCTACCCCCGCGACCCGATTACGGATAAGCGGTTGAAGATGGATGGATGGATGGGTTACATTTTAATTATGCTCTGCTGAGATGAACGAAATGCCTCGAAAAAAAGATTCGTTCACTTTGCTGAACGAGCTTCAAAGATCCGAGTCAGTAAAATGATCCGAACTTCCCGTCACTATTGTGTGTCACATGACCGACGTAGCCCTTCCGTAATCGTGCATTACTTTTATCAGTTCAAATGTTACATTTAAGTGTACGTTTGTTAGATGATCGCTCGACGACTCACGACGTAGAGATCACTGTGCGCCTTAATTTGCTAATGTTTTATTTAGTAAGATTGAGAGCTAGCATGTTTGACACCCGAACTAGCAACTCGGTCTAGCTTCTATGTAAGAAGACCATGCACGATTCAACTTCAGGTTTATTTTCCTCCCCACTGGACTCTACTCACATCCTAGAAGTGTGTATCCAAAGTCAATAAGGGTGTGTTAAGAACTAGCGAACATCCTTGGTGACTTGTGGCTTTCTCATTTACGACACCATTCGGGAGCGTACGCTTTTCTGACGAACGCACGCGATCCAGCGATGAGCAAACTCCTCGTGGGAATACTACGTGAGCAGGAGTGTCAGCATGAAGCAGCATCACCTGTGTAGTTCATGTCCTCAGGGCTTTACTACAGCACAAAACTAGACATTATCACATTCCTTCTCTAAACACAAGGTTCTGCTACATCACTCCGTGTCCTTAACCAGTGTGGTAATTACTTCTAGGTTAAAACCACTGCTAAGATACATTACCAGTGCAAGCTAAGCATGTTGTGTATTACTAGATTTACTAACAAATAGTACCTCAGAGTATCGGCTGATGCCGAACACTGATCCGATCCTGATCCTCTTAGTCACAGAATGACTCTCGGTAATCCTCTGTTGGCAAATTATACCATCGGACATCCGAGGCGCGATTGGTGGCAAGTTGTGTCCTGTGTTCGTGTGCAAGCTCTTACATTCTCGTCAATGTGTCAGTCGACACAACACACAGCTTTTGGCATGAAACCAGTGAATCGGAAGACGTGTCAGATCTGATTTGGGTACTGCGCCGCAAAAAAACGACACCTCGGCAAGTGGAAATACCGTGAATATAGTCACGTTTATCTAGTATTTCCTATTATAAGTTTACAATAAACCAAATGTATATAAATTATTAAACCAAGCCATTCGTACTCATTTCAAGCTTGAAATAGTCTTGGGGTTTTTTTTGGGGGGTTGCGCAGTGTGGTGTCGATACCAGTATTTAGAAATGTCAATGGTCTGCACTATTTTAACCTTAGCGGTTCTTCAAAGCGCTTTACACTGGTTCTTCTTCACCCATTCACACACTCACGCAGACACCAATGGTAGCAGAGCTGCCATGACGGGCGCTTGCCATCGGGAGCAACTTGGGGTTCAGTGTCTTGCCCAAGGACACTTCGGTATGTGGAGTCACGTGGGCCGGGAATCGAACCGCCAACACTACGATTAGTGGACAACCCGGGTTTAACTAGTTCGCTTTCAAACCTACACTGTGTGGCCAAAAGTATGTGGACACCTGAGCGTCACACCCATGTGTGGTTCTTCCCCAAACTGTTACCACAAAGTCTGAAGCACACAATTGTATAGAACGTCTTCGTGTGCTGTAGCTTTACAATTTCCCTTCACTGGAACTCAAACCTGTTCCGGCATGACGATGCCCCTTTGTACAAAGCGAGCTCCATGACATTATAACAGCAAATGAGGAATACATCTGGAATGGGAAGTTCAACAAGAACTCATGTGTAACTTTTTAATGTTTCATCCCAGCATATCGTGTGTAAAGAAATATAATGAGTGAGAATACAAATGGACACCGTATCTCTAAAAGCAGAAGTTTCCCCATGGTCCAGCTAATGTTATGTGAGGTAGACAGCTAAAAATTGCCTGCCACTGTTCCACACAGACTGCAAAGAGCCTCAGTCCTCCCCGGATTTTAGCCATCCCAGATTGCACAGAGCCTCGTTTAACATCTGAGGTGAAGGTACTAGATTAGGATTAGCCAGGTTTTTCTCTCAGGACGTCACAAATACACACCATGACACACACTGCTGCTGCTTTTAGATAATCTTATCTGTTGAGAGAGGCATCTGACATTGGAATTACAGACCTGGAGGATAAGCCTGGCGTCCTGATCGTGAACGTTTGATCATTCTACACTTACACCAGTTTCTAAAACGATAAATAGATTTTGAGCAAGATATTGTTCCATGTGTGGTCTAGCAGTAGTCAGGGGACCCGGGAGTATATGGAAATCGAGCCATTCTTTGCTCCAATGTCAGTTAGCTAAAAACACACATAATCCTAAAATAGACTGACCGCCATTGTTTGGAGACAGACTTGCCATTTAGGCTATTTGCTTCTGTGACTATTGTTCATTGAAAAGGTAAAACAAACCCGGCTGTATTTTAACCGTACACTATTCAAACGTGGAGTCTGATGACATTTAATTAACCTTGACTGCTGTTTTTCTTCTCGGACTGCAAGCCTTGGTCGCAAATACGTCTTTGATACCTTTCTCCAAGCTCGTTCCTGCATCGCATAATCTCCTTTGTGGTCAAACAGGCTGTAATTCTGCACCCGCTCGGCAATGAGACTGTTTACGGCTTCAGACAGAGCCCATATTATAGCACCGATGTCGCAAAGATTTCTCTCTCAGAGCAGATTTGTAGGGCACATCCTGAGGTTAAGAGCCAAACGTCAGCACTTAAGAACTGGTTTTTTTTTTTTTGTAGCCTGATAAATGGCTGCTTTTCAGTGGTCAACAACACAGCTGAATGAGTCACCATCTCTAATGTGCTGCTGAGTAAGGGTCATCAATGTCTGTCTGACTGACCGTCTGACCGATTCTCTGTTGTTGAGATGTGAATGTCTGAGAATTTCATAAAACTGACATTTCGGGAACACAATGTTTTATTAATCATAAACACAGTAACTACAAATTAATGTTATTAATATTTCAACTCTAATTAGTTACTCCTAGATATGTAGTGTTAAAGGCAGGCTAGCCAGGTTAAACATTTCAGTTATCTATGATTATGCTTATATAATATAACAAATAGCATTTATAGCTCTGATGGTATTGTAGTCAATCACTAATTATCACTAATTCTATATATACTATAATATCTATATATCTATAGATCAAACTATATATCGTTTGCCTAGCTAATGTTAGACCGTTTACTAGAATTTTTAGGTATTTTTCGAAATATTCTAGTATTTGAACTGAAGTAGAGTTATAAACTAGATTGTTTTGTATACTAGCATTTCTAAATGTACTTGGAAAGAAGTATACTAGCTTTTTAAAAAAATAAATAAATAAATTTTATATATATATATATATATATATATATATATATATATATATATATATATATATATATATATATATAAAATAAAAAAATATTAGTATTTCTGGAGAGAGGCATGTTAAAAAAAAAACATAGAGACAGAAATGTACTAGTTTACTTTTGATATACTAACATTTCTATGAATACTTGGACAGAAGTCCACTAGTTTATTTTAGATATACAGTACTAGCATTTGTGATTTAAAAAAAAAAAAATATTATTATTTTATTTTTTTATTTTACAGAAACATATTAGTTTATTTCATATACTAGCATTTATAATTATTTTGGACAAAACAGTGCTAGTTTACTTTTGCTATACTAGTATTTGTAAGTATACTTGATGTGTAGTACGATATATGCCAATTAAACCTTTTACTTTTAGATGGGCTAGTGAGCATTCATTTATGAAACTGATTTCTGAGTATACTAAATACTCAGATCTACGTTTATTACTTTGAGAGAAATTACCCAGGTTACCTAAGTTCTATGGATTGTATAATGTGCTCAGGAAATATTTTTTATCATGAGTTTTCGCTAGGGTTTATTTTGACTTTGACATGGACAGATTTGTAGAACAGCAGATGATTTGAACTTGTCCTGAAGCCAATAATAAAAATTAATTCCCCATTTCCTCATACTTGGCTTCACTTTGCATCACAAATCACTGTCACGACCGCAAGATTGGACTAGCCACTTCTTATCACCGAGTTCTTTTTATTTCAGTGCTCCAGGTCTACGTTATTTCTGAGGAACTCTTGGTGTTTTTCCAGGAGTTTCCTCAAGAGTATTGCATTTCTAAGTGTCAGGACGTCTCTTACATCGAGGACACGAGTTTGGCTCGGGGTGTTACATCTTTTCTTTGGTCAGGAACGTAAGATGGGGCAGGTTCAGACTCATCTGGCCCACCGTGTACATGCAGTCTTTCTTTCTTTTCCCCCCTTTCATTGTTCCTCTTCATCCACTCCCTTAGGTTTCTTATTAGGTATTCTGATTATTCAGCTAAAATGGTCGAAGACTTATGGTGCAATGAAGAAGAGTCATTAAGGATTGAATTGGTGGGAAATTGAGCTAACGTAAACAGTTTGTTGGCCACAGGAAGAAGAAATCGATTCGTTTTCACTGTGTAATTTTTAAAGGGAATAAATATGAAACGAGTAGGAAAGTCGAAGGTCAAGTTTAACTGTGTAATAAGTTTGCGTGTTTTAACATGAGGAATATGAACAATAGCCGAGGAATAATGCATCAACACAAGATTTTTTTTTATTTTTTTTACACCTGGAGAACTACTCGTGATGTCCACTGGGAGCAGACCAGAGCCAGAACATCCAGCACCAGTGCTGGAATGTCATCTCTGACCACTTCCTATTGTGATCTTCACTTGTTAAACCGTGAAGATGGCACCTGATTCATTTCCTCCTACCTGCTGGAGGTCCAGGTGTTTAATGTGTTTCGTGTTGTACCTCATTGTGTGTGGAGGGGAAAAAAAGAATGGAAAAAATGTCCAATTTGCAGAGTTTAGTTGATTCTTATGGTTGTCAAGTTGCAAAAATCAACTTTTAAACACCAGTTTAAGAATAACACTCTGTTTCGCAAGTGTCGCAAGAAAGTTTTACGCTGGTGTTGTGGTTATTGTGGGGGGGCATGCATAGTTAACGCACCAAATTAACACCGTATACACATGGCAGTCACCTTGCGTGCTTACTCGCATGCCTGGTTGGATTAACCGGTCCCTTCTGAAAACGTTTGTCAGGACTAGCCAGCGCTAATGCCCTCGGAGTATTCAGTCCAATCTGATAATGCCGGTGACTGAAGGTGTTCCAAGAGGTGTGAATGGCTCTCCTTGGCACGACGAGCCTCACTTTCGCAAAGAGACAGAAGGAGATGAGTGTTTTTCCCGCTCCGTATTCATATCACATCATTTTTTGTTTTTGTTTTAAAGGCTTCTCGACTGATCGTAAACCCTGTCCTATCAAGGGTGTCGTATCGTGTGTCTCAAGTCCCCAGAAAATTCTGTTTGAAATGATGTTAAAAATGGCATCGTAACTGTGTTGGAAATGTTATGTAGGCTTTACGTTGGCGGGGAGGGGGGGATGCATCTCCGTCAGCGCCGTTGGCATCGAGTTCTACTCGTTTCAATCCAGTGACCATATCTTGTTCTGAAAGAAGCTCATTGTGTTGCAGCATTCGCCCCAGCGCACAGAAGTATGTATCTACAGACGTGTGGAGAGCCAATCAGATTCCAGCCTTGAAGATTCTGAAGCGTGTGGCCAGAGAAGTGTACAAATGCTCACAAAACGACATATTGTGTGATGCTCTGTCCAGAAATCCGCAACACGCGCTAGTTCTAGATCTTCTTCTTGAGTACTGTTGGATCCGGTTGGTACATCCTGTTCCGGGTTATTGCTTTGTAGTGCTTTGTGCAGTGGAAAAACTTCCCGAGAGAACAGGAGTGCCTTTCTGTTTACACTGCTGTTTAGAATGAAGTGCTTTCCACCAGCATTGTGTCATTCGATCCTGTGGATGAACAAACACGACTGAATGCGAGAGGATGAGATCACAGGCACTGCAGAACAACATCTTCGCACGTAAAACGTTCACCAACGCTAACGATTACAGTACGTAATACGTTTAGAAAGCAGTTTTCTCGAAAAAGCGGTCACTTTAGGTGCAGAATTACAAAGCAGCGGAAAAAAAACGGCTGAATACGCAAAACAAAAGCCATGTTTCACATATATAAAGCATATAATCCCACATCCACGAACGAGGAGAACAGGTCCTGCCACACCGGCGTATATAATGGCGTGCTTTCTAAACAAAGGGGCCGAGAAAGTTAGATAAGAGTAATCCGAGACACTTGTCGGCACGGGGAAGTTTCTCAGGGAATTTTTTCCAAGCCGAGGGCCACGGTAGCTCTGTGAGATCAGTGCGCGAGCAGAACGTTTAGAGGCTGGTGTTCGGAAACAGCGCTGAAGCAGGAGAGGAGCAGGTGTAAGGAGACGACAGAGAGAGAGAGAGAGAAGCAGGAGGTCGGAGTCAGACAGATGACACATCTGCTTCAGGTAAACACACTGTCTCGTATTCAGTTTTAAAATGAAAAAAATTGGAATCTACAAACATGAGCTAATGCTAATGGGAACTTGAGGTATGAAGCTCTTTTTAGACAAACTTTGTATCTAAAAAAATATTGTGCACATAAAAAAAAATATATGTGCACAATATTTTTTAGATACAAATATATATGTCATATATATATGAAGAAAGAATTGTACATTAATATGTTAAATTCGAAACGTACACATTTTTGGGACTAATGATCTAATTAAATAATCCAGGAGGAAAATAAAGTGATAATATGTATATTATGACGATATAATTCATATTAATTGTGATGCCACGTTTGGTGTTGAAGCTGTTTCGCTCCTTTATTAAGGATCAGTAGGTACATGAGTACTTTACACTTTAAGTTAGGACGTGTCTGCATATCTCTTAAGTCCTGTATAAGTTGGTTTGTTGGAGTGCACAGAGCTCCTGAAGTCTTATTTATTTACTCCGCTGATGTTCACTTCCAACGCAGAGAGAATGGACGTGAGGTTGTTTCGGGAAACTGATTTGCAATTGAAATGAGTTCCACGAACGCTGTGCCTCTGATACGGATGCCAGACTACAGCGCGAGGCTTGTTTACTTGTTTATGTAAATGATCTGAACTCATGCGGCGTGTGAGTCAGGGGTCATAAGCACGAGTGTAAAAACGTGTACTGTAAGGAATCCCCTGAAATTCAAGTGTTATTAACGTGACGGTTAAACAAGCTTAATGTGTGTGTGTGTGTGTGTGTCTGGCCATGTGACTTTTCTCAAAGTCTTTTTGTGAACGTTGCGGCCAAAAATGCTTGATTATGCTTGATTACTTTTTTAAATGATTATCATTTTTGTCATTTTTTTTGGTGGAAAACTAGTTGGATTGGCGAAATCACAATCGCACGAAATTGTCTTTCGCAGTGATGTTTGTTGGTAAATGAAGCCTTTTAGCTGTAGTCATGTTGGACGTACGTGAATCGTAGAGGGCTTCGTGACGACGTCGCGCGACGTCTCGGCCCGAATCCGCGGGAAAATCTTTGCCGATTTCGAAAAATCGCTAGCTCCTGCGAAATATTGCGGCGTTTCCTTGGTTCCGCGTTCATTTCTGCGATCGCACAATCCCGAGGGACCGAATCGTCCCTATCCGACCAATCAGAATCGAGGATTCAAAAGCGATGAGGTATAAAAGGTGTATCGCAGTGTATACCTTTGTGTAAAACATTATATGTAATATATGAGAGCTGGATGAACACGAGAAGTGTGGATATAAATAACAATTTAGAGATCTAAGTGGCTGGAAAAAGTTCAATTTTGCCTCGGTGCACAGTTTAAAGTTTCAATTTTCATGAAGTTGATTTATTATTATTATTATTATTATTATTATTATTGACAAACCACTCAGTCAGTAAATACTGAATAAATAAATGAGGAAATGAATCTTTTAATGAATTGATTATTTAATTACCCACATAAAATGCTTTAATATTGATTTAACGTTAATGCTATGTGCTATACGAGTGCAGGCCCTCAGTAAAAAGCTTTTACTCTGCTATATATCATAAACGTTAACTAATCACTAAAAGGAAAACAAAGAAAATCAGTCCCAAGTCATTACTACGATGTCGTATTGTAGTATTACAGAAGCCTCTGGTCTTTCATGTGGGATTTGTGCGATACGAATGACTCATCACCTCACTGTGATCAGGATCATACGATCCATTAAAGTCTAATTCACTAACTACGTTAACGTTTACTATGTTAACATACTAACCCGAATCCTTTGTTGTACTCTTCGTTACTGGATAATGAGGGTTTAGGGTTAAAAATGCCGTAACAGGAAATGATTAAAAATGTCAAATTTGATTTGTTTAGTCATATAAATGATTAGCGTTAGCATTAGTATAAGCGGTAGTTTATATGAGTGTAAGAGCCAATCTGGCTGCTTTAGTTCCTCTCTGCTGTGCTTATCTCAGCTGTACAGCTCGTATTAATGATTACCCCAGCTGTAATGTGAGGAATGCCATTTTTTCCCCCTCACTTATCTCACTCTCTAGCCATAAAGAATGCAATTCTCCACTCAAGGCTTTCCAGACCCAGTGGGAAAGAGAGACAGACATTTACTTATTTCTGTAAGACTTTGAGTTTCAGTTCTTACAAACATTAGCTAAGCTAGCTAGCTAATCAGATGTTCTGAGATTTGTACGAAGAGTGATGTGGTTGGCTCTCGTTAGTAAACGTGAATTTACATCGGAAATGGCAACCCCTGACCTTAACTTTTAATACGTGTATCTTTTCATAGGGCTTGAGTTGTGTGTATTTACATGGAACTTTAGCCTGCAGGGAAGGTAAAGTGCCTTTCTGAAAAAGAGTTTAGACCAGCATTTGGAGTTTGCTTGACTGAACATATCGAGACCTGATTGGTTGGGAGTTTGCTCGACTGGACATATCGAGACCTGATTGGTTGGGAGTTTGCTCGACTGGACATATCGAGACCTGATTGGTTGGGAGTTTGCTCGACTGGACATATCGAGACCTGATTGGTTGGGAGTTTGCATGACTGGACATATCGAGACCTGATTGGTTGGGAGTTTGCTCGACTGGACATATCGAGAACTGATTGGTTGGGAGTTTGCTCGACTGGACATATCGAGACATGATTGGTTGGGAGTTTGCTCGACTGGACATATCGAGACATGATTGGTTGGGAGTTTGCTCGCCTGGACATATCGAGACCTGATTGGTTGGGAGTTTGCTCGACTGGACATATCGAGACATGATTGGTTGGGAGTTTGCTCGACTGGACATATCGAGACCTGATTGGTTGGGAGTTTGCTCGACTGGACATATCGAGACATGATTGGTTGGGAGTTTGCTCGACTGGACATATCGAGACATGATTGGTTGGGAGTTTTGCTCGACTGGACATATCGAGACCTGAGTCTGCTACTAAATATACTGACCATCCTATTTTCATTAATACTGCACAACATACATCTGTCTTATGATTATTTTTGGACGTGTATACTCAGCACCAGGCCTTACTGAAAAGCATGAACGCGTGGTTTGCAGGCTTCGTTCAGGACAACGCCGTGAATCCAAGTCTGACCGGATGAAACCCAGAATGATTGATAGTGTGATGAAGTTTCAAAGCCTTAACCACTTAAACTTCCAAGAGCCGTCCACAGATCCAGACTCGCATTCTCTCTCTCGTACCTGCACACCATCTCTTTTTTCGGTTTAGGGTTATGAGTTTCGAGTCCTGTGCGTGAGATCCGTAATCATTACTCCTGGCAGGTCAGTTATCAGTTATTAGCGCCTTCTCAGTTATCTTAATAGCAGAGATATTTGAAGAGCAATGATAGCGTCATTAATAGACGCTGAGCGTATGCGCGTGTGCTTTTCTCATATATGCCTTAAATCAGTTTTCTGTTTAAACATGATATACTAGGCATGCAGTGTGTAAACACGGGTGTCTGGAAAACTTACTCGAAAACATGGTCCATTTCATCAGACTTGATGTGCGCAGTGATGGATGTGCCGTGTAGCTGCCAGAGCTTCACTTTGCTAAAGTGTGAGACGATGTAGAGGGATAAGAGCTCTCGTGCTGTGGTCTGCATTTGAGTAATGAAGCACTGCTCCTGTCCAGATTTCTCAGCAAGTTAATTAGAAAAGTGGCCGTGCATCTCATCATGGAACCTTTTAGACCACCGCTGGGGAAATTTAATAATGCCATTTGTACAGTGAAGTTTGAGAGACCGGGCTGACCCCAGAGCCACAGTCAGTCACTGTGGACCTTTTCATTTCATCACCAAAGTGTTATTGGTGTGTATTTGTAAAAGGGGGGGGTGCGAGGAGCAGGGGTATTGGGGAGGTATGGGGAGGGAGGGAGGGGGCGATCGGAAATCTAATCGCATAACTCAACACTCCTATAATACTACTACTAATCTACGATGGAGTGTAACCATGACAACAATCATTAAATACCAGTTTTAACAACAACCATATAACACTAGCCTATTAGTATATGTAGGGATTTGACAGGTAAGGAAAAAGACACCCGTGGGCACGCTGTTCTAGGAAAATAATCCACGATGCAGCGGTGTGATGAGGCCCGACGTGACCCGGAGTTGGTATCATCATCCTGAGGTTGAATATTTTCCTGATTATTAACAGAAACGTCACAAAAGTGGTTTATTCTACTTATACCATAGCCATTGGTCATAGCGCTGTGATACTGATCAAAAGGTTGGGGGGGTTCGAGCACCAGCACTGTGACTGTGGAGCCCTTGAGCAAGGTCCTCAACCCGATCATGGCTGACCCTGCGCTCTGACCCGAACAGGCTGGGACATGCGAAAACAAGGACTGTGCTGTACTGTAAAGTATGTGTCACTAAATACAGGCTTTCTTCATCTAAGGAGTGAAGCAAGTCCGTTCCTGTTCTCACCAACGTTAAAGCAAGGAATTCAGAATTGACTCGGATGCTCATATGTTCCTGTTGACACAACTTTTAGTCTATATAGTACACCGTTCTAGAGAGAGAAATGATGTATAATGGCAACATCCGGTGTCACGGTTTTGGCTCTGGTTCCGCCATTTCTTCCTCATGTCGTCTCGGGGAGTTTTTCCTTCCCACCGTCGCCTCCGGCTTACACGAGAAGTGACTTTAGCCGAAGTGTCCCGACAGCAGAAACTAACAGACTTCACATCAGAGCATGCTTTATAATAATCAACACTCTTTCTTGGCAGTTATCCCTTATACGATCAGCAGGCATGTTGAAGTTCTCTCGGCCACTTAAGAAATACCGCCTCAGTACCAGCGTTCTGTTCAGAAGCAGGCTAGGTTTAGTAATGTGTGTGGGAGGGGTTGTTTTTCTTCTTCAGTATTGTATTATGATTATATCAGCACATACCTAGTCAGTCCCGCGTGATTATCTTGAAAAATAAACCGGCACGTGTGATTGTTCAGGTTCAGTGTAAAGAGACTAACCCCTACAGACAGTCTGTCATAACATCTTCGAGATCGACATCGATTAAAGCCTGACATCTGTCGTGTTCTTGAATAAGCAGCTCTCTGGTGAGAGCACGTTGTTGTGGGGAGATGAATCGAGGCGGAGGTGCAGCGAAACCACTCGTGCAGAGTATCGCCGGCATGACCTTGTTCATTCTAGGGGGGGGGGGGATGACAGCAACACAATGAAACTCGACCAGACGTGTAAGCTGCGTTAAGCCAGAGTATGAGGCTACAACACCGAGCCCAAGTTTAACCCTTTCAGGTACTGTATAAGTGCTCACACATATGCACAGACAATTTAAGGCTGGTTTTAGGAAAATATAAGATATACATCACCTCCAAATCACCCGAGATCTTTACTCTAATTAACTCTTTACTCTGGATATAGTCCAGAGAGTGAGCGAAATGATTTATCTCTTTATAAACTTTCTGCACGTAATCCCTAAGTAAGTAAATAAATAAATAAATAAATAAATAAAAACCTTGTGCCGGACTGCAATGAACACCTTAGCTTTTGTTTTTATTAAACTAAACTAAATCTAAAGTTTAAAAAAAAAAAAAAAAAAAGATTTTTATCTTCCGAATAACTTTTAATAAATTATATTTTCTAACATTTTAATATCTATTAAATATTTACCTGAATGTTAAATGAATTAAATGTTTTTTTTAATTGTTTGGATGGACAATCCAGTCACTTATTTTATTTAAGGGATATTTAGAACATTTTAAGTAATAATTATTATTTTTTTAAGAACCTAGAACAAAAACCTTTTTTAAATTAATTTTTTTATTTTTATTTTTTATTGTTCTGGAAGGGATACTATTTCATTTTTACCCCAGTTCGGTCGTGTGTCAGTTCCTAGACGGCTGCAGCATCGTCGCGAATCAGAGTCTCTCGGTGTTGCTAACTACCCAGAAATTGTATCTGGATATTCTCCCAAATCTTTAACTGGACAGTGTAGATTTTCTCCATCGCCGACTGTTCGTGTCTGGACGAGGAAGCTTCATTTCTGTCATTTTGACCACCATTTGACTGAAGACTGAGGTTCCAGTAGAGCTTTTTGTAAATATAAATCTCCATTACATTAACTGGATGGTGGTCATGATCTAGACCTTTTATAAACTGAATGATTTATTTATTTATTTTGAGATCCATATCTGTGATCAGTAAACCGTTAACAACCCAGAAGGGACGACCCACTGGCGCACGGCTCGTGCATTTGGATTGTCCTGGAGAACTGATCCATTCTAGGATTCATATCTTCAGCATGTTTTCAGTTTCCCCCGTGACCTCAATCAATCAGCTGATGTCTCACTGGCTCTGGAAAGCCTTTTCTTTGCTTTGTCGGCTCCTTACTTCGCGTCGTTTGCCACGTCAAACGCACTACACCCGATCGATCCCAGTGGCCTCGGGTCAACAAATCGGCCTGGGCGGAGCTGTCGGCTGATTGACGAGCACCGTTTGCAACAATGAGGCAAAGACTTTAAGTGTTGTTTTCTTAGGGAACTGTGTAAAGACCTGCGAGCTCTAATGTCTAAGGGCGTGCATCATGTCTTCTGTGGCGTTTAATTTTTTTTTTTCAACAGACGTACCAATCGGTGAAGGTTTCACTGCGCTTGAGGCTAGATTTCCAGGGAAGTCATTTATTTCAGAAAGGAAACATTATCATGTAAAACTACACCAGGAAGTAAACATGGTGATATTTTTAGAAGAATACGACACCAGTACACTGTGAAGCAACGCCGGGCGGCAGGTTTTAACTCGTTCTTTGGAAGCAGGTGTGGAATTTGATTGGCTTCACGCACCACTGAACTTCAGACGCCTCTCATACATTCGGCCAGAGATGCCTGGAATCTTCTCGTGATCGTGATCCTTCTCATGGAGCAAGCTTGCTGCACCAACCAAATTCTTCTCATGTTTGATTTTTTGTTTGTTTTTGTTTTTTTAAAGAAAGGCCTACTCAGAGGAATTTGTTTCCCTAAAGTGACCTACAAGTGCAGCTCGGAGCTCTTAAAGGAGCTCAGCTGATCAGAAAAAGTGCAGAAGTTGATCTCGAACTAACGAAAATTCTACACGAGTTAATCTGTAATCAGATTTCTTTCCAAGTACATAATGTGCACCTCCACAGTCACGATAACCCCATGAAGGGGGGATGTTGTAAAATACTTAACGCTGATCTGTACAAAGCATCGACACTAGAGACTCCTTATATATGACTCAAAATCCATCAAGACTTTCTGACCAATCAGATTCAAGAGTTAAAAACTGTATAATGGAAGCAACGTCTTCGGTCAGACGTCATGACGCGTTTGGATCCAGTATGGCCACCGTCAGCTTGTTCAGTAGCCAAGTCTCTAATTAAAGCTATTCCTCAAAGCAGGTCCATAACAGGGGACGGGGGGGTGAAGGGGGCTGGAGGCTGTCTGGGTTATAAAATCAAACCGCAGCCGTTGTCGGCTCTTTAGACCGCACCGTATTTACAACTACATGCAGCATTTCTGAAGTCATGAAAGATTTGTGGCCGCTCTTTAAAAGGCTTCTCCGTCCTCCTCCCTCAGATCTGTCCGCTCCAGGCTTTGCTCTGTCTCCGTCTCAGACATTCTTTACACTTTCCAGCGAGCCAGGAGTTTCGGTCCACGTGAGTTTTAAGCCGACCTCGTCCCGATATCTCCGCTGAAATGTTTCGGCACGCAGAATCGAGATGAAAGACGACATCGAACGTCATTCGTCTTATTCGATTTGAAAGTTCAAAAAAGCATTTCCACAACACATCCTTTCATCATAACAAAATGCGCAAGTCGTAATCGACTAAAGCTTTGTTAAAGCGCACCTATTATGGTTTTGAAAGATGCCTATTTTTGTATTAAAGGTCTCGTACGATAGATTTACACGCATCCGAGATCAAAAAACACGTTAACGTGCTCGTTATTTAAACTGCAGTGTTACCCCCTAAGTGTCACAAACGACTCCTTAAATGATCCGTTCTAAAAGGAGTCGTTCTAAACTCCTCCGTTCAGAGAGCATACTGTGCTCGGATTGGTCAGACGTCCCAGTCTGTCGTGATTGGTCTACCGCTGTCAGCGAGCAGCCCGAAGACCAGAGGCCGGGGCTTTTTGTTACAAACCTACGTAGGTCTGTACAGGAAGTAAAGTCTGGAATCACTAACGACTCGTTTCAGCTGTTCAGAATCGCTTCCATGTTATTAGTGTACGCGTGTGTCCTCACATGCCAGTGCAGGAAGTATTAAGATGACAAACTGCCCTGTAAAAGTGTACTATCACTCCATCACGCACTGCTTACTCGCCGCACATCGAGTCACTTCATCACAGTACTGACGCCGTCTCGTCGCTTCATATCAGTGCTGACGCCGTCTCGTCACTGTATCTCTTCAACCGGACGTGCTCTACTTCTAACCGCGTCCCCCGTGCAGCCGTTTCGCTCTACAGGTCGACACTTTAAGCACACTAGAGACAAGTACAGGCCTGACTCGCTATCCAGGCTCAATTCAGGACACGTCCATAACCACTGCATTGCACAAGTGCACAGTTTCACACGCAGCGAGGGCTCGGAGTTCTCTCGTGAATAAAAATCATGAGGCGTCTTTTTGATCTGGCCTCGCTAATGTACTTTCTCTTGATCTGTTTGTGTGCTGTATGAGAGCTGAAGCTTTCATAACAGTCACTGCACTGGCCCAGGATATGAAAATTCATAATCGATATTTCCTTCTCTGAGCTGAAATGATGCCAACACGGTTGCGCAATGTCCTGGTTCTCATGATGATATTGGCTGTTGGACTCTGGTGTATTGCACAAGGCTGCATTAAGCAAATGGTGGAGTTCAGTCTTCAGCTAAAGAACGGTACCTATCTGACATTAACTAAAGGATGTTGCCTACAGTCACGCCTGAAAGTACTCGAACAGCAAGGCCAATTCTAAAAGACATTTGGGTTGAAAGCTTTTATTTCCTGGTATTTCCATCTAGGTGTGTTTAAACAACATCCTTTTGTATCGGACCACCCAGTTTTAGGTGAGTAAAAGTACAGGAACAGATCAGTCTTGACATAAATGAAAGTCAAGAACACTTAATATTTGGTTGCATATCTCTTGCTTGCAGTAACTGCATCAAGTCTGAGACAACAAATTCCTGTCAGCTTCTGAATTCATTCTGCTGCTACCATCATGAGTTATGTCATCAATATAGATTAGTGAGAACGTTCCAGAAGCAGCCATGACACTACCTCCACCATGTTTTGCAGATCATTTCTTTCTCCACACTCTGGCCTTTCCATCACTTTGGTAGAAGTTAATCTTGGTTCCAGATGCTTTGTGACTCGTCTCTGTATTTCGGTGCAAAATCGAACTTTCTGATTCTTACTGCAGATGAGTGGTTTGCATCTTGTGGTACGGCCTCTATAGTTCTGCTCTCAAAGTCTTGTGATACCTTCACCCTGCCCTGTGAAGGTTGTTGGTGATGTCACTGTTGTTTTTTGGGGTTTTCTTCACAGCTCTCACAATCGTCCTGTCGTCAGCTGTTGGGTGTTTTCCTTGGCGGACCCGTTCCATGTCTGTTGCTCAGTACAGCGGTGTTTTTTTTCTTTGTCAGCACATTCCAATTTGTTGTATTGGTTATGCCCAACGCTCGTGCAATGACTGATAGGTTTTTCCCTTCTTATCGGCTTCAAAACGTCTCGCTCTTCTCCTGAGACAGCTCTCTGGTCTTCATGTTGGTTTATCCTTTTTAACAACAAACGCAGTCTTCAGAGATGAAACCCAGGGCTCAAACCAAGAGAAGATGTTTGATTGTTTGTTTAAACAACTAATAGCACTGATCTAACGGTATACACCTGGACAGCAAGAAACATCCAGTATTTTGGTCACTTGATAAAATGGGTGGGTTCAAACAAAAGGCGCCGTGTTCGAAGTTGTTTACCACATCTAGATGTAAATATGAGGAAATGATGACAGCTGGAATTCTGATCTGTCGTCTCCTTCACCTTTATTGCCTTCCTCATGTACAGTACAGTGATGTATGCTGTAAAAATGTCTTTGTTCGATGCTAGAAGTTAAATTAAATACAAAGTGACCGTAAACCCATGAATAGGACTTACAGCCTGGATGTGAACACCCAGGCACGTGAAGCTGGAGATACGCTCTAATTCAATCTCACTGATGTAGATGGGAGAGTGTCTGCTGCTTTTAGATTTCTGGAAGTCCACAATGGGCTCTGTGGTCGTCTCGGTGTTGAGGGTGAGGTTGGTGGTGGAACAGCATGTTGCAAAATGAGTGAAATGTCCTTTTTATTTTAAATTTGACATTTTATGAGTTCTTGTTCACTCGTGGTGTACTGAAACATTTGACTGAAGTAGGGCCAGGGATGCTCATCCTCAATTTCAACACTGGTTTATTTATCTTCAAATATACACCGCGCTAACTGCATCATGTGTCATGAGAAGGTCAGAGAGCAAATGATGAACTGGCACGATTCTTGATCATTTGGGGGTTTTTTTCAGACTGATAAAATTGATTGGACGCTAAAAGTGTAATGATTGGACACTAAAACTGAAATGATTGGATGTATTGGAGTCATTGGCTGGATGAGAGAAGAAAGCTTTGAGATTTGTAATAAGTTCTTTGAGGGTAGAAATAAAAATGTCAGGAATAAAAAAAAGTGTGCGCGCGCGTGTATTCTTTCTACTGAAAGAAACACTTGCGTGCATTGTGGGTATTTTTGCTTTTATAGCCTTGCAGAGGCAATAGACTATATTTATAGAGCAGAGGAGAAGCGAGGGATCAAAATGAAGTCAATACACAGCCTTAATGAGGTTCTCTGGAAAGATGAGATGGTGTGGGAGAGCACGTGAGAGAGGGGTAGAACGGGGGGGTGGAGGGATCTAACTCGGTGGTTAATACGGCTCTGTGGGGATACCTGGGACGTCCTCTTCAGAGGTTCTCTTCAGTAACAATAAGAGTTTCCCCACTGTGACTGAAAGAGAAACTCTGACTGCAGCCGAGCGTGAGCGAGCACCACTCGAGCACAATCGCACACGGCTTGATACTCTGACGCATTTGTGGTTGCGTTGGGGTTGGGTTTTTTTTTTTTTCCCCCAGGTTCGGTTTGTGTAGGTGTTTAGCTTTATTACATGAGTGAGGGGGAAAAAAAACACTTCGGATTGTGCTGTTTACAGGAAAATAAAATAATCCACAACAGGGTGGTGATGCAGGCTGACGCAAAGCAGTGTTCCTGTTACCACCTCCACCTTTATTATTTTCCCAATAACAGCACTTCCCTAAGCGATCTGTTCTTCTTGCGCCACAACCGTTTGTCCGAGACGACCGTTTTTAATTTAATAACGAACACCACTTGTAATTGAACTCCATTTATATTTACATTCAAATGTTTTGGAATGCTTCTTCCGTACATGTCGAATAAACTTCTCCTTACAAAAAGCTTCAACAAATCGACGACGATACGCTTTAGGTCATGCGTCGTGATTTAATCGAAGGCTTTTATTATTAGATTATGTGGCGTGAACGAGTTAACGAGCTGCTGTTACGTAAAATTAACCAACATCCTCCTACCCAATCAGATTCAAGCGCTGTGGTACATTATATAAAATAAATAAATAAATAAATAAAATCGCATTTGGACATTTTCTTGGGGTTTTCCCCCACCCCACCCCCCACATTGTATCTCTTGTCCGTTTAAATTTTTCACATCACTTGCCCCGCCCACTTTCCTTCACCAACAGTCGCTGTGTCTCCTGTTACTATACTTCACAAGCGCTAAAATTAAAATGAGATGAATCACACTTACAGTGTTCCTGACCACGAACAGTGTTCGAAATCCACCTTCTTGCTACCCGAGAAGTATTTTATTTCCTTTAACCATTTCGAAAACTCAAAACAGAGTCTTAAATGATAGACGATGGAGGTCTGTTAGGGTGAGGATGAGGATAACGATGATGATGATGATAACGTTCATGCAGACCACACAGTCAGAAGCAGAAAGTAAAGTATAGGATGAAAAAGCCATCCTCTCCATGGCAGCAATTTCAATGAATAACTGCATAAAATAAATAAATAAATAAAAGGGACAAGAGGTAAGACAGTGGGTGGGCTTAGATAGCTCCCAGCCATAAAGTCTCTCTCATCATGAATGTGTGGGAGATGTGTTTGCTCTCGCGCTCAAACATTTTAACGCTGTGCCGCTGAGGGCATCTCAGCTGTCTGGGAAAGCACTCCGGGTGGCTTTTTGATGTATAGTTGCAAGTAATCGAGGCCTTCTGAGTGCAAGCAGCAGCATGTACAAGTGCACGTGGCCTTGCGGTTTTGTTTTTCTCGTTATGTGGGTGCCGCTGCAGCTTTTGATTTCAGAGGTCTTTGCTGCCTACACAGCTGTGCTAGCTCAAATCCACCCACATACTGCGGCCCAGGTTCTCGATTACCTAATAATTACTTTTACTTGTGTAGCACCTTATTCAGCACCCGAGGACGCTTTACAATAATTTAATCGGAGAAAGTACGACCTGATCAGAATATAAAGTGCTCGGTAAAGATGTGGTGCTGTCCTTTTTTTCGATAATATTCGACTTGTGATTCCTGGATATAAAAATCATTACGTCAATCCAAATCTGTGATCGTGCCCTGCGATGGGTTGGCACGCCGGCCAGGGTGTCCCCTGCCTCGTGCCATGATTTCCCTGGGATAGACTCCACGCTCCACCCGAGACCCTGTGTAGGACAAGTGATATGGAATATGGATGGATGGAGGGACATGTCCGGCCAAAGAGCTGTCCATCAATCCAAATCTTTGGATCCTAAGGCGCTTAGTTTGAAATGGACCTCTGGGGACGTGTATACAGACACTGGAGGAAGTGAAGATGGCGGTGCCTTTGATGCAAAAGATTGAAGTCATTAACTTTCCAAATGCTGATTTTTAGATGCATGATCTGCTGTTAGTATGCACTGGGTATGGTGTTGTCCCAATCTACATCCCAAATGACACTTTAGGGAACTCGTAAAGTGAAGCATCCACGTGTCAGGACTGGATTTGTGCTATAAAACATTGTCACACCTCCAATCAGTTCTTCATCAGTTCCTCATCTCCCTTTACCTTTTCATTTCAGACTTCCCCTTGGAGCCAGCTAGTCATATAACCAATGGCAACAGTCCAGGCCCTGCCTTTGACCCAAGATCCCAGCAAGAGCATCAGTGCCATTTATCCAGCATCCTCTCTGGCATCTGCTGACTGCGTTATGGGCAGTGTGGGCAGTCTGATCGAGAAGCACGACGTGTCGCCCACCAAAGTCAACAAGGCCGTTCCTCAGGTCCCACAGCGGCAGAGCAAGAAGGGCTTCAGCCAGAGAGAGCTGCTGAACTACCTGAACATCACGAAGAAGGAGCCGAAAGCAGGCAAACACATCGTCTTCGGCAACTCCTCCATCAAGAGGGAGCACTCCAGAGAGGACGAGAACCTCTACACCAAGGTTTATCATAAAGACGGCAAAGAGGTGGACTTGGGCAAGAACTCTCTCCCAATAGGCGGCAAGTTTGACAAGGTATGAATGGATATAAAAATTTAAAAGAATAAGTAGCACGCTGTTATCATATTTACATTGGCAAGATGTGCAAACCGACAAAGGCCAAAGTCACAATTTAACCTGTTGCATCGAACATCTAAGGCACAATCGAGATTCTTCTGAAGAATTTTGGTTAGTCTAATTCGACAATTCCTTGTTAACTCACTCATCTATTAATGGCTTTTATGATTGCTCTTGTCTTCTTAAATGGTAGAGAGTGTTGATACGATGCGAGCGCCGCCATTTAACGGTAACGTAATGCTTTTATGACTTTAGAAATGAATGGAATGTAATAAAAGGCATACAGCTTTTACGATTATGCGCCAAACTTGTCTCTCCGGTCACGTACATTCCCAAGTTCATCCACCTGCTTAGTCAGTAAAGAATCCTTCTTTAATTGAAGAGATGACCGAACGGCAGGCGGAGACCGATACTTTCCGTATAGTACTCGTCAGAGGTTGTAAATGAAATGTCCAATCTGCCTCCGTAAAAGCAAGGAAATCGTTCTGAAGGGATTTTTTTTTTTATTTATAGCCGAGTGGCAACACCATCCTATAGTAAATCACGTAAACTCCCCCGGTCTGTGCAGCCTGTCTGGCGTGCGTTTGAATACATTTCGCTGTGAAATGGAACACCGGAGCAGATTTATCGTGTGCAATACTCCAAAAAAAAAAAAAAAAAAACATGAAGAAGCAGAGATATACGTTTGTTCATGTCATCTGGTATGGTTTCAGGACATGATCCCTTGATGTAATCGCTGTTAAGAATGACATGTTCTCAAATACAGAAGACACTAATGGACATTTTTTTTCCCTCCCAAGCCTCGCTTGAGGTCGTCTGCCTTTAAGCCGGTGACGCCAAAGAGTTTTAGCTCCATGCAGAACCTTTACCCATCCAAATCCGAGGAACTGATGAATGGCAAGCATTCGTTCTACTCCAAAGTGACACCCAAATCTCTATCCACGTCTTCCTCGTCCTCGTCTCCTTCACGCGTGGGTACCAGCGCCAACAAGGGTGTCCTGGCAGTACCCCACGAAGAGGAGACGGCCTCAGACTCCGGCCACAACTCTATGAGCAGCCTGCCACCGTACCGCCCTCCGTTCCGCCCCCAGCTTGGGCAGATCAGTGCCTCGATGGGTCATATCGAGCACATCGGCTCCCTCGAGAGGACCTCAGCAGGCACAGTGGGCATCAGTGCTCTTGGTATGGCCCCAGAGTCCTACGAGCTCTCGCAATCTTTGGAGGACGTGGTGAAGGACCTGGAGGAGCGACTACAGGAGAAAGAGCACGAACTGTGGCAGATGAGGAGGAACCTGGATGAAAGCGAGGATGCCATTGCACAGGTTAGCACTCGGTACAGGGGGTGATTTATTGCACACGCAGCCCAAGCCAAAACACGGTAACTCCTAGTGAAATTCCTTCAACATAAATGACCTCTTAATACTGAACTATACAGGGTTTTACAAGCCTGTAACATTTTAACCATGAAGAGGAATACTGTGAGAAATGATTTATCATCATCCAGAACTGATAGCATTGAGCATTTCTACCATTTGAGGTTTAAGGTTATGATGGGAGGGATTAATAATAATAATAATAATAATAATATTATAATAAGCAGTCAGGAACTGCTTGCCGGTGGTGGCGGTTGATAAAACTCAGCTGGATGGTGGACTTGTAGCTGATTCTTTGAATGAATCGGACATTTTTTTTTTAAATGTCAAAAGGTTTCATTTTTGTCCGTTTATTTTTCTTTCATTCAAAAACCAAAAAGGTGCCGCTTTGCCGATTTTTTTTTTTTTTGTCGAAACATTATTCCGGCGTTCCTAATCAATATTAAATATATCCTAGTCTCAACGTTCCCAAAGTCAAACATGCATTGACAGATTTTACGTCACGTGAACTAAACGAACTCGAAAAAAATCCGTTTTCCTGTGCCAAAGCGAGGAACCTCATGAACCCCAAGAGCATTGAGGATTAAGATTAAGGGGGCGGGGCTTTAAGGCAGTGTCAGTGAATACTTGAGAGTTCAAAACACCTGCTGAGATCATCGATTGGTTCATCTCCTGTTTATTAATTGGGGAGAGAATGACTGTTGTCGTTCCCTTTTTTTTTTTTTTTTTTAAATGGGAACTCCTACTGGTGTACACTGGTGTTTAGTTGCAGAGCTCCTATCCACGTAAATCACAAAAGTTTATATTATATTAACATAAATGCTAAAGAGAGCTGGGTTTCATGCTATCTTTGTCCACCCCGTGTGTGTGTGTGTGTAGGTGTTTGAAGGGAAGCAGCGGCTTTGGGAGAAGGAGGTATCCGAGCTGAAGCAGCTCTACACCACTAAGCTGCGCCAGGTATCCCAGCATTCTCAGCGCTCCCAGCGTGCCCTGCAGCTGCAGCTCTACAAGGCTCAGCACGAGCGCAGTCGAGTACAAGACGAACTGAACACGTTGCGTCGTAAATACCAGAGCCTGCAGAAACAGGGTGGAGCTGGGCGGAGCCACGAGCTCCAACCACAGCTTGAGGAGACCCAATGGGAGGTACATGCTTGCAAATACAAGAAAAAAAAAAATTTTTAAAAAAAAATATTTTTAAACTTTTTTTTATAATGTCCGGTTTCTGCTGAGACATTGTCTGGCTGGATGGATGATGCAAAACATTTACATGATGAACATGTGTGTGGGGGGGGGGGGGGGAAAAGGGGGGGGGGGGGGCGCAACGGCGGGCAAAGGAAGGGGGGTAAGGGCGGCCAAAAAAAACACGCCGCGCCAGTGTGCCCTGGTAAGATGGTTGGGGATGATACCGACTCTCAGGATACCATGACCGTGCACTGTACACGTCACACACTGGTGGTGTTCCTCTCTGAAAACTTCTCGCCTTTTTCTTGCAGGGGAAATCGGTGCAGAACCTGTCCTCACCAGCGGGCGGCCGGGGGGGGGGGGGGGGGCCGGCGCGCCCGCGGGGGGCCCCCCCCCGCGCGGAGCTGCTGCTGCGAGCGCTAGCGACGCTCAGAGCCTCGGCTGGCGCCACTGAAAGCGCAGCACGTGGCAGCTGGAGAAGGAGAAGGTCCTTCGCTATCAGAGAGAGCTGCAGGCCAGCTACCTGGAGATGTTTCACAAAAACGAGAGTCTGGAGAGAGAACTGCAGAAGCTCAGAGGAGGCAGAGCTGGAGCTGTGGTGGGCGGGGCTCCAGCAGAGCCCTCAGGTCTTCCCTGGATTGAAAGGATCGAGTCTTCTGAAATCTGAATGTGTATACATGCTGTATCTGTGTCTATATTATATGTGTATATGTGAATATCAGAATAAATCCACAAAACCGAAAGACACTAAATGAGTGAAACGATAAAGCAATGCTTTTCTTGATTTTCCTTAAAATGTTATATGAAGGTAAATGAATTTATTTTAGGAAACAAAATACGGAGGATTTTCCCACAATGTTGCGTGTTCCAGATGTTCTCGACTTTAAAAAAAAAAAAAAAAAAAAAAAAAAGGGATTTTGTTTTGACGTCCTCATATAAGACTTAAAGCTTGTATTCCATTCACGCAGTGTTTTATCAAGATACATTTTTACCGTATTTTCCAGACTATAAAGAACTACTCGAGCTGGGTTCGTTTTTACCGGACGAGGTTTCATGATGTACATGTTGTGATTTGAAAGTGATTCGACTTGACAGATCAGTTGGACTGAAATAAGTGTAGTGTAATTTCCCCAAAATGATCCCCGATATCCCGGATTAACACGTCATGTGCCAGATATACGTCAGCTGACACACAATAAAAACACCATCATGACTAAGCATGACTCTCTCTGTTACTATCTTTAGCCATTCTCTCTTTCACTCTTCTAAAGATTCCAGAACCTTCCACAAGGATTCAACAACCACCTTCAAAACATTCTGGAACCTTCCACAAGGATTCAACAACCTTCAAAACAGTCTGGAACCTCCTCCAAAACAGTCTGGAACCTTCCACAAGGATTCACCAACCACCTTCAAAACAGTCTGGAACCTCCTCCAAAACAGTCTGGAACCTTCCACAAGGATTCAACAACCACCTTCAAAACATTCTGGAACCTTCCACAAGGATTCAACAACCTCCTTCAAAACATTCTGGAACCTTCCACAAGGATTCAACAACCACCTTCAAAACATTCTGGAACCTTCCACAAGGATTCAACAACCTCCTTCAAAATATTCTGGAACCTTCCACAAGGATTCAACAACCTCCTTCAAAATATTCTGGAACCTTCCACAAGGATTCAACAACCACCTTCAAAACATTCTGGAACCTTCCACAAGGATTCACCAACCACCTTCAAAACATTCTGGAACCTTCCACAAGGATTCAACAACCTCCTTCAAAACATTCTGGAACCTTCCACAAGGATTCACCAACCACCTTCAAAACAGTCTGGAACCTTCCACAAGGATTCAACAACCACCTTCATTTACATTTATTAATTTAGCAGACGCTTTTATCCAAAGCGACTTTGAAATGAGAGAATGCAAGCAACCTTCCACAAAGATTCAACAAACATTCCGGAATCTTCTTTAAAGATACAGAGACCTTCCTCAACCATTCCAGAACATTTCTTATAAGAACGCCTGATACGTTCCTACAGTGCAGAACTCCGTGAGATGGATATCGATCCTGCTAAGCAGACAGCATTTAGGAGGTTGCGTCTGTGTACAGCAGAGCGACTTATAGTCTGGAAAATACGCCACATAAACGTACGTTTCTATTAAAGGGCGAGTCATAGTTCGGGAAGAGGGGGGGACAATAACTAAAATCCTTCTAAACGGGAACTTAATGTCCATGCCATGTCCCTGCACTCAGGCTGCTTCTCTTTATCCCTCGTGTTATTATAAAAGGACTGTTGCTGAAAGCTCTAAAGAAGAAGATATTGATTTTCAATCATTGTTTTGCAAAGTGCAGCGTAGGAAAGTGATGCGTCACGGTCGGAATGTCGCATGGCTGGAAATCAGAACTTTTACACCAGAAAAGACAGCAATACGTACGGGTTTCAGAACTTTGAGGTTGTGTATAGACGCAGTTCCATTCATCCATCTTCTAGACGCGTTTTTTTTTTTTTTTTTTTTTTTTTTTTTTAAAGGACCCAAAACCTCCATAAATGAAAGTTAATAGGAGTTACATAATAGCATAATGCATTGGACATCAGGAATCGTTTAGATCTTCCCAGACTCGCTGTATTAGCATTTTTGCCTGAAGAACTCCTTTAATGCAGGGCTTTCTCACAATCCTGCAGAGACACGAGCGTGTCGGAGCGAAGAAAGCGCAAATGTGCTGCTTCGACTGGCAACCTGAAAATCAGCTCAGGATCAGCTCAACTCCGAGTGGTTTATTCAGTATGGGTAGAAAGTGTATTTACATGACATCATAAATTCTCCAATGGAAGCTACAGCTAGTAACACATCAGCTAGCTAGCTAGCTAAGAAGTAGGTGTAGCTAATAGTTAGCTAGGATAATGGCTTTTGGTGAGGGAACACAAGAGTATTGTTTGCTTTGAACTTCAGATTCAGTTTTTCTCCATCATCCATAACGTCTTTATCTTTTCATCTCCTCACTATTGAAAGGTACCGTGTCTTTTATCCTCCATTAAAAGCCTGAAATGTTCTGACCCAAATCTAGACCTCTGCTGCACTTAGCTCAGTTCTTTGAGGCAGGAACTGCAGGCAGCTTAAGACACACACACACACACCTGCACGTTAGCTTAAGCCTCTCAGGAGGATCTTTGTGCTGGATAGATCCGGACGAGACGCTCTCAGGAGGACAATGAAGCCTCTCATGGAGTCTCCGAGGGAGGCGTCTCAGTTTCTTTACAATACCGAATGAAGAAAAGCTGCACCTCTACTGACTCTCCTTCTCTATTCAGGAATTTGGTGTACCGCATTGCTTACTTTTATACCTAAACAGAAAGGAGTCGAGAAATGGGTCTACTTTATATTCAGAGTAGATATAGGACCCTAATTGGACCCTAATTTCCTCCCTAGAGCAAACGAGAAGGTACATGAGCATGAACTAGATCTAGGAGGGGGGGAATGAAAAGAAAAAAAAAACAAAAACACAGGATCCAGAGCTCCTGAGTCGTGCAACAGAAAGGTTCGCACTATTGTCCACGGATGGTGGATTTGAATCCTGACGATACCACGGCCGTCAGTGGACGTGCTCTATTGGTGCGAGGGATGTAGAGTCTCCCAATGACACTAGCCAATCAGGGATGTGTGTGAGCTCATGAATGCAGAAGGGGGTAGACGGCTCTTTCCTCAGAGTGTGTTACGCCACCCTGGGATGCAGCGTGAACAGAAACAAACAAACAAAAACAAAAAAAAGACGGCACGGCGGGGTTTGGTTGAAGGTGTCGTGTGATAAGAGAGAATCTGCTCCCTTAGCTAGTTAGCTAGTGGGTGGAAACCGAATCGGAAATGGGATAAAACCATCTAGTCTCCTACAAAACGTACTGAAAAACTAGAAAAATCTTCAACCGTTTAAATATATTATATATTGAAACCATGTGAAAAATAAGCCATTTGTAAAGAAAGAAAGAATAAATAAATAAATAAATAAAAAACACCACAAATGTGTTTCATGAAGAAAATCAATATCCATCCATCCATCTTCAACCGCTTATACCTTCCTCAGGGTCGCGGGGAACCTGGAGGATATCCCAGGAAGCATGGGGCACAAGGCGGGGTACACCCTGGACCATCGCAGTCCATCGCAGGGCACAATCACATACACACACACACACACCCATTCATACACTACGGACAATTTAGACACACCAATCATATAAAATAACATCATATGAATCGTTTTTGAAAGTGTCTAAAAAACAACACACAACCTTTTCTGTAACGGAAACAGAATGGGCAAACTTTCAGTACCATGTACGAATCTAGCTGAGATGGCCCGCTTCTCAAACTGAAGTAGATTTCTTTACTCGAACGCACAGCATCGTAACCTCAGAAACCCGGTCCCGAGCTGGACCGACCGTGAGACCTCTGTGGAATCAACCGGCCTCGACGTTTTCCCCATTCATCCTCTACGTTACTCCTTTATGTAGCTGTTCTGTGGTGGTGTTTCGTTCTTAAAACGTCTTTGAAAACGTGGCTTCCCTAAACCCAGCTTGTGCACTCGTTCCTTCACAGCTCCTAATTCGCTTTAGAACGCGCGGTCAAAGGTCATGCGGCTCACAAGAGGGTCTCTGTAATGGTGGGAGAAACTGGCTTTTCCATAGAGATGTTAAAGAGGAGGGGCAGGATGGAGACTCGAGTGAAGTGTAGAGAACACGGGAAGGGACTTTTACAGAGAGCGCACGTGTGAACGTTATCCTCTGAGATTCTCTGTGTCTCGGTCTCTCTCTCTGTCGGTCGGTCTCGGTCTCTCTCTCTGTCGGTCGGTCTCTCTCTCTCTCTCTCTCTCTCTCTCTCTCGGTCTCTCTCCCTCCCTCTCGGTCTCTCTCTCTCGGTCTCTCTCTCTCGGTCTCTCTCTCTCTCTCGGTAGGTCTGTGTGCAAACATACAAAGCACTAACACTGGAGACTCCTTCCCTAAACACAGCAAAACAGCTCCTCACAGAAAACGCCACAACCAACGATTACATTATGTTTTTTTTCTAAATCTCTATATTATTAGCCTTGGCTTATGTCGCGCATCCATCGTATAGTAACGAGCTGTTACTATAGAAACAATAACGTATTAGAACGAGTGTTGGTCTCAAAGTTTAAATCTGTAACGGAGAGAACAAAACGTTTTACCCACAAACTAGAGAACTCACTCTAGAAGTTTCTTGAGCCAAATAACCGAACGCTAACATGGCCGCTGAGGCATTCTGTAGCATTTCTACTGTGGCCTCATGGGAAATCTGAAGATGCCGTGCTATACCAAGTGACATCGTATCATCATTTCTGCGTCAAAAATCGGCACAGCAGGGGTTATTACGAACCTGAAGCAAGAACGTGCCCATCCCCCCCCTCCTTCAAGCGATTCAGCTGATGTACAGCACCATCACTTTTGCACGAACGCACTGATTGACTCACCTTTACGTAAGGCAGCACTCGACAGGATTAGAGCCGTTAGGATGAGTGTGTGTGAATGTACAGCACGTCTGTTTATACTTCAAGTGCTTTTGAATTGATGAGGTGTGTTGCGTAACGTACGCACAGATAACAGCGGGACGTTTGCACAGGGAATTCGCTCAGATCTCCTGGCCTGGAAGGGATAAGAGGATAAGGGAGGACGGGGTCTGTTGTAACATTATCAACCGCGCCGATCAGAAGTGATCGAGATCACTCTGCACATGCTCAGTAGCATCGCCGCATGGATTTTCCCATCTGGAGAACACTCTGAATTGTGTGTTCTAACCAAAATAAGCTAGATTTAACGACTGGCCTGTTGACGATGAGTTAGCACGATTGATGGAAGCTGCGTAGCTAGAATATCTGGTTTAAAGATGGCCGACAGCGTGCAGAAAGAGCTTCCACTTGAATAATGGTTTCCTTTCTGGAAAACTTTGTGGCACAAGACTGAAGCTTAAACACCGGCGGGTATTATCAGCTGGGAGTGGTGTATACTGTATAAGCATCAGCATCATCCAAAGAGCCCAATGTTTAGCACCCACTTAAAAATACGCTTTAGCATTGATCATCTGGTGCGAACATCTCAAAACTACAATTAGCAAAGATATGCTTACAGTACGCCTCCAACTGATCACACTTCATGTTACTTTATTCAGTCCTTTATTGAAATTTTATTCACTGAAAATCAACATTATTTAAACTGTTGCTTTATGATGAATAGTTATACTCGAATCTGATTGGATTACACATTCTGATTAACCAAAGTTAATTTTAAATGTATTTTTAAAAGCGTTTTTTTTTTTGTTTTGTTTTTTTTTAAATAGAGGGGGGAAAATCGTATAATTGTGGATATGACATTCGTCAGGAGAGAGAGAGAGAGAGAGAGGGAGAGAGTTGGAGAGTTAGAGAGAGAGATGGAGGGAGGGAGAGAGCGAGTTGGAGAGTTAGAGAGAGAGATGGAGGGAGGGAGAGAGAGATGGAGAGTTAGAGAGAGAGAGATTAGAGAGATGGAGGGAGGGAGAGAGTTGGAGAGATGGAGGGAGGGAGAGTTAGAGAGATGGAGGGAGGGAGAGAGTTGGAGAGAGGGAGAGTTAGAGAGAGATGGAGGGAGGGAGGGAGGGAGAGTGAGAGAGAGATGGAGGGAGAGAGAGAGAGAGATTGATGACTGTTTTATCATTATAATGCGAGTGAGAACAGGAATGAACTGATCTCTCAGACGTTGCACAACATTAAGTGGCGACCACACTACACTTTCAGCATGTGAAATTTCCACTGTGAATATGGGCGGCAACCGGATATGACATCACGGATATGAAATCACGGTTGTAACGGTGACGAAAGCGTCCGCCAAGCAGAAGGCTGTGGGTTCACCCCCTCTCTTTTCAGGTTGAGTTCATATTCTTTTAAAGCGGTGTTGTGTAAAATCAGCACTTCCTGGATTTTCAGAAGCGGTCACGCCCCGTGACGTGCCGATCTCCTATTGGTCACGCGTTCTCATGCGATATGAATTCGCAGGTCACCAAACCTCAACTTTGAACCGCAGTGAAAACGCCAAACTTCTTCGCAGGAGCTTGCGTTTCTGGTCTCCAGCATTCGCACACATACGTATGAATGGAAGTCGATGGAATGAAAAGTGTAGTATGACTCGCTCCTTAAATTGAACCATAAACCGGTAAATAAAGTGTTCATGAACAGAATTCAACATTGTACTCAGGAACGTTACTGTGGTACAAGCGGAACAAAGCACTGTGGACTGTACCATTATATGAAAACACACACACGGGTGGTGTACTACAGACTCCCGCCAAGTGTCGTACTCTTTACCTAACAGGCACACTTCCCTATTGTGTTAAGCATAAAAATATTCTCCAGGTTTTCTTGAGATCTAATGCAATAAATAAATAATAAAAGTGTGACCAAAAGGTACAACTTACCCCACTCTCCTCTACTGTATAGGTGTATTTTTGCTCTCCTCTGTACAAGAAATACAGACAGTTGTCCTTACTGTCCAGATGTACTTTAAGCACAAACACTTTAAGGCAACTAAAACAACAACTTAAACAAATGTTAAACATGAATTAATGCTGCAGTGTTTGTTAAACAAAACTGAAAAGCTTCTAAATGACTCAAAATTTATCCGAGTTAACACTGCCCTCTAGTGTAGAAGTGAAAATTAGGTTACATTCACAAACCTTCATGCATGTTTGTAGTAATAATAATAATAATAATAATAATAATAATAAGCCCAGAGGCATCATAGCTCCAGTGAAGAATTGAAGAACTTCCAACACCAATCACCTCTCGTGTGATTCTGGACTTCTTTGGAGAAACGCAAACAGAGGCTTGTCTATAGACATATGAAACAGTGAAGCTTTGTATAAACAGTTTTTTTTATTCTGCTTTTTATCTTAGATGCAGGTTTAATAAACATACTTTGATGATAGAAGAAAGATATTTACAATAGACGTTAGCAGGAAATGCAGATCTGTTATATATTGCTAAACCAAAATGAAGCTCGAAGGCTGGGACTCCCTGATGCCTTGGTGGTGCGTCTCAAACCAGAACGAGAGCTTATGTTCTTCAGAAAGGGGAGGAGAGGGGAAGTGGAGGAGGAGGAGGAGAGGTGAGAGTGGTCTCATCAGATCTTAAACTCTCCTCAGTGGACGAAATCGTGATGAGATTGATAAAGGGAACCACTGGCTAGGTTTAGATTAAAGTTGGCGTTAAGATAAGTTACGATCAGTTTAGCAGACCGTGCTGCCGCTTTATCAGATTCACACCAACCGCTGAGGTCATGTAGGTGTAACGGTTACTGACTGCAGTGCGCAAATTTTCCATGCTTAATATAAATATACGCAACTTAAATCCGGTCTTTTTTGAAATTTCTAGTTACCTCACTAGCACATTGTCAGTAGCTGAATATTTCGCCCCCCCTAGTGGAGTAACCGAGACTGGCACCTACTCCAGCCAATTGTAAAGTAGAGAATGGTTTCTACACTGGTTTGGTGATTTTGTGGAAAAAATCCTGCTGGGGGAGTACGACCAACTTTTCACGCATTATTACTCTAAAATGCATAAAACGCAAAGATATTTATTAAGAGGAGGGAGCTGAGAGCATTTGAAGAATAGAGAGGAATAAGAAGGAGAAGAAGTGGAGAAGAAGGAAGAGAAAGAGAACCAGGAAGGTGGGTGGGAGGAGAAGAAGGAAGAAAAGAAGAACCCACAGGCCGTAAATATTTGACATCTGGTATGTGCTGTGGCCAGAAATGAAATAAAACAGCGGGTGGCACAATACGAGATTCACCCTCCGAGTGTGTAATAACCCCACAGCTGTCCTTACACACACACACACACACACACACACAGATAATGTATTAGAGAGAGTACTGGAGAAGCACAAAATAAAAATAAAATAAAAAAAAAGGTATAAACCCCAGGGTGTTTATTGTTGGGTTTTGTGTATGACACCTCAGTGTGGTTGAGTTCACAAGGACATTTTGAAATCACTGATTAAACATGAGCTCCTGAGCGGTTTCTCCATCTAGAACACACACCTGATTCAGCTCGTGAACAGTTTCGGGAAGCAGGTGCATCATTTAATCCAGCAGGTTAAAGACACTGCAACACTGAGCAGCTCCGTGGCCGATTTTGCCTCGCGTGACCGTTCTCCGCGGTAATCAGGACTGTCCCATTCTGAATCTGATTGTCTACTGAAGCAGAACAAACTAAAAAGGATAAGCGGGAGATGATCAAACGTTTGTTCGCCTCACGCATTGGGTGAATTTAGGGATTTAAAAGAAAAAAAAAGAAAAAAAAAAAAAAAAAGTGTGTACAGCGTTAAATTTCCTATCAGGTTCAGCTCCGCTGGTTCTTAATAGTCTGAAGTGTTCCCCCAGATGTTATCGATCAAACAGAACACGTCTGGTGTTCGATGTACTGGGCTTGAGTACTGATGAAGCAACCAGTAATTGCGGAGCGAGTCAGTCGCTCATGCCAGAGATCAAACTTGAGGATTTATTGAACTAGAAATCATCTACAGGTGTTTCACACAGGAGCAGACACTCTTCTCTACGTTACGTCTATATAAAAAATAATAATACATTTTTATATATTTTGTTTAATCACATTATGTGGGGGGGGGGGACTTTTCATGCATTATTGTAAAAGGAAAAAAATGTAAAGATATTTATTGAGAGGATGAACCATCGTCTCTACGGCTTTACGAGCTAGTCTCCCATTTTAAGTGTGGTTGAGCCCACAAGATGATGTCAGAGCCGGAGATGGTGGAGGAGCAGGAGAAGAAATAGAAGTCGTGAGAAGGGCGAACACCAAAGGAGGGGGAGGGGGGGTTGGGGTATCAGAGTGAAAGGTTTTTTTGTGGAACTGGAAATGTTCACATATAAAGAGACCAAATTACATATTTTGTCATGTTTGATTTTTATTATTTTATCATTTATACTCCAGTATATTTATAAACGCAAGCTGTGTGTGAAAGCTGCGGTTTGGTGCAAGTCATGACTTTAGCCATGGATTCATCGAATACATTTTAAAGCTTAGTTTTTAAATAAAAAAAGAAAAAAATATATATCTATATCTGTCTCATATCACACATCGGATGAACCCAGATAATCAGCTGATACTCAAATGTTCAAGTATCGGGACTGATATCGGGACAGGAAGTGGTATCGCGTGATCTCTTGTAAGAACATGTCCTGGCTGATCGATTACATCTGCGGTAAAGGGAACGTGGTGTGCGAGTCATTTCTGCGGAATTCCTTCTTTTTAAAAAAGGTACACGCACGCAAATAATCCCAGTTCAAAAGCAGGAAGTCATTTCATTATGTTGATTACCCTGAGGGCTAACGTTGACATTTCCCCCTGCAGTTAAAGAAGAAATACGAGCAGGCAAACTCGTCCGACAGTCGTCTCTTTACGAGCTAGTCTCTTTCCATAGCGGGATGGGATCCGGGTTAAAACCAGTTACGTTATGACAGGTCAATGAGGCGATAGGCTTCAGGAACTATAGAGGGATTGGCGGTTTGGGGGCTGGTTGACACACAAGCAAAAACAAAAAAAACCCGAACAACTGTCATAGTTCACAGTAGTAACTTTTTTTTTTTCCCTTTTAAATAATTTCTTAAATATATACACAAAGCAAGACACATCTATTACTCTGAGGAATCCGTTAACATCAGGTCGATCGGCTCGCTTCACATCTCCGACGGTTCCTTCATCGCACTGATATTTCAAACAGAAATCCCACAGTCTAAATCAGATTTATTTTTTTACCGTTAAACCATCACGGAGAGCGCCGCGATCCGTCTCCTCTTCACCAACCAGCCCTGGTGAACCAAAACACGTCCCGGCCTCGCTGAATACGTCTCTGTAAATACACTTGCTGAAAAGCCTCTCTGTCTGAAAGCCTCTAGAATATAGTCGTTTAAATATCTCGGAAATGAGAAACCGTGAAAACATACGATGTAAGAAGGTCACACCAGTTCACAAGCATACACACCTCGCTCTCCTAAACCATACTGAAAAGTAAAGTTAAAACGTTAATGGCGAGAGAGAGAGAGAGAGAGAGAGAGAGAGAGAGAGGGAAAAAAAAAAAACAAAAACCACGCATACTTATAAAAGCCTGTGAGTCATAAATGAGTGCATCATATATGAGCTGATGATCCGTGGAGCTCGGTCCTCGTGACGTACACTTAACTGACTCAGATCTACAGGTGTGTGTTGTCATGACCACCGCGGCCTTTGCCAACTAAAAAACTCGGGAAGGGCAGGGAGGGGTTGTGGCGGCGCCACGGTTCGAGTCGCCGCTGAAGGCCGTGAACGTGGACCATTCCGACTCAGCCACTCCGAGGAGCCTTCGCCGCGTCCATCTGCTCCGCTCCTGGACGTCAGAAATAAATCTGTTTAGCGTCCAAAGGGTTCTGCTCCATCGGACAATACGGACACTTCAGCCTGCGGAGAGGAAAACGAGCACCGGCGTCAGAGCGCGACTACAAGCAGGTAAGGAGATCAAATACATGTTTGCTGGAAAATGATTTATCCTGATGATGTGATCAATACACATTTATTCAGACAGGATTTCCAATCGTGGAGATAAACAGATCTTCTGGACTGTATGCATCACAAGCTTAAATATTCTACAAGCTCTTCGGTTCCTGTACATGACGAGCACCTACTTCCCAGCGTTGGTGAGTTTGTTAAGGGCGTCTTTGGAGATGACGTGACCGCAGATGAGCTTCATGGGTGGGTTACTCTCGGACGTCTGCTGCCTCAGGATGGGACACGCAAACACCGAGTGATACCAGCACTTCTTCCCCAGGTCTATCTCGATCTGCACACACGAACATATTAACATCAGATGTCCAGAATTTACAGGCATTCCCATTAAGGAAAAATAAATAAATAAATAAATAAATAAATAAATAAACAAACACACTAGAAATGTTTTTGTCTTTGGCATGGAAGGGAAATAAAATTAATAAATAAATAAATACATACATACATAAATAGCACGTTCCGTTACCATTTAGGCAACAAACTTTTACCTTTTCACTAAATAAATGCAGCTACACATTGTTAACTTGTCTAATTGTCGCTTTAGTAGTTACTGTGCGGTCTTGTGTTATTAGAACACATTTGCACGTGCACGGTATGTAGAAACGTGTAGGGTTTTATGGAGGAATGGCTTTTCGTTTCACTGTGTACTGTACCAGCTGTATATGGTTGAAGTGACAATAAAGCCACTTGAACTTCTACATTCACCATTTTCCCCCATACAGAAAACCAGTCGGTGCGATGGGAAGGGGCGTGGCTTCCAGTTAATATCGGAAAGTTTAAAACACTCGAGCAGTTGCCCGTCAGACTATATTCATACATCGACTAGCTCATGTGCACATCTGGCGCATTGTTCAGAGATAACTCATACTGGCGTACTTCATAAATACTTCCTGTCTCTTGTTTACTGCACTATACACTAGAGTTCGAACAACTGATCGGTTATCGCCAAAAATCCACACCGATAGTTGTTCGAAGCGTGTCCATTGGGGGAGCTGTAATTACACAGTACGACAGCGGCCTCTAAAGGTGAAATAAACACCACCACTGACTAATTTTGTTGTGGGTTTCCCCTAAAAAAGTGAAATCATACAAGTTGTGAAAAGGTTGCTTGTCAGATGTGTGCGTGAGAGAGAGAGAGAGAGAGAGAGAGACTCACAGGCAGCTCGTCCTTATGCGTCCAGACGCCACTACACTGCCGCTGCTCGATGACCTGCTTAATGTTCATCAACACAGGCAGGGCCATGCAACCTGATGCAAAACTGAACGAACAAACAAAAAACACACCGGTTATAATAGCAGTTCTCCAAGCTAATCAAAAAGAAACAGAACAAGAGCTGCCAAAAAGGGGTCGTGACCCTCACAGAATCTCGGTCTCCTCTTTTGTTTTGTTTTTTTATTTCACAATTTAATATTACTCTAATCACGAAGCCACATTCCGTGTGTTACTTATCAAAATCATCCGAGTGACTCAGACTCGAAAGCTAGAAAACCAACACGAAAAAATATGCAGGATCGTTTACTGAAGACGGATTAAGCTGCATTTCATCAAACTGAAAAGTAAATAAATAAATAAATAAATAAATATGCAGGCTGTTCAAGGGTTGGGGTCTGCCCCCCCCCCAAAAAAAAGAAGGAAAAAAAAAACAACTACTTTTTATATCCAGTTTAAAACCATGTTCAAGTTGGATCAAAGTGAAAGGGCACCCCCCCCACCCCACCCCTTTAGAAAGAAATGTGTGACACAAGCATCATTAGGTTACTAGGGGAAGGGGGCGGGGCATACGCAGGCTTGGCATGTTCACTTCACTTCGCATATTTCTGTGCCTTACCTCTATATTTACTATTTTGTGGGCGTATAAAATAAAAGAAAGAAAGAAATGTATTGAAATAAAAAACGGTGACACAAACCGACAATTCTTTACAAGTGCAGTCTGTTAAAAATCCACAACCTTATTAAAAATATCACAGGACCCCTCAGACTGTAAAAAAAATTATAATAAAAAAACTCATTGATTTATATAAATAAATAAAAATATCCCAACCCTAACATCTGTTCAAATATAAACGAACAGTATGGAAGTGTTCCCCAGAATGAACAGCAAGGTTCAATCTGGATTTGGTTTATTTACACAAACCTACAATCGTGATACTGCGTCATATGGGAACACACAGCGTGCTTTAATACCGGCTCGATTTTAATCAGCTCCTCGGTTTGTTTTTTCCTTCTGACAAGCTTCCAGAAAGGTCACAACGCAGGTAATAGAAAAAAAAATGTAAAAAAAAAAAAATCAATCAATCACAGTAACTGAACCATCAACGACTTCTATTCATTAATCGTCCGATCTCGGAGTGTCGGACGTGTTTAACAAGTAAAAAGTGGAAGTGTGATGATACCAGTCAAAGACAGATGGTGGATTAGATTTCCGAGGGGAATAGTCACTTCTGTTACAAGTTACATTACAACTATACATTTTTCCTATGTATATAAAGTGCTTCGGATTAATAATAATAATAATAATAAATCTGCTGAAGTGGTTTTGAAAGAATAAAGTTATCAGATGGAGATTGGCTGATGCTCGAGGTTTTAGTATGGGTATCAATAACGAAAGTGGCATGGTGCATCCTCGATTTCTCGCTTTTTACTCTCGTCATCGTTTTTACTGTTTAAAACCAAAGGTACCTGGAAGGACTGATTAACGTCAACGTCAAAATGATAAATTTGAAAATAAAAAAAAAATAAAAATGTACTCCATGGTAAAGCCTGACGTGCACAGAGTATTTTTTCTGCAAAAACTCCACCAGATATCGGGGATTTCTCTGTGTACAAGTCTTTACGCGATATGATATTTCTGCCACATCATCCGGAAGTAAAGGAGAGCGTGGAGATGGAGCACGTGACAGAACGGCATGTCTGACCTGACGCTGAGCGGAGACTCTACGGACAGGCCGAGCAGGGCGCAGGCGTCCCGGGTGAAGATGTTGCAGATCTCGGCCCACTGGTTGGTCTCGAGCAGACCGCGGTACGGAGAGTTCTCTATGCCGTTCCGCAGGTAAACCAGGCTGCCCATTAACACCTGGATATCTACACACCGACAGCAGAGGAACCAGACAGTAAACCACACAGAGAACTAGATCAGTGGGTTAACATGATCTCTGAAGCAGCAAGAAGCCAATGGGAGTTGGGGGGGGGGATTGGGGGACCCAAGCCGACCCGCTCTTTCAAGTAAATACGCAGCACCTGCTGTTTCCACCCAAGCTGCGAATTAAACTTTGTATATCGTATAAAACATCTGCGAATAAGGTGCGGAGAGGTTATTTTTTGCAGTGTGAACTTTACTGCTCCGTGCCTCACCTCTCTGATGCTGGGCGGCGAACGGTTGGAAGTGGCGAGCGTAGTGCAGAGCCTCCAGCTGGTTCTCCACACCTCCGTTCAGCAGGCTGATGAAGTAGAGCCGGTGCAGCTTGAACTCCAGACTGCTGTTCAGATCCAGAAGCCTCTGTCTGTTCGTCACAGCCCATCTGGCAGAGACACAACACGCACAGTGGATCGTTTGGTCGGTAGGTTTCCGCGTATTATTACAGAAAAGTCCCGAGGAGCTCACGAGCTCTACACCTACTCTAGTGCCGGTCGGAGGTCCTGCATCCGTAAAGCCTCTAGAATGCGATTGAGCTCCAGAAACGGCTGCTTCATGCTCATGTCGATGACCACGCCCGACTCCTACCACGGACAGAGGCAAATAAAAGTACTTTTCACAATTAGAACGTCACAGCGGCCGGAATACTCAAAACCCGAGAGAAAGGCTGTACCTGACAGAGGTCTTCAGCGACGCTCAGCATACCCTGTCGGTACAGGTGCTCCACGATGGTCTCACTCAGGTTCCTCTGCTTCTCAGACGAGTCCCACACCGTCTCGGCTACTACGGCGCTCACCTCCGCGTCAAAGTTCTGCAGAGCGTAAAGCCTCATTCATTACGCGACATATAGTTTATTTATTTTTTTTTTTTTCATTCCTGCATCTCCCGTCTCCTGAGTTAAGGGAAAGAGAACGCTACTTTTTCAGGAGACCAGATCTGGGCTTGATGAAATGTTTATTCTTACACCTGCGTGTACGGTAAGTGGTATTTTATGATAAACAGTCCACTGTCAGTCCTCAGACCTCCAGAGCCTCGTAGTGAACGATACGATGGTTCTGTACAGCCCTAGAACATTCACCTCAAGACTAGGGGCTCAGAGGATCTACAGGTTTTAACTACAGTGTGACCGAAGACTTCGCTATTCAGAGAGAATGAGAAAGAGAACAGAACGAAAGGAAAAGACAGAAAGGAAGGAATTACACAAAAGAAAGGAAGGAATTATAAGAAAAAGAAGGAAAGGAAGGAAGGTGTTTTTAAGAAAAAGAAGGAGATAACGGAGGAGAGACTGACTCTGTCGATGGCTTTGCCCACTTTGGACACGCTGCCGTGGATGTCCTTGTGTCGAGACGCGAGCATCTGCACCGTCTCCTTGATCTCCTTACAGCACTGCGCCATGGTCTGAGAAAGCACGGATAGATCTGTATCCTGTACACCTGAGAGGAGAAACATACAAGAACATCCTCAGCAGGAGCTCGGGAACATCCGGGACCTCACTCCAAGACAGTCCAAAAGCACCTTCACAACGGTTACACCACTGATCACGTCCGAGTCGGAGACAAGTCGAAACGAAAATGCAAGAAGCACCACACGGCAACGGAAGAACTAAGCAAAAGGAAGCTAGCAGAATGTAAAAGATCAGACAGTTACAGTATCTCACAAAAGTGAGTACACCCCTCACATTTGTGTAAATATTTGATGATATCTTTTCATGTAACACTGAAGAAGTGACACTTCGCTCCAATGTAAAGTAGTGAGTGTACAGCTTGTGTAACAGTGTAAATTTACTGTCTCCTCAAAATAACTCAACACACAGCCATTAATGTCTAAACCGCTGGCAACAAAAGTGAGTACACCCCTAAGTGAAAATGTCCAAATTGGGTCGAAAGTGTCAATATTTTGTGTGGACACCATTATTTTCCAGCACTGCCTTAACTCTCTTGGGCATGGAGTTCACCAGAGCTTCACAGGTTGCCACTGGAGTCCTCTTCCGCTCCTCCATGACGACATCACGGAGCTGGTGGATGTTAGAGACCTTGTGCTCCTCCACCTTCCGTTTGAGGATGCCCCACAGATGCTCAATAGGGTTTAGTCCATCACCTTCACCCTCAGCTTCTTTAGCAAGGCATTGATCAACTTAGAGATGTGTTTGGGGTCGCGATCATGCTGGAATACTGATCATGCTCTGCTTCAGTATGTCACAGTACATGTTGGTATTCATGGTTCCCTCAATGAACTTTAGCTCCACAGTGCCGGCAGCACTCATGCAGCCCCACACCATGACACTCCTACACTTTGCTTGACTGCTGGCAAGACACACTTGTCTTTGTACTCCTCAACTGGTTGCCAGCACACACGCTTGACACAATCTGAACCAAATAAGTTTATCTTGGTCTCATCAGACCACAGGACATGGTTCCAGTAATCCTGCGTGTCTTCAGCAAACTGTTTGTGGGCTTTCTTTTGCATCATCTTTAGAAGAGGCTTCCTTCTGGGACAACAGCCATGCAGACCAATTTGATGCAGTGTGCGCGTATGGTCAGAGCACTGACAGGCTGACCCTTCAACCTCTGCAGCAATGCTGGCAGCACTCATACGTATATTTCCCAAAGACAACCTCTGGATATGACACTGAGCACAAGCACTCAACTTCTTTAGTCGACTATGGCGAGGCCTGTTCTGAGTGGAACCTGTCCTGTTAAACCGCTGTATGGTCTTGACCACCGTGCTGCAGCTCAGTGTCAGGGTCTTGGCAATCCTCTAATAGCCGAGGCCATCTTTATGTAGAGCAACAATTCTTTTTTTCAGATCCTCAGAGAGTTCTTTGCCATAAGGTGCCATAAGTTATCATCAAATATTTACAAAAATGTGAGGGGTGTACTCACTTTTGTGAGATACTGTAGATATCAATTCTTTGTTGGTCCACATCTCCAGAACATCTTAGTAGCTGCGATGTGATACATTTATTAAAAAATAATAAATAAATAAAAAATTTTAAAGAGTCGATTTAGAGTCAAATTGCTTTCAAGATGACTCATAAGGGCACCAACACCACCTCGCTCAGTCTCTCTCGGATCCTTTCCAGCAAAACAATCTGAGACAACACCTGTGAACCATCTGGAAGTTACATGACCAGACGTTTTTCCAGTTTGGGTGAGTCTGAGCCACAGAATCCTGTTACCTGAAAATCTCTTCACCTGTATCTGCATCTTTTTTGCGAACAGACAGATGTTCCTATTAAAGCGCCCAGCGAGCGTGTGATGCACGCTTCGTTCTGACGCTTACCGAAGGTGACCAGCTGGCTGCGCAGCTCGCAGACGTTCCTCAGCAGCTCGTCGAGACGTTCCTCTGACTGGTGTCCATACGTCACGAACCTGTGCAGCACCTTCTCCAGCTCACGCTCCACACACGCACATTGCTCCATGGCTCTGTCACTTGTTCTCGATCACACATACGGCAGGAGCGACGACACCTACACGTACAACACACATTTAAAGTTCATCAGCTGATTAGAAATAAATAAATTAAAAAAAAGAAAATTTTAAAAAAGCATTACGTGTAACTTAATCTTTAGAAATATAACATGACCTTTACGATTTATTGTTAGTTAGGCCTAAAGCTTCTTTTGATCCCTTGTTTTTCATGTCACTTAACGGTTTCCTCCATTACCCACAATGCAGTTTGACTACCTGATGTTCAGAGGGATTTATGATTTATAGCCCACGCTTGAACTCTACCTAAAGAGAGCGATGCAGCGGCGCTCTAGTTCTCCAGTCTATCTAGCGCTCCATCACCTCCTCATATGTTCACGCTACACACGAACAGATCAGATTCCAATGCAGTCACAGACTAGCCTAACCCAGTCTCCATGGTAACTCGCGGTCAAACTGCATTCTGGGAATTTCTTCCTCACCATCTCGATCGAAAAACTGACTGAAGCTGCTTTGTATTTATATTCAGGATTAACAATTAAGTTAATGGTACGTTACGTTATGCTGTAACACAGCTTTATTGGTTTGTTTTCTTAGGAACACATCGAGCTACGTCGGTAACATGGAAGTGGTTCGGATGGTTCCGTGGTTCATGCCAAGAACGTGCAGAGTTTCTGCACACTGCCCCATACTGGTCAGGAGATAGCAAAAACAGGGTTTTTTTTTTTTTTAGGCTTCTGACTCTTGAAAACGTTCCTGCATGATACCCATCATGCCCAGATGCTACCTGAGCGGTTTCAGTACAGCTTTAGAACAGTAATACGGAAGCGGTTCAGACGCAGAACATTAGACGCAAAGCAAACATCCGATTTGTAAAGCGTATCAAACACCCGTTTTAGACACATCAAACCTGTTCCACCATCTCAAGCTAGAACACTGACTAGAACATGAGGAAAGCAAGAAGATATATGGATGGGGATAAAGTTACAGAAAGTTACTATTACCACGAAAACAAAATCTTCCCATCCATCCATCCATACATACCTACCCATCCATCCATCCATAATCCCACATACATACCTACCCATCCATCATCCCACATACCTACCCATCTATCTACCCAAGCATCCATCCATCATCCCACATTTCCATCCATCCAGATATCCTCCCACATTTGCATCCACATACCTACCCATCCATCCACATACCTATCCATATATCCTCCCACATACCTACCCACCCATCCACATACCCATCCATATATCCTCCCACATACCTACCTATCCATCCAGATATCCTCCCACATACAGTGAGGGGGAAAAAAAAAGTACCTCCTTCTCTCAGCCAGGGCATTGAAAATTAAAAGTCATTACTAAGTCATTACCAAGTACTAAGTCATGTTTTGCAGAGGGGTCAAATACTTATTTCCCTCATTAAAATGCAAATCAATTTAGAACATTTTTGACGTATTTTTCCTGGATTTTTTTGTTGTTATTCTGTCTCTCACTGTTCAAATAAACCTACCATTAAAATTATAGACTGATCATTTCTTTATCAGTGGGCAAACGTACAAAATCAGCAGGGGATCAAATACATTTCCCCCCTCACTGTACCTACCCACCCATCCACATACCTACCCATCCATCCATATATCCTCCTACCCATCCATCCATCTACCCATATATCCTCCCAAATACCTACCCATCCACATACCCATCCATATATCCTCCCACATACCTACCCATCCATCTACATATCCTCCCACATATCCATCTACATATCCTCCCACATATCTACCCATCCATCCACCCATCCATATATCCTCCCACATATTCATCCACATACCTACCCATCCATCCACATATCCTCCCACATACCTACCCATCCATCCACATACCATCCATATATCCTCCCACATACCTACCCATCCATCCACCTACATATCCTCCCACATATCCATCTACATATCCTCCCACATATCTACCAGTCCATCCACATACCATCCATATATCCTCCCACATACCTACCCATCCATCCATCCATATATCCTCCATATATCCTCCCACATACCTACCAATCCATCCACCTACATATCCTCCCACATATCCATCTACATATCCTCCCACATATCTACCCATCCATCCACATACCATCCATATATCCTCCCACATACCTACCCATCCATCCACCTACATATCCTCCCACATATCCATCTACATATCCTCCCACATATCTACCCATCCATCCACATATCCTCCCACATACCTACCCATCCATCCACCCATCCATATATCCTCCATATATCCTCCCACATACCTACCCATCCATCCACCCATCCATATATCCTCCCACATAGCATACACATACCTACCCATCCATCCACATATCCTCCCACATACCTACCCATCCATCCACATACCATCCATATATCCTCCCACATACCTACCCATCCATCCACCTACATAACCTCCCACATATCCATCTACATATCCTCCCACATATCTACCCATCCATCCACATACCATCCATATATCCTCCCACATACCTACCCATCCATCCACCCATCCATATATCCTCCCACATATGCATCCACATACCTACCCATCCATCCACCCTTCCACATACCTACCCATCCACATACCTATCCATATATCCTCCCACATACCTACCCATCCATCCACATACCATCCATATATCCTCCCACATACCTACCCATCCATCCACCTACATAACCTCCCACATATCCATCTACATATCCTCCCACATATCTACCCATCCATCCACATACCATCCATATATCCTCCCACATACCTACCCATCCATCCACCCATCCATATATCCCCACATATGCATCCACATACCTACCCATCCATCCACCCTTCCACATACCTACCCATCCACATACCTATCCATATATCCTCCCACATACCTACCCATCCATCCACATACCATCCATATATCCTCCCACATACCTACCCATCCATCCACCTACATAACCTCCCACATATCCATCTACATATCCTCCCACATATCTACCAATCCATCCACATACCATCCATATATCCTCCCACATATGCATCCACATACCTATCCATATATCCTCCCACATACCTACCCAACCATCCAGCTACATATCCTCCCACATACCTACCCATCCATCCACATACCCATCCATATATCCTCCCACATACCTACCCATCCATCCATCTACATATCCTCCCACATATCCATCTACATATCCTCCCACATATCTACCCATCCATCCACATACCATCCATATATCCTCCCACATACCACCCATCCATCCCCCCCCCCCCCCCCCCCCCCCCCCCCCCCCCTCCTCCCCCCCCCCCCCCCCCCCCCCCAATCTCCCACATACCTACCCGTCCATCCACCCATCTATATATCCTCCCACATATGCATCCACATACCCATCCATATATCCTCCCACATACCTACCCATCCACCCATCTACATATCCTCCCACATATCCATCTACATATCCTCCCACATATCTACCCATCCATCCACATACCATCCATATATCCTCCCACATACCTACCCGTCCATCCACCCATCCATATATCCTCCCACATATGCATCCACATACCCTCCCACATACCTACCCATCCACCCATCTACATATCCTCCCACATATCCATCTACATATCCTCCCACATATCTACCCATCCATCCACATACCATCCATATATCCTCCCACATACCTACCCATCCATCCACCCATCCATATATCCTCCCACATACCTACCCAACCATCCACCCTTCCACATACCTATCCATATATCCTCCCACATACCTACCCAACCATCCAGCTACATATCCTCCCACATATGCATCCACATACCTACCCATCCATATATCCTCCCACATACCTACCCATCCACCCATCTACATATCCTCCCACATATCCATCTACATATCCTCCCACATATCTACCCATCCATCCACCCATCCATATATCCTCCCACATACCTACCCAACCATCCACCCTTCCACATACCTACCCATCCACATACCTATCCATATATCCTCCCACATACCTACCCAACAATCCAGCTACATATCCTCCCACATATGCATCCACATACCTACCCATCCATCCACATACACATCCATATATCCTCCCACATACCTACCCATCCATCCATCTACATATCCTCCCACATATCCATCTACATATCCTCCCACATATCTACCCATCCACATACCTATCCACATACCTATCCATATATCCTCCCACATACCTACCCAACCATCCAGCTACATATCCTCCCACATATGCATCCACATACCTACCCATCCATCCACATACACATCCATATATCCTCCCACATACCTACCCATCCATCCATCTATATATCCTCCCACATATTCATCTACATATCCTCCCACATATCTACCCATCCATCCACACATCCTCCCACATACCTACCCATCCATCCACCCATCCATATATCCTCTCACATATGCATCCACATACCTACCATCCATCCACCCATCCATATATCCTCCCACATACCTACCCATCCATCCATCTACATATCCTCCCACATATCCATCTACATATGCATCCATATACCAACTCATCCATCCACCTATCCATATATCCTCCCACATACCTACCACCCATCCACATACCCATCCATATACCAACCCATCCATCCACATACCCATCCATATACCAACCCATCCATCCACCTATCCATATATCCTCCCACATATGCATCCACATACCTACCTATCCATCCACATCCCCATCCATATATCCTCCCACATACCTACCCATCCATCCATCTAAATATCCATCTACATATGCATCCATATACCAACCCATATATCCTCCCACATACCTACCACCCATCCACATACCCATCCATATACCAACCCATCCATCCACATACCCATCCATATACAACCCATCCATCCACCTATCCATATATCCTCCCACATATGCATCCACATACCTACCCATCCATCCACATCCCCATCCATATATCCTCCCACATACCTACCCATCCATCCATCTAAATA
>CM022764.1:24216051-24551051 GCA_012411365.1 Ameiurus melas | reverse complement strand
AGAGAGACACACACACAGAGGGGAGAGAGAGAGACACACACAGAGGGGGAGAGAGAGAGAGAGAGACACACACACAGAGGGGGGAGAGAGAGAGAGACACACGCACACAGAGGGGGAGAGAGAGAGAGACACACGCACACAGAGGGGGAGAGAGAGAGAGACACACTACAGAGGGGAGAGAGAGAGACACACGCACACAGAGGGGGAGAGAGAGAGAGACACACCTACAACAGAGGGGGAAGAGAGAGAGAGACACACGCACACAGAGGGGGAGAGAGAGAGAACACACACGCACACAGAGGGGAGAGAGAGAGAGACACACAACAACAGAGGGGAGAGAGAGAGAGACACACACTACCACAGAGGGGAGAGAGAGACACACACACAGAGGGGGGAGAGAGAGAGACACACACACAGAGGGGGAGAGAGAGACACACACAGAGGGGGGAGAGAGAGACACACAGAGAGGGAGAGAGACACACAGAGAGGGGGGAGAGAGAGACACACAGAGGGGAGAGAGAGACACACAGAGAGGGGGGGAGAGAGAGACACAGAGAGGGGGGAGAGAGAGACACACAGAGGGAAACACGAGAGGGGGAGAGAGAGAGACACACAGAGAGGGGGGAGAGAGAACCACAGAGAGGGGAGAGAGACACACAGAGAGGGGAGAGAGAGAGACACACACAGAGAGGGGAGAGAGAGACACACACAGAGGGGAGAGAGAGACACACACACAGAGGGGGGAGAGAGAGAGACACACACAGAGGGGGAGAGAGAGAGACACACACAGAGAGGGGGAGAGAGAGACACACACAGAGAGGGGAGAGAGAGAGACACACACACAGAGGGGGGAGAGAGAGAGACACACACAGAGGGGGGAGAGAGAGAGACACACACAGAGGGGGAGAGAGAGAGAGACACACAGAGGGGGGGAGAGAGACACACACAGAGGGGGAGAGAGAGAGACACAGAGGGGGGAGAGAGAGAGAGACACACAGAGGGGGGAGAGAGAGAGACACACACCAGGGGGAGAGAGAGAGAGACACACACAGAGGGGGAGAGAGAGAGACACACACAGAGGGGGGGAGAGAGACACACAGAGAGAGAGAGAACAACACAAGGGGAGAGAGAGAGACACACACAGAGGGGGAGAGAGAAGAGACACACAGAGGGGGGAGAGAGAGAGACACACAGAGGGAGAGAGAGAGACACACAGAGGGGGGAGAGAGAGAGAGACACAGAGGGGGAGAGAGAGAGACACACAGAGGGGAGAGAGAGACACACACAGAGGGGGAGAGAGAGAGACACACACACAGGGGGAGAGAGAGAGACACACACAGAGGGGGAGAAAGACACACACAGAGGGGGAGAGAGAGACACACAGAGGGGGGGGAGAGAGACACAGAGGGGGAGAGACAGAGGGGGGAGAGAGACACACAGAGGGGGGGAGAGACACAGAGGGGGGGAGAGAGACACACAGAGGGGGGGGAGAGAGAGACACAGAGGGGAGAGACACACAGAGGGGGGGAGAGAGAGACACACACAGAGGGGAGGAGAGAGAGACACACACAGAGGGAGGGAGAGAGAGAGACACACACAGAGGGAGGGGGAGAGAGACACACACAGAGAGGGGGGGAGAGAGAGAGAGACACACACAGAGGGGAGAGAGAGAAGACACTACCAAGAGGGGAGAGAGAGACACCACACAGAGGGGGGGAGAGAGAGAGAGAGACACACACACAGAGGGGGAGAGAGACACACACAGAGAGGGGAGAGAGAGACACACACAGAGGGGGAGAGAGAGACCACACAGAGAGTGGGGAGAGAGACACACACAGAGAGGGGGAGAGAGAGACACACAGAGAGGGGGAAGAGAGAGACACACACACAGAGAGGGGAGAGAGAACACACAGAGAGGGGGAGAGAGAACACACAGAGAGGGGAGAGAAACACACACAGAGAGGGGGGAGAGAGAGCACACACAGAGAGGGGGAGAGAGAGACACACACAGAGAGGGGGAGAGAGAGAGACACACAGAGAGGGGGAGAGAGAGACACACACAGAGAGGGGGAGAGAGAGACACACACAGAGGGGGGAGAGAGAGACACACACAGAGAGGGGGAGAGAGAGACACACACAGAGAGGGGAGAGAGACACACACAGAGGGGGAGAGAGAGACACACACAGAGAGGGGGGAGAGAGAACACACAGAGAGGGGAGAGAGAGACACACCAGAGGGGAGAGAGAGACACACACAGAGAGGGGGAGAGAGAGACACACACAGAGAGGGGGAGAGAGACACACAGAGGGGAGAGACACACACAGAGAGGGGAGAGAGACACACAGAGAAAAGAGGGGAGAGACACACAGAGAGGGGGAGAGAGAGACACACACAGAGAGGGGAGAGAGAGAGACACACCAGAGGGGGAGAGAGAGACACACACAGAGAGGGGAGAGAGAGACACACGAGGGGGGAGAGAGAGACACACACAGAGGGGGAGAGAGAGACACACACAGAGAGGGGGAAGAGAGAGACACACACAGAGAGGGGAGAGAGAGAGCACACACAGAGAGGGGAGAGAGAGACACACACAGAGGGGAGAGAGAGAGACACACACAGAGGGGGAGAGAGAGAGACACACAGAGGGGGGGGAGAGAGAGAGACACACAGGAGGGGGGAGAGAGAGACACACACAGAGAGGGGAGAGAGAGACACACACAGAGGGGGGAGAGAGAGAGACACACACAGAGGGGGAGAGAGAGAGACACACAGAGGGGGAGAGAGAGAGACACACAGAGGGGGGGAGAGAGAGAGAGACACACACAGAGGGGGAGAGAGAGAGACACACACAGAGGGGAGAGAGAGAGAGACACACACAGAGGGGGGGAGAGAGACACACACACAGAGGGGAGAGAGAGAGACACACACACAGAGGGGAGAGAGAGAGAGACACACACAGAGGGGAGAGAGAGAGACACACACAGAGGGGAGAGAGAGAGACACACACAGAGGGGAGAGAGAGAGAGACACACAGAGGGGGAGAGAGAGAGACACACAGAGGGGGAGAGAGAGAGACACACACACAGGGAGAGAGAGAGAGACACAACGAGGGGGGAGAGAGAGACACACAGAGGGGGGAGAGAGAAAGAGACACAGAGGGGGGAGAGAGACACAGAGGGGGGGGAGAGAGACACACAGAGGGGGGGGAGAGACACAGAGGGGGGGGAGAGACACAGAGGGGGGGAGAGAGACACACACAGAGGGGGAGGAGAGAGACACACACAGAGGGAGGGAGAGAGAGAGACACACAGAGGGAGGGAGAGAGACACACAAGAGGGAGGGAGAGAGAGACACACACAGAGGGGAGGGAGAGAGACACACAGAGGGAGGAGAGAAACACACAGAGGGAGGGAGAGAGACACACAGAGGGAGAGAGAGACACACAGAGGGGAGAGAGAGAGACACACAGAGGGGGAGAGAGAGACACAGCAGGGGGAGAGAGAGAGACACACACAGAGGGGAGAGAGAGAGACACACACAGAGAGGGGAGAGAGAGAGAGACACACAGAGAGGGGGGAGAGAGAGAGACACACACAGAGAGGGGGAGAGAGAGACACACACACAGAGAGGGGGAGAGAGAGGAGACACACACACAGAGAGGGGGAGAGAGAGAGAGACACACAGAGAGGGGGAGAGAGAGACACACACACAGAGAGGGAGAGAGAGACACACACACAGAGGGGAGAGAGACACACACAGGGGGGGGAGAGAGAGACACACACACAGAGGGGGGAGAGAGAGACACACACACACAGAGGGGGGAGAGAGACACACACACACAGAGGGGGAGAGAGAGAGACACACACAGAGGGGGGGAGAGAGAGAGACACACACACAGAGGGGGGAGAGAGAGAGACACACACACACAGAGGGGGAGAGAGAGAGAGACACACACACAGGGGGAGAGAGAGAGAGACACCCCACACACAGGGGAGAGAGAGAGAGAGACACACGCACACAGAGGGGAGAGAGAGAGACACACACGAATACAGAGGGGAGAGAGAGACACACGCACACAGAGGGGAGAGAGAGAGAGACACACGCACACAGAGGGGAGAGAGAGAGACACACACACACAGAGGGGGGAGAGAGAGAGAGACACACACACAGAGGGGGGAGAGAGAGAGAGACACACACAGAGAGGGGAGAGAGAGAGAGACACACAGAGGGGGAGAGAGAGAGAGAGACACACACACAGAGGGGGGAGAGAGAGAGAGACACACAGAGAGGGGGGGGAGAGAGAGAGACACACACAGAGAGGGGGGAGAGAGAGAGACACACAGAGGGGGGGAGAGAGAGACACACACACAGAGGGGGAGAGAGACACACACAGAGGGGGGAGAGAGACACACACAGAGAGGGGGGAGAGAGACACACACAGGGGGGAGAGAGACACACAGAGGGGGGGGAGAGAGACACACAGAGGGGGGAGAGAGACACAGAGGGGGGAGAGAGACACAGAGGGGGAGAGACACACAGAGGGGGGGGAGAGAGAGACACACACAGAGGAGGGAGAGAGAGAGAGACACACACAGAGGGAGGGAGAGAGAGACACACACAGAGGGAGGGAGAGAGAGACACACACAGAGGGGAGGGAGAGAGAGACACACAGAGGGAGAGAGAGACACACAGAGGGGAGAGAGAACACAGAGGGGGAGAGAGAGACACACAGAGGGGGAGAGAGAGAGACACAGAGAGGGGAGAGAGAGAGACAACACACACAGAGAGGGGGAGAGAGAGAGACACACACAGAGAGGGGGGAGAGAGAGAGAGACACACAGAGAGGGGAGAGAGAGAGAGAGACACACAGAGAGGGGGAGAGAGAGAGAGACACACACACAGAGAGGGGGAGAGAGAGAGAACCACACAGAGGGGAGGAGAGAGAGAGACACACACAGAGGGAGGGAGAGAGACACACAGAGGGAGGGGGAGAGAGACACACACAGAGGGAGGAGAGAGAGACACAGAGGGGAGAGAGAGACACACAGAGGGGGGAGAGAGAGAGACACAGAGGGGGGAGAGAGAGAGACACACAGAGAGGGGGAGAGAGAGAGAGAGACACACACAGAGAGGGGGAGAGAGAGAGAGACACACACAGAGAGGGGGAGAGAGAGAGAGACACACAGAGGGGAGAGAGAGAGAGACACACACAGAGAGGGGGAGAGAGAGAGAGACACACACAGAGAGGGGGAGAGAGAGACACACACAGAGAGGGGAGAGAGAGAGACACACACAGAGAGGGGAGAGAGACACACACAGAGAGGGGGAGAGAGACACACACACACAGAGGGGGGAGAGAGAGACACACACACAGAGAGGGGGAGAGAGACACACACACACAGAGGGGGGAGAGAGAGAGAGAGACACACACACAGAGGGGAGAGAGAGAGAGAGACACACACGAGGGGGGAGAGAGAAAGAGAGACACACACACAGAGGGGAGAGAGAGAGAGAGAGCACCCACACAGAGGGGGGAGAGAGAGACACCCACACAGAGGGGGGGAGAGAGAGAGACACACACACACAGAGGGGGGAGAGAGAGAGAGACACACACACAGAGGGGGAGAGAGAGAGAGACACACACAGAGAGGGGGAGAGAGAGACACACACAGAGGGGAGAGAGAGAGAAAAACACACAGAGAGGGGAGAGAGAGACACACACAGAGAGGGGGGAGAGAGACACACACAGAGGGGGGAGAGAGAACACACACAGAGAGGGGGAGAGAGAGACACAGAGAGGGGGAGAGAGAGACACACAGAGGGGGAGAGAGACACACAGAGAGGGAGAGAACACACAGAGAGGGGGAGAGAGAGACACACACAGAGAGGGGGAGAGAGACACACAGAGGGGGGAGAGAGACACACACAGAGAGGGGGAGAGAGAGAAGACACAGAGAGGGGGGAGAGAGAGACACACACAGAGAGGGGGGAGAGAGAGACACACAGAGAGGGGAGAGAAACACACACACAGAGGGGGGAGAGAGAGACACACACAGAGGGGGGAGAGAGAGACACACACAGAGAGGGGGGAGAGAGAGAGAGACACACACAGAGAGGGGAGAGAGAGACACACACAGAGGGGGGAGAGAGAGGCACACACAGAGGGGAGAGAGGACACACAGAGGGGGGGGAGAGAGAGACACACAGAGGGGGGAGAGAGAGAGAGAGCACACACAGAGGGGGAGAGAGACACACACAGAGGGGGAGAGAGAGAGACACACACACACAGAGGGGGGAGAGAGACACACACACACAGAGGGGGGGAGAGAGAGAGACACACAAGAGGGGGAGAGAGACACACAGAGGGGGAGAGAGAGAGAGAGACACACACACAGGGGGAGAGAGAGAGAGACACACAACGAGGGGGAGAGAGAGACACACACACACAGAGGGGGAGAGAGAGAGAGACACACAAGGGGGAGAGAGAGACACACACAGAGGGGGAGAGAGAGACACACAGAGGGGGAGAGAGAAAGAGACACACAGAGGGGGGGAGAGAGACACACAGAGGGGGGGAGAGAGACACACAGAGGGGGAGAGACACGAGAGGGGGGGAGAGACACAGAGGGGGGGGAGAGAGACACACAGAGGGGGGAGAGAGACACAGAGGGGGAGAGAGAGACACAGAGGGGGGAGAGAGAGAGACACACAGAGGGAGGGAGAGAGAGAGCACACACAGAGGGAGGGAGAGAGAGACACACACAGAGGGGGGAGAGAGAGACACACACAGAGGGGGGAGAGAGAGACACACAGAGGGGGGAGAGAGAGACACACAGAGGGGGAGAGAGAGACACACAGAGGGGGAGAGAGAGCACACAGGGGGGGAGAGAGAGACACACAGAGGGGGGGAGAGAGAGCACAGAGGGGGGGGGAGAGAGACACACAGGGGGGGAGAGAGACACACAGGGGGAGAGAGAAAGGCAGAGAGAGACAGAGGGACAGAGACAGACAGAGGGACAGACAGAGGGACAGAGAGAGACAGACAGAGACAGACAGACAGAGACAGACAGAGGGAGGGAGAGAGACAGACAGAGGGAGGGAGGGAGACAGAGGGACAGAGAGAGAGAGACAGACAGAGACAGACAGACAGAGACAGACAGAGAGAGACAGAGAGAGAGACAGAGGGGAGAGAGAGACAGAGGGAGAGAGAGAGAGAGAGACAGAGGGAGAGAGAGAGAGAGAGAGAGAACAGAGGGAGGGAGAGAGACAGACAGACAGAGGGAGGGAGACAGACACACAGAGAGAGAGACAGACACACAGAGAGAGAGACAGACACACAGAGAGAGAGAGAGAGAAAAAGACAGAGAGAGAGAGAGAGAGAGAGAGAGAGAAAGACAGAGAGAGAGAGAGAGAACAGAGAGAGAGAGAGAGAGAGAGAGAGAGAGAGAGAGAGAGAGAGAGAGAGAGAGAGAGAAAAGACAGAGAGAGAGAAGAAAGAGAGAGAGAGAGAGAGAGAGAGAGAGAGAGAGAGAGAGAGAGAGAGAGAGAGAAAGACCAAAACAAACAGAGAGCAGTGAGCTATGCTAGCAGGCTAATCAGGACAAACAACAGCTCGGTGGTTAAAGGACTTGAAGAAAAAAGGTTATAAAAAAAGACTACACATTGACAACGGCTATAAAATACATGCGCAGGATCCCACCGCACTGCTGCACAAACATTCACAACTTATTTACCGTAAAGTCGTTTAAAGATCAAAAAAGAAATCAAACAAACCGTACTGGCCTGTTGTTGTAGCAGCAGCACTCCTCCAGCAGACGGCCCTGGAAACAGGAAGCTGCTTTTCTTTTCGGACTGCACCCCAATTCACACACCAAGTGCACTAGGTAGAGTGCACGAGCTAACACGTCCTAACGGAGACCGAGTGCGGAAATGTAGGAAGCAGGACCCTATTTGAACTTCAGCCAGTCATTTCAGTGAGTTTACTAGACTTTAGCGCCCTCTATTGATCAGGAGGATGAAACAGTGGTGTGATTGTGCGCTGAGTAAAGAATAAAACACTCCGTACGTGCTATCACAGCAGTTTATCCCTCGTTTACCAACAAATACGGGTTTTTTCTCTCCTTCATTTAAGAACTACTTGCTATCATTTTTATCCGTTTAGAGCTACATACATGCTAGAATTTGTAATGGTTGTAATGGGAATTGTAATGGAAACTCTAATGGTCCCTTTGGGTGACTAGTAGTAATTTGTTGCCTTCTATTGGTGGCATGTTATGTCCAGTGGATACCATTAAGGGCCAATAATGGTAATGTTTTTAATGGTTAGCTGATGGTTTGTAATGGTATTCGTAGTGGAAACCATTAGAATTTCTCAGTTGGTTTCTATTAGGGGGTTATTTTTTCCGCAGGGGTTAAAGAAATGTATTCATTTATTCATCGTTTGCCAACAATCGTTTATTTCAAGATGACTACCTGTTGTCATTTTTTATTCGTTTAGAGTTACATACATGCTTTTAAAGCTGTAGAAAATCTCATAATTTCTAATGGTTGTGATGGGAATTGTAATGAATATTGTAATGGTCCCTGTGGGTTTCTACTGGTAATTTGTTTCCTTCTATTGGTGGCATCCCATGTCCAGTGGATACCATTAAGGACCAATAATGGTAACGGTTTTAAAGGTTAGCTGATGGTTTGTAATGGTATGTGTAGTGGAAACCATTAGAATTAGAATTTAGAATTAGAATTTAGAATTAGAATGTCTATTGCTTTTTTTCCTTCTGCAGGGGTTAAAGAAATTGATTCATTATTTGCCAACAAATCTTTTTTTCTCTTTATTTAAAGAAATGTGTTTATTTAGAGATGACTACCTGTCATAATTTTTTTTTTCCATTTTGAGTTACATGTAATGCTGTGAAGCAAGGTAGTTACAGAAAGCTTATTATTATCAACAATATGTTTTTTTTTTGTCAAATAACTATCTTTAAAAAAAATGTAAAAAATCTGTTTACTGGTAGTTATGTGAAGCATCTGCCATACGCCCCCGTTACTATAGAAACTATAACGTATTAAAACGAACGCACTAATATAAACCTGTGATTAGCTCCGCTACTGTCAGAGCTTCTGTTACGAAATGGTCATCGACAGTCAGATTCGGGAAATGGTAGAAAATCATAATCATTCATTTTCCGGAAGGGTGCCAATAGTTTCAGAGTTGGCTTTTCCCCACCCTTTATACTATTTCAGTAGGGCCGGGCGATATACATCGATATAATACTGGTATCGTGAAGACCGATTACGCGATACTCCTCTCGGAGATATCGTTGGTATGGTGATTTATCGTTGATGTTTTCAATCTTCAGAATTTAAATGGTACTGAATGGAAAATCTTTTTTTTTAACTTAATCTTCTTGGTCTTTGTAGGCATTAAAGAAAAGTATGGTCAAATTCAGTTTAATGGGGTTTTGTTTATTTTACTACTGTTGTGCAGACAGCTTGGTAGCTAAATGATATATACTGATACGTATCGTGAAGCGTAGATTTTGTCCTATCGCCCAGTTCAGTATTTTTATTAGTTTTTAATTAGGTATTAGTTATTTTCACCAGGTAGTGGACGTGTCATGTTTTCGGGTTTGTCCGTCTACCTGTATATGATGTTTATAAGACTAATATGAAGTTATGATCCTTAACCAGCAGATGATTCAAAGCCACAGCAAGGTCAAATGTCTGAAATAGTTTATTTTTTTATAAGCGCTTCCTGTGTTTGGGGGGGTGTGTGTGTGTGTACATATATATATATATATATATATATATATATATATATATATATATATATATATATATATATATAATTATAGGAACTGTGTGAACCTCTGCTTTTGCTGAAGAACCCATCATTAATCACCTACTGCCAAAGATAGTGTGTGTGTGTGATTCAGATCATGAATCTAAATGACAATACAAAATCATTCATTGATATTTTACAGCATGTATAATCCATGTCAACTTCAGTTTCTTTCCACTGTCCACTGCAGGCAGGTGGACTGTTGTCTACACTACTTTGTCCAAAAATGTGAATGTGTGTGTTGCCCTCTGCTGTACTGGTGTCCCAGTCCCATCCCAAATGAATTGTCCCACCTCAGACCCAGCGTTCCTATGGAATGTCTCCGGATCCACCGCGACCAAGAAGTCCTTCATTTTTGTTTTCTTGGGTACAGTATGTCATGTGGAGTAGAGGTCGACCATCGACCGGTTATTGAGAGATCCACACGGATACGTTTTTCGAGAAAGGGCAACTGTCATTATTTTACAGTACGAGAGCGGCCTCTAGAGGCGAAATAAAAACCATCGCTGACTAATTTTGTTGTGTTATTTGAAGTGTTTTTTTTGCTCATTGTGGACGTCTCTGTTTTTATTCGTTATTTGGAGCGTTACTTTTCGGTTCAGTTTTGATGTACATCTTTTATTAATTTTAATAATATGTATTAATAGTTCATATGTATATATTGATATTTATATACTTATTTCATTTTTTAAAGTACAGTACATTTCCATAGTAAATTCCGTTACGCTTTTATTCAATCGAGCGATAAAAACTACTACAGTTATCGGCAGGTACGTACCGCCCCACTTAGTTATTGCCATCGGTAAAATCCACTATTGCTCCACCTCTAATATGGATTTTAAAAAGAAAAACCAGTGCTGTTTCCATAAAAGAGTCCATTTCGACTGACAGAAAGAAGCAAGTCTCTACTGTAAAACTTTACTTATAATATTTTCATATACACAAAGGAGTACAGTACAGTTGAAGACGATTCTAACATGGCAGCAACGACTTTGCCCCACTTTCCCCAGACAAAACCGGTGTGCGTTTCGTCTTCTTTGCAGCACCAAAGCACACTCGGTTTGGGCAACTAACACGCCATACAAAACACACACACACACACGTGTGCAGGCACACACACACACACACACACACACACACACACACACACACAGAAATGTACAACCAAAGTGTAAAACAGTGAGAACTGATTCTACAAAGTCCATAAATATGAAGAGACTAAAGGAACGCAAACATGCTTTTTTGTTTTGACAAGAAAGATGGCTTCTGCAAAGATTACAATAAAAAAAGGACAAAAACAAGTGGGGCAGGAACTTTAACATTCAGTGGATATCAAAAGAGAATGATTGTAAGGCCAAAACATTGTTCAATAATAACAATAAAAGTAAAAAAAAAAAAAAAAAAAAAAAAAAAAAGTCCTTCATTTGGAACAGTCTCTCGCTTTCATTGGGTAACTCACTAGTCGGGATTTCCAGATTCTGTAACGTATTTTCATTGTTGGCTCGAATAAAAAATAAAATCATATCTCCAGTATAGAAACCACACAATTAATGACTTTTTTAAAAAAATGATTTAAAGTTTGGTGAACAAGATTCAGAACGTCCACGAGGAATTGATGTAGACCCTTCAGGAACGCCTTCTGAGGTAAAAAAAAAAACAACAAAAAACAAAAACAAAGAAATAAAAAAGGCACGAAGCCGTCATCGTCTATTGGGCACACCACTACGCCGTGTTCTCAAAGTATCCACTAATGTTCGATCGAATGCTAACTGCAAACTCCCCGTCGGATTTCATCGTGTTAGCGGTCGGCATTTCAACTTTTAGATGCATTAAAAAAAAAATTTTTTTTTAAACTCGTGCTTCCTGCTCGGAGAGCGTCTACCGAGAGCGTAAATTACCATCTAATCCTCTAATCCATCTCACGAGAATAACCACGTCGGCCTCGTTACAGAAACCATGTGACAGAACAGACATTAATGGAAAAATATTCTGTCGGACCCTGGACACGAGGAAACAATCGAAACAAAGCACCGGTGTGGAAACGTTTGGTTTTTTATATATAAAAAAGTGAGCCAGCTGGACGTTGTTGGTTTTTTTTTAGGTCCAAATTTCTGCATCAAAGTCTTTATAAAAAAAATAAAATAAAAAAAAAAAAAAAAAAAAAAACCTCTCAAAGTCCATTTTATATGCGAAGACAACTCTACAAGAATCAGAAACAGAGCGTACCCTGCAGAGGAGGAAGCACAAGGGTACGTTAAAGAAAAAAAATTAAATAAAAAATCCACCAAATACATTTTTTTAACAGTGTTTTAAAAAGACCATTTCATTCTTAACTCACGTTAACTGAGTTATTATTATTATTATTATTATTATCCCCCCCCCCCCCACGTGAGGGTTTGTACGGCCCGTGACTGGAGTTCGGCACAGGTCGTTCTTGCGAAACCCTTTGAAGGAAAAAAACAAAAAAACACAATCATTTTTGAAATGTTTTCAGGCTTGTGAATGAATTGAGTGTAACGAGAACACGATTACTGAGAGATGAAGTAAACGAACAGAACGATATGAAAATAAGAACTGCGGATCAGAAGTGTAGGATTGAAGAGTAGTACTGCGGATAAAAGTCTGTCCGCTCTTGAAATGCTTTCACCGATCCTGACCGAGTCGAGAGGCGTGTAACGTTTGCGCGGCACAGAAATCACATCTTGATGCCTGGAATGTCGTCGAAAAGCTCGAAGTGAAAGCGTAGTCGTAGTCGTCTCCGACCCAGAAGGACGTTCTCTATCAACTCCGGCTCTTAAACACTGATTCGAGCGTCATGGCTGGGGATCGAGTCACTTAAAATCCTGTTTGCTGCACTTAAATCTCTTACTGTACTCTTGATCACAATTTGTTTTAGGGCTTGTGATTGCCAAAAGCTTTTTTATTTTATATATATATACACACACACATAATTAAATTTTTTGTCACCAAATTCTGAATGGGACACACAGAACCAGCCTACTAATTATACGAAAGCATGGTCAATATCCAAAAGTGCATCGCTGAGACCAGGGGTCAGGGGTTTTATCTGTATTTCACCCACACGGCTGCGGGTTTTCATTCCAACTAAGCAGGAGAAACACCTGATTCCATCTCTAATACAATCTGAAGTGGAGACTGATCATTTAGTACGACGTCTAATCGGCTGGGTGGCGCGGTGGGTACCGGAGTCTCGGTTCTGAACTCAAATCTGTCGGGATATAAGATTGGTCCATCACTAATATTACCTTTCTGGATCTAACCCGTTTCCTGGTACCACCTCGTACCCTTAAAGAGCACCTATTATGGTTTTGAAATGTGCTTAATTTTGTTTTAAAGGTCTCAAACGATAGATTTACATGTATCTGAGGTCAAAAAACACTTTAACATGCTCATAATTTAAACTGCAGCGTTACCTTTTCCCCCCCCAGTGTCACAAACGACTCGTTCAATGAGCCGTTCTAAAGTATTCATTCGTTCTAAACTCCTCCTATCAGAGAGCATACTCTGCTCTGATTGGTCCGATGTCCCAGTCTGTCGTGATTGGTGTACCTCTGTCAGCGTTTTTCAAAAAGGAAACGCCCACTAGTTTCAGCTCCGTCTGTCAGCGAGGAGCTGATGAAGACCGGAGGCGGGGCTTTTTGTTACAAACCTACGCAGGCCTGTACAGGAAGTAAAGTCTGGAATCACTAACGACTCGATTCAGCTGTTCGGAATCGCTTCCTTCTTTTGGGAGTCGAGAACTCCGTTCGTCGTGCGCTTTGATTATTGAAACTGCAGACGTTTTCACAAACAGCTACGTATGGAACACACTACATGAAAGGTCATATTTGAGAAACCATAATAGGTGCACTTTAAATAACCACGACTGGGCCAAGGCTCACTTTCACAGACTCGGAATTTGAATCTCTCTCTCTCTCTCTGGAAAAAATTAACTAAGAGACCACTGCAAATTTTTCTAAAATCAGTATCTCTACATATATGGCAGCCATATTATCCCAGTGTCTGTTGAATTCCAACACAGGCCCACCTCATTCTACTGAATGACGTACCGATTAGGCGATCACCTGAACCAAATCTTATTCAACGAGGAAAGGTATAAAAACCACTGCTGTGGTCATCACTATGCTCCTGCGATAGGACCGGCTGGATGTCAAGGACAGTGCTAGCAGTAGGGATGTCACGAGAACCGATACTCGGTACCAACATTCTTAAAACGTGACAGTACTTGTTTTTCTGCACTAGTGTTTGAACCGATTCTAATTTAGGTATCAAGGTTGCAATTCTTCCAGACCTGATGGGGGCAGCAAATACGCGCACGTGTTTTAGTCGGTCCACAAGTGGTGAGGAAGAAGAACGCCTACGAGCACACGGGAAAGCATGGGTGGAGAGCATGCCGAGGCGCACGAAAGTCGTGATTATTCCACCGAAAACCGATTTCTGAACTCTTCCCAAGTTAAAACATTTACTCTTGTGTTGTTTAAAAATGAATATGAACTTACTTTCTTTACATTACAGGTCTGACAACACTGACAATCTTTTTTTGATGTTTTTGACCGTTATCATTTTCTGCAAATAAATGCTCTAAATGGCGATATTTTTTTATTTGGGCTTGGGGAGAAATCTTGTCAGTACTTTATAGAATAAAACAAAAATATTCATTCATTTTACCCAAACACATACCTACTGATCATTTAGCAGTGGTCTCTTCATTTTATCCAGAACTGTACACACACACACACACACACACAACGTACATGCGTATTTAGCACGGTGTTATCTAATTTGACCCGAACACCAATCTACGTTAACAGAACCAGTGTTAACCATCTAAGAGTCCGTTTTTTTTTTTAATTCTCGTGTTCTTTAAAACGCCGTGTCATCCTGACAAGTGTTGCTGCCCGAACTTCAAGCTTACCAGATGTCTTCCATCCAAAGAGAAACATGTAAACAGTAGGTGGAGATGACGAAACGAAACGAAAAGAAACACAAAGAAGCACCAGACAGTAAGTTTACACCCAATACAGGACTTCTGACTGAACAGCCAGAGGTCCACAGCACCACTGTATTTTTCCAGTCCCATTTGTCTAAAATGGACATGGGTAAAAAGGCAAGCTGACTTCGGTCTCGATCTCAGCGCGTCGCCCGGGTCCGCTAGAGTCGAAAAAGAGTTGCTTTGCACCAAGCTGAGCGTGCGCTAGATGATCTCTGAGCATCTCCAGATCTGAGATCAGATTCCCTGCTTCGTTCCTACAGGCTACAAAGTGTAACTGACAGAGAAATGGCGCTTCGCATCGCATGTCTCCATCACCGAGGCCCTGTAGCGAGTGAGTGCGTGACTGATGTTTCGTGGGATGGATGGATGGATGGATGGATGGATAGTAAACTCAAATTGCTCACTTCCCCCTATACGATTCGTCCTCTAACCCTTCAGCGTCAAAGTCTTCGTCCACGCAATTTTCATCATCATCCCCCTCGTCCCATGACTTTTCAAAATCCTCCTCTTCGTCCTCGTCTTCGAATTCGTCGTCGTAGTCCACCTCCCCGTCCTCATCTTCGTCTCCTATGACCTCCAGTCCCATGTCCTCGCCCATGCTCAACCCTTCCACCACCTCTCCGTCCTCTACCTCGGCTGTCGTGTTATCTTTCGCGCCTTTAGACAGAGAAGAGGCAGAAAGCAGGTCTTCGTCCAACACGACCTCGTCGTCAAAGGGCAGTCGCCGGCTGGTGTAGGGCGTTCTCCTGGGGGCGGGAGGGATGTAGTGCTCAGTGGTGGGCGGGGCTAGCCTGCACTTGGTTGCGTTGGGCGGCGGGGATAAGGCAGGCATGTACTCGCGGATCTCACCGGGTTCCAGGGGGTCGGGGCCACACGGGTCGTGTTCGCTGCACGAGAGCTTGCCGTCCAGCTTGGAGATGAAGAGCATGCCGTCGCGATGCTGCTTGCAGTATGAGCTGGGGCACATCTCGCAGAACGATGCCGCCTCCTTGCCACACTCGTTACACTGGTGCCACGGGCACTCCCATCGACCTAAAGCAAACACACACACGTAGCTTCATCGTTTAGGGCTAGTTTAAGTGCCACCTGACCGGACAACACCAAACCGAGTAGTTATAAACAAAATCTTAGTTATTTCTTTTGTTGTATATCCACATTTTCAATTTAACATGATGACACAACTATCTAAATAAAACCTCACCGATATTCTAATCAGAATGGAGTGTGAGGCGGGATTTGGCCAGTAGGGCGAGTCGACTCTCCCGTTCATGGTGGGGTGCGTCCTAAACATTATATTACAGCTGCTTTACGGCACGATTTCATGCCAAAATCACCCGCTTTAACCCCGGTTCGTTTTAATACGCCTTTCGTGACCGCAAAACGGAACCAGATACTGTCTAAAGATTCGCGTGCCTTCGTGTGTTCTCACCTGCGGGTCTCTTGGACAGGTTCAGACAGTCGGCGTGGTAAACTTTGGGGCAGCCGGGCTTCTTACAGGAGATGATTTGCCCGCCGTCTCCGCAGTAGAAACATTCGTCCTCGCGCTCCTTCACCACCTGCAGCTGGCTCTTCCTCTTTGCGGACATCTTCTTCTTTCCTTTACGGGCCTTGTCCTCCGACGGGGGCTGGTTCTGAAACAGCGGGGCACATGGACATGCGTAACGGTAATGCGATGTGTCTTCCCCTGCCTTTAAGCAGGTGAGAACACAGCGACCACATTCGGTGTGGACCAAAACAACCGGTCGGAGAACGTCTGAGCGACGTGGTCTCCGTCTGCTACCTAGTGAAGTCCGGTGCCGTTCAATTGCAGCAAGAAAGCCAGGAAGTGAACCAAACGAGCTACGTTTCGGTATTTGCAGCTTTTCTTTGTTGTTTTTTTTTCTACAAGCGAGCTGTTAAAAGTCCTCATGCAATGAAAATGGAACTTTTGTGGCTTTTAGTAAGAGTATATCAGCCTTGAGGTAATCTACAAGCTAGTGTTCTCCTAAACATCGACAAAATCCACATTTGGAAGATATACCCGTTCTCTCTCTCACCGATACAGATCGACAGTTCTGATGACATCATTCTGCACTTCAGACCTCCTGCCGCCGACGTTATAAAACAAATCACCTTGCCGAAGTTGAGGGAGAGAGATCGTATCAGCAAGCACAGGTCGCGATCATGCCCGGGCTGTGAGGTCAGCTCAACGCTATTGGCTATTTAAAAAGGGGGAGGGGCCACTCGATATATCCCAGATTAGGTGCAGTGTGAAAGCCGAAACAAACCGAAAGTATTAATGTTGCTCTAATTCGGAGTCGAGAAACGGACTAGTGCGGGTGAAAGCCCAACAAATCAACTTCAGTTCTCTTTACAAAAAAACCCCAGAAATAATCCACAATCAGTGCGCGGAAGAAGCATTGTCCAATCAAAATAACGTCTAATGTTCATTGTTTGGTGTGTGTGTTTGGGGTGGGGGTGGGGGGGGGATGTTGCCTATCCCTAATGTATTGATCATTAAGAACCATGTTGCACGCTGTACCTTCGGTCGCACGCCCAGGAAGCCGCTGCAGTTTGGCGCTCCGCATTTACACACCGTCTTGCCATTACCCAGACACTCCAGGTTATAGTTGAAGGTGAGCTCCACGCCTGCAAAACAGTCGCACGAGGCCGTTAAACTAGAACAGACTCAAATTCGTTCTCCGTTTACCTTAACGGAAATGAACGGAAATCTTTCAAAGATGTATTTCTGAAAATCTTTGAGACGAAATGGAGTGAAATGGAGGGAAGGGGGCGGGGCATGAAGGAGCTCAGGGTAAATATCGCAGAGTTCAATTGTAACTTGGGTGGTGGTGGTGGGGGGGGGTCACAGGTGTAGCGAAAGACACTGCGAATAAAGTAATAACTGAGAGCTTTTCTCACCTGCAGGGACGTCTACGAGGGCGAAGAGCCCGACTCGCGTGTCCCCGTTCACTGTCCATTTCTGAGTCTCGCAGTTGGGCTGGCAGCAGTGGTTCATGAAGCGCGCCTGGTTTCCCTTCGGCCCTGCGTCGATGATGCGGTCCTGAACGTCGGGGGCGGGGAAAACAAATCGCCGCTCGTGTTAAGGAAAGGTGGACAATCTGATCTCATATAACGCTTACTTAAAAAAAAAAAAAAAAAAAAAAACATATCGCTCGTTAAATCTCGTACTGGAAAAGTCATTTTCATTTATAAATTCACTCTAATGGAGTATCATAAACGAGTTACGAGGGAAGACTTGACACTGTTTAAATATGTGGGAGCAAATGTAAAGACCAAGCATCTTAAATGAATCGCCTCACCGTCGATGCGCGGACAAGAACGACGCCATTTTGACGTGTAATTGCTCGCGTGCTGCACCGACTGAGGAAGTGTGAGGTACAGAAGACCGTTTCGTGTGTTCTGAAGACTTGCCTTATCCAGCGTGAGCATGTAGAAGTTGCTGATGTCGTTCTCCTGCGCGTGTCTGATCCGGGCGCGACACTCCTCCTCGTCGATCACCTCGCCCACGTACTCGCTCACAAACGCGCCCTGAAAGGAGCATCGAACGGTTTCTCTTCAGATTCACCGTGCCTGCGTGCTGGCCTAACGCTGACCGCTTCAAACAATGAATACGTCGAGGATTCCGCTGCCGTTCCCATGGTGACGGAAGCCACGAGTTTTGCTCTCCACCCCGTCCTGTCATAGTTTGTCTATGGGCGCGTCTCGATCGGCTCCCTAGGTGGTGAATCGGTATATCGTATACGCGAGCTCGTGCACTGGTAAGATATGGATTTTTGATACTTTTTTTTTTTTGATCATTAAACACTTAAAAGTCGTTCGACTCGAACAAACCGAATATAGGAAGTCGAATAAAGTGAAAAATCGCTAACGACATCGAGCTGCTCACGTTTGTGGCCGCGAATGCGTCCACCATTTTTTCCAAGCTGAGAGGCTTCAGAAAACATGACGTCATTTCCAGTAAGGGAACACAGCGAGCATCGACGCTCCCTGGTGCATTGAGACAGCCCTTAAAATGGCCGCCTCCCTGACTGCAGAAGTAGAGAGCTGATCGAGACGCGCCCCATGTATACCCGAGCGTTTCTTCGTCTTGTAGTGAAGTCTCGTTGAAAGCTAAGGTGTCTTTTTTTTTGTTGTATTACGGATTATACTGTTCTAATGCTTCCTCGCTGTATTCTCACCCCCGCTGTGGACCATGATGATGATGCTCGGATTGACGTTAATAAAACACAAAAAAGCATTTACGTACCTTCGATAGCAAACCTGCTTGTTACAAAATAATACTTTTACTATTATGATTATGTATACATTTTACAAAGTAACATTAATACAAAACAAATAAGATTACTAAAGAACTGAAGGACGGCCAGCACCGAGCCCTGAGGAATCCCTATCACTTTACATGTCGCTGTTTTGTTTTTGTACGCCAAATCCTTTATTATTTTTACGTGTTATGTTTAGGTCGTTAGTATAAATTCCTGTAAGTCATGCTAAGCCAGATTTTAATGAATGAAACATCATCTGTCATATACAGCACATTTATCATCACTACGTAACAGCTAATGGCCAACGAAGTGTCCTGATATCAAAACATTATGGACAAGGGACAAATAGGGAAGTATAAGACATCATGATCTGCAGCAGGGTAGAATCGCAATTTAGTTTTTTGACTGGATCGACTTGTCACAGGAAAATAAATGTAAAAAAACAAATAAATGACAAGAGTATATTTTCCATCGGACGCGCTCTCACCTTCCTGATGTCGTTGATGCTACGGAGCCCCCAGCCGCGTGACAGCGTTCTGAAGATCTCTACCGGAGTGTATTCGCGTTTGGTAAAGCACTGGTTCTGGCACCTCTCTCCTGCCGCACACACCTGCGGGTGGCACTCGTACATCAGCATGCGGTTGATACACTCCGAGTCCATGCCGCATGGGTTCTCGTCTGTGGCCTTGCAGTTACAGCGCGGGATCTCCGACAGGTCCGCGGTCACGATCTGCACCTTGCCTACTGGTCGGTTCACCTGGAGGGAACCGAAGTGAGTTAAGGGTACGTAAATGAATACAGCTAACAAATATTCAAACCTTAATCATATGGAATATTTGTTTCCAGAGATCTCCAATAAAGTCCCAAATCCACATCAACAGACCTCTGGCATGAACTAGAACATAGACGATAACGTACCCGCAATGTTCTTCTGTGCCCTGAATCAACTTATTAACCAACCAATTTAATAAAGTCTGTGCAAAAGATTTGACATTTACTGTATATTCGTGCATCTTCTCACATTCGTGCAGAAACTGAGATGATGTGTTCATGACAGTGGAGAAATGAACAGGAAGAATGGGACCCACCTTAATGTGTCTGTATGGCGGGGGCTTCTTGTCGTTCTTCCTATCTTCCTGAAGCTGCCTCATCTCTTTCTCCGCCTGGAGCTCTCGGAATCGCTCGGCAGCCTCGTTTAAAGCTGTACGGAGTAAATATCGATAGTAGCGTCGCTCAGTTCAGTTCACATGACCGTTCTAATGATAAAAACCATCAGATATTTTCAATCGGTGTTAAACGAATGAATTGCTTTATCGCCGCGAGTCTGTTATAAGATTACTGAGGACACTGTTGGGTTTCTGTGTGTAGAGTATCGTGACTCTGTGTTTAGCTGCTGAGAAAAGTGGGGGAGGGGAGCCCCCTGCTGGGTGAATTCCCACCTCTCCACAATAACAGTGGTACAGAGATAAAAACGGACAGCACGACTAAGGCCCTGTTTACACTAGTGCGTTAGATCCTCGTCCACACTGGCGTCCCCGGTGTGTTTCAGAAATGAGCACTGCACGTCCGAATGAATACGCGCATCACATGACCATTCATGCACACTGCACATGCGCATACAAGTGTAAACAGGAAGCTGGTTGCTAGTCCAAACCGGCGTTCCGTGTAGGGCTTACGCCGCTCGAAATGAGATTTGTCGCCGATTTCTCTAATCATAGCTTGCCTCTTGTGCATGTAGCAGCTGCAGTATTATATATAAATAAAATACAGAATTTAACGGCACAACGGCTGCTAAGAGTGACGACAAAGCCAGCGAAGCTCGCGGCTCAGTCGCCGTGTTGTTGTGTATACGATCGAGTTAGCGTAATGGCCATACGGTACGAGCTCGACGAATCAGTGAAGGATACACAATAATCCGTAAGACCCAATCAGGGAGCGAATGTGGGCGGAGCCACGCCTTCGTTTTCAAAGGTCTTCGTTTTGGTCTTGAGTTTCCAAACTGAAACTGGGTCTTCTGCGCTTCCCAAAGTCTCCGTTTCCGAGTAGTGTAGACGACAGGCGTAACCGTAGTGACAGTTATGCATTTTACAACGAAAACTAGTGTAAACAGGGCCTGTAGCTTTTGTGATAATAAAACACCGTATACAACAACTGGCACAGTCGAATTCTAATATTTAAACTCCATTTGCGGCTTCTGGTGAAAAGGCTTACATACAGTCAGTCCTGAACACTGAGCTACACAGCTAGATGATGAGACTCGGGAGCAAGACAAGCTGGAACGTGTGCAGAAGCGGATGGAGAACATTGCTCTAAAACTCTAAAGGTTCTCGCAGAGTTTACTACAGTTTATTTGAGCACCTTTCTTGTAGACAGCGTCCGTGCCTTTGCCCATTTTCTCCTTGTTCTGGGCGTCGCCCTCCATGTAGGGAAAGCAGCGTGCCTGGTACGTCCACACGTAGTCCTTGGAGCCAAAAAAGTGCACGGGGAACTCGCCTACCTCGTGCCTCATGCGCGAGATGTTCTCGGGGACGTTCTTGGGTTGAGTCACCTCCGCTGGCCACCACCTGTTCGCATACACGTCGGGGCAGAGAGTTGAAACGTGACAAGTGTTTGAATGTCCAAAATAAGAAAAGGGATATCGTTCGTCCTGGAAATGATGCGGAACACCGACCTGTAGCGGCCCACTTTCACCCACAGGATGTCCTTGTAGTGGGGTTTCTTGCCTGCGCGACAGTCGTTGCAGTACCAGCTCTCCTTGGGCATGTCGATGTTCAGACACTCGCGGTGGAAGGCAGCAGGACAGGACTCGCAGCACAGCAGACTGCCCCCTAAACCAAAGCTCAAATATTACACTTCAAAAACGTCTTTCTAAAACCCGGTTCTGACTAAAGCTTACTTTGGAGCCTGAAATGTCTTCTGTTTACAGAGGCTCTTCAGTATTTTCATAGATAAAATTGAGATAGTAATACGATGGCCTCCGCAGTGCTTTAAAGGTGCAGGCTGTAATGTTTAAACCCGCACTCGCCCGCACCCAACAAGATCGGATACATGTTTTTTTTTAATCTCCGATATTAGCTCCGCCTCCACTGACGCCATCTCTATGTCGCTACTCCTAATACTTTGCTTGTAATATATAAGATCCTGTACTATATGTACATAATACAGCACTGCTTTTAGTGTGGAACACTTCATCAGGTTCGAGCGTGTTTACGTCAAACCGACACACGCTCGTATAAACGAGCTTGAAAGACTCATGAAATGAATTGGTATTGTTGCAGTAAACGTGTCGAGGTGAGACCTTCGGAGCAGACGAAGCACCAGCTGACGTTGATGTGCTCGTGGTTCTTGCAGCCTTTGCGGGGGGTGAAATGGTTGGGACACAGGAAGCTGTTGTTGGCCAGCGGAACACTTCCGGCGGCCATGCAGTAGTCATTCGCGTGGTACGCCACCGGACAGCGCACGCAGCGGGTCAGGCGACCTGTAGCGCACAAACACACACACACACACACACACACACACACACACACACACACACAGTCAGATGCATGTCCTCTTCCTAGGTGTTTGGCTGAAAGCGCTATTTTAACTCAAGTGCTAGCTTTTCCTGTGCATTAAACAGGGAAGTAGGAAGTTCTGAGCTGGAAAACGGTCAGGAACGGCGCATAAGTAACGTCGAGCGCTACAACTCAAAGTGGAATTAAACGTAAACTGAACTTAAATGTGAATATAAACATGAAGTTCAGTTTGTTTTTGTTATTGAGGATCGATCGGTAAGTCTTTGTGAAATCACAGGGACAGACATCACATTACATGGCGATATCCAGTGCACACTGCCGTGTATTTCTTCCTCGCGCCACATGGGTTTGTTTACGTTGTCACGCTGTTGTGTGTTTTGTTTTCATGTCTCGCCTCCTCCCATGTCCTGTCATTAGTCGTCTCCCACCAGTTTCCCCGATTACTCTCGCCTGCTTTCAGTTTGCTCAGTGTTTACCTGCCCGTCTTTACAGCGCCGTTCTCTTCCGTCTCCTTCCTCTCCGCTTTCCCGATCTTGTTCTGGTGTACTTCGGATTCTCCCGGCCATTCGGTACGTTTACTTAGACGACAATAATCCGATATTGACCCGATGAAGACGATACTCTGATTAAGCAACTAGCATGTAAACAGAGATTATTGATGACCTTAATCCGACTAAAGTCACACTCGAAGTAAACACAAATAGAATGAAGACGTGTGGAGTGTTCCTGTTTTAGCCGCATTATCAACATGTACACACCTCGATCACACTATTAATGTCGTGCGAGAGTTTTCACCGCATTGTGCGACAGGACACGTACACACACGGCAGCGCTCGACCGTTTGACGGCAAACAAGAGAGAACGGCTGCGTCTCAAACCGCGCACTTACCTGCTATATATTAGGTAAAATACCTGTAGGTAAGTACGTGGTTTGGGACGCGGCCCACGGCTTCAAGCAGTCGTCTATTTACACGTACAGCACGACTAATCATTAAACGCACTTGCAGCTTTCGTCAAATTTTAAAATGAAACACCCAAAACTGTATACGGTCCCATAACGAACACCAACTGTACGTCGATACGCGAAATTCTGGAGGGAACGTCGGACGGCGTGACGTGGGGACGTGACTACGTGTGCCGTTAATCGATGTCTGTTCTAGAACACGTAACACCTGAACATGAAAGGAATATTCTAAACGCGACTCATGTAAACACCTTAATCAGAATATTGTCTTATTCAGAATAAGGTCAATATTTAGATTACTGCTGTCCATGTGTCAGTGTTGTTCCCCCGTCTGTTCCCCGCCTGCCTAAAAACTGCCCGACTGCACTCGCGTTCGTCTCAGCCTTCGTTCCATGACACACACTCGCACCACTGTGTAGGTTCCTGACTGGACTACGCCTCACCTTTGGAGCTGGAGGGGTTTGCAGGGTTGGTGATGTAGCAGGACAGACAGACGTGGAGAGAGCAGCGGAAGCCTCGGTTCTGTTGTGTCGTGGGGGTGAATTTCATTACGCACTCCATGTGGTAGAACTTCCCACACACCGGGATCATGCAGCGCCGGACGTCCTCGCCCGGTGTCTTACACACAAAGCACGTGTGCACGCCTTGGAGAGAAAGCGGAAACAGACGTTCAAAAAAAAAAATGGATCTAAGCAACACTAAAGCTTCCCAAGTGAGATAACTCACCAGTACAGGTTAGTCAAGAGTGAACTCGATGGTAATGCACGTCTAAGCGTAAGTATTTCTCTTTGAAGCGTTAGTAGATAGCGAGCGCAAATTCTACGCGGTTAAGACACCACCTTAACTATTCTACTATGATACGCTCTTCACTGAACCTCGAGTTAAAAAACACCATTCCTACTCAAGTGGCGAAAGAAACAAACAATCTCGTGCGACTGCGATTTCGCCGATTCGAGTAGATTTCCGCCTAGTTTGCTCGGTCAGTCCGACGTCTGACCCCGACCTTGACCTCGCTCGTTCGATCTGGATCTGTCTGCGCTGCTCTCGTTAAAGACTCTTAACTGTGATTGCATCTTAACTGTTATATCTCTTGCGATACGCAACGAGCAGACGTAATGTTGGCTTTCGCTTCTAGACGCGACAGCAGAGCTATGCAGAACAAAGGATCGGGTATTCCTGATGAAAGAAAGAAGAAAAAAACGAATGCTGCGTTCGAGTAAAAACTTGTAAGCTTGTAAAGAAAACATCTGGCAACCGCAGACAACGCAGGCCAACAGAGCTCGTATGAGATGGGCTGGGAAGATTCATACAGGCTAAAATGAAGCACAGAAGCTACAGACACTAGACCGACGTTTCAATCGTCCACGGACGTTCATTTCGGGAGTAAACGCACTTCCTCTAGGTAGTGACGGAGAGCGTATCTTATCTCAGCTCACCGTTAGTGCACTCCTGGCAGATGAAGCGTCCCTTGGGGGTCACGCTGAGGCCGATACACTGTAAGTGAAACGCCCCACAGCACTGTCCCTCGCACAGCAGCAACTCACCCGTCTTCTCACACACCTAGGGAACACACGCCAGTCATTAACACCCTTGTCTTTCCGCACACACATACACAGGTCCAGCGCTTTCCTATTACATCATACACACGTAATTCGCTACACGTCGATCCGTAAATCGTTTACCTGACACACGTTCTCCTTCAGTGACGCGCCTCCTCCTCCTCCTCCTCCTTTCTCCGATACCTTTTTACCGTTAGAGAGAGCCGTTTCAGCAGAAAACGAGTCTCGGGCCTGGACGACGTCCTCACTCGGTGCTGCGCCAAACACCTGAGCAGTGACGAGACGAGAGACACACGAGCGATCAGAAATCAATCACTTCACAGAAATCAATCAATCACTCCAGTCATCGTCATTGGACTCCAGTAATGTAATGCAGTGGTTCTCAAAGTGGGTCTGTGAGGCGCAGTTGTTTTATGATTATGATAATGAGTGCTAATGAGTGTTTATTGGTCACATATACATTACAGCACAGTGACAGTCTTTTCTTCGCATACCCCAGCATGTCAGGAAGCTGGGATCAGAGCGCAGGTGGATCAGCGATGATACAGCGCCCCCTGGAGCAGAGAGGGTTAAGGGCCTTGCTCAAGGGCCCAACAGTGGCAGCTTGGCAGTGCTGGGGCTTGAACCCCCGACCTTCCGATCAGTAACCCCGAGCCTTAACCGCTAAGCCACCACTGCCCATGATTTATGATTTATTTCGTCATTTCGTCATTCATGATTTATTCGTCATTATCAAATGCTACATTTACACGGTTTAAGAGCGTATAGGGTTCTATTTCCCGCACATTACTCACCGCTGGCGTTTCGAGAGGACAGCGTATGAGGGATCGGAACACGACTGTTTCTCACCTCTGCGTGTAACGGTCCTGGGTTGTCACGTGGTTTCCTCTCGTCTGTTTTGGGTTCACCCGGACTGCGGTTCTCTCCTGGCGTGCGGCTCTGGAAGACGCCGGGCGTCGCGGGCTGCTTTACGGGCGTCTGTGCGTCACCGGGTCTGGGCGGTATGCCTTCAGAAAAGAGACCAATGAAATCCATCCAAAATCTGGCAGGAGATCAGAAATCTAATTTTTGTTCGTGGGCGCTCACCTGGTTTAGAAGTGGGGCCGGACAGAGTGTCTCCAGGAACTTTGTTTTTCTAAAAAAAATAGAACACGCAAACGTCTTTAACAGCCACTCAACTGCTCCTTTTAAAGTGAATGTTCAGGCGGGTGTTCGGGGGTGGCAGGGGCGCAATCCTAAACATGTTTGGCGTAAAAGTTTTTAGAGATGGTTTAAACGTGCGCTTTGCCCAGATTAAAGCCTTTGTAGCTCTGGTACAAAACTAAACAAACAGCAAACACACCTTGGCTGGCTGACTGACTGCGTTTGAACTTTCTGCTCATTCCCGCCCAGCCCACCAACCGCCTCTCCCCTCATTACATGGCTAGGGAGTGTGAAGGCGACCACGTGCTTCCTCTGAGACACGTGAAGCCAATCAGCTGCGCTGATCTTTTCAAACTGAAACGCACTTGAAAGAACGCGCCATCTGCCCTCTTCCGCATACACGAGCTCACAGAGGCCTGTGATTGGCTAGCGCTGCACTGCAGTTGGCCAGTTCTGCTCTCGAAGACTCCCAGTGACTCCGGCTGCTGCATCATCAGGATTCAAACTCGTTGTCGACAGAACTAATGAGCCAACCCCAAAACGCCTATCCCCCCCCCCACACACAAAACTTGATAAACTACCTGAACATCTTTGACCGCTGCTTCCTCTGACCACTGACCCTGCTGGAAGAAATACAGAAGGAAAAAAACAGACAGACGATGAATATCCATAACTCGTCGACTCTCCTTCAAATGGGTGTGGCAGCGACGTTTTTTCACCTTCTTCTTTGGGATCCAGACGAGCTCGTCCTCGAAAGCAGAGTCCAGCGCTTTATTTGTGGGCTTCCGTGGCCTTTTTCTTTCTGAAGATGCTGCAAGATCGACTGTGGGTTAGACGCTCTTGGAGTGACACACAACACAAAGGGAGTGCGCCTGGTATAAATAAACTATAAAAACTCGTACCCGTTTTCCTTTCAACCCATTCTGCCTCGACCGTTGGGGCGGCGTGGGGCGTTGACGAAGGAGGTGAAGGGAGAACGCTATCTGCTTCGTCTTGAGCGAGCTGCGACGGTTCCGTTGTCCAGGCGTCCGGCGGCTGACCTGCTGCCGAGCTCACACCATCAGTGTGTGGGGGGTTCAGGGTCTGCTCGGCAACATTAGTGTTATTAATCGAGGACGCCTGCAGGCAAACGCGACACGGTCAATTTTCCAGAAATCACAGGGTGAAATACGTTTCTCTTTTGCATGTATCTCAGTCACAAAGTAAAGCTCTAGCGCTTTCATATATATATATATATATATATATATATATATATATATATATATATATATATATATATATATATATATATATATATATATATATATATATTTGATTTACCAACAAACATAGCTGTGCAAAACAATTTCATCCGTTCGAGTAGCTTTCCGCCAAAAAAAGGAAAATGCATACATACATAGATTATACAGTAAATAAAATCATTCCAAAGGGTTAAACATATTTATGTTTTCTTAACGTCGAGGACTAAAATTATATTTACGAGCGGAAATGCGCACACGTTCACCAGAATTCAGTCGCAGCAACATCCGCCAGGTTTTCCCAGACCGCCTTAAATTTTTGTATCGCTTTTTTTCATTCATTTTATGACCATTCTTACAGGGAAAAAATAAATAAATAAAGTACAAAATTCCAACAATTACAAAACAACCGGTGATATTACAATGTCAAAAAATTATAACCAAAGTGAAAAGAAAAAAAAAAAAAACCCCAGACATAAATACTTCTATACATCTATAATAATCTCTCGAGACGACTCGGAGAACCTTTTTTTTTCCTTTCTTTACAACGTCGGTTTTGGGTTTCTAAGCCAATCCGGTGCCGTGTGAAGGCGGGGCTAAAAACCGACAACAAACATACATGTTGCGTGGATTTCACCAAACAACGCCTGTATCTGTGTGTCGTAGGGTTGTTACGGTAACAAAATTTCAGTAGTCTGTACCAATACCGGTAAAAGTCCACGAAAGTTAAATATTGATTAAAAAAATGCCATTCTGTGTAGTTCAGGTATTTCATTATTAAAGCTCCTCGAGTTCCGGACAAGAGTAGAAATGTGTTTCTGAAGGACTGATATTAAAGACAGTGCTAGTCCACGCATCTATTATTTTCGCATTTGTTTCCTCACGATATTGTTTTCCCCAACAAAAGTTAAAGCGTTAAATGATTAATAAGGACTCCTGACCGGATTAGCGTTAAACGCGCGCATGCTAACATGAAGTAAGCAAAACCGGGGATGTTTTCTAGCAGTAATTCACTCCAATTAAACAGTGCTACAACGTTCATAACGCAACCGCTAGCATTATTTTAAATTCACCTGCTTGAATAAATACTGCGGGTAAGCAGCCGCTCCTCCTGAAAGCACGGTTCATCTATCAGCACGGAAATTTTAGGGGCGTGGCTTTTACACACTTAGCGGAAAACGAGCGTCGGAGAAAAATACATGTATTGATCATTTATATAGTAGGTAAGGATGTGGTTTCGGACGTAGCCATGGTGACCGGCGGCGCTGCTGCTGCTGCTTTGGTCTTCTTGTTGCATGGTGCACGGAGGAAAAGTTCCAAACTGACCACCTGTGAGACAGCGCGTCAGTACCGGTACTTATGAAAATCTACCACCGTCGACTTTTTTTTTCCATTTCAGAACTGACTTGGTACCAAAGTACCATTACTTTTGACAACCCTAGTGTGTCATGTGAGTGCGCGTGAAAAACTACATGAAGTAAAGATAAATGTCTTTTGCAAGTCAAACTGGTTCCGTCGAACATTTAAGTCGGACGGCTGGAAATTGGGGCGGGTTTTAGAAGGAAAGCTTGAGAACACGGTGGTTTTTTGGGGGGCGTGTTTTCGGTTGCACGTTTTTACGGCGAAATAATAATAAAAGCGAGACATTGTTTACTGCTCCGGGAGCAACACAGTTACAAACTTACCGCTTTGGAGGACTCTGGGGTTTTCCGAGTTTTCTTCTTCGAAGTGAAGATTTGCTCATACTCCTCGCTCCACTCGATCAGCCTCTTGCTCGGCTTCCGCAGTCTTTTGCACTCTGTGAGAATGGTAGCATTTCTTCTTTGTTACAAACCGTTAAAAAGCGCTGACACTGGAGACTCCTTACACAAATCTCTCCTTACAGAAGGAAGGCGATTCGATTTTGTTTGGGCACAAGCTACGGGTTCCCTTCTGAGTCCGGTTCCTCTCAAGGTTTCTTCCTCATATCATCTTAGGGAGTTTCTTCCTCAAAACCGTCACCACCTTCTTGCTCAATAGGGATAAATTCACACACTTAAAACCTCCATCCTGTGTTTATGTTTCTGTAAAGCTGTGTTGAGGCAATGTCCATTGTTTAAAGCGCTATACAAATCAAACTGAATTGAACTGTTACTACGGGGGCCCGAGGTGGAACTGTCGAAGGGCGTTTTCACACATGGTTCGGTTCGTTTTGGACCTATGCGAACACGGCGATCGCGCTCGATTTCGAACCAAAAGCGACCGGTCCGAAAGTTGGAGCTCGGGAGCGGTGAGAAACTAACCCGACCCAACGGACCAACCATGTAGCAATGCACGACGGGAACTATGCTACGTAAAAAGAATTGCGGTTTCACCAAAAACGCATAAATAAATAAAAAAAAAAACCGCATAGGTTCACGAAGCACTTAGCGAGCGTCTCAAGGAGAATTGCTATATTGAACGTTCTAGAACACGCAGCTAAAAAAGAAAGCCACGATAAGCTTGCGGAGTTGCTGTCTATCCATCTTTATCGATGACCGCTATGAGCGGAAACCCGGAACATGGACAGGCGCACTCTGACAAATGAGAGGACAGTTTTCTCACGATTTTAAGTCCCCGTTTCGAAGCAGAGCACAGATCTACAAATCTTAAAACGCCCTAAAGTCGCCGACGCTGCAGAATCTGCTAAATCATAAAACTGTTAACAAAATAACACAGATGGCGAAAATCCCATGCTGTTTTTTTATTTAGTTCTGATCATCCTGTTCAAAAGTTTACAACCCCCTGCGCTCATAATGTATCGTGTTACCTTCCTGAGCACCAGTGAACGATTGCACCGTTTGTAATAGTCGTGTACGGGTCCCTCAGTCGTCCTCAGTGTGAAAAGACGGATCTCAACATCATATAGCCGCTGTTGGAAAGGGCTCAAATATGCAGGAGTAAAGCATGTGCAGGACCTGGAGAATTTTTTTCTGAAGAACAGAACTGCTCAGGACAAACAACTATCACAAAATATAAAAACACTCGTTAATCATCCAAAGTAACGACACACGGTATTAACAATGAAGGGTGTGTAAACTTTTGAACGGGGTATTTTTATTTTTATTTATTTTTTTAATAAATTCAGCTATTGTCTTGTGGACTACATGTAAACATCTGTTATGTGAAAGAGCTTATTCAGGACAGAACCTAATAAACAACAACATGGGGTTGTTATCATCCCTTTTATTTTGTTAACAGCACTGAGCTTTAGCAGATTCTGCAAGGGGTATGCAACCTTTCGGGCATCCCGACCTTTGCCTATATACGTACACACATTCATACAAAAGTCTCAACGTTGTTAGGAAAACAAAACCATTCAAATTTGTATTTTACACAAGGATTGGTTCACCTCTCTGGATTTACACTCTACTTTCACTGTCTCGCTCACGTGACCTTCCTAAACATCGAACCTTGCCCTAGACACACGGAACGATCCGGCACCTCCACGTAAAGAAAACAGTTAAAAGCTGTAAAGCAGTGGTCCCCAACCCCCGGTCCACAGACCGGTACCGGTCCGTAGGTCATTTGGTACCGGGCCGCACAGAAAGAATAAATAACTTACATTATTTCCGTTTTATTTATTATCTGAATCTGAAAAATGAGCGGATTCTCTCCGTTACATCCTTCTACGACTCACTCTTGACGCATGTAAAGACGCTTGTCTCGGTCACGTGATACGTTGAAACCTTACACCATAGAGACCAGAGAGCGTTAGGGGGAGAGAGGATGTTACGAGGACGCTGCTAATAAAGCTGTGATTTCACATTGGATTCACGTTTATTATTAGATTTTAAAAATACCCCAGTTTTTATGCCGGTCCGATCATTTTATTTTGTTGTATTTATCCGCCACACCTTAAAGGCCGGTCCGTGAAAATATCGTCTGATATTAAACCGGTCCGTGGCGCAAAAAAGGTTGGGGACCGCTGCTGTAAAGTACGGAATTGTATTCCACTGTTGTGAAGCAGATTATCCCCAATGCTCTCGGGGCACGGCGCCTTTAATTCTCCAGCAACTACCCATTTATTTTTAAACGGACATTTGCGTAAAAACTCGTCTTTTAACACTTTTAAAAACAAGCCGTTTTTGTTTCCGCTTGTAATGCGATCATGGCACATAACTGCCGTGCTGTGACCCATACGCGACAATTAAACATGACTCGTGTAATGCCTTAATCGCAGGCGCACGCCACAAACTACCGCGTTGTTCTTGTGTTTCATCGCGTTTATCGATCTTGTGGGTGAACGCCGTCACCCTGACGATATCCATCACCGATCTTCTGCACGTGTCTCTACGGGCCGGAGAGCACTATATTTAGCCCCCCTTGCACGTTTTAAACGCTTGAAATAAACACGAAAGACATAATAATGAGCAGAAGCGATGGAATGGTCATTAGAATCAACAGAAAACGTCGCCGTAAAGGGAATAAGAGGAGCGGAGTTGATTTGGGTTAATGCAGCTACACGCCTAACCTAACCACGCCCTTTAACAACGTATCCATTCAAACCGAACACCTCTGGACTATACTATACAAGCGATGGCTGATTCCGAACAAATCATCCTGCCATGAAAAACCTCATCTCCATCAAGAATAACTGGAATTCCTTCGAGATTCCTGACAGCATCGTCAATACGAGATGAATACAGGAAAGACGTGTGTCCTCGGCGATATATTTAGCCCCGAGACCTCTCCTGAAGAGCGCACGCTGACGGGATTCTGACACCCGTCGATGTACTGTATTTGCTATAAACACGCTCGTAAACCTGAGCAGATGCGATGTTCCTGACCGGCCGTTCTCAAACGCGGTGGATTCTAATGGACTGACTGCTGACGTGGACGGAAAAAAAAAAAAATCGGCGTCGTAGCTTAAGAGTAATTTCGTGTCTGATGCTCTCGCGTCTTTCGAAGGAAAAGGAATTCGTAAATGAAAACTGAACAAAATAAAAATTTTTAAAAATCAAAATAAAAATAAATAAATAAAGAGCATTTCAAAAGATTAAGATACCGAATAACGGTCATGTCACACGTCTTGATCAATTACGTCTCGATCTGTACTGGATTTAAACCCGCAGTGGGTGTGGCCTAAACCTTGACTGTTTTCAGTGTTTGTTTTTAAATTGAATAACCCCCCCCCCCTCTACAATGCCTCCGAAAGCCCTGTAAATAAATTTAAAACTCTGAGGCTCCTCGACCTCCGTTACACCACTCCAGTTCATAATATTCAATTCAATTTGATTTGTTTAGCGCTTTTATCAATGGACGTTGTCTCAAAGCAGCTTTACAGAAACATATAAACACAGGATGGATATTTTAAGTGTGTGAATTTATCTCTACTGAGCGAGACGGTGGAGACGGTGGTGAGGGAAAACTCCCTGAGATGATAAGAGGAAGAAACCTTGAGAGGAACCGGACTCAGAAGGGAACCCGTCCTCATCTGGGTAACGATAATAGATGGATGTACAAGAATGCCCTCGCAGGTATTATTATTGTATGCACCCACCCGTAATTTTTTTTTTTTTTATTCCCGAAATACAACCAAACTAGGACAGTTAAACCACAAGGACCAAGACCAGGCGGTTTACTAAGGGTGGAAAAAAAAAACAAAAAAAAAAACGAGCGAATGTCGGAAAATGCATCGAAAGCGCTCTGTCTTTGTCCCGTCAGCTTCGTATCTGCGTGCTTGCTCAGGCCTGCATGAAAGTAAAAACCTCCCACTTGATTTTTTTTTGTTGCAACCTGCAGGCCTGAAGCAGACATCTAGTCTCGACCAGACGCCCTAAAAAAATAATGATTCATGCATCTCTTATTTGCATTTGTATCCGTTTAACACGTTATCTGTTGATCCTTAACAACGTGTGCGCAGCCTTACAGCCAATCATAGACCAGATAGCTTAAAGCGCACCTATTATGGTTTTGAAACGGGCCTAATTTTGTTTTAAAGGTCTCATACGATAGACATCCGAGGTCAAAAACACTTTAACGTGCTCATAATTTAAACTGCTGCATTACCTTTACAAACGACTCCGTAAAAATGATCCGTTCTAAAGGTTCACTCTAAACTCCTCCTTCCAGAGAGCATACTCTGTTCTCATTGGTCAGACGTCCCAGTCTGTCGTGATTGGTCTACCGCTGTCAGTGAGCAGTTGATGAAGACTGGAGGCGGGGCTTTTTTTTTGTTACAAACCTACATAGGTTAGTGCAGGAAGTAAAGTCTGGAATCACTAACGACTCGATTCAGCTGTTCGGAATCGATTCCTGCTTTTGAGTCTCGATGAGTCCGTTCGTCTTTTTACCTTCACAAACTGCTACGTATAGAACACGCTACATGAAAGGAAATATTTGAAAAGCCATGATAATGTAGAGTGCACCATCTCCACAGGATCCGTAACCTTTACCCCCGGAGCCTTGTCTCAGATCTGCCAGTGAGAACCGCAGTGATGACATAGTTCCTACTTCAAGAAACCCACGCTCCTTTTTTTTTTTTTTTAACCTTTTCTTTTAGGCGAACTTTGTTTTTGGCGATGCAACAGCATTTCATTTTTAAACCAGATCTTAAACACTTACCAGAGCTTTCCTTCCTCTCCGTAGCATTGACCTGAGGGCTTTGGTGGCTCTCTTCAAACACTCCATTGAGTTTGGCAGGAGGCAGGACCCTGTCCCGCTCAAGCACGCTGCTCTGATTATCCTTTGGCTTTGTCCTATCCTGGATCTCAGCCTCGAACGTCTGCCAGCGCTTCTTCGGTGCCACCGCCGACATCGCGCCCTTCCCACTGCTATCGACGCCAGAATCTGACTGGGACTTTGAGAGCTTCTCAGTGGGCGCTGTTCTCGCATCAAGCGAGTTCTGTTTCTTATGGTCTGAAACCAGAGGAAGCACACTGTTCACACTGTCGGGTTTTTGAGCCTCCTTTTTTCCCGTGGACTTAGGTTTAGATCGGTTTGGCTTCTGGCTGCTTGTGGGTTTCCTCTGCGGCCCGTTCTGAACCCCAGGAGTCTGACTGTCGTTCTTGTGAACCGTGTTGGGAGTCGTGCGGTCAGGGTGGGGTTTCGTCGGGAGGAGTGAGGGTTCCTGTTTGATAAGGGCGGACGGAGAGGAGGGAGGCAGCGTCAGCGGCCTTCCCTCCTTCTCCCGGGTGTCGTGCAAGTCCTTCAGCAACATAAGGTAGGTGGTGAATTTGTACTTGGAGTTGGGATCGTCCGAACCACATTCGTCTTTCACCAGCGAATGTAAAGAGAGGTCTTTAGGCTCGCGGAAAGCCTCCAAGGGTGAAGGCGATGTGGATGAAACGGAGGAGGAGGAGGAACATGAAAGGCTTGATTCTTTCTTGATTTTTAGACCGGCGGCTGGAAATTCAGCAGGCCTGAAGGTGAAATCTCTACTTTTTAGCCGAGACCCGTTCTGAGAGGCCTCCTTGTGTGACCGGATTCTTGTAAACTTGAGCAAAGTCGGGTTCGAGGAGCCGCCGCAGCGCTGAGACATCGGGTGTGTCGGATCGCCTACGGTTTCTGTTTTCACTTGCCATTGGTGTTCTGTGCTCTCCGATACGTCCGGAGTGGGAGAAAACGACTCAGGCTCGTCAGAAGAAGACGACCGGGATTCGAGGCTAGAGTCAAGATCGTCCTTGCCCTCGGATCTTTTTGCGATGGCTCGGGCCATGAGGCCGCAACTTGCCGGCAAGTAGAAAGAGTGCATCTCAAACGTGCCGTCTGAAAATCCTTGGGAAGTGCTACACGAGTTCCTGCCGTTCGAAGCGGCGTTCCTTTTTTTTTTGATTGCGGGCTTGTTGTTCGGCTTGTGTTTCGCCGAAGACGCCGCTTCTTTCTCGGTGTCGCGGACTTTTTTCGCCTTCTTACTTGCACTCGCCTTTGGTTCAGCGCAGAGTTTTTTATCCGACCCCGCTTCGAGTTGCTCTTCTGAGCGTTTGGGACACAGTATCCTGGGAACCGAATCGATGTCGGAGTAAGGGCAATCCCTGGAGTCAGATGCCGGGTCGTTTGCAGGAGCGGCGGGAGGGCTGGAAACGGCCGGCGCGGGGCCCGACGTCGGCTTCGAGGACAATTCGTCTTCGATTTTATCGGGACTTTTCAGCAGTGAGCTGTTTTTCCTTTTAGCGGACGATTTCTTTTTGCTCCCCTCCTTCATTTTGGGAGAGCCGAGGACAGGAAGATCGTGCCCGTTGGAGAAAACCGGACTCTGTGAGGACAGATGAAGGTCGGAGAAGGCCGGAGACGTGCACGTCCTCTCCTCCGTAACAGGAGAGTGCATCTCTCTGACTGAGGGAAGTTGTAGTTTACTCCTGAGATACTCGGGCAGAGCTGCCTCTGCCTCCAGCACACTGGCTTTCCACAGAGGCATAAAGCGCTTCGGAACCTGCGGCAAAAACAAAAAAACGGAGGAAGTAACTGAAGTAATACTCTTTTTGAACATTTAGCAAACTTGAATCAAATAAGGAATTGCAGACTTTACCATGTATTTGTAACCCTTGTCTCTTTGTCTGCCTCGTCGCTGGAGCACGGGGAGTTTCTCAAACTGCTGGCCTCCTTCGAAAGCATACGTGGCTTTCCCAGAAACCCATGCCTGGTCCACGATCTCCCCAAACGTCCGGACGAAATACATCCGACACGGCCTGCTGCTGGGCTCTGAAACATCACAGCGCGACCGGCTCTCTTTAAAAGTTCTCCATTTCACATCAGGTTCATTTCAAGCCGGACCGATCGTGTCAGTAAAAAAAATAAATAAATCATCGTATCCCTTTACGAGATGTGCAAGAGTTCGCGACAACGAACCTGCACGCGATGAACCGTTACGTAATATTTACTCCGTACCTGCCATGCCCACAACTTTGAGGATGAATATGAACGGTAGAAAAGCCTAACCTTTCATCCTGGTGTGGCTCTCAATATGGTGGTCTATGGAGATGCGACAGGGCCACCAAGGCCTACGGTTAAACTTGGCCCACACCACATCACCCACGGTGAACTTCACTTCTGGAAGAGGCTTCTTCTTTGGGCTGTCGGACTGTGGAAGAAAAAGTGGCGTATTATGACTTGCTTATAAAGCGTCGCTAACAATGGCAGCAGGAGTTGGTACGGTAGGTGATGTTCTCTTCTCTATGGCTGTCCGAAGAGACAGGAGAGCAGATCGCACACTGATCTGGGTATTACATCATAATAACTATTCTATAATATAGACCCCTTTGTTGTTCGGTCAGGGGACTCTCCCAATGAAACCGTCAGTGTACGCTCGGACGCTTACCGATGACGCTTCTCAAAATACCCATCTGTTACCGTCTATTTTTTTTTTTTACCCAATCAAGTACCTTACTCCAGTGGTTTTCCTCCCTTCTGTTTCCGCAACTCCGTCGTTCTCGACTTATTTTACTTCTACTTACTTCTCGTCCTTCGTTTTACTACAACGAACTCCATCATTTTCCCGCAAGGGACGCAAACGCAGTGGCCGTGTGATCGGTTACCGCTCGGTCCCTCCGAGATTTCGCGATCGGGAGAAACGGAGGCGAAATCAAGCGGACTTCGCGATATCCTGAGGGGCTTGCGATTTTCCGAAATCACGACGTCGTCAGGACACGCGCTCGGCCAAATCCGTCTTCGGTTCACGCACGAGTACCGCTAAAAAGGTCTCGTTTACCAACAAACATCGCTGCGGAAGACGATTTCGCCAGTTCAAGTAACTTTCCGGCGGGGAAAAAAAAAAAGCACAAAAAACTCAAATTTTGAAGGAGAAAAAGAGATGTGGCCGCAACGGTCACAAAAAAAAAAAACCTCGAACGTACGGACTGACCGTTGTAAACACGTTACATCGCTTGCCTGTCCTAGGACGTTCTTCATTTTATTATACACGACAGCTATAGAACGCACATGGCATTGCTGACCAGAATTACGAAAAAAAAAAAAAAGCAAGAAGATAGTTTTGGCTATCTACGACGAGAACGCTGCCAGTGTGGAGGCTTTTATAGTAAACTGTAGTTTCACTTTCAATGAAAAAAAAAGATCAGTTAGCAGATTTGATCGTTGTTTTTCTCCCCCTTTCGGATTATTGTTTTTGTTTTAAAACAACACAGAGAGTTTGTAGAATCTGTACTAATTTATTTCCTTGCACTTTCACCCCTGGCTTGTGTCGAATGCGTTCGTTTCTTTTTAAAGCGCACCTATTACGGTTTAAAAGCGTGCCTAATTTTGTTTCAAAGGTCTCATATGATAGATTTACACGCATCCGAGGTCAAAAAACACGTCAGCGTGCTCATAATTTAAACCGCAGCATTACCCCCCCCATCATGCCGTGTCACAGACGACTCGTTCGATGATCCGTTCTAAACGATTCGTTCTAAACTCCTCCGTTCAGAGAGCATACTCTGCTCTGATTGGTCAGACGTCCCAGTCTGTCGTGATTGGTCTACCGCTGTCAGCGAGCAGTCGATGAAGACCGGAGGCGGGGCTTTTTTGTTACAAACCTACGCAGGTCTGTACAGGAAGTAAAGTCTGGAATCACTAACGACTCGATTCAGTTGTTCGGAATCGCCGCCTTCTTTTGGGAGTCGAGAACTCCGTTCGTCGTGCGCTTTGATTTTTGAAACTCTGCATACACACACTACATGAAAGGTCATATTTGAAAAGCCACAATAGGCGCGTTTTAAAGAGGAGGTCACGTTAGCGAGTGTTCGTTTCGTGCACGCTCTACTAACCCAACCGAATCTATCCCGACGTGAACTGAAATTCATCGATCCGTACTGAACAACTCCGGCATGATTCCTAGCTGTACGGCTCTACGCGACGTGACGATGGCCACGCAGCAAACCTCAACAAACCTTCATTCTCTGCAAAAATCAGCAAGGACATTTTCTACGACTTGGCTGTTGCTCTACACACGTCCGTCTTTCTCAATGACTCACATCTTGCATGAACATCGCCCTACTCTGCATATCCATTTTTAACTTTACATTTCTCGTTAGAAGGACCCAGCAAAGCTGGTTAGCAGTAGGTGGCAAGTAAACATCTTTGCAACACTTTTAAACAACCGATGAATAACACGTCGGAGAACGCTCGCCAATACGTGTAGCGCAGAGGTATTTTTACGCGGTGCCTTACTCATTAGTAACAACAACAACAAAAAAAACGTCGTCATTTGGTGCTCACGTGTCCAGTTATGACACTAGAGCGTTCCAAACTACGGACAGTTAGGCCGATGATTGTAGACCCAACGGGCCGCCTGCAGCTAAAAACACAGCGGAATTATTCCAGCATGTGTCCCTTCGGACGACAACGTAGACCCGCAGCGAGAATATGCTACAGTACGCCATTTCACTAGCACAACAACACAACCTCTCCAAAACGTTTTATCGGTTATCTTTTTTCCTACGGATGAAAAATTTAGGCTACATTTCCATAATGTTTTTGGTAGCGTGTGTGAGAAACCTGATAAATGACTACTCAAATGAATCACGGGGATTTTTCTATTTTGAATGTGTGTGTGTGTGTGTGTGTGTGTGACGACACCGACTGGCCTCCTATGCTGCAATAACGACCCTCGTTTCATCAGGTACGATTACTGATGTAGGCTGAGAACGGTCCACCAGCCCACTACTCTACCAGTGGTCCGGTGTTGGTCTCGTCCCAATGAGACCAACAGAGAGTGGACAGTAACCGATAACTCTAGATCTACAAAGTGCACTTTATAAAATGTCCAATGAGTGTAGATACAGGTTGGGTGTACCTAATATACTGGTAACTTAGTCCAACAGTAGGGATTACATTACAGTTTGGCTCATACGCTTATATGTTTCCATTTGATTTTTAAAAATTATGACGCACAACTTCTATGAAAATCTTTTTTTTTAAAGCAATGATGCCCCGAGTAGAAGATAATAGAAATAAACCGTATATTTACTCCATTTTGATGGGAACGAGAAGTAACAGTAATATACTGTGTGCACTGTCGACGGTCATGAAGGTGGACGCTAGGATCGTTAACTATGTCGTTCTCAAATATATCTTCCCGCAGCTGTATTGAGATTGGACTAGGTGTACATGCGGAGGTGGGTTAATGTAATTATTAGTGGAGTTACTCTGGGACTTTAGCTCCATCCGAATCTAGAAATGTATGCACGAGGATTTCAGCGGAAAAAATTCCACGACTAGTTTGCTTTTTTTTTTTTTTCGAAATGAGCGATTAATACCATGATAAATAAAAAAACAGCGTTTCAAGCTATTTTTCTTTTTTTTGGACTAAGTTATCATACTGTGAAAATGGTATCGTACTGTAAGACTACCTTTTTTAAAAAAAAATGTTTATTTTATTCCACCACAATTTAAAGTAGATCCTGCGTTAATCTTTTTTTGCAACGCTGTGTTGATTAGGACACCGTTTGTTTTGGGGTTTTTTTTTCCATTCAGAAACTGATTACTCGCAATAAGTGGAGTGTTTACACTTCTTGTGGCGGTCAGTGCGCTAGTCCTGCGCTCATAAATCTCTCCTCTTGATGTGCTAAATTTCTTGACGGTGAAGAAACATTCCCTGAGGAGACTAATGTGTACAAAGGCGATAAACTAGACACGTGTAGCGCTTACAGGATCTGAGTAGGTGCTGCTAGGTGAGCTTGGCCTTTGAGAACGGCCGACGTTGAACATCGACGCGCAGTTTTCCGTGCTCGGAAGGTCGCAATCGCTATCCGAGTAGCCGTCCGAACTGTCGAAATCCCTCAGCATGACATCAACGGGCAGCGAAGGTGAACTAGGAGAAGGGTCTGGTGCTGGCTGCGGAGTACGTTTCGAAACCGGGTTAAAACGTTCATGTCTGTTCAAGGTTAAGTTTAGCCCTGAACCAGAGAAGCTCTTCGCGTTCGCAGAGTCCCTTTTCTGGCATTTCCTGGCTGAAGGTTTGAACGGGGCCACACGCTCCTCTTCCTCGTGGTCGCCCTTACTGTCCCCGCTGTCAAAGAGGCTTGACTCAAAATGCAGGAATCCGTTAGGGATCGGCGAGATGTGCTCCAGGCTGTCCGAGCTCACAGGGGAAAAGCCGTTCTTGTCCAGATTCTGGACGTTTCGGAACACGCCGTCGTCAGCACCGCGGACGAAGGTCTGCGGCGACCGGACGAGGCCGAGGCCAAACTCTGAGCCGTGCACGTGCGCCTTAGATCGCCCGTGGAAGTCCCTGTCCTGCAAGCTCATGTCGGGCCTGCTCACCATAGCCGTCAGATCCTGCAGCCTCCTGAGCGGACTATAGCTCGACGACGGCTCCCTCTGGCCGTATCCAAACGACGACGAGTGCTTCACCGCGCCGTGCTGGAGCACGCAGGAAGCGACCTGCGGACACTGCGGGCCCGGGCGGCATTCCGCACCGTCCTCGGCGCCCACTTTATACGAGTGATTCATGTTGGCATGGCTTCGTCCTGCCGAAAAAACAAACGACACGTTTACGAACACCGAAAAGTCAACAGAAAGGTACCAAAAGCTGACCAATCAGAGGTGCGCATTTCATTCAATTAACCACGTCTCGAAAGGTCTAAAACGTTGACACGATGTGGATGATCAGAACCACAAGTGTCCAACGGTACTGACTGAACTTTGTCATGGGGAAATAATAATAATAATAATAATAATAATAATAATAATAATAATAATAATGAATACCCTGTCCTAACACCGTTTCGTGTTCAAGGGTTTAATTAGGCATGCTCGAGGCGCCCTCGTTTAGGCCGTCATGTCCATCAGAGCAGACAAAAGACACCTCGGATTCAATCCGAAAAAGCCGACATGCCGACTCGGACACGTCCTAAACGTGATCCTGTTGGCGAATAAACTTGATTAATGGAGATATTCGAAGGTAAGTGCGGTGGGTACTGCTTTACATCCTGGGGAAGTAAAGTGTACAGGAAGCTAAAGCTGCACTAGTTTCCCCCCCATGCAGAGACCTTAAAAGCCTTACAGCCATGGCCGAGCTGGAACCTCGGCTCGATTTACCAACAAGAAGAAGAAGAAAAAAAAAAAAAAACAATGTATCAATGTAACGCCGGTAAGGGAAAACAAAAAAAGTAGCCGAAATCTTACCATTTACGGCTCGGTCAAGACAAAACCATCCGGTATCCGTTCACAGGGGAAGGCGAGGAGTCACTTTTAGGCGATTTGTGAAAGCCGGATCTGCAGAAAGCGGCACTACGAACAACGTTAGGCCTGGACTCGGCTTTCATTTCTACTTAGTATCGCGCTTTACTCTTTTAAAAAAAAAACACACACACACACACATAAATGTAACGAGATTAGTTCATTGGCGGTAGAAAAGAAGAAGAAGAAGAAGAAGTCAGTGCCTCGCTTGCTCTCACCGAGCCACGGTGCAAAACGTGAGCGGGTCGGAAGCACGTTTTGCATGGAAATGCATGGCTTGTTTTGATCGTGGCCCTGGTCATGTTAAAGCAAAAGCCTTGACTGCTGTGTGTGTGTGTGTGGTGTGTGTGTGTGTGTGTGTGTGCGCGCTGGAGAGAGAGAGAGAGAGAGAGAGAGAGAGACCGGCAGTGCCACCCAACCCCCAGTCTACTACATTCACAGGCTATAAAGCGCTCCGTGATATACATTGTATCCCTAGGAGGGGGAAAAAATGTACTATTAGTAACAATGTTACTCTTCCTTGCGTCTTATTATCTCAGCGTTAAGGTGGCGCTTTTAAAGGGGTTTTGTTTCGCAAGCCCTCGGCGCTGTGCATTTATTTCCTCGTCCTAACAAAAGACGTGCAGTTTATAAACTTCCTCCATTTTAAGACAAGCTCGCCCAAACACTCCGGCGAGAAATAGCCCAGTTCTACCGTGATAACATCGCACCGATCTGCCGAAAGAGCAGACAACGAAACCGTGCTGCGAGACGGGGGAAAGTGGGGGGTTTGGGTTGTTGTTTTTTTTTTATTATATATATATATATATATTTTTTTTTATTATTTTTTTTTTTTAGAAATGATATATCGTCGTCGTTTGGCGGCTTGAAACGCCATTTTGGGCTCGAGTGAGAACAGGCCAGTGTAATGTTAATAACATGTCCCTGAGGTGGACGAGCACCGCGGCCCAGGACTCGCACAGACACGAGCGAGGACAACAGGACCGACGTGTAATCTGTGGGTTCGGGGGGAAATGATGTATCCGTGATCAATCGAGCTGATCACGATATATCGCGTTACAGGCCGTTTATTGGCGAAATGTATCAGGGTTTTTTTTTTGTTTTTTAAAATTTAAACTCCATGCACGTGCATTAAGTCACGAGGTTCATCCGGGTATTTGCATGTCATCTGTGCTCGTTTACACGTACACACACAAACAACAACAAACCCCATAACATGTTCAAATAAAATAAGTCGTTTTAGATTGTTTTTTTTTTTTCCCCCGACCCGCCATGTTAGGCACATTTCCCTCTGAGGTAATAATAATAATAATAATATGTAAATGTATATGTGACAATTCATTATCAAGTCTATTCATGCTAATGAAGCTAGAAGATATGGACTTTTCCCCAGAGATGTTTACCTTAACAGGTCTTGCTTTGCTGCATGCAAGGCTGGTCTAGACTGAAGTCCTGGTCAATCTTCTGGAAAGAAATCAGCTGCATTGCTCTAGAAGCTTAACAACACTTAATAACGCACTTTTATACGAATGAATGAAGCACAACGGGTATATCATAAGCACAGTTATCATTTTATGAATATTCGGTTATTCGAGGGATACGCCTCAATGTTCGAGGTGGATCCTGAGCTCATCTGAGGAACACTGGGTGAAAGATGGGATCACATCATGGATGGGGTGCTAGTCCAGGCCGTGTCCATCTCGTGCCCGGTTTTCCCAGGATGGGGAAGTTCAATGCAGGGCTAGCTAAAATAATGCGCTTTGTAAACAATGGTAACGTCAAAGGGTAAATATGTCATAAATGTTTTTTTTTTTTTAGCAAGCGCTTTATCCTGGTTGGGGTTGAAGTGGATCCGGAGACCATCCCAGGAACACTGGGTGCGAGACAGGAATACACCATGGATGGGACACGCCAGTTCGTCGCATAACATAACACGCTAGAGTAAAACATCATGGCTAAACATGTTATCGATATTAATTCATTCTTTTTTTTTCCAATAAGCGCTTTAGTGAGGTCAGGGCCGAGGTGGATCCAGAACACGACATGGGTGGGATACCAGTCCATAACAGGGCTAGTTATCATAACGTACCATAGTAAAACCATGGTAACAATGCGGGTAAATATGTACTAAATATTAGTTGATTGTTTTTAGTAAGCACTCTGTCCTGGTCAGGGTCACGCCGGATCCGGAGCTCATCCCGTGAACACTGGGCACCTCAGTCAAACCATATGCTTTAAAAAAAAAAAAAAAAACCTTAAGAAGCAGTTTCCATGCACGCAGCCTTGCTGAAGTGATATTTGTTTATTGGTTTTTAGCAGACTGGATGCTAATTGCTTACACAACACTAAACAAAAGATTGAACCATGGCATTCCAGATCTGGATAAACATGATTATTTTTGTATGGAACAGGAACACTACAGGATATACTAAGCTATCAACTCACAGTCACATTTACAAAAGAGGTTTGTAAAGCATTACACGGGTTCGTTGTTTTTTTTTTTTCTTCTCATCTCAAACCACAAACAAACAAACAAACGAACAAAAAAAAAGAAAAAAAAAAAGAGAATAAATGCGAATATTCTTCGATGGTCACTCGACACTACCGCGAAAGGGCACCACGTTTTTTTCCATAAACACAAATAAAAGATAGTTCATACCAAAGACGATACAGGCAAAGCACAAATCACGTGACACGTTAGAAAAGAAGGATAAATATGCACGTGATATTGATTCGCTAACGTTTTGAGTGCGGAATGAAATCGGATGTCGCTACAGAACGGCGAGGACTCGAGCAGTCACGTTATCAAAAGTTAGGTAACAAGATTAAAAACAACACAAAAGTGATTCTTTTTTTTCTTTTTCTTTTTTTTTCCTTTCTCTATACATTTGCTTGAGTGAATACTATTGGCCCAAAAATGTCTAATATAATACATACTGTGTTATTGTTTCACAAGACTACTATCATGCACATTTGTACAGTAAGTTAATATATGTGTAAAGGAGCAATAAGCGGCAAATTTTTACAAAAAATTTTTTTTTTGGGGATTTGCTTGTCAGTCTCTCTCTCTTGGATAGGACGTAGAAAGGAAAGGACTTCGCCCGCGTCTGCCACGAACCTTTCCATTAGGGTGTTCGCCTAACCGCAACGTAACACGCCAGGAATTCATTTTCCCCGACGGTCTCGTTACGTTGCGTTCTAATGAAATGAAACAGAAAAATCAACTTATTGCTCCTTTACGAGTGTGAGAGAATGATAATGCTCTTTGGATAGAGATAATACGAAAATGATCATGACAATGTAACACTTTCACATATATAGTAAGTGTTAAGCCTAGGTATCAAAATTTGCCTTTCTGCCTCGTGAGTCCTGCCTCAGTGCAAACGTCACTCCATGGATATACACACGGTTTCATCCTTTTCTAATAAATACAAAAGCCTGCTCTTATTCGCTAGTGTTTTTCTCTTTCACCGTGGTTTCGCAAAGTGCCCGTTTCTGCATCAGCGTGTAAGGGAAGGGAGCCCCGTTGCAGGCGCTATAGTCCAGTTTGTTGAGTTTGGCCAACGTCTTGATGCTGCCTGGAGGCCTTCCGGGACTGACCTTGTAGCCAGCGGCTTTGGTTGTCCCTAGAGGCCTCCCTGGGCTCGTTTTGAACCCAGCTGCCCTTGTGGTCCCAGGCGGCCTTCCTGTGCTTGTCCGATACCCAGCGGACTTGGTGGTACCAGCAGGTCTACCGCGTCTTCCTGTCTTCCCGAGTCCTTTCTTCTTCTTGGAGCCTTCGGGTGCCTCGGCAGCCCTCATGCGCACAGCCTGAGGCAGAAAGTCGCTCTGAGAGTCCTGCATCTGGCACGACATGGGCTTGATCATGCTCTGAGGCAAGGGGGGCAGGTTGGGGATGGGCAGCTGGAGCGGTGGAGGCGGGCCGGACGGGTAGAATTTGCCCGACTGCGAGGCGCACAACTCGAAGTGGCTGCCGGAGTGCTGGCCGTCTTCGGCTAGGCCGCCCAAGCCGTAGTCATTGTTGTTGCTAGCTACTTGATGCATCATTTTTCTATGAAAACAGATTCAGAACAGGGGTCATCAGACGGGACACGTAATCAGCGTGTATGTAATAGTCATGTAGTCCTCTCGTATTCTTTTCCCATTCAAGACGATCAGAATTTGAAATCGTAGCACATATTTAAAGTACTGTGAAACCTAACGGAGGCCGCACAATTTGTCCTTAAACCGTTTTTAAGGTACACTCCATAGGCCTGTCACGCTAATCACGTTATCGATTTATCGTACGGAATCGCACGTGACCTCGGTCGTTTTTTCGCCGACCTCGAGATCGCCCGCCGTATGCATTTACACGCGTGTTTGTTTACGCAAGAACGAACGTCCCCGACATTCTGCCTGAAAAAAGCGGCACGCGAGACATTAACCATGCTCTAACAATGTGTTTTGAAGAAGGAAAACCTAGAAAGAACAGTTCTGGCGTCCCAGAAGATCCAGTCGTAGTCGGTAACATCTGGGACTGAACATCGGTAAACTGAAGCGCTTTACTAACGGGTTAATTAAACTCGCCCAAACGCTTCCTATACGCATGTGCGATTAATCGGACTTTTACACACAACATCCACCCGATAATCGCGACCTGCTTCGGCGTTTCGTCACACTTCGTCACGAACCCGAACCCAAGTCGCGTCGCGAATATGCCGTTTCCGTAGCGCCGCGCGAAAACACGCACGACGGATAAAGCGTCGATAATCCGCGATATCGTGTTACGGCAGCGAACGCTCGTCGTAACGTCATCGTTTCGGGCGGTCCGGTTTCCACGAGGCCAGCCGTCGCACGTCTACGTTCCGCGTATAAAACACGTGAAGATTCGGGTTCATTTCGGCACTAAGACGCCGTCGACCAGCGCGCGAGGCCGTTTTAACCGAGAGTAATCCATCACGAAATAATCGACTCGATTTCCGAAAAGATACTGAAACTATTTCGATGTCTGGATATTCTTTTGATTGGTGTGACCCGCGTTATTATTATTATTATTATTATTACACGCTACCATATCACCGCGGCCTAAAACGGTCTTTTAAAATGACAATAATATCGTTTATCGCGATTATTTCCGAGACGAGATATCGTTGTCGTGACATATCGTGGGGGGGAGAGAGGGAAAAAAAAAAAGACTCACTAGCGGTATAAAAGCCGTCCCGTTGAAGTTCGTAGCCTAGTAACAAGAAACAGTACGTACTTCCGTACTAACTAGTAGGTCAAGTCGTCATGGCGACGTCCACACTCGCGCGCTTCTATACTAAGGAGTATTCTGGGATGGAACGCTACAGCGGGTTGCCTTGTCTAGACAAAAAAACAACAACAAACAAAAAAAAACAAACCCCACGCAGCAGAAAACGTACTAAAGAGTATGTCTGTCTGGTCAGTACGCTAGTACGGCGGTAGAATTGTCGCACACTACTCAGTAAGGTAGGGCAGTGCTCAGGGACTGTATGTAGGCCTTGAGGCTGAAAACAGACATGCACTTGTACACAAAACGTACAAAGACCGACGAACAATGTCCTTTTTCAAAAGGCATCGGGGGGGGGGGGTTCTTTTATCGCTCCGTGGTATCGACTGAGGAGGGAGAACGAGAAGTATTAAGACCATAGGGACCAATCAAAAAAAAAAATTTAAATAAATAAATAAATAAATACAACAATGCACGTAAAACGCGAGAAATAAAGCCGTTACGTTACCTCATTTGTACGCGGATCTCGGAGTGCAAAGGGTTAAATATGAACCGAATAGATCTTCCATCCTTGAAACCGAAGCATATGTGTCTATTTCACGCAACACCCGATCATCTAGGACGCGTGACGGTGCGGTCGTAATGGCGGATTGCGATTATTATGCTTTGCTGAATAAGGTATTTGATCCTGGAGCGTTGAGGCTTAAATCTGTAAGGCAGCCATTTTAACTGAGAAAAAAAAAAAAAGGAGCGAGAGGGAAAAAAAAAAAAAAAAAAAGGGCAATACTGAAAGACGGGCTCGGCGCGCATGCGCAGACCGATGAAAGGAAATTGTGTAGCACATGTACGCGACATGGACTCGGGTTATTCGACACACGGATCATCCCCTCACACACACACACACACCAGCACTCCGGTGTACAGTCCCCTGTTTAGTGTTTAGTGGGAAAACATACTGCTTTTGCTCCCTGGTTGTAGGTTTTGTTTTTTTCCCCCCTCTGCTCACACTATCACCTACTGTATTCATTAGAAAGTATCAAAGACGCCGTTTATTTGATACATAGAGACAGCTCGATGATTTGGCAATCTTTATTCATATTAAACGCATACACGCAAAAAAAAAACACATGCACTAAGTGATATTTTAAATTTAGACACATGGGGATACTTTCGAATGGGTTTGAGTACGTAGGCCTACATGCATCTGTTTTCTGTGCCGCGTATCAACGTATGTAGGAGTTATGGGGAGTCGTAGGTCGGAGCCGCAGGGACTTGGGGCGAAGGGTGAGGGACACCCCGTATGGCGCGCCAACCCAATCACGCACGACGGCGGCAATTCGGAAATGCTAGTCCGCCTAGAGCACACGTCTTTGGACTGGAGGAGGAAACCGGAGTACCAGGAGGAAGAACACGGAAGCTCGGGTGCGAGCAGGGCGGAGGCAGGATTCGAACCCCTGACCACTGACCATAAAGCTACCGTAACAGCCAACCACCCGCAAAAGTCTTATTCAACCATTATCTCATTCATTTAGTTTCATCTTAAATGGTTTCTGTAGTGCTTTCTTATATATATATATATTTATTTATTTAATTTTTAATTTTATTTTATTATATATATATATATATATATATATATATATATATATATATATACGCACACACACACACACACACAACTCTCTACACAATCTGAGGTTCTCCAAGATGCTTAAAAAAGAAAAAACTTAGCAGATTGATTCACATATGAAAGTGTAGCTGAGACTGAGAGAACTGGTGCAGTTTTCAAGACAAACTACGGTCGTTGCTCGTGTTAAATACTGATCGTATTTATGTATTTATTTATTTATTTATTTTCACACTGTCGCTGTGACAGCTTATTTGGTACATAGATACTTTTCATTTCATTATTTTAAAAGCGTTTTTGCTACACAGAGACTCTTTACACGTGCCTGAGACATTTGCACAGTACTGTATACTCGCACATTTCAGATATCAACTGCAGCATCAAAAGTAGTGGATGTAGTAAAAGTTAAAAGTAGCACACAAAAGTTTCTCGAGAAACAGGATGTTTCTAGATGAACAGAAGAGCTGTGCAAGCGGCGTGCTTCTGAGGCTGCGTGTGGTGAAACCAGTGGATGTTTGAACACGTCAGCTTTTTCACGTGTAATCACAGGCAGTTTTGAAGTCAAAATCAAGGTCTGGTGTAGCAGAAAATGTTTTTAAAAAAAATAATGAAATCAATCAAGTAAAAATACAATCACTGAGTCTTACTGTAAAGTTCAGAGCCCAGCATTGCCAAGCTACCACTGCTGGGCCCTTGGGCAAGGCCCTTAACCCTCAATCGCTCAGTTGTATAAAAAAGATAGACGTTAGTCGCTCTGGATAAGGGCGTCTGCCAAAAATGCCATAAACAATTTGTCTCCAAAATAAGAAAACAAACCATTTTTAAACATGTGAAAACTAGCTTATAACCCGATCATACACCTAAGCAATTTACGGCTAAAGGACGTGCTCAGGGATTCAAGAGTGTGCGCCAATCCATCGTTGGGCACAATCACATACACACTCACACACCCATTCATACACTACGGACACTTTAGACACGCCAGTCAGCCTACCATGCATGTGTTTGGACTGGGGGAGGAAACCGGAGTACCCGGAGGAAACCCCCACAGCACAGGGAGAACATGCAAACTCTGGAAACACACAAGGCCACTGCGTGAATCGAACCCGCGACCCTGGAGGTGTGAGACAAACCACTAAGGCACCTTGCACCCGAGTGTGCGATCAATGAAACAAAACAAAACACTGCAATACATTTTGATACAGACAAGCTACAGTATGTGTGTATAAGACAATAAACAAAATATGTACATCAATGTCACAATGAGAAATGTTGGTGGTGGTGGGGGGGTGGGGGGTCTCTGTTCCAGTGAGCAGAAGAGTGTAAGTTCAAGTCCTAAAGCAACCTGACAGCTGATAATAGACTGGATTCTGCTTCACTTGTAAGTCACTTTAGATACAACTGTCTTCCAGTAATTGAATAAAAATCATTCTAAACAAAACAAGACCACAACACCATGACTTATTTAAAGTGAGGCGATATTGTGTCCAGGTGCTTGGTCCAGGGTCCCGGAGTTCAATCCGGAACTCTCCAAGGTTACTGTCGCTGTGAAGTGAAGTTTTCATATGTCCTTGTTCTTCATGCATGTGTAGGTCTTCCAAAAAATATGCAAGTAGGTGGATTAGCAACTATAATTTGGCCCTAGGTGTGAATGTATGGATGTGTGTGTGTGTGTGTGTGTGTGTGTGCGTGCATGCGCATGATGCTCTAAGATGGACTAGTGTTCCATCCAGGGTCCTGTCTCATGCCCAGCGTTCCCGGGATGTTCTCCAGATCCACATAAACAATTGCTGAAAAGAAATGAATTAATAAATATTGTGTGATAATGTATAATAATGAATAATATTGTTATCAGGACATTAGGTCACAAGTTTTCCTAGGGTAATTTGGCGCTGAGGCTTAAATATGTTGGGCAGCCAATTTCAGTAATTACTGTGGTAAGTACATTATTGGACGGCGGCCCATTCAGATTGTGACTGGACTTTTGTGGCATTTTTTTGCCGTGATTCCGTCAGCAGATTTATCCTGAAAGTTTTTGATGATTTTGATTACGTAAAAAGATAGGCCTACAGTTGCAACAAACCGTTTGGGCAAAATACCCTGGTTTATTTTTATTTATTTATTCTTGCTGTACACCTCCAGGGTCGAGGGTTTGATTCCCACCGGGGCCCTGTGTGTGTGGAGTTTGCATGTTCTCCCCGTGTTGCGGGGGTTTCCTCCGGGTACTCCGGTTTCCTCCCCCAGTCTAAAGACATGTATAGTAGGCTGACTAGTGTGTCTAAAGTGTCCGTAGTGTATGAATGGGTGTGTGAGTGTGTATGTGATAGTGCCCTGTGATGGACTGGCACCCTGTCCAGTGTGTACCCCACCTTGTGCCCGATGCTTCCCAGGATAGGCTCCAGGTTCCCCGTGACCCTGAAAAGGATAAGCGGTAGAAGATGAATGGAGAGAGATATATATATATATACTGATTATATAAAATGAGGTTGGGCTTATGCAGAGATTTGCTCAGTGGTCTATTATTATCATCAGGCAGCAGCATCTCCTCTCCTCTCCTCTCATCTCTCTACCCTCCTGACAGAAACGCCTCCTCTCACAGCAGCAAGGGTGCCTTCAACAACACCGTGTTGAAGAATTAGACATGGTGCCCTAATAAACACCTCCTGATGTTTCACAACAAAAAACAAAACAAAACAAAACAAAAAAACCCCCATACATGTTGCATCTTGAAGTATTATAATGTGTTGTTATTTGTGTATATTAATAATAAATATATTTTTAATGGATTGGTTCAAAACTAATGATATGAACAAAAAAAAAAAAAAAACAAAAACAACCAACAATACCACAAAAAACACACAAAAAAATCACATTTTTTTTTTTTTTCCTTTGTTTTTTTTTTTTTTTTTTTTTTTTTTTGAAAATTTTTTTTTTTGTACTTTTACACATGATTTTAATGACCTTAAAGTAAAGCTTTAAAGGTACACTACGTGCTCTTATGTAAAAAGATGTGTACTAAAAGTATTAAAGTGACATGGAAAGGAACAGTTAAGTGCTTTTTCTCTTCTTCGTCAGAGTACAGCAGTAGGAGTTATAAGAGTGAATGTTTATAGCCCTGAACTCAAACATATCACCTGGACGGTGACGGCTCAGTGGTTTCTGTTCAGGCCTACCAATCCACAGCTTGTGAGTTTGAATCCCAGTGCTGCCACTGTTGGGTCCTTGAACCACATCCTGAACCCTCATCTTGCTTGGCAGAGCTGTTTCATCATTGACCCAATAAAAGCTGTCTTTTAACTTACTCTAGCTATCGAATTTGTTTTCAAAGCAACTATCTGTAATTACGACATCCATTAGACATCCATTCATATTCAGTACGTGCTTTATCCTGTTCAGGGTCACAGTGAATCAGGGATCATTGACAGGAATACCATTTTTGAGGTCCAACCAGGAAGACGGGAGAAAAAAAAAAAAAAAAAAAAAAAAAAAAAAAAGGAAAAAAAAAATTTTTTAAAAAAGGGGAGGAAAACAAAAAAACAAAAGGAAACAAAGACAGGAGACATGAACACAGCAAGAACATTACCCAAGTTACATGACTTACAGACATTAATGTTCAAGTTTTAGGTGAGGATGTCGGATTAACGACATATTACCAAAAGGAAGATCAATCTTCTTATCCTTTTCAGGGTCACGGGGAACCTGGAGCCTATCCCAGGGAGTATCGGGCACGAGGCGGGGTACACCCTGGACAGGGTGCCAGTCCATCACAGGGCACAAAAGGAAGATATGCAAATGAAGTGAAGAAAGTTTCCTCCCCCAGTCCGAACACATTCATGGTAGGCTGATTGGTGTGTCTAAAGTGTCCGTAGTGTATGAATGGGTGTGTGAGTGTGTATGTGATTGTGCCCTGCGATGGACTGGCACCCTGTCCAGAGTGTACCCCGCCTTGTGCCCGATGCTCCCTGGGATAGGCTGCAGGTTCCCCACGACCCTGAAAAGGAGTAAGCGGTATAGAAGATGAATGGATGGATGGATGGATGGATGGAGTTCAGCTTAAGGTGCTTTATAATCAAACATTCATGTGAATAAATGGGGGAAAAAAGCACAAAAAAAAAGCTGTTACACATCACTGTCATCAATGACTGAAAATTTAAAAATAAATAAATAAACCATTTCTAATCAAATTAACATAATATATCCCTCCCACGTTAAACAGGGCGTTAAACCAATATTTATTTACGTATTTATTTTATTTTTAAAGAAATAAATCATTCCTGACAGGCTGCTGAATCACAGCACCGCACGTCAGGAGAAAACCAATAACAGCACAACATGATGCAACGCGTCGAGTCAGTTGAACGCTGCTCAGCTTCCTCTTCGCTTCCTGCGCGGGTGCAGGCGTTTCGGACTCGGACTCCTCCGGAGTCTATTTCTGTCTTTCTGCTTCTGTTCAGCGCTCATGTCAGCATCGTACATTGTTCTCGGTACGCTAGCTTAATCCTGCAGTATATCTGAAGAACCGACGGGATTCGTCGCTGTATATATATCTATTTTATCCTAAGCGTCTTTTTTTTTTTTTAACAGAGAAAGACCCGGATGACGCGAGACCCGGTTTAGGTCAATTGGCCAAAACCAAACAATAAATACATCTCTGTTCTTTGCACGGAAAATTATACATTAACGATCTATTTCCTGATTTAAATTTTTTTTTTAATTATTATAATTTTTTTGCTTTCGGCTGGTGAGTATGGATGAAAAGGTGTTTACAAAAGAACTGGACCAATGGATCGAGCAGCTGAACGAGTGCAAGCAGCTGTCGGAGAACCAGGTTAAATTTTTATGCGAGAAAGTAAGTGTCTCTCAGAAACCATTCTGTACACTGGTTATTGAACGCACACTTGGATAAACGAGTTACTATTGCCGATAGCGGACGCTCGAGTCCAAAGATGGCGGCGGTGAGTTCTTTTTTTTTTATTGGCTGCCAGTCCTGCCTAGTTGGCGTCTCATTGGCTGGCGTGCCACCTTAGGAAGCCGCTGATTGGCTGTTTCCGAGAGCACTGCAGGTAGCAACCAGAGCTCGCGGGGTGTGTCCGCTCTAATGGCGCCCGTTGTCAGGCAGACGTTTAAACACGCCGGAAAGGAGTGGGTTTCATTTGTACATTATTTATCGTTGGAGTTGAGAATGAGGCATTTATGCTCTGATAAACAACGTTTTGAGCAATAAAACACAGCCGATTTTGTATCTGGTTCGGAAACTGCTCGCCAAATGGAACACGTTCTTCGTTTTCAGCTCTGTGCAAAAGTTTACACCCCCTTCATTGGGGGTGGGGGGGGGGGCTAGGGGTTTAAGTTATTGGTCTCTAGAGAGATGTGGCGGCCTGGGAAAACCCTTCACGTGATACTTCTCAGAAGGAGGGAGACATGTAACTAATTTAACTAACCTTTAACTATTTCACTTTGGCGTGTGTCTCTATCAGATGTAAAGTTCTGGCTTTTCGATGTGAAGATCTAGATTGACATCTTGATCCAGTTAGAAAACACCATCGCTCCGTACGTTTACATGGATGGCGGTAATCTGATTATTCTGAATGAGACAATATTCTGATTAAGGCGTTTACACGAGTCGCGTTTAGAATACTCCTTTCGCGTTCAGGTGTTACGTGTTCTGGAACACGGAGCGATTAACGGCACACGTCACGCCGTCCGACGTTCCCTCCAGAACTTCACGTATCGACATAGAGTTGGTCTTCGTTATGGGACCGTATACAGTTTTGAGTGTTTTTATTTGTAATTTTTACGAAAGCTTTGAGTGCGGTTAATTATTAGTCGTGCTGTACGTGCAAATAGACGACTGCTTGAAGCCGTGGGCTGCGTCCCAAACCACGTACTTACCGTCTACATAGTAGCTCAGATACATGTATTTCTCCTACTATATAGTATATAGAAATATGTGTGTTTCGCCTACTATATTGTAGGTAAGTACGCGGTTTGGGACGCAGCCGTGGTCTCTTGTTTACCATCAAACGGTCGAGCGCTGCCGTGTGTGACCGTGTCCTGTCGCGGAATGCGGTGAGAACTCCCACACGACGTTAATAGTGTGATTAAAGCGTCATGTCAGTAACGCACGTCGATGATGCGTCTAAAATCGGAATCCGCCCTGTGTTTACTCCGAGTATGACTTTAGCCCGATTTAAGGTAATCTGAAATCGCCGTTTACATGCTAGTTTCTTAATCAGAGTATCATCTTAATCGGGTTAATGTCGGAATATCGCTGTCCACGTAAACGTACAAATTATTAGTCATGCTGTACGTGCTAATAGACGACTGCTTGAAGCCGTGGGGCGCGTCCCAAACCGCATGCATACTTACTATAAAGTATCCAAAATACACGTTTCGCCTACTATATAGTATACGACATTTCAAACAAATGAAAGTCGATGCTATTTAACGTCTTGCTTCCAAATTTAGGGTACGTTCACACATACAGCAACAAAGCGACTGGAGACTGCATTTTCAACGAGAGCCGGAACATCAAATTATACATCGTGATGTGCATCGTAGAAATGTCCTCAAGTATCGTCCCCCTCGTTGTTTATTTATTTTTGTACGTATTTGTCTGGTTTCCAGGCTAAAGAGATTTTATCGAAGGAGTCCAACGTTCAGGAGGTGCGTTGTCCGGTCACGGTGTGCGGAGATGTCCACGGCCAATTCCACGACCTCATGGAGCTCTTTAAGATCGGCGGGAAATCGCCAGACACCAACTATCTCTTCATGGGCGACTACGTAGACCGAGGCTATTACTCTGTCGAGACTGTCACACTCCTAGTGTGTTTAAAGGTAAAGACGAAACGTTTCCGGACAGTAACGAAGAAGAGCCTCGGGTGTACCGTGTTGTATGGTTCGGTTTAAGCGTGCACATGTGGCGGAGCTCGGTCATGTGAGCATGTTTTGCACTTCCTCAGGTTCGATATAGAGAGCGAATCACCATCCTCCGCGGGAACCACGAGAGCAGACAGATCACGCAGGTTTACGGCTTCTACGACGAGTGTCTGAGAAAATACGGCAACGCGAACGTTTGGAAATATTTCACCGACCTCTTTGACTACCTTCCGCTCACTGCCCTGGTGGACACGCAGGTAACACGATTACAGCATCTCCAGTGCGGAATGAAAATCATGATTATTGAGCAAGGGAACATTCTGATGTAATGTCAGGTGGTTGTTGTTTTTTTTTCTTGGCAGGAAGTTAGCGCTCATTTCTCACTGAATGTGTATTGCGTTATTTATTTATTTTTTATTAAACCAGAGGGGACAAATAACAACCGAAAAGAAAACACAAAGGTCACGTGTTCAAGTATACGTGTATGTTAAAGCTAAGAGACGAGGTCTTTCGTCATTCTACAAGATTCCGACCTCCAGTTTAAGACCAGCTCTTCGTCACTGTGTGTATTTGACGATGGCCGCTATTATTAGCACTCAGTAATCACGACTCTGTCTGGTTTTGTAGATTTTCTGTCTCCACGGAGGACTGTCTCCGTCCATCGATACGCTGGATCACATCCGAGCTCTGGACCGCATCCAGGAAGTCCCACATGAGGTCTGATTCTAAGCCAATGCTCTACAAAGCCGATCTAGAATATTTTGTGTCTGTTCCTGGAATGAAAAGTCATATCTTCGGTTAAAAATGTTTCGGTTTACACTTGGAAACTCGAGAGATTTCTGAAAACGTTCCGTAACAGTTACAGCTCATAATGAAAACATCTAAACGTAGGCTTAATAGATGTTCTATTTGGTTTATATTTGTATGTCCAAGAGATTTTACTTGCTAAGAGCTCGTATATCGAGAGGATGTAACGTGATTGAACTCCACACGCCCATGCGATGTGTGTAGTTACTAGATGCTGTAAAACCCGTACCCGTTCGTCTCGTGTGTCGTCATAGTAACGAGTCTGAGTGCGGTTTATTCTTCTCTGTGTGTTGTGGGAACACTGGTTGTATTTTCACACCCGTCCATGGCTCTATGACTGACAGGGCCCCATGTGTGACCTGTTGTGGTCGGACCCCGATGACCGCGGTGGCTGGGGGATTTCACCCAGAGGGACACACGCTACACCTTCTTTAAAAAAAAAAAACAAACATGAGCAGAGGGTGGTCGTGAATGTCCTGCTGAGAATCTACTGGCGCGTCTCTCTCTTTTCTCTGTCCTTGTCTTCCGTATCCGTCCTGTCTATTTACTCTCTCCATCTTTTCTCTCTTTCTGTCTCTTCGCTCTGTTTCGTGTCTCTTTCTCTTCCCCCCCCTCTCTCTCTCTCTCTCTCTCTCTCTCTCTCTCACACGCGCTCTTTCTCTCACACACACACACATATTTATATCTTACTGATGTCCCATGTGGCTTGTTTGTTAATTAGGAATTCATCGACACCGTGTCGTTTCCTGACAACACGCATGTTTTTAAAGAACTATGTCCTCGATTATAGTCAGTTGTGTATTACGGGGATAAACAACGTCCAAAAAAAAGTAGGTCATGTCGATTAATCACACGAGAGAACTTGCGTAAAGGGAACTTGATCTTAACACATGGAGAAAGACTAGAAGATTAATGTCCAACCCTGTATGCTTAAAAGTATGTGGACACCTGACCATCACACAGTCCACCGTATGCGGTTCCTCCCCAGATTGTTACCACAAAGTATAGAATGTGTTTGTACGTTGTAGCTTTACAGTTCCCCTTCACTGGAGCTAAAAGGCCCAATCCTGCACAAAGCGATCTCCACTAAGACGTGTGCTGAGGTTGGAAGAAGGTGGAAGAAGTCCCGAGCCTTGGGGACGAACCGGAACCGGAGCCTCCTCAACATCCCAAGATCAGAACCTGATCTCATCCTCACTAAAGCCCTAGAGATCCCCACAGCCACGCCTAGTTCTAGGTGAAAGCCTTCCCAGAAGAGTGGAGCGCATTATAACAGGAACGGAGGAATAAATCTGGAATGGGACGTCCAACATATGGACACATGGGTGTGATGGTCAGGGGAGCACAAACTTTTGCTCTCATAGTGTATACAGTGGATTTGTTATTGATTACAGAATACAATTTTCCTTCAGTAGTGCATAAAATGGAGAATGTTATTAAATAATTGCCAGGAGGGGGCGCTGTCTTGCAACACTGGTGGGTTTAAAAAAAAAATTCTTAAAATGAGCTGAATGGATGAAATCATTTTCTTAAAAATGATAATAAGTGTACGAGTTATGAAAGTATATTTCTTTTGTTTAAAAAAAAATAATTTAAGTAGAACATTTAAATAGAAAGGTCAAAGCTTGTCATAATGACCAGGATTTTGGAAGTCGGGGTTTTAATTTTCTTTCTTTAGAGCTTGGAGGTTGATGTTGTTGATATTTATCGGCGTGTCAGAGTGCCGTCTGACGTCTCGGAACTCCTTTCACAGGGTTACAACTGGTGTCACGAGCGGAACGTCGTCACCATCTTCAGCGCTCCGAATTACTGTTACCGCTGCGGCAACCAGGCGGCCATCATGGAGCTCGACGACACGCTCAAGTACTCCTTGTGAGTATTACGGAGTGCAACTTCCTGTTGTCCTGGACATTTTAGATTATAATAAGCGCACTAAGGTCACGGCGTGGCTTCAACGTCACCACCACGAAGCTTCCGATGAAGTACAAACACTACGATCGGAGAACACCACGCATGGATAATGTCTAGATCTATAATGTCATTTGGAATAGTTTGCGAGAGCGCGTGTATAAACACGTAAACACGTCGAGGCTGTCGTAGATTCGGCTTGGCGACGTTTCGTTTCCCCGACAGCCTCCGTGGTCCCGTTTAGCCACGTGTCCGGCACCGTCTTTGTCGAGTCACGTAAAAGCTTTTAAAAAGAATCACGATGGGGGTGTTACCGATGTGTTTTATGTCGTAGAATCAAACGTGAAAATACGTTGAACTTGTGTTAAACACACACCTTATTTCAAGCATTTAACCAAAATCCCATTTTTTTAAAAAACCCCGCTGACTTCTGGGAGATGGAACCGGAACCAGAAGTCTGGGTTTTAGGACTCATTCCTGCACCACTGTAGAATTCATATATATTATATCATATCAGATCAGAACATCGTCCCGAGCGAAGGCTGCCACTTCTAAACACAAGCGTACGCTTTTTCCTCAGTCTGCAGTTCGACCCGGCGCCGAGAAGAGGAGAACCGCACGTCACCCGCCGGACCCCCGACTACTTCCTGTAACGTCTCTGTGCCTGATGAAGTGTTCCTCAGCATTATCCTGATCGCAGACTGAACTGTCCTTTCAGCTCCTGTCCTTTCTCCAAATATATTTACTGCATCTCGGAATGCCTGAGCTTGTCCACGGACCAGAATGTGTGCCATCAGTATAATGTACACACACACACACACACACACACACACACACATATATATACACTCAACGTTTAGCCATTTTACATCTACAGTGATTCAATAAAGCTTTGGTCTCCATGATACGAGTGAGCTTCACGCAGGTTAAATATCCCAACAGTGTTCTTTTGAAATGTGTTTTATTCTTTAGATCATTCACGTAGGAGCTTTTGGCTGGACGTTGTGGCGAATAAAAAAATATTTTTAAAAAATGATAATAATAAAAAAGACAAACATTGCCATGTGTAGTATCCTGCCCCGAGATTCAGCACAGCCTCTCATCACCTCTGATTCGTCTTAGACTTTCAGATAAAAGGTACTATTTTGTTTAATGATATGAAGTTTGTAAGAAAAAAAAAGAAAAGCACTTTTTTTTTTTTGTGGTACAATCTTTCAGTGTTCTCGAATTGTAGATTATTCACAGGCAGATTTAGTTTTTGTAACTGCATTGTTCCCACCACCCCCACCCTTGTAAAACCGAGCACTTTGTTTTTGTTATTATTATTATTATTATTATAATTTTTGGAATTTTAATGGAAGCTGCGAGCTGTATTGCGTTGCACTAGAGCAGTATAAAAATGTACACGATGTTTTTAACGCTTGAGATCTGAGATAAAGCTGTTTTTCTGCCTGATGTCTGCAATAAATTTTTGTGTGTGTGTGTTGAAAACATCCCATAATAGTTACATTCTACAGTTTTATCCATTTTTACACAGTTCCTTGTTCAATGAACAGTTTTGCAAAAATTATATTTATATATATATTATTTGTTCACCACATTGTGGCACTGTATTGTAGTCTTGTTCACAAACTTTTGTCATGGGGACAAAAGATATCATCCATCCAGCTTCTACCGCTTACTCCTTGTTCAGGGTCTCGGGGGAACCTGGAGTCTATCCCAGGGAGCATGGGGCACGAGGCGGGGTACACCCTGGACCAGTCCATCACAGGGCACAATCACATATACACTCACACACCCATTCATACACTACGGACACTTTAGACACGCCGATCAACCTACCACGCATGTGTTTGGACTGGGGGAGGAAACCGGAGTACCCGGAGGAAACCCCCGCAAAAGATATCATGTTTTTGAGAAATGTTTTGGCCCCATAAAGGAAACACTGGTATTCGAGTGTAATAAGGAGAGGCATGATCGTTTATGGCTCGTTTGGGTTCGGACCCATGCACACAAAAGTTGAGGACAAGCAAAAGAACATCACGTCGTTTGGTACACTACCAGACAAAAAAATAAATTCTCCACATTTTATCATTTAGTCATCGAAGCTCTGGAGTAACACAGATGGAACTATGGGAATTATGTTGTGATAAAAAAATCTGAAGATAAATCTAAATAATTTAGTATTTTAGCATCTTCAAAGTAGACGCACTTTTCGACTAGGAATGTTCCAGAAATGTATTCTTGGCATTTTCTCGACTTGTGAACCTCTACTGTAGGAGTTCGTATAGTGGTGTTTTTTGGGGGGTTCATAAAATGGATAGAACTTTCAATGTCACTTTGAATAAAACTTTTTAATTTTTTATATATTTACACATTCTCTCGTATAGATTTTAAGAATAAAAACAAAAAAAAGTAAAGGTGTTAAACAGATAAGTAGCATGCTTTTAAGTAACACATTTTGTAACAACCCGAACCCTGGTCCTGGAAAGAAAAATAAAACCTTAGCCTGTACATTTTAGTGTGGTTTTTGTGTCCTCTAACACCTGATTCAACAAATCTGCCAAGAAGTTGAGGTGTGTGTGCTAGAGCCGGGAAAACACTAGACCTGGGGTGTTCACTCTTACCGGAATGGGCCAGGGGTAGGTGCAGGTTTTCATTCCAGTCAAGCAGGAACCACACCTGATTCCAGTTGAGCTTGGCTTTCAGTGGATTACTTGGATGGAATGAAAACCTGGGGTGCTTCCACCCATCCATCCATCTTCTACCACTTACTCATTCTTCAGGGTCGCGGGGGAACCTGGAGCCTATCCCAGGGAGCATCTGGACAGGGTGCAAGCTGGGGTGCTTCTCATTTCTTATTTGTGCATCCTCATTTGCTTTCCTTGCGTCCTAGCTCCATCCCTTCAGGATGCAATGGAAGGATGCAAGGATGAGATACGAGGAGACCCTCTGGACCCATACCGGCCATTTCCAGATCAGATTGTAAATCTGAACCATGCAGTAGGACCAGGGTCGGGAACCTGCGTGTTACAAAATGTAATTCAATAGATGGCGCTGTTTCTCCATTGGCAGAACGTTGACTGACTGACGGGGCCCTGGTTAGACTCAGATACCTGCTGATGTGTTATTTAACACCTGTCGACCCACCTGGACCCTCTTCTTTGCCAAGCTCCAAGCACTCACCTATGGTCTTAATAATAATCATGGCCGTGCCATTTCAAGACTTTGGAGTGTTCAATCAGTCTAGAATATATAGATACAGGCATGACAATACAATACTGCCATTTTCTCCCCAAATTTGGTATTTTCCCACCCACTGGTTAGCTCTACTATATCATATTTAGGCACTTGAAGCTTCTTTAGCACGGATTCCTGCAGGGATGCGGCCCCCGTAATAGCATAGCTGCATTATATTTGGACGGGGGCATTTACAATTTACAGGTGTATTTGTTTGAGAGATTTATGGCAATTAGCAGTCAGGGGGATATTTATGTTTGGGTTTGAGGAAATCAAGGTATTTATTTAGGGGTTTTGGGGTGTGACGTTTTGTTTGTTGGGATAAAAACCACGTTTTACTCAAGTTCGTCAAGTGCTTCCATAGTCAGCTGAAATCTGCCATACTGGTAACGAAACCTGGGAGATCAGCACAGAATGGAAGCCAAATGCAATTCACTGCTCAGGAACATCGGGGTGGGTCTAGAGCCAACACCCGGACTCGCTGGCCGAGACCGTCCAGCTGGAGGAGGATCACATGTCCACGTGCGTGGACTCAGGAACCTGGGTGTTCCAGTTTGTGTTTGAGGCAATTAGAGATCAGGGGAGTATTATATTTGGTTTTGAGGCAATTAACAAGAAGGGTGCTTGGCCCCCTAATGACAATTCGACAATCACCCAATAATAAAAACCCTTCATGATCACAGATCATTCACCATTTATTCATTTGAACAGCGCACACACATTTCTAAACGTTACATATAAAAAGGAAAAAAAATGACGTTCATCGCAGGGTTTGACATCCACCTAGTTCTTTATTCACAAAGCAAGCTCTCACACGAGAAGGAGTAAAGACGAAGGAAAGGTCATCATACTCGCTCAAGAGCCTCCAGCATGATAATACTGTTTCCTCGTATGACCTGTAAGAGAAAAGAAGAGAGCAGAGTTCAGGAAAACATGCAAATAAATTCACATTGCTTTAGGCAATTCACCAGACTGCTCAACTAGTAGACCATCTAAACCATACCGTGATCATCTGATTCCAGGTCAGTCATCGCTGCTGAAGAGATACCCCGCATTTCTGAGCAATATAGGCATGCTCAAGTAGCCGTACATAGCTGTGTAAGAGACTATCGCGTGTTTAATTCTTACTGAAGGCAATAATTATTCATATTTGCTTTGACCACAAACATCTAGTGGTATGTACCTCTCTCGCATGTTAAACCCAACCGGAAATAAAAACACCACCCGTTTTTTAAACTTTTATATACGGTGTGGACGGGGACGCCTCCCCCACCAGCACGTCTAGTCTTCTCATTACCTATTTGTAGGACAGAAATACCCTTACAATACTCTTCAAACAGTAAGGAAGCTACAGAAGAAAATCTATTTCGGACATTTGACCTTGCTGTGACCTTGTCCCCGTTTGGATCAATTCCAAAAGTTCATCTTCTGGTTACCATGGCAATGGCACGGAAGTCCTAGAGACGTCCAACCAATCTTTCGACGTGTCGCACTAATGAGATTTTCGGACTGACAAAACCGATAACATGGGGTAGATGGGTTGGCGGAATTCAGCTGATATCCGCCATCGCTCCGACTATCGGAATCCGCGCTTGAACTTGTTTCCATGGCGATAAAAGCGGTTTAGGTTATGTATGAGCATTCCTGACGCAATCATGATGAGCAAAAGAAAAAAAGCAGGAAGATGTCCCTGAAGACCTGATTTAAGAGAGCCGTGGGTGAAGTCCTGGTCCTGGTCATGTCTTGTTATGTATGATGAACAGATCAGGCGTGATGAAGCAGTCCTAGTACTTTTCGATGTTCAGCATACACACTACCGGTCAAAAGTGTTGGGACACTCGATTGAAATGTTTCTCATGATGTTAAAAGCCTTTTGATCTGAAGGCGTGTGATTAAACGTGTGAAATCGGTGTCGTAGACAAAAAATATAATCGTGTCGACGTTTTCATTTCTTTCATTAGAAAACTTTACATTTTATTTACAAAAAAAATCTTGTTTTAAACGCACGACTCGGAGGGAAATATTCCGACAAGCAGCCGGTAAGAGTCCGGCGTCGGTGTGAACTCCTTTAATACTGTTTACAAATCATCTCAGGGAAATTCCTCAAGAAATCGCTCGAGAAAACGCCAAGAATACATTTCTGGAAATTTCTAGGTCGAAAAGCGTGTTTACTTTGAAGACGCCAAAATACTAAATTATGCCTTTATTTTGGATTTCTTTTAACCACAACATAATTCCCACAGTTTAATTGGTGTTACTCCAGAGTTTTGATTGGCTTAACGTACGACTGAGAATGATTCATTATAGGATCACTGCACAGCCGTTTTCTTAATTCACATCTGTTTTGTTAATAAATAAGTTTAGATCGAGAAAAAACATTCTTGATGGTGAAATTTGAATCATTTCATGTAATATTTATTTAACATGATCGCTTTTGCATTCTTTGGAGGACGTTAATGATTGTGGAGTCGACTGTAGTTACCGAGACACTTTAGTGGGAGGAAAAAAACCCCAAAACAAATCAAGATGACTGACCACCATGCCGATAGGGTTCTGCTGTCCACCAGCGGAGATTTCAATGGAGTCATCCACCACCAGGTTCATAAACGGATCAAACCCTCGCAGGATGCCTTGGACGTGGCGACCGCCATTCAGCTTCACTAAAGAGTTTTAGAAAGAAAGAGAAGGAACTAAACGGGTTTCTCATACAACATTTATTTATAACTAAATAGCAGGATGACGTTCATTAACGGAATCACATCCGTAATAGAGCTCACACCTCATCCTGAGCCTGTAGGTAAACATTTTGAAACGCAAGTAAAACGAACGCTGACTGGAGCTTTAAGAAATCAGTCCCTCCAGGATTTAATGATTTTAATGCAGAAATGAACGCAAAATCAAGGAAACGCTGCGAGATTCGCAAGAGCTCGCAACTGTTCGAAATGACCGCAGATTTGAGCCGACGTGACGTCATCACAACCCGCGTCCGGCCAAAGTCGTCTCCGATTCACGTTCGTAGAACGAGTGCAGCTAAAAGGTCTCGTTTATCAACAAACATCACTATGCAACACAATTTTCTGCAAAAAGGCAAAATTGTATCGCAAATTCTGGGGAAAAAAAACAAACCCTGCAACAAAATGGAGCATATTTGGCCACAACAATCACACCCTGTACAGACCGAATAAAGGCAGCGTGTTATTTATGATTACTATTTTTTTTTTATTCTCATCTTCCTATTCTTTATTATATATTTCATACAGTTACCATGTCTTACATGCGTGTACACACACACACATACACCCTGAACCACCAACTCCATTCGTTAAATACAAACTACACATTAACACCTACAACCATTCTCTTTCTCTTCCTGTCAATTTCTCTACCGATTTTCTCTCTCCCTCACTATAGCACGAGCACTTGTTTTCTAGTAGAATAAAATAATATAAATTAAAAATAAATAAAGGCAGTGTCAGCCATCTCTGACAGACCAGAAGGATCCCACGCTTTTGGATTGCGTTCGTTTTTACTCTGTGGAAATTTGTGTTCAAGGTGCAATGGCCATTTTCCCCTCTTACTAGAGCAAATAATTTAAAGACATGTAGAATAAGATCCCTTTGTGAAAACTGGTTTCATTTCATATTAATGCCATTAACTAAATAGATATTAATTATGATGGGGGGGGGGAGCAAATGATTGTTTTAGATGAAATTCAGTCAGTATGTAATGACAGTAGATAAATGCAACCCCATGCAGTAAAGAATGTGAATTGATGAGCAGTGGTAGTGACGGCCAGAGCTGGAAAACTCCTCCACCATACAGTAAGCCAGCACATCCCCGTTAAGGCCCGGGAGCACTCGATGGGGTTATTATTTTATTTTATGATGATCAGATGAACAGCTGATCGAACTGCCAGTCTAGATGACCACATACTGGACATAGAAACCTACAGCAGCTTAAAGAGTGTTTTTGTCCTGAAAACGACTCGCGATAGGCCAAAGTGTCATTCACAGTGATGTCATATTCGAAGTGCATGAATCGAAGAGGGATTTGGCTGAATGCGCGGCGTGATGACGTCACTCGACTCGGTTGAGATTGGACACCGAAAGCGATGAACCGAATTCACTTCTTCTTGCTTAGACATTAAGATCATTCAATGGAGCAATCGACCTGAACGTAGGGGAGAAATAAAATTCACTTTTAAACATTGTTCATCACCCAATCCACATGCACTTTACCGCTTAATTGTCTCTTTAGGATTCTGAGCAACAGAACTGAAAAACCATCAACAGGAGACCTCCATCAAGTTCATCTGAGACTTAGCACCATCTCATCTCCATCGTATCTCATCTCATCCCATCTCTTCCCCATCGTATCTCATCTCATCCCCATTGTATCTCATCTCATCCCATTTCTTCCCCATCGTATCTCATCTCTTCCCCATCGTATCTCATCTCATCCCCATTGTATCTCATCTCATCCCATTTCTTCCCCATCGTATCTCATCTCTTCCCCATCGTATCTCATCTCATCCCCATTGTATCTCATCTCATCCCATTTCTTCCCCATCGTATCTCATCTCTTCCCCATCGTATCTCACCTCATCATATCTCATCCCATCCCCATCATATCCCATCATATCTCTTCCCCATCGTATCTCATCTCTTCCCCATCGTATCTCATCCCCATCATATCGCATCGTATCTCATCTCAATCGTATCTCTTTCCCATCGGATCTCATCTTATGCCCAACGTATCTCATCCCATCTTATCCCAACAAATCTCATCTCATCCCACCCCATCTTATCTCATCTATCCAATCTTTTCATCTCATCCCATCTTATCTAATCTCATCTCACATGCAGTTTCAACACCATTATCTAATCAATTAGCACGCTGTGCAAATATAATAACACCCCCGAACATTACACTGTCCATTTCGCATTAAAGCAGATACTCACGCGACAGCTTCTTGTCCATAAACCTGGAGAAAGAGAGAAAAGGTTAACTGCAACATTTCCACCACTTTTATATTTCTGTTTTCTGAGAAATAACAAGCTAATCGTTCATTCAAAACAACAACAACAACGGTTCTGGTTCTGCTCGCAGATAACCCATGAAAAGAACTGAAGCCACCGAGAACTCTCTCTCTCTCTCTCTCTCTCTCTCTCTCTCTCTCTCTCTCACACACACTTACTTCTTTAACTCTGGAGGATGCGCTTTACTCATGTTTACTTGTTTTATTCAGTTCTTTTTTCCCGCTTAGATGAAGACGGAAATAAATCGCAAGAAACGCGTTTCGCTAAAGAAAACAAAAGGGAAACACGCGGGTAAAAGCGGAAGTGCGGTCTTCGCGGGGGAAATAACGTGAGCAGCAGCGCCACCTGGCGTCGTGGAGGTCGAACACTACTGTTTACTCTACGGTGCTTAACAGCGGCTCGGTTTCAGCTTCAGGGGGCGCTAAGTTTTACACGTGTGTTTATAGTTTGCACGTGTTTTCCCGTGTGTGTGTGTTTTCTGTATTTTGCACGCGTTTTTCTAGTTTGCACGTGTTTTCTGTGTCTGCATGTGTTTTCTATGTCTGCACGCGTTTTCGGTGTTTTGCCGGTTTTTTCTGTCTGCACGTGTTTTCGGTGTTTGCACGTTTTCTGCGTTTTGTACGTGTTTTCTGTGTTTGGCGTGTGTCATCCCCGTTTGCACATGTTTTTCTAGTTTGCACGTGTTATCCGTGTTTGTACGTGTTTTCCGTATTTTGCATATGTTTTTCCAGTTTGCATGCTTTCCTGTGCTTGCATGTGTTTTCTGTGTTTGGCGTGTGTTATCCCTGTTTGCCCGTGTTTTCTGTGTTGTGCACGTGTTTTCTGTGCTCGCACGTGTTTTCTCTGCTCGCACATGTTTTCTGCATTTTTCGCGTCTTTTCTGTGTCTGCGCGTGTTTTCTGTGTTTTGCAGATGGGTTCTGTGTTGTGCACGTGTTTTCTGTGTCTTGCACGTCTTTTCTGTGTCTGCATGTGTTTTCTGCGTTTGGCACGTGTTTTCTATGTTTGATAATGTGGCTGTTGCAGAGTGACGGTAATCTGGGTTCGATCCTCAGTTCAGGTGAGAGTGTGGTGCTTGATTTTATTCAGGGTTTTGAAAATACATGATTACAGCATGTTGGATGTATGAAAACAAATTGCTTTAAAGTACGCATTTGAATGAATTAAATTCAGTGAGGTTTTCTCCCCCCAGTGTGTTCGGTATTTGGCCCCTCTCAGCGCACTATCCACCTTACTCCTAAAGCTACTGTATTCTCACAAATGAGTTGCACCTGAATTTATGTGATGGATTGCTCTGAGCCTGGATTGACCTGTTGCAGTCGAGGCAAAGTATTCCAACCTGTAATTCTCACCCCCTGAGCCACAGAAAACGCTCCTTCAACTTGAAATTTCAACTGAAATTTTGGGGTAGTCTTCTCCATAGATGTACATATTTGCCGCATTCCCGATTTAGGACTATGTTTTACCAAATACATCAATGCCTGAGAGAGATCCGCCATCTTGCGGTGCTACAACAACAGCACTTTACATTTTTAACACACAGTTAGTATTGTAGTTTCACACTGTAACTGAATAATAGAAAAATAATAAACCCTTAATAACCTCCACTCTTTTTTTGCGAAGGCAAATTGTATGCATTGTTTATTAAATATTAGATTTCATTGATCAAGTGGATTTTTCAATGTAATAAAGCAGGTGTCTGAAGGTGTTTGCAAATTTACAGTCTTCTAGAGAAAGTCTATTAATGTGCACACTATTACAGGCACATTTTTGTCCCACTGTGTCAAGTATTCAAATACTATATACTATGCTCAACTAAATCAGAGTTACACCAGAAACTTGGCTTTACACCATGCCATAATGTTAAAACCACCTGCTTAATATTGTGTAGATCCTCTTTGTGCCACCACAACCCACTGACCCAGTGAGGCATGGACTCCACCAGACCTCTGAAGGTCTGTTGTGGACGCTGAAAATTGTACTATCCGGTGTCACCCAGAAGACCTGGGTTCCTCTCAAGGTTTCTTCCTGGCGTCGTCTCAGAGAGTTCTTGCTCTCCACTTTCACCTCGGACTTGTTCGTTAGGGATTTAAATCTCCATCCATTCATTTCTACCTTCTGACACTCAGAAAATTGACTTGAATTGAATCTAATTATTGCTCTGCCATATTGGTTTCCCTGGTTGCATTAATAAACTCCCAAACCCGTGAGTTGTGTGACACAACCTGGCTGTTTCTACTGACTGAAGCAAAAGCCTTAATAGTAACACATCTGTACAATCCTTTAGGAACGACAACAAACAAACAAATAAATAAAGACATTAAATGCATGACATTTATTTTACCGCACTGCCTGTATAAATATGCCACAACCAATAAAATATTTGCATGATAATCTCTTCACAGTGTTTACAGTAAAGTAAGAGCACTTTTATTTTCAGATCTGCAAACAACACACAGAAGAAGAAGAAGAAGAAGAAGAAAAAAGCTAACTGAGGTCCATCATCATATTCAAAAAGTAACTTTACCAGATTACATATAAACATACACATATCACCAGGAAATTCTCCATTCTTTACGCTAACCTTCCCCAACAAGAATAAAAAAGGCTTTGAAACAGTTTTATTCTTTAGTTCTAGTTAAAAAAAAAATTAAGTATCCAGTACTTACGAGTAATTATATTAAATATAATAAATAACCATTATATATTGAATAAGAAATATTAGAATATAAAAAGTAAATACATATAATCCATGCACATTCATTCATACAGATTAATGAACACCTTCACCAACATTTATTAAGACAGAAGTTCTGTTTAAGGATTATAATATAACTAATGCAATACGAGCATACTACACATCAAAATTGTTGCGTTTATAGCCATGCATGTATTCTTATTGAATGAGATCGTTGAAGGCATATACATGGAAGCATCGATCTTTTGGAAAGCCATCTGTTCGAAGAGAGAAAAACAAAAAATCAATCAGTCCTTCATTTCTGAATACAGTTTTATGACGTATTAATCTTAACCTTCAACCATCAATAGAAGGTAATAGAAGGTGCCACCTACTTCTACTGTAAATCATTTGTACCGTACAGTGTACAGACACCGTGAGCCTTGATGAAGCTAAATTTAACCTAGTCTTTAAGTCTTTAAGTCCCAAACACACTTCCTTTTATGCAAGACCTGAGAACCGCAATTCACCAGGAAGTGGAACTTTTAAAAAGCTCTTCATACATCTTGCTGTATAAATGTGGAGTTCTTTCATGACCAAAATACGCTAACAAAACTTCTCAAAATATATTCATTGATCAAAATATAAACCTTGGATTCCTCCTAACAAGAACACTGTGAGCCAGAGCACAATTATATTTTTAGTATTATTTTTAAATAAACACTAAACTGGAGGCATTACAGTAGATGCATTATATGATATGGTACTGATTTATAGAGTATTTTTAAATCTTTAGTTGTATACTGTAACGCTTGATTAATAGTGTAAGCATTTATTTACTGTACTTTGTAAAAGTCCTAGGCACCTTCATTTTTTCATGCATTTTTTTTAGATGTTTATTTTTTATTTTATGACTTCTGCATTATAGCCAGTTAAAAATTTTATATTTTCAAACATTACTTTTTTCAACAGCAAAAATAAAGGGACAAACACGTATGTCAGTAAAGAAGGTATATACCATAATAAACCACTTTTCAAACAAACTAAAAAAAAAAAGAAAGAATGCTGGCTGAACAGAAATCAGAGCGACAGTCTGTCACCAGAAGAACTGTGGCAGATTCTCCAAGATCCTTTTCCTTATAAAACTGGATGAAGTGAACCCGAGACTGCTGATGCATTTTAAAGGCAAACGGTTCTTAGGTTCTCACCCAACGTTGTTGAGTTTAGTGGAAAATGTTGTAATTGTTTAATGTATAATAATGTTAATTATTTATATTTTTATAACATTTGTTCTCAATCACTCTCTCTCTCTCTCTCTCTCTCTCTCTCCTCACACACACACACACACACAAACTGTATGCACTAATTTTAGACCGTCATAACCCATGTACGGTTTGATCGACAAGAAGCATTGCTGTGTTAATTGTAAGAAGAGTTCTCAAAAATTATTGTTAAATATTATGAAATAATATTGTGAAATAATATTTGGATGTATACAGTGCTGAGGTATTGTTCTGGATATCGGTTACTCACCTTAGGAGTAGCAGAGGAAATTGAGCTTCTCGTTGCAGTCTCTGTTTTCCCAAACATGTGTTTTGGTGTTGCGAGCTCCACAGCGGTAAGGTGGAGCTGGGCATGAGGGCAGTGAGACCAGATCGCCCAACGGATCCTTGTTCACCCAGAGCCAGTTTCCATCCAGGAAGCGCAGGCCGGCCCACACACTGTCTGTTTGGGATTGATTGCTCTCCATTTCAGCCAGCTGTAGTTTTGTCTCAGAGGACAGGGAAGCCAGGCCAGTGTAGTTCATTCTGCAGTAATGAAGAGCTTCTTCCCATGTCTTTTTCTCATTTACCAAGACCAAAATCTTGGAACAATAAAAAGGCATAACACGTCCACAGAAATTATCGTTCCAGCCGTCTGGTGTTACCTGAACACAGTTCTCATTATAATTAGTGTTATCAGGCTGGCCCGATTTCCAACTGGAGAAAAAACTTTGTTGTCCATCTTCCCACAGCCAGATGGCTGAAGCATTTTTGCTTCTGTACATCCCAATCCAGCCTGAATCAAATTCTCCTCTAACAGCTCTAACCCTCTGGTTTTCCTCATGTGTAGTGATGACGGCAAGATTCAAATTGTTTTGTTTGCAGTGATTCTGAGCATCAATCCAATTCAGTTGCATGGGAAAGTACATGTATTCTCTTGTAAGACCCGCATCCATTCCAATATGGACCGCCAGAAGAGATATGTAAAAGCCTAACAACATCTTTGCTGCACTGTTTGAGCGCTGTAGAACATTCACCTTCAGGTCTCTCACCAACTCAGACAATGGCCTTCACATCTACTTGACATTTGTTTACTTGGATGTTTGTTGATGCAATATAGAAGGAAGGAAAGAACACAATTTACACAGGTTTTACATAAAATTACCATAAACAAATTGATGAGGCTTGGAGGAAAAAGAAAGATTCACAAAAAAGCAAGGGCTTACTCATTTACATGTCAAGGCACAGATTGGTCACAAAGCAAATCACCAAAGATGGTTGACAACCTTGACGTGTTTATTGTTGTAATCCTTAAATGACAGAAAAGGTCATTGCTCTTGAAAGTCATGTGATAAGTGATGGTAGCTGAAAGGTTTTAAGCTCTCGCTCATGTTTCTCATGGCTACTTCCAGTTTAACCTACAATTCTTTCAGCTTAGTTGTTACTCATTCAAATGCATCGCCCAAGTCACAATGTTTAAACGTTTAAGTCGTCGTTAATCACACAACAGTAACACAATGACCTAGTAGCTCAGAATGTGAAGACTCAGGGATACGTTCTTTGAAAATGTACTTAAAGGAATCTCAGACTACTTAAATCCTGGAGATGAAGTTAGAGCAGACAGAGGCTTCAGAATAAAGAGATTTACTGTTGTGATGTTGATGTTGACTAAACAAGGGTTCACAAATAATTGATGAACAGGGAACTCTGCTGGCTTCCTGTAGCCGCAAGCATCAAATTCAAGGTACTCATGTACAAGATTTTGCCTGGAACAGCAGCACCCTACCTCGATACTCTCCTTGAGGTTTATATTCCAATATATTTGCAATGAACTTCCGACCTCGATCTGGACCGCAGGATTTGTCACCATCTTCAAAAAGTGGCTATTTACAATGTCCAGAACCATTTCTGTCTTCTATGGAAGTCCAGAAAGGCCAGGAGTTATTTTCCCCCCCTTGTGAACTCAAGATAACAAAAGTTGTTTTCTTCAAGATCAAAACTTAATTCTCCCATAATATCGAAACAAACGATTAAGCATATATACTGTACAGTACAGCATGGATGAGCGTGTTTGTTTTTACTTTAATCAGCGAGTGCTTCAAGAGCTAAGTAAGAGCCAGTGCAGTGCTAGAGCTTCTGATTTTACCAATGCTAAAATTATGGGTTTGATTTTGCATAACCAAATGAATGTGGGAGAGGGCAGGTGGCATTTTATATAAAAATACAGAGGACACAGTGTGTACACATTCAATGACCACTTTATTTGGAACAGTTGGGATGTCCTGGGATTTTCTTTATTATTTGCACGTGTTCACTTTCAAAGGGAACTTCGACATTGCATTTAGCATAACAGTATGGGAACACCTTGTGTGCGTGACCGGTATCTGAAGCTTGTGTAAAATCATGCCATGATCACGTGACGTCGCATGATATATATATATGGCACCTGTGAACCACACTGCCAGCCTTATTATCTTCAGCGAGACTGCATGTCTGTTGTTTATGTGACAAAAACGCTTCATTTCTACTCGATATTTTCTCAAAATCTCTGAACTTTTCTATCCCTTTGTCAAGAGGAAAAGAGAGGTAAGTAATGAGCGAGAAAGAGTTCAAGAAGTGTGTAATGGCTTGCTCCCGTTTCATCACGGGGAAAAGTGCACACTTTCTGGGTGAAGTGTTAGCGGTGTAGTATGCGATGGCGGCCTCGAGAGGCTGCGCATGGTAACGCCTACATTAAGCAGCTCGGCTCGCGACTCGCGCTCTTCTCGAAAAAAAACGGAAGTCGAAGCGAGTCGGGTTTCAGAGCCTCGCGGATCTGGGACGCTGCCGAGGCAGCTAGCCATCTCAAGTTCGGGGAATCTCTTATGGATCCGGAAGAGGAGCCGGAGACGAGCGCTGCTCTATCTCTTGCTCTGTCTTCCGGGTTCGGCTCTCCACTGGATTTTGGAGCTCGCGTCGCGACTCCTCCTTCCGCTATGGCAAACCAAAAGGGTAATAATTCCTCTCTGACTCCGAGGAGTTAGAAGGATGTGTTAAAAACTGAGAGCAGCATATAAAGAGCTTCTTGAAGTGATTACCCAGTGAAAGTAAATCCCTCACACTGCAGAAATTCCCCTGTCTTCCAGAAGTTTATGACATAATCTCAGGCTTCTGGGGGAACATCACGCATACAGTGGTGTGAAAAAGTGTTTGCCCCCTTCCTCATTTCCTGTTCCTTTGCATGTTTGTCACACTTAAGTGTTTCGGAACATCAAACCAATTTAAACAATAGTCAAGGACAACACAAGTAAACACAAAATGCAATTTGTAAATGAAGGTGTTTATTATTAAAGGTGAAAAAAAATCCAAACCATCATGGCCCTGTGTGAAAAAGTGATTTCCCCCCTTGGTAAAACATACTATAACTGCGGTTGTCCACACCTGAGTTCAATTTCTCTAGCCACACCCAGGCCTGATTATTGCCACACCTGTTCACAATCAAGGCATCACTTAAATAGGAGCTGCTTGACACAGTAAGGTCCACCAGAAGATCCTTAAAAGCTACACATCATGCCGAGACCCAAAGAAATTCAGGAACAATTGAGAAAGAAAGTAATTGAGATCTATCAGTCTGGAAAGGGTTATAAAGCCATTTCCAAAGCTTTGGGAATCCAGCGAACCACAGTGAGAGCCATTATCCACAAATGGCGAAGACATGGAACAGTGGTGAACCTTCCCAGGAGTGGCCAGCCGCCCAAAATTACCCCAAGAGCGCAGCGACGACTCATCCAAGAGGTCACAAAAGACCCCACAACAATGTCCAAAGAACTGCAGGCCTCACTTGCCTCAGTTAAGGTCAGCGTTCATGCCTCCACCATCAGGAAAAGACTGGGCAAAAATGGCCTGCATGGCAGAGTTCCAAGGAGAAAACCACTGCTGAGCAAAAAGAACATCAAAGCTCATCTCAATTTCTCCACAACACATCTTGATGATCCCCAAGACTTTTGGGACAACATTCTGTGGACCGATGAGACAAAAGTGGAACTCTTTGGAAGGTGTGTGTCCAAGTATATCTGGCGTAGAAGGAACACTGCATTTCATATAAAGAACATTATACCAACAGTAAAATATGGTGGTGGTAGTGTGATGGTCTGGGGCTGTTTTGCTGCTTCAGGACCTGGAAGACTTGCCGTGATAAAAGGAACTATGAATTCTGCTGTCTACCAAGAGATCCTGAAGGAGAATGTCCGACCATCTGTTTGTGTACTCAAGCTGAAACGAACTTGGGTTGCGCAGCAGGACAATGATCCTAAACACACCAGCAAGTCCACCACCGAATGGCTGAAGAAAAACAAAATGAAGACTTTGGAGTGGCCTAGCCAAAGTCCTGACCTGAATCCTATTGAGATCTTGTGGTATGACCTTAAAAAGGCCGTTCATGCTCGAAAACCCTCTAATGTAACTGAATTAGGACAATTCTGCAAAGATGAGTGGGCCAAAATTCCTCCAGGACGCTGTAAAAGCCTCATTTCACGTTATCGCAAACGCTTGGTTGCAGTTGTTGCTGCTAAGGGTGGCCCAACCAGTTATTAGGTTTAGGGGGCAATCACTTTTTCACACAGGGCCATGATGGTTTGGATTTTTTTTCACCTTTAATAATAAACACCTTCATTTACAAATTGCATTTTGTGTTTACTTGTGTTGTCCTTGACTATTGTTTAAATTGGTTTGATGTTCCGAAACACTTAAGTGTGACAAACATGCAAAGGAACAGGAAATGAGGAAGGGGGCAAACACTTTTTCACACCACTGTAAGTCATATTCATAACCCCACGATGTTGGATTATTCAGCCATTGTGGGAATGAACGGCATGGCTATTTAGCTATGCTCAAGGTGGAGGAGGCGCTTGCGTGCTACTTCTCTCCAACGATGGCAGGTAATAACGGGGGCCGGCTTGCATCCAAGCCATGTAAGGCCACCGTGGCATTGGTGGGCAAGCCTATGCAGTAGTAGTCTTACTTGTGGGTCACTGCAGACAATGACAGGGTTGCAGGCCTACCAAGCAGACCTGCTGAGTGAGCTCGACATATGGCGGCATTTAAAAAAAAAAAAAAAAAAAAGGCAGTCTTTCCCTGTTGTCTCGAGCTCACCCGGGTGTCCACGAGTGGAGCTTGAGCCAGCACTAGAGTGAGGGAGACCCAGAAGGCGAGTATGGCAGCCCGCCAACCCCGCCAGGGGAAGCGGGTGGCCACAGTCGCAGTCTGCTGTTAGGCCTGATCTGAGAATGGTTCTAAAGGTCAAGCAGGCAATGAAGAGCGGTCCTGAGGGGCTGTTGAGGGATATATCTGGGGACATGAGGTTGTTAGGGCAGGTAGCCCACAGTGCTACTGTAGGGCCTCCCCTAGCCAAGGCGGTTCCCAAGTTTTCAGTGTTCTCTGGTCAGCGAGCTGTCACAAGGCAGCGAAAATCTGATGCTTCCCTCCAATAGAATGTGGAATAGTTAACATCACTAAAAAACCATCATGCAGCGTGCAAACTACTGCCAAATGTGTCTCCATGGGTTCTGTCTACCGTAGAAAGGGTTACCGGGTCCAGTTATAGCTCGACCCCTCCGTTCACAGGTGTGCTCACCACAGCATTCAGCACAGACCAAAGCCCGACGTTAGCGAAGGAAGTAAGCTCCCTTTTGTACAATGGGGCCATAGAACACGTACCCCGTTCCCGAAGGGAGGGAGGTTTACAGACATTATTTCCTGTTCCGCAAAAAAGTGGGAGTATGTGGCCAATTTTAGATCTGCGTCATCTCAACCATACTCTTCGGATATACAGGTTCAGACGCTGACGGTTAAACTTATCGTGCCACAGATTCAGTTCGAGAACTGGTTTGTAGCGATAGATCTAAAAGGTGCATATTTCCATATAGTAATATATCGCAAGCTTTATCCCCTCACACCTTCACAAAATGCATGGATGCCACTGTGGCTCCATTGGGACTCCAGGGCATCTGTGTACCAAACTACCTGGACGACTGGTTAATTCTAGCACGATCCAGGGAGCTGTTGTTCTCGCCCACATGAAGAGCTTGGGGCTCAGGTTGAATCTCAGAAAAATATGCTTTCCCCGGTGCAGTGGACAACTTTTCTAGGGGTTATAGGATTCTACTACGATGAGGGCATTTCTATCCGCAACATGCGTAGTGTCAATCCTATCAACACTGGGCAAGATAAAGCTGGATCTTGGGAGACTTTGGGGTGGAGTCCACACATATGGCCGAGGTCAAATCTGTACGCTGCTCCCCCCATCCCTCTGCTCCCAAAAGCTCTAGCGAGAGTTTGCCAAGACAGTCTCCTAGTAGCACCTTTTTGGCCAGCTCATGTCCCTAGAGTGGATCCCATCCACAAGGAAATTGTATGCACTCAAGTGGCAGCTTCTTGTCTGCGCAAAAGTGAACTGCGCAATAGCTACAGTCCTGGATTTCTTACAATAACGTTTCTCAGCGGGCTGGGCTCCTTCTAGAATCAGGGTTACTTGGCTGTTGTTTCGGCCAGCCATGCCCCTGTTGATGGAGCCTCTGTGGGGAAACATCCTCTAACTTCGAGGTTAATGCGTGGTGTCAGACGGCTGAGGCCCATCTGCAGGCCGTGCATACCTTCCTGGGACCTTCTGTGGTCCTGGAAGGTCTGTTTGGTACCCTATTTGAGCCCTTAGGATGGATCTACTGTCTCAAAAAGCCAGAGGGCTGATTTATCACCCTTGGCCAGAACTATGGAAACTGTGGGTAGACCCAGTGAACTGCGCAATAGCTACAGTCCTGGAGTTCTTATAAGAACGTTTCTCAGCGGGCTGGGCTCGAGCTACAATCAGGGTTACTTGGCTGCCGTTTCAGTCAGCCATGCCCCTGTTGATGGAGCCTCTGTGGGGCAACATCCTCTATCTTTGAGGTTCATACGTGGTGTCAGACAGCTGAGGCCCATCTACAGGCCGCGCATACCTTCCTGGGACCTTGCTGTGGTCTTGGAAGGTCTGTCAGGGGCCCCATTCGAGCCCTTAGAGTCAGCCTCTGAGAATCTTCTGACTCTAAAGTTAGCTCTTTTACTGGCCCTGACATCTCTCAAGCGCGTGGGAGGTCTACAAGCTCTTTTATTTTCAGATCTGCAAACAACACACAAGAAGAAGAAAAAAAAATGTAACTGAGGTCCATCATCATATCCGAAAAGTAACTTTATTTACCAGATTACATATAAACATACACATATCACCAGGAAATTATCCATTCTTTACGCTAACCTTCCCCAACAAGAATAAAAAGGCTTTGAAACAGTTTTATTCTTTAGTTCTAGCTAAACAATTTTTTAAGTATCCAGCACCTACAAGTAATTATATTAAATATAATAAATAACCATTACATATTGAATAAGAAATATTAGAATATAAAAAGTAAATACATATAATCCACGCACATTCATTCATACAGATTAATGAACACCTTCACCAACGTTTATTAAGACAGAAGTTCTGTTTAAGGATTATAATATAATTAATGCAATACGAGCATACTACACATCAAAATTGTTGCGTTTATAGCCATGCATGTATTCCTATTGAATGAGATCGTTGAAAGCATATACATGGAAGCATCGATCTTTTGGAAAGCCATCTGTTCGAAGAGAGAAAAACAAAAAATCAATCAGTCCTTCATTTCTGAATACAGTTTTATGACGTATTAATCTTAACTTTCAACCGTCAATAGAAGGTAATAGAAGGTGCCACCTACTTCTACTGTAAATCATTTGTACCGTACAGTGTACAGACACCGTGAGCCTTGATGAAGCTAAATTTAAACCTAGTCTTTAAGTCTTTAAGCCCCAAACACACTTCCTTTTATGCAAGACCTGAGAACCGCAATTCACCAGGAAGTGGAACTTTTGAAAAGCTCTTCATACATCTTGCTGTATAAATGTGGAGTTCTTTCATGACCAAAATACGCTAACAAAACTTCTCAAAATATATTCATTGATCAAAATATAAACCTTGGATTCCTCCTAACAAGAACACTGTGAGCCAGAGCACAATTATATTTTTAGTATTATTTTTAAATAAACACTAAACTGGAGGCATTACAGTAGATGCATTATACGATATGGTACTGATTTATCTAGTATTTTTCCCTCTTTAGTTGTATACTGTAACGCTTGATTAATAGTATAAGCATTTATTTACTGTACTGTGTAAAAGTCCTAGGCAACCTCATTTATTCATGCAATTTTTTTTTTAATGTTTATTTTTTATTTTATGATTTCTGCATTATAGCCAGTTAAAGATTTAATATTTTCAAACATTACATTTTTCAACAGCAAAAATAAAGGGACAAACACGTATGTCAGTAAAGAAGGTATATACCATAATAAACCACTTTTCAAACAAACTAAAAAAAAAGAAAGAATGCTGGCTGAACAGAAACCAGAGCGACAGTCTGTCACCAGAAGAACTGTGGCAGATTCTCCAAGGTCCTTTTCCTTATAAAACTGGATGAAGTGAACCCGAGAATGCTGATGCATTTTAAAGGCAAACGGTTCTTAGGTTCTCACCAAACGTTGTTGAGTTTAGTGGAAAATGTTTAATTGTTTAATGTATAATAATGTTAATTATTTATATTTTTATAACTTTGCTCTCAATCACTCTGTCTCTCTCTCTCTCTCTCTCACTCTCACACACACACACACAAACTGTATGCACTAATTTTAGACCGTCATAACCCATGTATGGTTTGATCGACAAGAAGCATTGCTGTGTTAGTTGTAAGAAGAGTTCTCAAAAATTCTTGTTAAATATTATGAAATAATATTGTGAAATAATATTTGGAAGAATACAGTGCTGAGGTATTGTTCTGGGTCTCGGTTACTCACCTTAGGAGTAGCAGAGGAAATTGAGCTTCTCGTTGCAGTCTCTGTTTTCCCAAACATGTGTTTTGGTGTTGCGAGCTCCACAGTGGTAAGGTGGAGTTGGGCATGAGGGCAGTGAGACCAGATCGCCCAACGGATCCTTGTTCACCCAGAGCCAGTTTCCATCCAGGAAGCGCAGGCCGGCCCACACATTGTCTGTTTGGGATTGATTGCTCTCCATTTCAGCCAACTGTAGTTTTGTCTCAGAGGACAGGGAAGCCAGGCCAGTGTAGTTCATTCTGCAGTAATGAAGAGCTTCTTCCCATGTCTTTTTCTCATTTACCAAGACCAAAATCTTGGAACAATAAAAAGGCATAACAAATCCACAGAAATTATCGTTCCGGCCGTCTGGTTTTATCTGAACACAGTTCTCATTATATTTATAGTTATCAGGCTGGCCCGATTTCCAACTGGAGAAAAAACTTTGTTCTCCATCGTCCCACAGCCAGATGTCTGAAGCATTTTTGCTTCTGTACATCCCAATCCAGCCTGAAGCAATTTCTCCTCCAACAGCTCTAACCCTCTGGTTTTCCTCATGTGTAGTGATGACGGCAAGATTCGAATTGTTTTGTTTGCAGTGATTCTGAGCATCAATCCAATTCAGTTTCATGGGAAAGTACATGTATTCTCTTGTAAGACCCGCATCCATTCCAATATGGACCGCCAGAAGAGATATATAAAAGCCTAACGACATCTCTGCTGCACTGTTTGAGTGCTGTAGAACGTTCACCTTCAGGTCTCTCACCAACTCAGGCAATGACCTTCATGTCTACCTGACATTTTTTTACTTAGATGTTTGTTGACGCAATATAGACAGAAGGAAAGAACACAATTTATACAGGTTTTACATAAAATTACCATAAACAAATTGATTTACATGTCAAGGCACAGATTGGTCGACAAGATGGTTGACAACCTTGACGTGTTTATTGTTATCATTAAATGACAGAAAAGGTCATTGCTCTTGAAAGTCATGTGATAAGTGGCGGTAGCTGAAAGGTTTTAAGCTCTCGCTCATGTTTCTCATGGCTACTTCCATTTTAACCTACAATTCTTTCAGCTTAGTTGTTACTTATTCAAATGCATCGCCTAAGTTGCAATGTTTAAATGTTTCAGTCGTCTCAACAGTAACACAATGACCTAGTAGCTCAGAATGTGAAGACTCAGGGATATGTTCTTAGAAAATGTACTTAAAGGAATCTCAGACTACTTAAATCCTGGAGATGAAGTTAGAGCAGACAGAGGCTTCAGAATAAAGAGAATTACTGTTGTGATGTTGAGGTTCACTAAACAAGGGTTTACAACTAAGTGATGAACAGCGAACTCCGCTGGCTTCCTGTAGCCGCACGCATCAAATTCAAGGCTTTGATGGTCACGTACAAGAACTTGCCTGGAACAGCAGCACCCTACCTCGACACTCTACTTGAGGTTTATATTCTCTTATGCAACCTGCAATTGGTTAACGACTGACACCTGGTAGTGCCTACTCAGCGTAGGCATGAGGTCCTTTTCCTGAAAAATGACAGTCCCTCAGCGATGGAATGAACTTCCGACCTCAATCCCGCAGAATTTGTCACCATCTTCAAAAAGTGGCTATTTACAATGTCCAGAACCATTTCTGTCTTCTATGGAAGTCCAGAAAGGCCAGGAGTTATTTTTCCCCCTTGTGAACTCAAGATAACAAAAGTTTTCCTTGAGATCACAACGTATTTCTCTCATGATATTGAAACAAACGATTAAGCATATATGGTTTTGATTTTGCATAAACAAATGAATGTGGGAGAGGGCAGGTAGAATTTTCCTTTAAGTGTGTAGGTGCCTTTGGACATTGTATAAGTAGCAGTTTGAAAAGAAGCACAAAAATATAGAGGACACGGTATATACTTTATTTGGAACAGTTGGGATGTCCTGGGATTTTCACATACAACAGTTAAGTCTCTAGAGTTAACCCAGAATGATGCCAGAAATAAGTATTCTTTCCAATCACATTCCAAGCTGAAACAAAAGTGCATAAGAATTTTAGTCCATGATAAACTATCGCAAATCCACAAACTACTGGACTTTATTTACACTACCAACTTCTGCCTCTGGATTGTTCACTGGTTTCTCTCAACTCTCCGATCTCAAAACCGCCATCTTTTATTGATCCTGCAAAATGACCTGAACTTTCACCTGCTCGTGTAGACACAGCGGCTTCTCGCAGAGTAATTAATAATAATGCTAACGCTTCAAGGTGGGTTTCATTCAAACTTCTTTATTAAATAATTCCTCACCAATCATAATCAAGAGTAGCAACTGTTCAGTCTGTAAACATACAGTACACTGCTGCTCTCCTTCACTAACTCCAATTCACTTCATTTAAACTCATGGTTCCCTGATATTACTAGAAAAGTCAACTCCAGTTTCCATGTTTTGATTTAATCCCCCCAAAACACAATATTATCAGCAGACATGGCAGCACGATACAGGGGAGCTGATATAAAAGGAACAACAGATAAACAAACAAACAGAAAACTAATAAAATATAAAGACTGAAAATGTGCTTAGTTATAAATAATTTCATATAAAAATAGATATTAAATAAATAAAATATAAATAAAATGAGAAAATAATGGTTTAATTACTTTAGGTTGCATTTAATATCAATTTGACATTAATCTTAGATCGCTATCTCCTTAGAAAGCTATTAGCCTTTTTCCTAATATGGATCATGCTTGTGTTAGTTTGCTTTTAATTGGGACTCTTTATTGCTTAAGATATTTAAAAATAAATATTTTATGCTTGTTTATTTATCAATTAACCAACAGTATTTCTCATTGCTATTATTTTAATTCAATTAACAGTGACCATGAGCGGAGAGCTTACATTTAACTGTTTGTGACAGACCTCCTGATTAAAGCTTAAATAAATAAAGATTGGTAACTGGATCGGTATCGTCTGTAAAAAAAACCTGATCGGTGCATCAGTAATGAACACCATTAAACTAAAGCGCTTTGCATCTGATGGGTGAATGAACTCACCCAATCACATCCTATATGAGATTATTCAGATATATACATAATATACACAGAGTGGTTCAAGAACTGACTCCAGCCCAGAACCATGACAGTGGAAATTCTGTCATAATTGTCCAGCTCAAGTTTTCTCATGCCTACTTATATTTACTTATATTGTGGCACATCAACGTTACCATCTCTAAAAAAAAAAAAAGTACAAAAAAACACCTAAACTTCAACTGTGCTCCTAAATTTTTGTAATTAGGCCTAAAAGAAATAGTCTTGCGTCTATCCTCCTGTAAACACTGTTAAAGATTTGTACATTAGCAGGAATGTAGCACAACATGGAGGTGAAAGCAGCGGTCTGTTTATTTAAATGTGAAAGTGCAATAAAAATATATTGTCCCTAAAATCAATGAATAATCGTGATAAATAATTGAGATCTCAATATTGATCAGAATAATCGGGATTATCATTTTGCCCATAATCGTGCAGCCCTACCGCTCCCAGTGCAAACAATTGAAAAAATATGCAGGCCTCATGAAAAAGCGCTTTGGTGGACACAAGGCCTAAGGCTACATCCGAATATCCCTTCTACCCTACTACACAGTAGGCGAAAAGCAGTACACCAAAGTAGTAGTACGTCTGAATTCTCAGTATTCATAAAACAGTAGGCAAGAAATACCCGGATAACCTCCTGCATCCACTGAGATTGTGCAGTATGGAACCTCTGGACCCTGGGGATACAGTGCTATCCCATAATGCAACAGGACTGGCACGGAAGAGCTGTCAGAACGTAGTACGTCCGGATTGTATTCATGCTTACCACTTATACTGATCAGTACATACTGTATCAATGGCCGAGCAGAAGGTACTGAGTCGAATGCAGTAGGTACCGTCACAGTATGCGATTTCGGACACAGCCTAAGACAGTGGTTTTCAAAGTGGGGCCGCCAGGGGGCGCCCGTGGGGCCTCAACAATTTGGTGTGCCCATCCCTCCCACTAGTATGTTTTCTCTTTCTCACTCTCAGACAACCACACACACACACACACACACACACACACACACACACACACACACACACACACACACACACACACACACACACACAATCAATTCCTAATGTAATGTAATGTAAAGATGTAAGATGTAATTATTAATAAAAAAAATGGGGATATATTGAGAAGTCTGTATTTATAATGTGTTTTAAAGACATCTTGCAAAAGGGGGGCCGCGGTCAATTGTTAATGCCATTTGGGGGGCCTTTCCCTGGAAAAGTTTGGGAACCCCTGACCTAAGAAACAGGGGAGATGAAGCAATGACACAATTAACAAACAGAGGGAAAACACATGGGGGAACAATGGGAGCCTCTAGCGGCCAAACCTCAACATAACAAGTCCAAAGTTCTCACACTCGGAGTCCAACTACAGAGAGCAGTTCAGATCTCTCACCAACTCAGACTTGATTTACATGACATTTACGTTCATTTACTTGCATAGTGCCTTTTTCCAAGGAAAAAAAGAATGCAATGCACACAAGTTTTACATAAAATTAATGTAAACAAATTGAAGACACTTGGAGGAAAAACAACAACAGCACAAAAAGAGTCACAACTATGCAAGGGATTACTGATTTACCTGTTAAAACTCAGTCATGCTACAAACACAGACCCGTGATTAAGCAATCTAACTACACACGATACTTTCAGAACTTACTTATTTCATGGCTGCTTATACTATCAGGCTGGTTCTTCATGGTCTACTGTCTTTTTTTTTTTACTAGAAAACTTCAGAGACAGAGGGTTTGTAGCCGTCAAAAAGTAATCAAACTTTATTGAAACAATAAAGTGAGACAGTCTGCAGCAAGTCTGAATTATACATGCACAAACATGCATTTATTATGTACTTTTCGGAAACTTATCTAGTAGGTGGGGTATTAACCTCTTCTTTCTAAAAACAAACCAGGCTCCATCACCTTAATTAATTATTCATGTCCATATGGTATCTTACATTTGTGGTGCATGTGTTGTCAACTGGATTTTCTTAAAGGTTTTATTAGGACAAGGTAATTTTATGCAGCGCACGCACCTTGCGTCTGATTTTCTGAACTGTTTTATCAGTTTTTACTCTGCCCCAAAATTCACCTTTATACCATAATGATTTTCTGGCTTTAGTCCCAGCCTGGAACACTTCATCCTGGAAGTCTGTTATTTTGACACTGGTTTGCAAGCTTAAAGGGCTTTGATTTGGAAACACAGTTCTGGTGGATGACTAAATGCTAAGTTATTGCCATAGAGTGAAGCTGCTGTAGACAAAACACACAGTTCGTCTAACTCAGTTTACACAGGAAATACAAGGCACAGAATACAAATACAAAACACCTTCTGTGCAGTAAAACATAGACGTCTTCTAGCTCAGTACACACTTAGAATATAACTTGATTAGAAGGTGTTTATGGTTTTAGATTATGCTTCTAAACATTGATTAGACATATAGGTTATTGTTGTTAACTAATATTGTTTATTAGATTATGCTTCTAAGTAATACTTCCAGATGTTAGCGACACATATTGATTACACTTTATCAATATATTCTATATCTGAGGAGTAAAATGCGAAATGAAGCGTGCTGTGAGGCGTGTTGTGCCTTGCTATTGAAGTATAATCAGACCCTGGCTCCATATACCGCTAAAAGCAAAATACATAGCTAGTCTGCAGTATTTGTTGTGGAAAATGATCCATCCGTCCATCTATCTTCTATACCGCTTATCCTTCAGGGTCATGGGGAACCTGGAGCCTATCCCAGGAAGCATGGGGAGAAGACGGGGACTAGCCCTGGACACGCTTGTGGCAAATTATATCTCGGTTTAAATATCGTTAACAGCTGGAATTGAATGAAATATCATTAAAAGCATCACACAAATGCACATAGTGGTGCCACCTCTGTTTTAAATAAACGTTCATTCGAGTCTATGGACTTGAGAACCACTGGAATAGACGACCTGAAAGCTGGCCCCTGACTCCAGCCCAGGTGTTGGCGCTAACGAGACCAGATTTCGATTCACCAACCGCTAGAGATTCCCAAGAGGAGGAGGAGAAGAAGAAGGACTGCAGCGCTGTCTGAATGATTTAATCTTCTCTACAGTCTCTGAACGAGTTAGAAATAATAATAATAATAATAATAATAAAATAAAAAGCTCGTCACTGTGTACACTTGACTCGGTTTTGTTTTCAAGCGCGAGCGAAGTGACACGGAGACGCGCTAGCTGACCTGCCTATTAGTATTATTATTATTATTCCCTATACACCACAGCGCGGTCGAATTCTCGATTCTGATTGGTCAAAAGGGGGTTGATTAAATTGCTACAACAGCAGCAGCTCTGACTGTACTTCCGGCTGCCAGTCACAGGTTTGTTTATGCTAATGCGCTCGTTCTAATGCGTTCTTGTTTCCAAAGTGACGACTAGGACTAAACATAATCATAAAAAAAAAGTAACAATAAACTGCTTGAAATCCTTCAGATATGGTGAGGTTTTCTGTCAGGAGATGTTTGTTTAAAATTTATGGAAGGAGTCTCCAGTGTCAGCGCTTTCTAACAACCAAAGCTTCAATGTTCAGTTTCTGGGATTGGTGGTGGGGGAGGGGTTGTGAGGGATCTAGCATTTTATAGCTGCTATAACGTACGTCAACCAGCCCGAAAGAACCCATGTCACACCCCTCTTCATCTCCCTCCGCTGGCTTCCTGTAGCCGCCCGCATCAAAGTCAAGCCCTTGATGCTCATGTACAAGACCTTGTCTGGAACAGCGCCTCCCTACCTCAACACTCTACTTGAGGTGTACGTTCCCTCACGCAACCTGCGATCGGTTAACGACCGACTCAAGGTCCGACTCAAGGTCCCTTTCCAGAACCTTCACACGAACCGTCCTATTTATTTCAGAGCATGGCCGTTTGTGGTTGTGGCAAAATCTGTCTTTCTGTGAATCGGCAAATGTTTAACAAATTTCAGGTTGGTCAGGTTAATCCTAGCCAACAAGGATTTGAATTCTCTATAACCAAATCCTGTAACAGATGCTGGTGGTGCATCAACACGAGTAGAGATTTACGTTCGGAAACATGAAAAGCTCATGGTTACTGTGGTTTCCATGTTTACTACCTGTTATCATTTACTCTGTGTTCTGTCTGTATCTGCTCAGTTGGATGTTTGTACTTTCTGAATAAAATTTCCATGGTTTGTATTAAGTGTGTTGATTTACAAAAGGTCCTGTTTGTATTTTAGCGTCTGTTTCCAGAATGACGCCCATTTAGACGCCTTGTAATGGAATCGGCAGAGGTTTCTTCCCAAAAATCTCCATACCCTCCTTGTCCTGCTCGTTCACAGGTAATGCATTTAATATAATGTTTTAATCAGAATCCACCGAGCCAAGCACATTATGCTTATGTGATGCTGATGTTTTCCTAAAGCATTAAAAAAACAACGTAACAACATAAACATTTTACAGTGCAGCTCAACAAGAAAAAGAAAAATCAAAACGGTGTATTTTATCCTCATCTAATTATCACCATTAAGATTATTTGTCTTAAATTTGACACTTCTCTGTAGGCCTATTTAATCTTTGTCCCTTTTTTTCTCTCTTTTAACCGAAAACCAAAAGAGCCATTTTGACCATTTTTGTCCAAATATTTTTGGTGGCATCCCTAATAAATATAGTAAACCGATGTTAAATATATATTTTGTCTAATATTAGCTAAGTCGAACATGCACTGATATATTCTATTTCATATTAGTAAACTTAAATCATTCTCCATTTACCTTTACAGAAAGTACACATGTTGATTGTTTTGTTTTATTTGGGAGAAAAATACTGCTCATTTGCTGTATTTTTTAACCCTACTAGGGTTGCCTTTCCTGCTCAGGGGAGCCTCTTATTCTTTGAGCACTCCAGGGCCAGAATGCATTAACTTTCTGCCGCTCTGGGGTAAGCCGCATATTTTCGAGTCTTTTCCCTTAACAATGAAAATTCAGAATGCACTAGGGGATGGATGTCCTTCCTGTCTATAGGCCAAGGTGATGTCCACCGCTTGGTCTGTCTCTGATTAGACAAGGGGGATCCTTGAGTCTTACCTATATAACAAATAAAATGTGGGTCTGAGGGTCAGATTGTCTGTTGTTTGCTCCAAATAGCACCATGGTGCACATACCAGACACAGAAAGAAATGCTTTGCTACATCACCCTCATTGAAGGCTGCAAGGGTAATAGAATGATTCTCAAAGTGTATGTGGAAAAATATGTGGCAGACGTCTTGGATTCCTCCACAAAGTCACAACAAAGTCTTCTAATCACCAACACAAGCAAGGCAAGCTTGTAGCATACAATTCTCCAACTCTTTCAACTTGTGTGATTGGTAGCAAGAAGGCAGTTTTCAGAGACATTCAGTTAAAGCTTTACGTGTATGCTCATGAGAAGGGTCTTTAAGGGACTTGAGCACAAGTGGAAGGTCCAGGGCTTCTGTGGGATGGAGAGAAGTTGAGATGCCTTTCCCCATTTAAAAAGGCAGTAATGTGCCTACGGGACCCTAGAGAGAGTACAGCGGAGCGATCCAAAGTACAGTGGTGCACTGAGATGGCAGCTATCTACCATTCCCTGGAGAAAAGTCTAAACATTCAGTTTATGTCCAGCAGATGAGATAAGCACCATTCGCAGAACTTCCACTCAAGCTCGGGGCTCTTGTTCCTCCCAGCTTCTGGGAGGAAGCTGCCAGGGTGTTCTGACCACTAATGAGATTAAAAGACTTCTGTTACTCTCAAAGTCTTGCCAGCCATCCTGGGGGCCATATGCAGGACTGTGGCTTAATTACTGAATCCTGGGGAACGATTAGCTTGGGAACGATCAGCAGGGAGAGGAAGACAGTTGTGAAAGGAATGGTGAGACCAGAGCCTGCCTCAGGAAATAGATGAGGGCAAATGGATGCCTACCAGAAGTCTAAGAATATGGTCCCCTCCAGGGTAGTGCAGAGCCCCTGGTAGGTATTTAACATTAGACTGTTGCATCCTTAAGGCTCCATGTGAATTGCCCATTTGGCTTTGCTGGGTTTGTGATTCTGAAACCTGTAACCTCCTAGGACTTGCTTGGGGTAGGTCCAGAGAGGCTGTAGTACACAATGCAAGGTACCCATCAGCAAGAGTGGATTGTGCCAACCATACCCAGAGACACTTTTATAAATCTAGTTAGTAAAGTAACCCAATAACCCCGTCTGACTGGCTTTCTGTACTTTACCGCTGAGAAATATCCTTTGGTGTGTACCCACTTTTGTTCCTGGGCTTGCAAGCTATCTGCCTAATCACACAAAAAATTCTAATATGTGCAGTTGTATCATGAAGTGTGAAAGAAAATCAAAAGCTGCTTTCAGATTTTGGTTACTAAACAAGTATGATTGTTTTTGGTCATTAGCTTTGCGATGTCACAACAGAGACTTGCACGACTTCAGACCATGTGGACTATCGGAACCCTGTAAAAAAGGAAGAACCTGAAGATGAAGGCTATCTCTGTAAGGCAACATTAGCTGTTTAGTCCAACTAATTTAGTCCAGTAATTTGTGAATGAACCAGTTCCACAGCACTCACTTTTCCTTCATTTTCTGTTTTATATTTCTTATTTTCACTTGAGTTGACTGTTAATGAAATTCAGAATATGGAATTTTAGGTGACGGGATATCAAGCCACGTGGGATTAATCATCACTGTCGACCAGAAGACAGTAAAAGAGGAAGAACCTGAAAATGATGAGTTTCTCTGTAAGATATGCTCCAGGGTTACATAACATTGTTGCCAATTATTCTGTCTGTTTAAGCTAAATTTGTGACTGCGCAATTAACATTTTTTGCATCCTCCCTTTCCAGATTGTGAGGACTGCAGATCCTACTTCACCAACAAGTGTGAGGTTCATGGTCCCGCTCTTTTTATCTTTGATACCCCTGTTCCCATGGGGATTGATGACAGAGCCAGACAAACCCTTCCACCCGGTCTAGAGGTTGGAATGAGTGACATTCCTCATGCTGGCCTCGGGGTGTTCAATAAGGGGGAGTCTATTCCACTTGGTGCACACTTTGGCCCCTGTGAAGGAGACCTGGTGGACAGAGAGGAAGCCATGAATAGTGGCTACTCTTGGGTGGTGAGTTCTTAAAACAATAAACCTTTTATTTATTATTATTTTTTTATAAAGTTCATTATAAATATCTAAACTATGGCATTGTCTAAGACTGTCAGACTTTTAGTACAGATGAACCAATGAAGAACCTGTGTCTGCTTCTCTTCCCTTTTCAGATGACCCCTTAACTGTTCAGATAATATCATTATAATTTTAATCACCCCTAGGAAACACGAACAGTGGGATTTACACTGATCAGCCATAATATTAAGACTGCTGACAGGTGGCGTGAATAACATTGATTGTCTTGTTATCTTATTACAATGGCACCTGTCAAGGGGTAGGATATAACATGAGAACAGTCAGTTCTCAAAGTTGATGTGTTGGAAGCAGGGAAAACGGGCAATCATAAGGATCTGAGCAACTTTGACAAGGGCCAAATTGTGATGGCTAGACGACTGGGTTAGAGCATCTCCAAAATGGCAGGTTTTGTCGGGTTTTCCTGGTATGCAGTGGTTAGTACCTACCAAAAGTGGTCCATTGAAGGACAATGGGGTCATGGGTGGTTGGGCTGGGCTCTTCCTAAAGTCTACCACCACCTCCACTTTTTCAGGCGTTGAGCTCCATGTTGTTCTGACTACACCAGGTCACGTGATGGTCAATCTCCCACCTGTAGGCAGACTCATCCCCCTCAGAGATGAGCCCAATGAGGGAGGTGTCGTCTGCAAACATCAGTAATTTCATGGACTGGTGATTGGAGGTGAAGCTGGTTGTGTAAAGGCAAAAGAGTTGAGTAGAAAGAACACAGCCTTGGGGGGAACCAGTACTAATGGTCCAGGAGACAGAGAATTCCTGTCTGACAGGACGCAGCATGCAAGACTGGGAAAACATGTGTATGATCCACCTGCAGGTAGAATCAGGCACACTCAGCTGGGAGAGCTTGTCCTGTAGCAGAAAAATCCACAATCTGGATCCTGGCGTAGGTAGGCAAACTGCAGGTGGTCCAGGAGAGGGTCTGTGATGGATTTGAGGTTGGACAGCTTGAGGCACTCAAAGGACCTCATTACCACAGATATCAGAGCCTGTTTTTTGGGGGGACAGGATAATAATAGTAGAGGTCTTGAAGCCGGCTGGCACATGGCATATCTCCAGTGAGGTGTTAGATGTCTGTAAACATCAAAAGTGCTTACAATGGGCACGTGAGCATCAGAACTGGACCATGGAGCAGTGGAAGAAGGTGGCCTAGTCTGATGAATCATGTTTTCTTTTACATCATGTGCATGGCCAGGTGCGTATCTGTCACTTACCTGGGGAAGAGAGTGCACCAGGATGCTCTATGGGAAGAAGGCGAGCCGGGCAATGTTCTGCTGTGAACCTTGGATATTACATCAATACGTTCCACCTATCTAAACACTGTTGCAGACCAAGTACACCCCTTCATGCCACCAGAAGCCCCTAAGATCAATGGTCTCTTTCCACAGGATAATGCACCCTGCCACACTGCAAAAATTGTTAAGGAACGGTTTGAGGAACATGACGAACTAGATGTCATCCAAATTCCCCAGATCTCAATCCGTTCAATTGTCTGTGGAACGTTTTGGGCAAACAAGTCTGATCCATGGAGGCCCGACCTTGCAAATTACAGGACTTAAAGGATCTGCTGCTAACGTCTTGGTGCCAGATACCACATCACACCTTCAGAGGTCTTGTAGAGTCCATGCCTTGACTGGTCAGAGCTGTTTTGGTGGTACAAGAGGGACCTACATAATATTAGGCAGGCAGTTTTAATGTTCTGGCTGATCTGTGTATATTGGCTATGTGGTCAGTCAGAATATCTTGTATTGATTGATAGTTATATTGTATTGATTTTCTATGACCCTTCCCTCTAAGGAAGCTGTATTTCCCCTTGAACCCCACTTCCCAGTTTTCAGAACTCATGCTCTCCTCTGCTAAAACGCTCCCACCCACAAAAAAAAACCCTTCTCAAATTGTTATCTATTATTAACTTGGCAAGGCCACAGTCTTATAATACAGCAAAATGGGGTAGGATGGTAAATGTAGTGAACATTTAAGAAAACAAAAACACATCTTCCATATAATCCTTTTACAAATTGCTGGTCTAATGTCCCTCCTGTAACGATGAATGGTTTCTGACCATCGCAGGAGAGCAAACAAACGAACAGCATTTTAAATCACCGTCCAATTATAATTACTGTCAGAACTTTTTGTAAAGTGTTAGGCCCCACAATGAAGTCTCAAATCGAACTGTTTACGTTACGGCTTTTTCTTCACCAGGGAAAGAATTCTGTCATCCACCGTGGTTGTTTTCTGTGGTCTTTTGGGACTTCCTGAGCTCACCAGTGCTTTCTTTCAGTGCCAGTTCTGTCTTTTTAAGAATGTACCAAATTGAGTCCGTTAATATATATATGTATTTTTTCAGCCTAGTGATTGCTTGCTCTTTGGACTTCACATTGAGAGTTAACAGCAACAGATTCCAAATGTAAATGCCACAGTTGAAATCAATGCTAGACCTTTTTTATCTGCTTACTTGTAAGTGGAATAATTAGTGAAATAACACACACCTGGCCATGAAATAGCTGAGCAGCCTTAACAAGGGAGGGCCACATATAAAAGTGCTGTAATTCATACACCGGTCCCACTATTTGGATGTAAATACCCTCAAATTAAAACTGAAAGTCTGCACTTTGAGAATCATATTCAATGTATATTCAAATATATTCTTATATTTTATTTGATATATTCTTTAGATATCCAAGAGCAGTCAATGTGAGGAATACATAGATGCAAAGAGGGAGATGCATTCTAACTGGATGAGGTGAGGAATACTCTGCCCTTCCCTTTCAGTCAAGTCACTTGGAATAACACATAGTACGGGCTGTATATTCATGCTTCACACGGTCATATCCAAGGTGGGGAAATAACTCCCCGGTGTCCTCTTAATCCAATAAAAGGCATAGGGAGAGCCACACAGGTGGTCAGAAATGACAAACAATGCACAAATGTATGAGGGAAGGCCCAAGAGGCTACTATAGAAACCTCTGCCACTGACATCCCCTTCAACAGAACCCAAGACGAGTAGCATCTATTAGTTCGATCAAAGCAAACTAGTTCCCTGGAATGACTGATTGGGGTAACCTATGAAATGTTAACATTTGGAATGGAAAATATGTAGATGTCTGTTTTAATATGAATATGAATATTGGAATCATAATATAGAGGTTGTGACGGTCTTTTTGAGTTTCCGAACACAAATGGAATTTTTTTTGGTGAGGAAAGATTTTATTTCCTCTCTGTACCACACTTGTAGGCACCTGTGTTTACGTAACACAAGTTATTGGGACCAGACGTAAGAACAAATATGAATCTTATCGGGCTTTTGGGCTAGTGGATGAGAAGGCGACTCTACGTTTATTTTTGGGGCTGCATGAATCAAGAAAAAAAAAACAAACAGACTGGCTTGTCTGTATCTCCATAGTTTCTTTTTCAGGCAGGCTGAGCTTTTTAATGCAGAGATGAAACATGTCTGTATCCTCGTTAGCTGCAAGTGCTGCATGTGACTAGAGCTGGAGCCATATCACCTGTGGATACTTATTGAAGATAAGTGAACCACCCTGGGGAAAATAGAGTCCTCTTGCTCTGCTGTTACTTGCCTGAGGATGTCTTAACAAACATCTCGTGACAAAGCGCACACGCATCAGGCTGCATTGTAGCTCTCCTTACATGGACCATCCCAATGCAACCCAGCGTTGTGGTGATGCAGCTTGATCTGACTTAAATGGAACCATTCGTTCTATTTCTATCTTTAGTTAAAAAAAAAAAATGTTTACTTCGTGCCATTCTCTCATCCTTTGTTCACTGCCTCTGTCTTATTTTCCAGGTATGTGAATTGTGCTCGTAATGGTAAAGAGCAGAATCTAGTGGCGTTCCAGTATCGAGGGGGGATTTTCTACCGTTGCTGTCAACCGATCAAAACAGGACAGGAGCTCTTGATGTGGTATGAAGATGACTACGGCAAAAACCTCGGACTTTCATTCGACAACCTCTGGAAGAAAAAGTGCTCCTCAAATGGTTAAGTCCTAACCGGATTTTTGTCACCTGATTTTTGTTTATCTTAAATACCATGACGAACCCGAATTTGAACAGCAACTAGTTAACTTGCTTCATGTAATGCAATAGTATGGTGGATTAGTGTGGTGGGATGTCACATTCCAAAGCTCATAGGACCCATGTAAAGTGCATAATACTTTATATGATAATCTAGTAACTGTAGAGCCAGAGCAAAAGGAGGCACAGTTCAGGGTTCCTGCTCAGCTGCTCCTTGGCCAGTCACATTTCCACCAAGATTAGTCTGGCTATATTAGCAACACTTTGTGAAGCCTCCTTAAGTCTCAGAGGTGTGCAGGTAGTGGGACATTGTAGCGGCACGAGGTGGCCGTTAACCCAGGTAAGACCGGAATGCAGTGCAGCCCACTGATGAGGGGATAAGGAGGTACTGGTCATACTTGAACCGCTACTTAGAATATTCAAACTGATTGTCTCAACAATATTTCTCTCTAAATTCTCCCACTGAACTGAAGGTGATGTCCAAAAGTCAGACTGATATTCCATGAAACATCTCCATCATTGATGTAGTGAAGCTACAATACCCAGCGTACTCAAAAACGTAATTGAACCATTGGTTATCCCTACTGTGATCAACAAATCCAGACATGTTAGTGACGCATGACACTCTAATGTCAGTGGAATTACCAGCTTGGAAATACAAAATGAAGGACAATGGGATGTCCAAAAGCACGTATGGGTGTGATGGTCAGGTGATCACATTCTTTTGGTCAAATAGTATATGTGTGTGAACACTGCACCATCACAACCTTTAATCCCAAAGGTGTTCAGTGGGATTGAGGTCAGGACTTTACCATTTAGCTTCACAGGTTCTTCACCGTTTAACTTTGGCAAACCATGTCTTCACGGAACTCGCAGTTGTGCACAGAGGCATAGACATGATGAAACGGGCTTGGGGTCCTTCAGATCCAGTGAATGGAAATTGTAATGCTGCAGCATACAAAGACAAATTAAACAATTGTGTGCTTATAACTTTATAACAGTTTTTGAAGAACCATATATGGGTGTGATGGGCAGGTGTCCATATACTTTTGGCCATACAGTGTATGTCTGGTCATTTTAGGCTAGGATAATTTAACCAATGACAGGGGCACCAAGTCATAATAATCTTCTAGAGTTACACCATTTGAAAGTGTTAGTTTTGCTGAATAGCACGCCCTGTCTTTTAGTGGTAATCCATACTAATAAATGGATAACATCTTCAGCCAACTTCAGTCCGATTCGTAAATAAAATTCTTGATAGATAATTCAGTCAGAATATAACTAAGTACTGTCAGGTTGCTAGGCTACTCGGTCTTTTTGCAACCAGGTTGTGTATGCATATCTTTTTGTTTACAAACACTAAAGGGGTCTATACACCACCAAAAATTATGGATATTTACAGTAAGAGTGTGCAGCCAGCACGTCAAACCTGAGGAGTCTGAAAGAGATTTGAAAGTGGAGTTACCGGATCTTCTGCCAAAATAGTTGAAAAAATGAGTCTGTCTATTTTAAGTACAAAATGGAGACCAGAGGAAATTTCCATGCCCGGTCAACCTGACAAAAGGAGCCAATCTGAGGTAGGACAACTAGTTAATATCTGCTAACAAATGCTTGTACTCCCCCATGTAAGTAGTAAGGTGGCTAGTAAGGTCGCTAACACAAAGGTGTTCACGACCACAAAGGTGTAATGTTGCTGGCTAACATCATGGTAACTACTTGTGCTGTTGCTAACTTGGCTCGGTGTAATTTAGACCTACACCTGCTACCTACTTGGCTTCTGTTGCTCTTCTCGCCGGCACAGTTCTTGTTTTGCATATTCTGGCTCGAACGTATATGGTTAGATGTCATTGTGCAACATCTGTTGAGTCATTCCTGTCACTTGAGTAAGAATATCATTATTTCAAGAATATCATTGGCCAAACAGCGAGTGTGTTGAAATGGCCAGTCCAATCCCAGATCTCAATCCGACTGAGAATCTCTGGCAAGACTTAAATTGTTGTTCGTGAGTCTCCGTTCAGTCAGACCATTTTCTCAAAGAGGAATGGGCAAAGATGTCAGTATCCAGATGTGAAATGCTAATAGAGACGTATCTCAGAATACCAACAAATGCCTGTTTTTTTTTTGTCACAGTAAAGCTAATAATAAACTTAAAAGCTAATGGATCACTGTCACCAAACATTACAGTGTAGAGAGGACGCACATCTGCTCCATGCAGACTCTCCACTGAGGTCCCTGTCTCTCACATGGTTTTTCATACCACTGCTATGCTGATGACGCTCAACTCATCCTCTCCTTTCCTCCCTCAGACACTCGTGTTTCATGGTAGACATCATGCATGGCAGTTCATCAGCTGAATCCTAATCCCAGTCAGACTGAGCTGCTGTATATCCCTGGAGATGTGTCTCCACTTGAAGATCTTGGGACCTCCCTGGACACACCTCGGCTCGCTCCATCTGGCAACGTCTGCAGCTTTGTAATTCTGGACAACCACTTTTCTTTCCCGCCTTACAGGTTCTGGCGATTTCTCTCCAAAGAGGCCACTTGGGTGCTTGTTCGGTCAGCTTCAGATTGAGCTACTGCAACTTGTTTCTGACAGGTCTGCCAATGCCTGCTATCCGATCCCTCCAACTGATCCAGAATACAGCTGCAAGAATGCTGCGTTCCTTCCACTGGCTTCCTGTAGCTGCCCTACAGATTTAAACCTCTTACCCTGTAAGGCCTAAAAACCAGCTTGCCCGTCTTTGATCTATCCCCATAAGGAAGAAATATCAGCTTGGTCGTCCATGCCAAATCCCCTTAAGGCCGATATAGCGGCTTTACAGTGTAAACGTTATCCCCGTAAGACCGATATACCAGCATTACTCTGCTATGATTCCTTACTTATTTAATTATTATTTTTTGACCCAGAAGGCATTACGCCGTTATTACAATGAAGATCCAAGCGTGAATATTGGTGTAATAGTAGAAGTGAACTAAAAATGCCAAAGCGAAAAGCTAATCGTGTTCCAGCTAAAGTTACACCTACCGTGAACAGAGGTACGTTTAAAACAGTGAAAAAAAAGAAAACATAAACAGTTACACAGGCGAGAGTGAGGATTCTAGATAGAGACCGCAGTGAAAGTTCAGGCGATGTTGAAACCGAAACTGATCGTGACACAAACTCTCCTGATTCAGACCCTGATCCGTCTTCATCTTCAGCATCAACCAGTGCGACTGACACTGCAGGGGTCTGGAGTCATAACGTGACAGTTTCTGTGCATTCGTGAAAACACTACCTGCTGCTCTGATTATCACCAGAAACTTGACTGTTGGCGCTCAAATGCATGTATGCATTTATTTGTTTATTTATTATTTACTTGAATTTATTCAAAGGCGTTGACCACGCTGATGCTCGTCTGGTACTTCTAAATGAGTAGAAGGATTTTAGCGAGCATTTTCCGTCATTTCTCTAGTTACGAATTGTGCTCTAAGTGGAGTAAAAACACTGAACTGCTTCATTTTCAAAGTAATATTACACAAATACATTATTATAAGTTGTTTCAAGGCCTAAAAATTTTCAAATTAAAATGTTGATTTTGGGGCTAATTTTGAAATTAGCCTCACTTGTCTTTGACAGCGATGTTTCTTGGTAAATGAGACCTATTCGAAGAGGGCTTCACTTGTGATGACGTCACATGACACGTCTTGGCCCACATCTGCGGAAAACCTGCAGTAATTTTTTTAAAAATTGCACGCTCCTGCGTATATTGTGGAGTTTCCTTGATTTTCGTTCATTTCTGCGATCAGAAAATCCTGGAGGGACTGAATAGATCACCAGTATGACTCCTAGGCTCTTGTCTTGACGTTTATCCCTAACTTCTAGTCCAGGAGTGTCTAATCTTATCTGGAAAGGGCCGGTGTGGGTGCAGGTTTTCATTCCAACCAAGCGGAAGCCACACCTGAGTCTATTGAAAGCCAAGCTCAGCTGATTAAACAGGTGGAATCAGGTGTGGCTCCTGCTTGATTGGAATGAAAACCTGCACCCACACCGCCCCTTTGCGGATAAGATTGGACACCCCTGCTCTAGTCCCTTTTGCAAATTGTGCATTTAACCATTTAAAAGAGAAATAGACAAGGTCATAATATATAGAAGTATTGTGTCCATGCACTGAGGTTGGTGGTCGCTACCAGAGCCTACCTCAACCTTCACTCCTGGCACGTCTTATGGTACGTGACTTTGCTGGTAAGTTGTAGAATCTGCAAAATTACTAGACGACTTCCTTAAAAAAAAAAAACCTTTGCATTACTGTCTGTTTCACATTATGGATTTATTAGCATCCAGAATTCCTAGGTTATGTTTCATTCATAGTGTTTTTGTTTTTTGTTCATATTGGGATTGTTCGGAAGGAAGTTAAAGGCGCTTTGCCAATGACTTTCTAACGCATTTCGTTTTTTTATGCTCCAGAAATGAACGATACCCTGCTCCAAGTCTTCTGCTCCTGGTGTCCACTTTCCTACCTGTCTCAAACTCACCTTGACAATCACATAAGGAGAAGCCACTATCAAGAATACGTGAAAGTGAAAAATGCGAACGTGTTGCCCAGAAGACAACAAACATGCTCTGGCACTTCTGGACGAATGCGAAAAGAAACTGATCACTGCTTCGATTGTGGGAAGGGTTTTAATCAACCGAATAATCTGAACACCCACCAGTGTGTCCACACAGCTGAGAATCTGTACCACTGCTCACAGTGGGACAAAAGTTTTCATGAAAGCGTTCTTCTTCAGCGAGACCAGAGCATTCACACAAGAGAGAAAGCGTATCGCTGCTCTCACTGCGGAAAGAGTTTTAACAGCAGTACTACTCTACAAAGACACCGGAGCGTTCACACAGGAGAGAAGCCATATCGCTGCTCACACTGTGGGAAGCGTTTTACCTACCAGAGTCATCTCAAAGATCACGAGCGCATTCATACAGGAGAAAAGCCTTACCACTGCTCCCACTGTGGAAAGAGCTTTAGTAAAAGGAATACTCTACAGAGACACCTGCGCGTTCACGCCGAAGCGAAGCCGTATCCGTGCTCGCTGTGCGGGAAGAGTTTTACTCAACAGAGCGATCTCCAAAGACACCAGCGCATTCACACGGAAGAGAAACCGTATCCCTGCTCACAGTGTGGGAAAAGGTTCACTCTTAGCGACACGCTCAGGCGACACCAGTACGTTCACACGGGAGAGAAGCCGTATCAGTGCTCGGAGTGCGGGAAGAGGTTTAACCATCACAGCGATCGACGAAAACACCAACGCATCCACACGGGAGAGAGGCCGTATCGCTGCTCGGTTTGCAGGAAGAGCTTCGTCCAACAGAGCGATCTCCGAAGACACTGGCGTATTCACACGGGAGAGAAGCCGTATCACTGCTCGGAGTGCGGGAAGAGTTTTAGACAGCAGAATGCTTTCCAAACGCATCAGCTGGTCCACACGGGAGAGAAGCCGTATTACTGCTCGGAGTGCGGGAAGAGTTTTAATCAAAAGGGCGTTCTCCGAAGACACCAGAGGATTCACACGAGAGAGAAGCCGTATCGCTGCTTACTTTGCGGCAAGAGTTTTAGGCGGCGCGGTCATCTCCGGCAACATCAGCTCGTTCACACAGGAGAGAAGCTGCATCACTGCGCACAGTGTGGGAAGAGATTCACTTATTCAAATACATTTAAGAAACACAAGTGCACCAACGCAGAGACAACAGCTCATCCAAACACATCTTCAAATCCAGATACGTGATTGACGTTACTGCCGTGGTTTACGTTTGTCTGCCATGATTTGTTTAGATAGTCTTGGCCGTAGAATTATTTAGACATCTGGCCCTCACGCCCATATGTGGATCCACCCCAAACTGTGGTCACAAAGTTGGAAGCACACAATTGTCTAGAACGTCTTTGTATGTTGTAGCATGAAGATGATTCTTCACGGGTGCTGAGGGGCCCAGACGTGATCCAGCATGACAATGCCTCTGTGTATAAAGTGAGGTCGTTGTTTGCCACAGTTGGGGTGGAAGAACTCGTGCTAAGAGCCCTGAACTCAACCCGGGTGAACACCTATGGGATGAACTAGAACATCATCTTGCCTGTCATCAGTGCCCAAGCTTACCAATACTCTCGTACATGAATGAGCACAAATCCCCACAGCCACGCTCCAATATCTAGTGGAAGAGCAAAGGAGACTGACTCCATATTAATGCCCATGGTTTTGGAACGGGATATTTGACAAGTATATACAGGTATTGGTGGATAGGTGTCCACATATTTTTGGCCACACACTGTATGTATATGTAGTTCTACATGACAATTTGCAGTGCATTGGTTAGTATTATATTTAATTTTTAAGCCTTACTATTGGTAAATTTGTAAACTCTATAGTATACCTATAGTATTTCTTCAATAAATTTTACTCCCTGTTTAAAACTTACATCCTCTGTCTTGTTTGTTTCTTCTTCCTTCATACACACGAATACATCTTGGCATTCCGTACGATCACAAGGTTTTAGAGGCTATTAGATGTAATGATAAATGTAGCAGCCGTAACCACAACTTGACCGCTGTTACATACCAAAAGAGTAGTGGTGTAAATATGGTGTAAAAACTTTTCGTTCATTTCGATGTGACTGAAAATGTAAGAACGGTGTTTAAAAGCATTGTGTTGAACTTTGGTCGCCGGAGAGATATCGGGACATGTTGCTTGACATGTTCGGAGGCAACAGCGACTCGGGGTCTACTCCGGGTCTACACTAATGCAGGAGAGGAGCCATATCGACTCGGGGTCTACACTAATGCAGGAGAGGAGCCATATCTGTGAAAAGAGTTCATCATCAGACTGATCAACAAAAACACTCACATAACAAGCAACAAAACTGCTCACAGTGTTTGGAAGAGTCTGACCAAACCAGTCAAAATTGTCTGATGTGATGTGAGAGTCCTGTAACGTTCACACAGGAGAGAAGCTGTATCAGACATGGCAGCTGTGATGTTTCAATTACATTCTCCAAACCGGCCTTAAAAACACATGGATGTCCCATTGCTTAGGTCTCTTTTGGAATCGATTGCTTAAACAGTGTGCTTGATTCTTCTTTTGGCATCACATTTGAGGACCATTTGTTTTTAATGTTGGGAGAGGTCAGAAAAAGAGTGATGATCTTCTAATGACCTCCATAAAAGATACAAAGACTAAGTGTACTGCCCGGATTAGGGTTTCCAGGACCCACCGGGTTGGTGGATGGTGTTCATAGGCAAGTGTCTGGTGACCAGGCCACCCTCAAAACCCGATCAGGTTTAGCCCGACATTGTGATGTGGAGCCATCTCTGTCTGCTGTTAGGAATATACAGCCTTCGTGGAGAAGGTGGAGTAGATGCTGGGTGGAAGGTGGACAGGGTACCTAAGGGTACCTTGGTGGAAGGTGGAGGGGTACCTGAGGGTACCTAGGGTGAAAGTGGAGAGGGTACCTAATACAGACTCTATAATGCCCTTGGGGGACTTGCTAATGTTGGGATTGAAGGATATACTGAGTGTGATTTGGAGTAGCAGACTCCCAGATCCGAGTTTGAGCAGTGAAATATTATTAGACTTCTGGGCAAGCCACGGATTGTCAATGACAAAAACTTCCAACACAAAGTTTCTAAATGTGCTCGGTACCAGTGCACCTTGACCCAAACTTGACCCCCCCCCCCTACTACTCAGGCACATGAAGGGACCCACATATGCCTAATGGTGATGCAATAGCACAACTTTAATGGGTTTATTGTCCATATAACCAAGAAGTCCTACGAATAATTTTTTCCCACTGATTCGTTGGGTTTTCCCAAACAATGAAAGCCACAAGAACCATTCTTTTCTCACCATGCTAGCATGGAGCACAGATTTCTCTTGGCCAGGTTTTCAAAATGTCATCGCTGCTTTCCATACAATAGTCCAAAAACTATTGTGGCGCAGTTGGTAGAGCGGGTTGTCCACTAATCGTAGGGTTGGCGGTTCGATTCCCGGCCCGGGTGACTCCACATGCCGAAGTGTCCTTGGGCAAGACACTGAACCCCAAGTTGCTCCTGATGGCAAGCTAGCGCCTTGCATGGCAACTCTGCTACTGTGAGTGTGTGTGTGAATGGGTGAATGAGACTCAGTGTAAAGCGTTTTGGATAAAACCGCTATATAAGTGCACATTTACCATTTTACATTTACACTAATATTGGCACCCTTGGTAAATATGAGCAAAGAAGAATAGTTTGTGAAAAATAGTTTTTATTGTTTAACCTTTTGATCGTTTATTAAAAATATTCACAAAAATACTCTGCTCTCACTGATATTAAACAATTACAAACAAAACACAGGTTTATCCAAAAATATATATCTTTGTTAAATATAGTTGTGCAACAAGTATTGTCACCCTTTTTGTCAATACTTTGTGCTACTTACATTTACCAAGATAACCGCTCTGAGTCTTCTCCTATAATGCCTCATGAGGTTGGCGAATACATGGCGAGGGATCTGAGACCGTTCCTCCCTAAAGAATCTCTCCAGATCCTTCAAATTTCGAGGTCCACTCTAGTGGCCTCTCCTCTTCAGTTCACCCCACAGGTGTTCTATGGGGATCAATCAGGGGACTGGGACTGTAAACCTTTTCACATACACATGCATTTTGATGTGAATAAAAAAAGTAACAGTGGATCAAGACAAATGTTTACATTTATTTACTTTATCCCCCTCATACAATGTGATTTAGCCATGATTAAAAACAGAAATTGTTAGTGATATCTGTGTCTAATTGTTTTTACCCCAAAACGGTAAACCCTCAGCCTCGGTTTGAGGACTATAGTAACAGGTATACTCCAATGTCCACCTCTTAATTTTCTGCCTTTTAACCATTTAGAAGGAAAATAGACAACGTCTGTATTCAAATATAGAAGCATTGTGTCCATGCAGTGAGCTTTACCTTCAGTCTAGACAAGTCTCATTTTATTCAAGCTTTCTGGTATCTTTTATAATTATTATTAAAAGTCATCTTTCAATAAAGTCTTCACATTACTGGTTCGGTCCATGAAGAGTTTCCATGATGCTTTTTACTGTGTTTTGTTGTCCAGAATTCATATTCTGCATTGCTTTCAAAGTTTACGTTGGGATGGTTTGTAAAAACAAACAAAAAAAATATTGTTAAAATGTGTTATTTCTCTAGGAGTTTCTAATACTTTTCATTTTTATGCTCCAGAAATGAACGATACCCTACTGCAAGTCTTCCCCTGCTCCTGGTGTCCACTTTCTTGCAAATCTCAATTGTACCTTGACAAACACATAAAGAGAATCCACTATAAGGAAATTGCGAGCGAGTTAGTGTCAGGAGATGTTAAAAAAACGAGAGTCTGACGCTCACAAAAAGCGCCAAATGTCAGCAATCAAGCTCTGGTACTCTTCACGCTCGCGGACAACTGCGGAAAGAAATCCATCATTGTGCAAACGGTGAGAAGAGTTTTACTCCCCTGGATAATCTCGAAACTCGTCTGCGTGTCCGTACACGTGATGATCCGTATCTCTGCTCACACTATGGAAAAACGTTTTAGTGAAAAGGATGTTCTCCAGCATCACCAGAACATTCACAGAGAAGAGAGAGCCTATCGTTGTTCACGGTGTGGGACGAGCTTCAGAAGACAGGGTCACCTTCGAACACACCAGCGCGTTCACACGGGTGAGAAACTGTATCTCTGCTCGCAGTGCGGGAAGAGTTTTACTCTCAGCGACACTCTCCGACGACACCGGCGCGTTCATACAGAAGATAAGCCATATCAGTGTTCACAGTGATGTAAGAAAACACAGATGTGTTCATTTCTGTATATTTAAGACACACGATTGCTCCAACACAGAGCCATCCTCTCATGGGAAATGGATGTAAGAGGTGGAACAATTGAGAAACCATCTCCATCGCTGATCAATAGGAAGGATCGAAGTTCTGTCCAATACTGAATGCGCTACTGCATTAGTTAATATCTTATTATATCTTATATAGCCTTACTACTGGAACGTCTTCATAAGTTGACAAACACACTGTTTTGTGTTCTCTGAATAAACTGTTCTCCCTGTATTGCTTTACATATACTGCCTCTTGTTTCTTTCTTTTACCTCAACATCACGAATATTGATTCGATAGAAAAGTATTCAATCCACATAATGAAAAAATATCTCTTCTCTCTTCGGGGGTTTCCTCCGAGTACTCCGGTTTCCTCCCCCAAGTCCAAAGACATGCACTGTAGGCTGATTGGCGTGTCTAAACTGTCCGTGTGAGTGTGTGTGCGCGCAATGGTGCCCTGTGATGAGCTGGCCCCTCGTCCAAGGTGTTTCCCTTGCCTTGTCACCAAATTTCCCTGGAATCACCTCCAGGCTCCCCACGACTCTGTGTAGGATACGTGGTACAGAAAATGGATGCATTTAATATCTTTATTATTCCAAATCAAACATCTATGTGGAGAGAAGTCGTGTTTATACACCATCAACCAAAAATAACAGAGCTTGCGTATGAAAGTTAGATAGCTGAATAGGGATTCCATTGATATCAGAGTTACAAGGAGAACCGAAGAAGAAGAACAAGAGGACCGAGAATAAGAAGAACAAGAACGTCCTTCGCTATTACATTCCAGTCCGGTTGGTGGCGGTAATGTACCCCATCCTGTCTGCCATTACACAAGAAGAAGAAGACCTCTCAAACGAAGAAGAAGGATTTCTCGACATGAAACTATTCTTGAGAGGATTCCAAGGAATTTAGAAGTTAGAACTGAACAGGTAGCAGCTCGCTGAGGTTTTGTCTCCGAGGTAAGTGAAGCAGAATCTCACTAGCCGACCTGCTCAGGCGACTGACAGTGGTTCCGTTCCAAATGGCTCGCTGCTCCCTATAGAAGTGCCCTAGATGAAATATTAAACAACGGCGTCTACGCCCTATCTAGTGCACTTGATTTCAGACGGGAAGCCATTTGGGATTGTGCCTCGTCAAATTCCTGTATCAAACGCTTTGTGAAGTCGGCTGATTGAATGAGTTGATAATGAAGAATACTGAATGTTGGACGAATTTATTCTCAGTCATATATATATATATAAAAATGTGATCTGATCTTCATCTAAGTCATGGATATTGACAAATATAATGTGTCTAAAATAATAACACAAAATAAATTCTGATCTTTCATGTCTTTATTGAGAACAACCAAAAAAACTCATAGTGCTTGTGGAAAAAGTATGTGAACCCTTGAGTTAATGACCTCAAAAAAGCTAATTGGTGTCGGGTTTTTGCACACCTGGAGTCTGGTTAAGAAAATGAGTGTGGAGGTGTGGACTACAGATACTTTGACTGATAAAAACCCCTCAAACTTTTGGAGTTTGCTCTGCACAAGAAGCACACGCTTATGTGAGCCATGCCTCGCCAAAAAGAGCTCTCAGAGGATCTAGGTTCAAGAATTGTTGATTTACATAAAGCTGGCAAGAGTCACAAAGTGATTTCAAAGACTTTAGAAATTCACCAGTCTACAGTTAGGCAAACATTCTACAAATGGAGACACTTTGGGACTGTTGTTACTCTACCAAGAATTGGGCGCCCAGTCAAAATGACACCAAGAGCACATTGAAGACTCATCAATGAGGTAAAGAAACAACCCCGAATGACAGCCAAAGATCTGAAGGCATCATTGGAACTGGCTAACATCTCTGTACATGAGTCTACAATACACAAAACATTGAACCAGCAGGGTATCTACAGCAGGACACCACGAAGGAACTCACTGCTTACTAAAAAGAACATTGCTGCAGGCCTGAAGTTTGTAAAAGAGCACAGTGACACTCCACAGCGGTACGGGCTAAATGTTCTGATGAAACTAAGATTGAACTATTTGGAAAAACCACACAGCACTACATCTGGTGTAGAAAGGGCACGGCATATCATCATGAAAACATCATCCCAACCGTAAAGTATGGTGGAGGAAACTCATGATTTGGGCCTGCTTTGCTGCATCAGGGTCTGGCCAACTGGCAATCATTGAGGGGAAGATGAATTCCGGAGTGTATCAGACAGATTATTGAAAGTGTATGTCTGCTGCAAAAACTGTGTAGAAGTTGGGTGATGCAACAGAACAACGACCCAAAACACCGGAGCAAGTCCACAACAGAATGGCTTCAGAAAAACAAAATCCACCTTTTGGAGTGGCCGAGTCAGAGTCCAGACCTCAACCCAATAGAGACGTGCCATACACATGAGACCTCTAAAGAATACGACCGAGCTAAAGCAGTTCTGCAGGAAGAATGGGCTAAAATTCCTCCTGAACGATGTGCAGGTCTGATCCACAGCTACAGGAAGCGCCTGGTTGAGGTTATTGCTGTCATGGGGGGGTCAACCAGTTATTAATTATAAAGGTTCACTTACTTTTCACGTGTCTTTTTGTATGTTTATATGTATATGCGTGTCTTCAATAAAGATATAAGGGATCACAATTTATTTTGTGTTCTTCTTTTAGACACATTATATTTGTCAATACCCTGACTTAGATGAAATCAGATAATTACAGTTTCATTGAATCAAAAGTTAAGTTCATTTCAAGAACTGGTTGATCCAGGGGAGAGGAAGGGGATTGTTTGGTTTTTTATTTTTTTTTTATTATATAAAAAAAATTTTTTTTTTTTTTTTAAAAAAAAAAAAAAAAAAAAAAAAAATTAAAAAATTTTTTTTTAACCGCCCCACTTTTGCTCATATCATAATTAATAGAAGTTCATCAAATACAAGCGAACTGTGCATTAAGATTTGCAGAAAATGTTATTAAAAAAAAATTATAGTTTGCTGAAGTATATTTTGTTTACTTCTCACTTCAAAAGTCCAAGATAATCTGCCTTAATACATGTTATTTACTTCGTTAAAACCTTTATCGACTTGATGAATAGCAAAACCAGAAACCTTTTCCCAGAGATGGTTTTATCCAAAGTGTGTTTTTATACCTGTTTTATTAGATATTACATTTTCATAACTTGTATAAGGTGTGTTGATTTGATTTCCAAAAGGCCCTGGTTATATTTGAGCCTCCTTTTTTTCTCCCCCCCCAGAATCACGTTTTCTAATGGAGACAGAGGTCAGTGCTCTCTTTTATCAATTAATTAATTTATTTTTGTCTGTAATAAATATCTAAATTGCCCGAAGGCTGTCTTGATCTCTCCCCACCCACATGTCCAGTGGGATCTCCTTACTTGAGCACATGTCTAGCACCACAGAAGAAATAGCATGTCGCTCCGATTGAACTTTCGAATTAGAACGATTTCAAGACATCCGATTAAATCACAATTCCGGTTTCTTTTGTTATTATTTCATTTGGATTTGAACGTTTTTTGTTTGAAGTGGTCGACAGATAATTCGATTATTTAAAAAAAAATAAAAATAATTTGTGCAGTCTGTTTGTTCTTTGGTCATTAGCTTTGTGAGAATGTGAAAACTGAGTTTTGCATGACTTCAGATGGGGGGGACATCAGACTCTGTGCGATTAGTTATCCCTATTCCTGTGGATCAACAGAAGCCTGTGAAAAAGGAAGAACCTGAAGATGAAGCCTATCTCTGTAAGACAACATCAGAGTCCAGTGTGTGGCTCAGTAACCTCTTTAAGTCTAACTCCGCTTAATGTGTGACCGTCACACTCACTTGCTTGGGTTTTGTGGACTTTCAGATGGTGGGCCGTCAAGCCCTGTGGGATGTGTCCTCACTACTGACCAACAGACTGGAGGATTCCAGAGGAAACCTATAAAAGAGGAAGAACCTGAAGATGATGAGTTCCTCTGTAAGACACCATTGTGGAGTTGAATATGATCAAGCAGCCTAAACTGTGATTATTATTCCAACAACATTCTCCTATAAGACTTGTTTGTTTATAGGAAATTGGTCAAGATAACCTGTTTTTAACTGATCACTCACGCACATTTCTTACATTCTCTTCGCCTACACATTTCAGTAGCTGCACCCAAATCTAAAACATTTCATACTTGTAAGCTTCTTCTCTCTGAATGTAGGTTAAGAATGCCAAATCCCAGAAGTCCACAGTTCGATCACATCATCTTACATCTGCCTACATGGGGTGCAATGATCGCTCGTTAATTAATAGAAATTCCTGGCCTTAACTCTTGTTGTATTCTAAAATTGTATTTATTTGGACTCAGGAACTCCCTTTGTCATGTCTTCCCCGTTCCAGACTGTGAGGACTGCAGATCCTACTTCATCAACAAGTGCGAGGTTCATGGTCCTGCTCTTTTCATCTCCGATACCCCCGTTCCTCTGGGGATTGCTGACCGAGCCATACAAACCCTTCCACCCGGACTAGAGGTTGGAAAGTCTGATATTCCTGATGCAGGCCTCGGGGTGTTCAATAAGGGGGAGACTATTCCACTTGGTGCACACTTTGGGCCGTATGAAGGAGACCTGGTGGACAGAGAGGAAGCCATGAATAGTGGTTACTCTTGGGTGGTGAGTTAGTTTATAAGGTTAATTAAAGGTTAGTAATAAATGTACAGTTGTATGCAAAAGTTTGTTTAACAAGATTAGAAAAACTCCCAGCTGGCTACAAAAAGCACTTGCAAGCTGTGATCACTGCTAAAGGGGATGTTAAGTACTGACTTAATAGGGTGTCCAAACTTTTGCACATACCACAACTAATATTTTATTTCTTCCCATTTTTAAGCTATTCACGTATAAAATAACAGTGCATTAATATTTGCAGAACGGAATTTTTTTTAACCGGGTGCTCCGGGAGGTTTCCTCCCCCAGTCCAAAGACGTGCGTTATAGGCTGATTGGCGTTTTTAAATTGTCTGTAGTGTGAATGGGTCTGTGATTGTGCCCTGCGATGGGTTGGCACTCCATGCGGGGTTTCCTGCCCCCCTTGTGCCCGAGTTCCCTGGGATAGGCTCCAGGCTGCCCCACGATCCTCTGTAGGATAAGCAGTACAGAAAATGGATGAATGGATGAATGTAATTTGGCCAGGGGTGCCCAAATTTTTGCATACAAGTGTAAACTGTGTTTTTTTTTTTTTCAGCATGTTAATCTTGGAGGCACAGAAGAACCAAAGGTCTGGGTCTCCTCTTCTCCTCCTCTGACTACTCCAGTCCTCATATGATCTTACCATTATAAGTACCACACTTTGAATAGTGTGATGGATACAAGCAAATCTTTAGGTGTTTCGTAATATAAGTCTTCAGCTCAAATGAACTCCTTACCTCTAAAAGTGGTCCACATTGTGGTATTGTTCTAAGTAAAGCTCAGAATCTCGGACTGAAGAAGTACATTGAAGTACCGTTGTCTCAGTTAGCAGACCGGTTTTGCCTTCATACTCTTTAATAGAACCGTACTGCATGGAGTGTATCCTTCTTTAGTTAAATAGGAGTTTGTAGTAATTGCAGTTGTCTCATTCTCCAGTCCTGTAGGGCTGTACCACTACAGTGTTTAGTATTGTCTCATTTCAAATGATCAACTAAACATGGAAGGTTTTAGAACATACATTTTTGGGCGTTCAGAACAAATCACTGATTATACAGGGCATGGGCCCTCCAGGACCTGCGTTTGATACCTCTGGGTTCGTTTATATAACTCAAATTTATAATATAGTATACATTTTTTTGTTGTTGTTGTAGATATCCAGGAGCAGACAACGTGAGAAATACATCGATGGCCAGAGAGAGATGCATTCTAACTGGATGAGGTGAGGAATACACTGCAAGTCTGCAATCTATTGGGCGTTTGTTTATTTGTTGAACGCGTTGTTATGCTAACGTATAACGCACTGTTCACAGAATGAGAATAAATGAGATGTAACACGGAAAGTATGCAATACCAGTCTTTTGCATGTCTGACTGAAGACATATCTATTCATGCCTCTAAGTCACATGATGTTCCCGTCATCACCGCCATCTTCCCTTAGTTCAGCAGGTTGCTTTTCATCAAGCTATGACTGATGTGTAGAGTAACCCTTTCACTCAAGTCACACAGTATAACATGGTATGGAATGCAAACCCATGACAAGTACAACTGTATACTCAAAGAGGGGAACCCAAGAAGATCCCAAGAAGTGAGCCACAGATGTGGTCACACATCTCATCAGCTGACACAGTATCGCATCTTCAGTTGTTTGTTACTGAAGATGTCGACTCTATGACTGAGTCCAAAACAGACCGAGACAGTGCCTTAATGCCATCTAGACCAAAGTGATGAAAAACCTGTGCCCCGTCAGCAGCCAAAACAGCAGACTAGCTTGTCTGTATTGCGTTTGTATTCTCTTCAGACAGACAGTGCTCTTCATTGCTGAGGTCAAATATATCCTGGATCGGGAGCCTCCGTGTCCGCTTTTGGACTCCTACTGACGTATACTACGTGTATGTGGACACCTGACCAAGCACACCCATGTGTGCTTGTTGAAAATCCCATTGCAGATGTAGTCCCTTCTTTGCTGTTCTAATAACCTTCACTCTTCTTGGAAGGCTTTCCACTACATTTCCAAATATGGATGTAGGGATTTGCCCATTCATCCATAAGAGCATTAATGAAGTCAGGCACTGATATTAGGTCAGGCATGTAGTTTGTGTGCCAATTCATCTCAAAGGGATTGAGGTCATAGCTCTGTGCAGGCCACTCAGTTCTTCCACAACACCCTTGGCAAAACCATGCCTTCATGGAGTTCTCACAGGGGCATTGTCCTGCTGGAACAGGTTCAGGTTAGGTTCTATAGTTCCAGTGATGCTCAATTTTAATGCTACAGCATACAAAGACATTCTAGACAGGTCTGTGCTTCCAGATTCGTGGCAACTGTTTGGGGAAGAACTACACATGGCTGTGATGGTCAGGTGTCCACGTACATTTGGCGTACCTCAACGTTTCTGAAAAATAAGAGTCCTCTTCTTCTATTGTTGCTTGCCTGAAGATGTATTAACCAACATCTCATATGAGAGCAGTCGTTGACAAACGCGCGTGGGTCCAATCTCCATTGCATGGACCATCCCAGTGCCATCCAGTCATGCATTGTGATGAGGGAACCGACTCAAAGGGAGCCATTCTTACCCCTGCTACGAACTTCTCTCTCCCTCTATCTTACTTCACATCCCTCTACCATCTTTTGTTCAGTGTCTGTCTCTTTATTTTCCAGGTATGTGAATTGTGCTCGTAATGAAGAAGAACAGAATCTTGTGGCATTCCAGTATCGAGGAGGCATTCTCTTCTGCTGCTGTCAACCCATTAAAACAGGACAAGAGCTCTTGATGTGGTACAAAGACGACTACGGCAAAACCCTTGGCCTTGCCTTTGACTACTTCTGGAAGAAAAAGTGCTCCTCAAATGGTTATGTACAACCCTGATTTTTTATTATATTTACCCACTACTTTCAGCCCACATTATATATGAATACCTCTAACAATATTTACTCTGACATACGCAATTTGCAAAGATCATTCAGTAATGAGCGTAAATAATCAGACCATCGCAAATTCTCTTTTCTGACTTTTCTGACTCTTTGATAGCTATTAGGGAGACCTGAAAGTGGTATTAGACAAGAACTGCCAGTATAGTCATGCTTCTGTCAGATTGTGGGAAGTTAGTAACAAAAATTCACTGAGGTGTGTTCAGGGCCTGTAGGATACCAATAGAGGTTCCAGTTTTGCTGGTGGTAGCAGTCACTTTGAAGGTAACGTGAAATATTAGCCCGCTAGCTAGAGCTCATAATATTAATGCTATGTCTTTCCAGTTTCATTTCAGCTGAACTTTTCTGCTGAATGTTTCTGCTGAACATCGCCTTTTTCCTTCTGTCCTCCCCTCCCTTTCCCAAATATTCCATTGAGAAAAAAACCCCCAAATCGAGCAACACAGTGGTAAACATTCATAGTGTTTTTTTCTTTCTTTCTTTCTTTTTATACTAACAAAGTTATAAAAAATATCGAAAACCCACACCCCGCTCCCCCGGCTCATCATGGCTACCCAATAACTGTCGCTGGTTATAAAGATCCAAAAATCCAACAACAGGCACAAAAATTTAAGTGGGAAGTGTCTGTAACTCCATAAAGTATACAATAAAGGGATGCCATTTCTAAAAAAAACAAAAAACAAAAAAAAAAAACTTGTCTGTACAACCATTCATTGTCTATCTTATTTTCTCAAGTTTCAGAAAAAACATCACATCATTTATCCACTGCGAGGTAGATGGGTATTTAGCAGACTTCCAATGCAACAGTAGGGAACGTCTTGCTATAAGGGATTGAAAGAAATAACATCGTTTTGTTTCAAGCTCAATGGAACTGAAGCTTCAGGAATCCCAAATACAGCAATCAATGGACTATATTAATGCTATGTCTATTTAGTAGCCTAATGTTGAATTTTTTGTTTTTGCGACCAGAAGGAATAGCTAATTTGAATTTCGGTGTTCTCAAAACAACTGGATTTAGCACATATAGAAATGTATGCTGCTGTGAAAAAGAATTTGCCCCATACCGATTTCTCTTATACTAAACAGTTTTAGATCTTCAAGTGAAATACAACATAAAACAAAGGCAACCGGAGTAAACATACTATACAGTGTTTATTTATTTATTTATTTTTTTTATTGAAGCAAAAAAGTTATCCAACACCCATCACCAATGTGAAAAACTAATTGCCCCCTTAAACTTAAAATCTGGTTGTTCCACCTTTAGCAGCAATAACTGCAACCAAACGCTTATGATAACTGCACTTACTCCTATGCTTTGGATCATTGTCTTGCTGCATAATCCAATTGCACTTCAGTTTCAGTTTACGGACTGAAGACCGGACATTCTCCTTTAGGATTTTCTGGTAGAGAGCAGAATTCATGTTTCTCTCAAGCATCCCCACTCCATCACACTTCCACCACCATGCTTGACCACAGGGATGATGTTCGTTTTGTGGAATTCGGCGTTTGGTTTACGCTAGATGTAACGGGACCCCTGTCTTCCAGACTGTTCCACTTTCGACTCGTCAGTCCACAGAACATTCTCCCAAAAGGTTTGAGGATCATCAAGGTTTGCTTTGGCAAAATTCAGACGAGTCTTAATGTTCTTCTGGGTCAGTGGTGGTTTTCACCTCGCTACTCTTCCATGGATGCTATTTTTGCCCAGAGTCTTTCTGATAGTGGAGTCATGAACAGTGACCTTTATTAATCCGAGAAAGGTCTGTAGGTCCTTTGATGTTGTCCTTGGCTTTTTTGTGACCTCCCGGATGAGTAGTTTCTGTGCTCTTGGAGGAATTTTGGAAGATCTGTCACTTCTGGGAAGATTCACTACTGTGCTGAGTTTTTCCATTTGGAGATAACGGCTCTCACTGTGGTTCTTTGGAGTCCCGGAGCCTTTGAAATCCCTTTGTAACCATTCCCAGACTTATTAAAATACATCACCCTCTTCATCATTTCTGGAATTTCTTTAAACTTTGGCGCATAGTGTGTTACTGGGTAAGAGCTTTGAACCAACTTCATGCTGGTGGAAAAGTTCTATGTAAGTGATGATTTGATTGAACAGGGTTTGACGTAATCAGGCCTGGTTGTGTCTAGTCCAGCTGAACCCTATTATAAATGCAGTTTCATAAATTTGTGGAATTAGTAACAATGGCAGCAAATACATTTTCACACAGGCGCAGTTGGTATTGGATTTTGTTTTAATTTCTGAAACAATTTAGTACGAGATGTACACAAAAACAGAAGAAAAAAAACAACACTACACTAAACAGCATTTGTATTGTAATTGTCAGGAAAGTGATAGAAATATGTTGCACAGTTTTCGAAAATAAGTTAAAACAGTTTGTTTCTCAATAAGTTATTAATACTTCTTTTAAAAAAAAAAAATTTATTCATTTATTTATTGTTTATTCTCCAGAAATGAACGATTCCCTGCTGCAACTTTTCTCCTGCTCCTGGTGTCTGCTTTCCTACACGTCCCAGTTTCATCTGGACAATCACATCAGGAGAAGCCACTCTGAGGAGAATATGATATCATGTGAAATAGAAAATGACAACGCGATGCCCACAGTAAGCTCCAGTATTCGGCAAACATGGCCTGATACTCTCCACACGAACACCACTCATGGCCAAATGCAGAAAGAACTCTATCACTGCTCAAAATGTGAGGAGGATTTTATTTCTGTCTATAACCTCAGTAAGCACCAGTGTGTCCACACAAGACAAAAGCCATTTCCTTGCACGCAGTGTGGGAAGAGTTTTACTTACCAGCGTAATCTCGGACAGCATCAGCGCATTCACACCGGAGAGAAGCCGTATCACTGCTCGCAGTGTGGGAAGAGCTTTAATAACGGGAGTAATTACAGACAACACCAACGCATTCACACCGGAGAGAAGCCGTATCAGTGCTCGCAGTGCGGGAAGAGTTTTACTAACCAGTGTCATCTCCGACAGCATCAGCACATTCACACGGGAGAGAAACCGTATCGCTGCTTACAGTGTGGGAAGAGCTTTAATCAACAGCGGTATCTGGAAAGACACAAGAGCGTTCACTCGGGAGAGAAGCCGTATTACTGCTCGCAGTGTGGGAAGAGTTTCAATCGACAGAGTCATCTCCAAACACACGAGCGCATTCACACGGGAGAGAAACCCTATCAGTGCTCACAGTGCGGGAAGAGCTTTAATCAACAGAACGATCTCCAAAGACACCAGCGCATTCACACGGGTGAGAAACCGTATCACTGCTCGGAATGCGGGAAGAGTTTTATTCAACAGAGCGATCTTCAAAAACATCAGCGCGTTCACACGGGTGAGAAACCGTATCACTGCTCGGAATGCGGGAAGAGTTTTATTCAACAGAGCGATCTTCAAAAACATCAGCGCGTTCACACGGGTGAGAAACCGTATCACTGCTCACAGTGTGGACAGAGATTCACTTCTGTCAATTCTTTTACCACACATAAGTGCACCAATCTAGACCAGACAATTTAAGGTACAACATAGAAAATGATTAGCGCATATATATATATATATATATATATATATATATATATATACTGTATCGCACAAAAGTGAGTACACCCCTCACATTTTTGTAAATATTTGATTATATCTTTTAATGTCACAACACTGAAGAAATGACACTTTGCTACAATGTAAAGTAGTGAGTTCTGTCCTGTTAAACCGCTGTATGGTCTCGGCCACCGTGCTGCAGCTCAGTGTCTGGCTCTTGGCAATGTTCAATCTTAGAGCCTAGGCCATCTTTATGTAGAGCAACAATTCTTTTTTTTCAGATCCTCAGAGAGTTCTTTGCCATGAGGTGCCATGTGGAACTTCCAGTGACCAGTATGAGGGAGTGTGAGAGCGATGACACCAAATTTAACACCTTTGCTCCCCATTCACACCTGAGACCTTGTAACACTAACAAGTCACATGACACCAGGGAGGGAAAATGGCTAATTGTGTCCAATTTGGACATTTTCACTTAGGGGTGTACTCACTTTTGTTGCCAGCGGTTTAGACATTAATGTCTGTGTGTTGAGTTATTTTGAGAGAACAGCAAATTTACACTGTTACACAAGCTGTACACTCACTACTTTACATTGTAGCAAAGTGTCACTTCTACAGTGTTACATGAAAAGATATCATCAAATATTTACACAAATGTGAGGGGTGTACTTACTTTTTTGAGATACTGTATATAATATAATATCTCAATGTAGTAAAAGTTTAGCTGATGTTTATGACCAATGTCCTCCAGAAGCTGTGCAACCATATCTATAGTATTTTATGTTCCTTGAACAGATTGGGTTTGGATGTATAATTTCTTCTGTTTCTCCCTTTTATTCCAACACTACTACAAATAATGAAAAAAAAAAGTTCATATATCAGTCCCTTGAGGATTTAGCGAAATCAAGGAAACTCAAGAGCAGAGATGCATCGTGTGATGTCATTGCGACGTAGGTTCAGCCAAAGCCCTCTTTGATTAATGTGCATCAAACACGAGTACAGCTAAAAATTCGTATTTACTAACACACGTCACTGTGAAAGACCATGCAAAATAATTTCGTGCGATTGCGATTTCGCCAGTTCGAGTCATTTTCCGAAAACCAAAAAAGCATCAAAATTGCAGCGCAAATTCTGAAAAAAGTCACCGCTAAATTGAGCTTTTTTGGTTGCAACAACCACAAAAAAAAAAAAACTCTGTGAAATCCTTTAGGGACCGATATATTTATTCCATAGGACATTCCTCTGGTATATTAACCTTTTGTATACTGTAAGCTTGCCTTGTATTTGCCGTAGCTTTGACCTTTCCCCCCACTTCACTTTTTATCATTACTGTTTTTGTGCAACAATGTTTGTGCAAGACCTTCATAAAAAAATGTAACAAAAAACATGATCTTAAACTGTATTATACCATATTTGGGTCATTTCTGACAGGTATGGTGAGATATTTTATGTATGTGTGCATGCATGCTTCAAAGAATGACCCCCTGCATTGCCAGTGTTATTAGCGTCACTCACTGTGTTGTTCACAAGTTAGCTCTGATGAACTGGTCTGTGTGGTTGTTAAGTAGCAGTAATAATGAAAAAATATGGGTGTGTGAATGTGTGTCGGCCCTGCGATAGACTGGCACCCTGTTCAGGGTGTATCCCCTGCCCTGTGTCCCATGCTCCCTAGGATAGACTCCAGGTTCCCTGCGACCCTGAAGTATAAGCGGTATAAGAAATGGATGGATGAATGGAACTTTAAGTGTTTAATCATTTAAAAAAAAAGTCATTTCGCTGGAAATTGAGTCATCAGTGTCCCAATGTGTAGTGATCCAGGGGCTGTGTCCGAAATCACGCACTGTGACAGTATGGATTAGGGCGGTGTCCACCTTGTCCAGAGGTTCCATACTGCAGAATCTCAGTGAAAGCAGAAGGTCATGTGGGTATTTCTCGCCTACTGTTTTATGAATGCTGAGAATTCGGACGTACTACTACTTTGGCATACCGATTTTGGCCCACTGTGTAGTAGGGTAGTAGGGATACCATGACACAGCTAGGGTCTTTACAAGTACCTGAACCTGTGTACAGGATATACTCATTCGTGACCTAGGGATCTAGATGGAGGCATGAGTCATGATGGTGACTTTCAATTCGACTGAATTTCAGCTTCAAATTCTGTTTTATTGTTTATATTATTTCTATCGTATGGGTATTTATGGAAATTATTTTCTTTCTTTGAGGTCACTCCTACTTGTGCTGTGAGGTACACCTTACTTCACCATGCCATACCATACTTTGCCATGCCATACCATATCTCACCATGCCATACCATACCTTGCTATGCCATACATTCCATACTATGCCATATCTCACCATGCTATGCCATATCTCACCATGCCATGCCATATCTCACCATGCCATACCATATCTCACCATGCCATACCACACCATGCCATACCACACCATACTATTCCATATCTCACCATGCCATACCATATCTCACCATGCTATACCATTCCATTCCATGCCATATCTCACCATGCCATACCACACAATGCCATACCATTCCATTCTATGCCATATCTCACCATGCCATACCATTGCATACTATGTCATATCTCACCATGCCATCAGATGCCATACCATGGCATACCATACCATACCATGCCATGCCATACCAAACCATGCCAAGGGAGGAGCCATGTTGTCCACTCATTGAACTGGCCGCACACTCCTGCCCAGGTGGTGGCGGTAATGAGACCAAATGTTGATTCTCCAACTGCTGGAAAACAGACATTTCTTCTTACATTCGTAAGAGACGAAGAAGGACTGCAGTGAGGGCTGACTGAATGAGTCCTCTATAAAGGAAAATATTTCTGGCAGGATTCCCCAGATAGTTAAGAACAGAAGACCCGCTGAGGTTTTTCTTCCACGCCCGAGGTAAGTGAAACCGAACCTTACTCCCTGAGCCGCTCCAGTAACATCAATCCCAAATCGCGCGCTACTCCCTATCCGAGTGCACGACGATGTATACGGACCGATGGCGTCTGCGTCCTACCTAGTGCACTTGTAATCGCAGCCGAGAAGCCATTTTGGATGAAGCCTTCGTGAAACAGTCCAGTGCTATAGTGAAGGGAGATTATTCTCATTTTAAACATTCTGGCTAGTTTGCTAATGATGAATTTATTAGATTAATCAGCTAACCTCGTCCTCGTCTCATGCTGAATGAACATTTGAATGAATTCATGTGTTTTCGGTTGTAAAAAAACAACATCAAAACAAAGACACGATTCGAGTGTTTTACTCGGATTCATAATTCTCAGGTTCCTCATGAACATTTAACCAATTAGATAACATTCTCTGGCTAGGAATATCTAATCTATGTCTGTTTGGTCTCGAGTTCAGTTTTCGTTCGGACTTACTGTTCACATGCTGTGATTTGCGTTCTCGGTTTGTCCTGCGGTTTCACATTCGCACATTCGCATTTCTGGCTTCAGAAATTCTTACCGTGGGTGCAAAGAAAAAAGGCGAATGTGTCAATTATTTTTATTCACCGCCAATGAAATCAGATACATCTATTTTATTCCAATTATTGACTGTTTTAAAATCCTGAGACTAAACAGATTTTTATTTATTTTTTATAGAAACCTGCAATAACGTGGGGAGCTAAGGGACCGTGTACAAATTACCAAATTAGGTTTCGTTTTCCTGAAAGTAATCAAAAGCCCTGTTTGTTTAGTTTGGATTAGTCAATTATTGTTATTCACAGCCAAGGTAGTCAGATACAACACGTTTTTTATTCCCGTAATTGGTAGTTTTTAATATCCTGAGACTAAATAGATTTTTATGGAGACCTGAAATAGCAAGGAGAGTTAAGGGACTGTGTACAAATAAAAAAAAAATTAGGTCGTGTTTTCCTGAAGGTAATCAAAAGCCCTGTTCAGATTGGATTAGTTTATCAGGGGGTCGAGTGTAATAGAACTACCACGGTTGGAGTGAGGGCCTGTTTACACTTGGTCACTTCATGCATTTACTCTGATCGGATAGCTTGTGTAAATCAGATAACAACAACAACAACAACAAAAAAATCCAGAAAAACGCACGTCAAAAATGTTATAAATTGATTTGCATTTTAATGAGGGTAATAAGTATTTGACCCCTCTGCAAAACATGACTTAGTACTTGGTAATGACTTAGTAATGACTTTTCATTTTCAATGCCCTGGCTGAGGGAAGGAGGTTCTCACCCAAGATTTGACGGTACATGGCCCTGTCCATCGTCCCTTTGATGCGGTGAAGTTGTCCTGTCCCCTTAGCAGAAAAACACCCCCAATGCATAATGTTTCCACCTCCATGTTTGACGGTGAGGATGGTGTTCTTGGGGTCATAGGCAGCATTCCTCCTCCTCCTCCAAACACGGCGAGTTGAGTTGATGCCAAAGAGCTCCAGTTTGGTCTCATCTGACCACCAGAGGACAACTGGGTGAAAGTGTTGTGGCAAAAGTATGTGAACCTCTCAGTTTAGCAGTTTAATTTGAAGGTGAAACTAGAAAAAGGTAGAGGTATTTTGGAAGAATGTTCATTTTTACCGTGTTTATTCTACGAAGAGGGGATAATGGTAGAGCTGCCCATCGTTGAAAGGCCGACTTCATGCATGAAATTAAGGGTGTAAAATTTGCCACCATTAATGCAGAATAGGAACGGGTGACATTAACTCCGAGATATTTGAATGTTGAATCCTCCAAATGAAAAGGTATTTCAGTCGGTTTTATTTTTTGGCCAGGTTGGTTTATGGGGAAGCAGTCACTCTTTTGTAGGTTCCGTTTATATCCGGAAAATTTCCCAAAGTCATTTAATACGCGTATTATCTCTGGAATAGATGCAATTAGATCCGTAAGATGGAGTAGTAAGTAGTCAGCATATAAGGCTAGTTTATGTTCAATTCCTTTGCGACTTATACCCTGAAATACAGGAAAAATTTCTAAGCGTTATCGAGAGAGGCTCAATTGCTATGGCAAAAAGTAAGGGAGACAGAGGACATCCCTGGCGTGTACCCCGTGACAAAGTAAAATAGTCAGATGTAGCATCATTGATATGTATGGAAGCTTGCGGTTCCACATTTAATAAACGGAGCCATGATCAGTCCATCCCCAAAGCCGAACCTCTTTAGTGCCATAAAAAGATATTCCCATTCTATTCTATTAAATGCCTTTTCTGTATCCAGAGAGATGACCACTTCAGAGGAGTTGCTGTTTTGTTTTGAATATAAAATACTTACTAGAGTACGGATATTAGAAAAGGAATGCCGTCCTTTTATAAATCCGGTTTGAATGATCTGAAATAATACTAGGGATAATCCCCTCTAAATGAGAGGCCAGAAGTTTGGCTAAAATCTTGACATCAACAGAGATTGAATCAGTTTGATTAGTAAGAAAAAAAAAATCACATCTATCATCTACGCACCTATCCTCTATCTGATGCTTTTTGCACTCGCTGTGGGAGTGTCATCTTTTTCATTTTGTCTCTTTATAAGAGATGGATCAATGCGATCATCTCACCAGCCCAAGTGAATTTCGGTGAACAAACGATCACAATAACACCGCTTCCAGAATGTCAGAGAGAATTTTCATATAATTTTATTACTTTGCAGATTTATTTACTTACTTACTTATTTATTTATTTTTACTTTGCAGATATGATTACTGTTCATGACCATTCTTTGAAATATAAACTATTTCATTCTTGGGGAAACGATACTGGGGGAAAAAAAAACAACCCAAACTTTAAGAGGTAATAACATTGCATGAGCTTTGACAAATTATAAAAATATTATTATTTTTTTTTTTTAGCAAAAATAAAAAAAAAAAGAAATGCATTACTGACACAATCCAAAGCAGTAAGAGCACATCAGCTGCTCACTTATGTTTTATCTGTACAACATGATGTGACAGCGAGACTCTGTGTAGAAACACTTTACTTTAATTGATCTTCAGAGCCCCCGTGTGCACCTTATTTCATTACACATGTATATTTATGAATACACAAATAGTCCAAACTTGATAAAGAGGAACGTACAACTCTTCAGATTAATAAGAGTGTGCAGGAGACTTTCTGACTGCTGATTGGTCAGTGTTACACTGAGGGGTGGAGTTAAAAGGCTTTAGATTAGATGTTTTACAGAAAAATCTTAATTCATGAAAAGGCACTGAATTTTTTTTTTAAGTTTGTTTGTAATTCTGTGTTTCATTACTTTATTTTTTTTGCCTATGTTGTTCCAAGTAGATGATGTATTTTGTTTTTTATTTTTTATTTATTTATTTTTAAGCACGTTTATTATTAGAAGTATTTTTTAAATGTCTACATGTACAACTGCCTGTCAGGTGGTAGAGATCTAGATGCCTCACAGATTGATTTAATCATGGATCCTCTTAATGCTGTCCTTGATGTTCTTGGCTATACCGTTATGCTTGTGGAGCTTATCAGGAAGACTGAGGATCTGCTCCTCTGTAGCCTCGTTAAGCCACTGCTGCAGCTTCTGAATACAGTGGTCATGATCTCCGAGAGACAGACATACACCGTCCTTTAAATTTAAGTGCCTACTGATGCGATGTACTGATACTGATGCTTTCGAGTACTCTGATTCTTGAAGATTTCTATGACGTGCTGCTTGAGGAGTTTTACCGTACCTGAAAACAGAAACGAGACCACAAACGTCAGCTCAAAATAGCGCCTGCATCCGGTTACCTTTCCTGATTCATTTTTCAAGGGAGAGAGAGGAATCCGTGCGAGTGTGCAAGGATGAATCATTTAACATCAAGGTGGAGGATCTCGTGCCTCTTTTTAATACGCTCCGAGGTGATGCATCTTTAGTCACTTCCAGGAAAACTTAATCCATGTAAACAATGGAATGAATAAATGTTGGAAATGTCTCTAATAAATTACACCAGTTACCGCTTTTATCTCTCTACCTCTCTCTTTGTGTTTCTGACTCACACTCACATACATCCACCTCTAACCAAACAATGAAACACACACACACACTTTTATATCACTTTATTTAAAAGGAATTTAAATGTTATGTACTTAATTCCATAATTATGAACACAAGTTGTCTTATGAACACAACTTATGAACAACTTACAAACTATGAACACAACTTATGAACATAAGTTGACAATCATTTTTAAAGTTCCGTTGCTCCATTTAGATTTTCTCCAGTTGAATTCAGCCTTTTAAACCAGCAAAAATGACTAATTCTAATAAATAAATAAACGGTGTAGTTTACAATACAAATATCATACCCAACATCTCTGCAGGTTTTATAAACATAAAAGCATTGAATAAAATGAGCAATATAGACAAAAAAGAAATCACAGAACTCCTAGAACTTCCCACCGTCCAAAGGCTGCTAATTCTGCTCAAAGAATTAGGTTTATGTGCGAATGACAAGATTTTTTTAAAAATCAAAAATGTATCAATACATGAAATTAGATTACACAATGTAGTTGACGTTTACATGAACAAGCCGATTTGTCAAATGAAACTTTTTCGTTCTTTTCCACTGCTATGGTAAACTAAAGAGTACCTTTTCAAATTACACTGCTAAATATGACTAGCATTATCTAAAAGTAGTCCATAAATTGTATTAGCTGGTGTAGCCTAACCTATACACGAGTCCACTGTTTGTCATTTCACTACTGAAAATCTGCCCAAATTCACTTATTTGAATAGAATTCATTTGTAAATGAAGTGGACTCGTGTATATTCATACTAAAATGTCCTTTGTGTAGTATTTGTTCAGTCTACAGGTCCTCTAGAAGTCTTAACTGTGAATTTGTGTGGCTAATCTTGTGACTTGAAGTTATCAAGCCAAATTCATTAAGTTACTCTAAGTTAAATTTGGTTTGAAATCAATTAGTGCAGAAACTTCAGTTTACGTTGCACACGATATTAAGTTGATGTAATTATCAACATTATTATGCTAACACAACTGATCAAAAATAATGTTTACAACTTTTAAACACCTAATTAAGTCAATAAATTAGAATTTCTATCCTGCAACCACACATTCAATCAAGTTGTGGCAACAGGTCCCATAAATGACTTTTTAAGAGTGTAGAGCTTGCGCCATATGATATTTTTACCTTACAGATTCTACATTTCACTTTTATTTTGTCTTTTATTAAAATATGTCTTAAATGTATTAAAACAGCGAATTTTATCACACGGGATTTGTCACACGCACACGTACATCAACACAACATTCAGTTAGTGCACGAAGTGCGCGTTGCCGTGAAGTGTGGCTGAAAGATCATCCTATTATTCGGTCTTGTGTTAATTCAGAAGACTAGCTAAAACGGGAGACGGCTCATAGAGCCGACTCCTTCAAAAACGACACATCACTAACACAACTTGGCCATGTATTCTGTAATCTGGGCTAATACCTCCTTTTTATCTCTCTGCTCACAAATCATAAAAAGAGAAACGCTTTATTGTCACTTAATTTATGGGATATAAATGAAAGGTCCAAATGGACTCTCTCTCCTCCACATTCTGAGCGTCTGACTCGTTAATTTTTCAATAAAGGCTTCGAGGCAGTTTACACAACAATGGTGTTTTGGGGCAGGGAATGCACACTTTTCAAAAAAGTTTTCAAAATGCTAATTTCTATTATTATTATTATTGTTATTTATTTATTAATTTAGCTATTTTACATATTTTAAATAAACAAGCACACAAAAGGCTAAATATGGGATTGAAAACAAAAATCCATCTCCACAATTAAAAATTCAAATAAGCCAAATCCATGACCCACAAGCATGAGTTTCCACAATTCCTCACGACAAGGAATCATTTTCCAAGTCCAACTATCGAGATTAACTGGAGAAACTTTCCCGCTTTCAGTAAATTGTCATGTAATGTACCCTGTCCCCTTTTCTAGCTCACACAGTCTGGGAATATATTTTTAAAAATATATATTACAGGTCTAGAAGTTCTAAGTGATTTACACAACGGGCAATCTGGCAGATGTCTAACATATTTACAATGCCAAGTTCTTGACTGCTCCACAATTGTTAAAACACTCAGCAGTTATTGATACCAAAGTAATAATTATAAAACAAACAGTCCCACCGGACTCTCACCCCACAGTCTGTACAAGATTCAAACATTCAATGAAAAAGCAAAAATATCTCAATCTGAAGATCACACACGCGCGTGCGCGCACACAGTGTGTTTTCTTTTTTTTCTTTCTTTCTTTTTTCACACACACACAAACACTGAGGCCTTCACTCACACTTGTCTCTGAAACTAACTTTCCGAGCTTATCAAACACACATATTCTCCTTATTTATGGAGTACTTACACATACATTGCTTATGCAACATTCACACTTGTCTCCAAAACTAATTTTTCGAGCTTATCAAACACACATGTCTCCTTATGTATGGAGTTCATATACACGCTTTATTCTAGTAATAACAGTGATATCTTCCTAGTGTAAGGCTCCTGGAATGTTGCCCCTTACCTAAGTGGAATCTCGCTTGGCATGGACACCCTTAACACATTTCCAGTACTCACTCACCAGGGAGAGCTCAACAATCATCAGCATCGAACCCCACGACACCGCAATCCTTACCACAGGAGAACGTCACTCAAAAATGAAGAAATCAGACACTCTGATTCAACAGAATTAGAGCGGTTTCCTGCTTGAATCAATGTGGAGTTTTACGATACCACAATTCAGTGTCAATTGATACAGAACGCGCCCACAGAGAGCCGTGGATGGATCAGAGCCACGTGGCCAGCCTGCCAGAAACTCACTCAAGAAAAGAAGACAATGACCGTTTAGGATCAATCACTCAACAAAATAATGATGTAAAAAAATTAAACAATAATGTAAAAAAAATAATAGAAATAAAACGAGTCAACTCCAAAAAAGGAAAAGAAAAAAAAATACTTAAACCAACATTCAGACCTATTAAACTCTCAAACATCCATCAGTAATTATAATCAGCATTCAGCAGATATAACGAGCATATAGCGGAAACAACCAGCATTCAGCACAAATAACCAGCATAGCAATTATAACCAGAATTCAGCACAAATAACATGTAGACATACTAGACTTGCACCCCAGAACATATTAACCTAGGCATACAAGACTTACACCCACTTCAACACGCCTCTTGCGTGACCCCACCTGGGGTTTATTGGACCCAATGCGTTCACGCTCTTGAACGTCTTAACACTAAGTTCTCCCTAGAACTCTTAAACACTCTCGGCACAGTGTACAATCTCAACCGCTTCACTCCGACTAAGACACGTCTAACTGTACACGTCACTGTATAACACTGTTAAACCGTAAGGGTCAAATCCACAATTTAGTAGATGTCAAAAAGTAAATAAACTTTATTGAAAATCAATAAAGTGTGACAGTCTGCAGAAAGTCCAAATTATACATACACAAACATGTCTTTATATACCTTTCCCAACAGCATAGTCTTTGTAGGTGGGGGTTTGCCTTTCCTTGTTGAAACAGACCCATCTTTTTTGCCACAATTAAATATTCATGTCGTGTAATTTTTCTTGAAAAGGTTTCATGAGGACATGGTTTCTTTTACAAAAAAAGGTTTCACACAGGCCTGTGTGTCTTGACCGTGACTCCCTTCTACCTTACCATTGTTCTATGGATTTAGATTATGCTTCTAACTGTTGCTTATACATATAGATTGTTTTTTTTAACCAATATTGATTAAACGATTATGCTCAGGTAATAATTCTAAATGTTGGTTACGTATTGAATACACTTCATTAACATATCCACATGTTAATTACACTTATTGTTTACACTTCATAGACATTTTCCATAATGGTTACTTTGGTTTCCATGGTTACTACTGGTAATTATTAACTTCATGAAAACATTTACTTTGACTGATGAATACAGAAACCAGCAACCTTTTTCTAGAGACGAAGACGGAGCGTGTGTTTCGTGTCCGTATCTGTTCAGCGGGACAATGTCTCTTTCTTTTTCTATTGATATAACAGTATCTTAATTGTTTGCATGATGTGTGTAGATTGGTTTACTGTATGCACTGTTTAAAATTGAGCCTCTCCCCCCCCCCTCTAGAATTGCACCCTTTAGACGTCTTATAATGGAATCAGCAGAGGTCAGTGCTCTTTCTTTTTAAATTAATAATTACAATGAGGGAATATTATTACTGAATATCAGCCATATGGCCTTCTTCTCTTTGTGCCATTATTTTAATTTTTGACCTTCTGCATGCCCTGTGGGATCTCAGTACCTATGCATGTCTACCACCATAGATGGTCTCTAGTACTGGCCTCTAGAATAGGTGAGGGACAACCAGGCACCTTCAAGAAGCCTGAGTGTAGTCCTTCCTGCCTAAGGTTGGTGTAACACTTCCATTAGATGCTGGAACACAGAACTGGGCATTGCTCCATGCATTGCAATCTTCTAAGTCTTTATTGTGGAGTCATCAATGTGTCTGCTCTCAGCATGCGGACACACTTTTGCAATCTGCAAGGCAAGTTACAGTACAGGAAAAAAATGAAATTGACTAGACTTTTCTTATATTCTTACATATATATTTTTGGTAAATAATTCAGGGGTGGACAAATCACTGGGTTATTTGTTGTTGCTCGGTAGATTAACACATAGGTTGAGCAACTGCAGAGAAAACTGCAGCTTATAGTTAACATTTGCCAATTGCTCAGTGATGATATTAGGTTCATCATGATATAATCATGATTATGGTGACAGTTGTCCCCTCCATCGAAATTCATATTTTTTACTCTGTATTGATTAATTTATGTTTTACTGCCACTTTTTAGCCTAGTCACTATGGTTTTTGGGCAACCTGGAAAGAACATGGAATGGGGTAGCAAACTGGGGTTTACACTTGCCCAATTGGCTGATTTAATTTATCACTTGACCACCCCAGTAATTATTGTTCTTTGGTCACTAGCTTTGTACGAATGTGAAGACGGAGAATTGCGGTACTTCAGATTGTGGGACATCGGGTTCTGTGGGATTTGTCATCCCTGTGGAGCAACAGAAGATTGTAAAAAAGGAAGAACCTGAAGATGAAGGCTATCCCTGTAAGACAACATCAAAGTCCAATTTGTCTCACTAACACCTTTTAGCCTAACAATGCTTAATTCGTGACTGTCCCACTGACTTGTGGTTTCTTTTTTTTTTATTGAATTTGTGGACTTTTAGGTGGTGGTACATCAAGCCCTGTAGAATGCGTCATGATTATTGACCAACAGACTGGAGGATTCCAGAAGAAACCTGTAAAAGAGGAAGAACCTGAAGATGATGAGTTTCTCTGTAAGACGTTGTTGTTGGTTGAAAATGTTCAAACAGACTTAAGTTGCTAAACTATGGCTGAGTGATTTCTAAAAACCATGTGTAGTTATCTTTAAGATATTATACCAGAACAGTTCGGTCCACTGATTTGATTGGACAAGCAGCGTTCCATGAGTTCTGATGTTTTGTATAACATCACTGGTACATTTGACTGTTTGTATCAATCCCCTGGTCTGTGTTTGCTACATAAAATTACTATTCTAGCAATAGTTAATTCCACTGAAATAGTTACTACACTTACTATGGGATGTTAGTCAGTGTGTGCATTGCATAGTAACACACAATGCTTTATCCAGCCGTGGCTTCAGAATACATCATCTTCCTAGCCACACAGGGTGCCATGATCACTTGTTTTGGTTGGAAATACAAAAACTAAGCGGAAAGCAGAGAAAAATAGTTCCTTTTGTTATATAATTTTATACTTCTATTTATTAGAAGTATAATATTGAAATATTTAACTCTTGTTGCACTCTACAAATGTGTTTATTTGCATTTAATGTGTTGCCTTTTCGCCTTTCAGACTGTGAGGACTGCAGATCCTACTTCACAAACAAGTGTGAGGTTCATGGTCCAGCCCTTTTCATTTCTGATACCCCTGTTCCCTTGGGGATTGCTGACCGAGCCATACAAACCCTTCCACCCGGTCTAAAGATTCGAAAGTCTGATATTCCTGATGCAGGCCTCGGGGTGTTCAATAAGGGGGACACTATTCCACTTGGTGCACACTTTGGGCCGTATGAAGGAGACCTGGTGGACCGAGAGGAAGCCATGAATAGTTGCTACTCTTGGGTGGTGAGTTACTTTCTTAATACTTATTTCCTAATGTTAATAGTAAATGTCAAAATCAAAAATATGATTAAAGGCTTTCAGCCTGTTAGACTTAAAAGCTGCAATTGTACAAATAACCTGGAAAATATGGAGAACATGATAAACATGTGTGGCATGTATCTTGGGCCCGGCCAGATTGGAATTCACAAAGAAATACAGAGATGAGCCACTTATGTTCTGGAAACAAAGATTAACTTCTACACAAGTGATAGATAGGCCAAAGTGTGTAGAAGAAAGGATCAACTCATGATTCAAAACATATGAGCTCATGGGTCAAGCATGGTGGAAGAAGTATCGTGGCTTCGGCTTGCATGGCTGCTTCTGGAACGGGCTTACTAATCTTTTGTTGTTGATGTAACTTATGATGGCAGCAGCAGAATGAATTCAGCTGTCTACAGAAACATTCTACATGCCAATTTATACAGAAATGCATCCAATGTAATTCGGAAGAGCTTCATCATGCACCAAGACAATGGCCCAAAGCACACTGCCAACACAACAGATTACTTCATCGGGGGGAAAAGTGGAAGGTTTTAGACTGTCCAAGTCAATAACCAGATTTTAACCCAGCTGAGCATGCATTTCAGCTTTTGAAGAGGAGACTGTAGGGAGAAACCCCCCAAAACAAACAAGAACTGAAAAAAGCTGTGGTAAAAGGCTGGAAAAGCATAAAAAAAAGTTTTGTGATGTCAGTGGGTCACTGGCTTGATGCAGATATTGCAAGTAAAGGATATGTAACCAAACACTCATGTTAAGACTCTTTGTTCCAATACTTTTACTCACTCAAAAATTTGATGGTCTGTCTTATGATATATTGCCTCATAGTCATCTTTTGATCTCCAAAACAAAATGTCTTCCGTGTATAGCAAAAACTTGCTGTTCTGATCATTTCAATTGAATATCTACAGTATCTCACAAAAGTCAGTACATCCCTCACATTTTTGTAAATATTGGATGATATCTTTTCATGTAACAACACTGAAGAAATGACACTTCGCTCCAATGTAAAGTAGTGAGTGTCCAGCTTGTGTAACAGTGTAAATTTGCTGTCCCCTCAAAATAACTCAACACACAGACATTAATGTCTAGACCGCTGGCAACAAAAGTGAGTACACACCTAAGTGAAAATGTCCAAATTGGGCCAAAAGTGTCAATATTTTGTGTGGCCACCATTATTTTCCATCACTGCCTTAATCCTCTTGGGTATGGAGTTCACCAGAGCTTCACAGGTTGCCACTGGAGTCCTCTTCCACTCCTCCATGACAACATCACAGAGCTGGTGGATGTTCGAGAACTTATGCTGCTCCACCTTCTGTTTGAGGATGCCCCACAGATGCTCAATAGGGTTAAGGTCTGGAGACATGCTTGGCCAGTCCATCACCTTCACTCGCAGCTTCTTTAGTAAGGCAGTTTTCGTCTTGGAGGTGTGTTTGGGGTCGTTATCATGCTGGAATACTGCCCTGCGGCCCAGTCTCTGAAGAGAGGGGATCATTCTCTGCTTCAGAATGTCACAGTGCATGTTGGTATTCATGGTTCCCTCAATGAACTGCAGCTCCACAGTGTCGGCAGCATTCATGCAGCCCCAGACCATGACACTACCACCACCATGCTTGACTGTAGGCAAGACACAATTGTATTTGTACTCCTCACCTGGTTGCCGCCACACACGCTTGACACCATCTGAACCAAATAAGGTTATCTTGGTCTCATCAGACCACAGGACATGATCCCAGTAATCCATGTCCTTAGTCTGCTTGTCTTCAGCAAACTGTTTGTGGGCTTTCTTGTGCATCATCTTTAGAAGAGGCCTCCTTCTGGGACGACAGCCATGCAGACCAATTTGATGCAGTGTGCGGCATATGGTCTGAGCACTGACAGGCTGACCCCTCCACCCCTTCAACCTCTGCAGCAATGCTGGCAGCACTCATACGTCTATTTCCCAAAGACAACCTCTGGATATGATGCTGATCACGTGCACTCAACTTCTTTGGTCAACCATGGCGAGGCCTGTTCTGAGTGGAACGTGTCCTGTTAAACTGCTGTATGGTCTTGGCCACCATGCTGCAACTCAGTGTCAGGGTCTTGGCAATCTTCTTATAGCCTAGGCCATCTTTATGTAGAGCAACAATTCTTTTTTTTTCAGATCCTCAGAGAGTTCTTTGCCATGAGGTGCCATGTTGAACTTCCAGTGACCAGTATGAGGGAGTATGGGAGCGATGACACCAAATTTAACACACCTGCTCCCCATTCACACCTGAGACCTTCTAACACTAACAAGTCACATGGCACCGGGGAGGGAAAATGGCTAATTGGGCCCGATTTGGACATTTTCACTTAGGGGTGTACTCACTTTTGTTGCCAGCGGTTTTTGTTGCCAGTGGTAACTGAGAACTTTATTTGGAAAACTATATACAAATACTGGTTAGGGCCTTCTGTTTGCTATCAAAACAGCATAAATTCTCTGTGGTATTGAAACATTACTTTGAGATTCTGATACATATTGACATGTTTGCATCATGCAATTCCTGCATATTTTTCATGTGCATGTTCATGTTGCGAATCTCCTGTTCTACCACATCTCAAAGGTGTTCTAGGTGTCTTTTGCCTTGTGACATGATGGGTAAATTGTGTTCATGAAGGGATGCACATGGTCAGCAATGATACTCCGATAGGCTGTCATTCAAGTGAAGGTTGATTGTTATTAATGGGCCCAGGTAATTGTATGAATGAATAGGTGTACAGGTGTTTGTAAGAAAGCTTGGTGAGTGTATACTCATTAAAGAAACGATTATTAAAGATTATACAGGGCTTTCGCCCTTCAAGATCTGAGTTTGATATCTCAGAGTTTATGTATATAATGTAAATGTGTAATATACTATGCATTCTTTTGTAGATATCTAGGAGCAGGCAGTGTGAGAAATACATAGATGGTGAGAGAGAGATGCATTCTAACTGGATGAGGTAAGGAATTATCAGTGTTTACAATATTTATCAGTAAAAATGATCAGTATTTTAGTTGTTTTTACCATTCATTATTTAGTGGAAAACCCTAAATTATACTTATAATCATTGTTTCCAGAAGGAGATGAAATGAGTTAACACACAGTATGGGAAATCTCTCCATTCATGCCAGCTTGAAGACGCATCTATTCATGCCTTTAAGACAGATGATGACCCCTCACCACCACTTTCCCTTAGTTCACCAGGTTGCTTTTCATCAAATTGTGTCTAATGTGTGGAGAAGCCTATGCTTGTATCTCATTCATGTCCTTCTGCAAACAGTGTATATCTGCATAATATAAGTCCCTTTCAGTCAAGTCACTTTTTATACAATAGTATGGGACACATACCCACACCTTGCACAGCTGTAGTCAAGGAGGTGAACTCAAGAAGGTGAGCCACAGAGGTGGTCAAATTGGCCAAGTACTAAAAAGTCACAGAAGTATGAGGGGGAAGAGGTTGCCACACAAACATCTACCATTGGAATCATCTTGAAGAGGAATGCACTTTTTGGAATGCAGTTACACTTTGTAACTGAAGAGAATACAAGAATCCAAACCCAAACACCAGTGAATACTTATATTATGTTCAAAACCCTTAGGAACCTTTAGCCAACATAAAATTCGTGTTATCTAAGAATCACAAACTGGTGCAAACTGGGCCCATAAGGAGTCTGCAGACAAGGCATGGAAATATCCTATATGCTTATGCATATCCCATAAGACTCTAGATTTGGTATATCCAGTCCAGCTACATGCATTTTTTTGGGAGATGGGAGGAAACCGGCAACATTGGAGGAAACCCACACAAACATGAATGGGCATGCAAAACCCTGCATGGACAATAACTTGAGCTCAGGATTGAATTACGGTCCCTGGAGTTGTGAGGTGGCAGCACTACACCTGGTGCCACTATGCTGCCCAGCTTGAAATAATAAAAATCTTTGATGTTTGCTTTAATAAAATGGTAACTTGTTGCTATATAATTCACTGGTATTTAAGACAGGGGTTAGTTAATAATTATTTTGGAATCGCAACATTGTAGCTGTGACAACCTGTCTGTGTTTCCAAGTAAATAATCCATGTTTGGTGCGTTCTGTTTCATTCCTACTGACCGCCAGAGGCAGTGCTTAAGCACTAAAGGATTATTGCAGTGGCAGCTAGATGGGTCTATAGAATATACCAATAAAGTCATGTGACGTAGGCTGAGCTTCAAGGATAATAACCACATTAGCTCAGAATTCAGCCTCTTTTGTTTTCTCACTTGACCGTGATGGGTCATTTGTTTTTCTGCGCTATCGAGTGCAGCTTAAGCCAAGTTCACACTATACAATTGGCTCTCTTGTAATTGGGAGTCATGAAGTCATTGTGGTGTTCATGCTATGTGATTGCTTGGTGACTGGGTCACAAACTATATGAGCTTACACCGACCCTGGTGTCCAAACTACGTTTTGTCATGAAAAGCACACCTGAGAAATGACATGGATATGTTATTGGAAAACCACGCTTGAAACAGGAGTTGTTTATTTGAAGATGGACGTAGGACAGAAACAAGCGGTGCAAGCTGTTTGTGCGATGATTGATTTGTACTGAAACCCCAGAAAGGAAAAGACAAAGAACATGTGTGAAAGAATGGATTAAATGTAGCAGCAGGGATTGTGTGTGCTACAGAGAGAGTTGGAGATGAGTAAAAAGGTTTTGCTGGTTCCCCTTCCTCACAGTGACCTCTCCCCATGCCTTGCTCTCTCATTGGCTGTAGCTTGCTGCGTGAGCACTGCCAGTGATGACACTTTTCACACCACAAGATGTGGAGTTGTGCGACAGCTCCAGATATTTAGTATGCCAAATATGTGTGGCATTACCGATGACTGCAATGTTTCAGCAAACCTCGGCAATGCATCATTGAGTAGTTCATACAAAACCATCAACTGCCTATTGGCGAGCACTGATTACTCGGCAACTTGCAAATCGGCTTAAAATCATGTAGTGTGCACCAGACTTCATAGAGGAGTGACATATCGCCCTCACAAGCTGTGACAGCACGCTCCTAGGTTTTTGGGACCCGGAGTGGATATTCTCTTGGAGTTGTGAGTTTTTTTTTAATTGATTGAATTATTTTTTTAAAAACTATCTGTAACCTGGTGCTATCTGGTGGCTAGTGTTACTGCACTATGTTGGCAATTGTATCTTAAGTACCTTCTCTTTAGACTGGATATTGTGACACTGTGCTACTCTGTGCTATCCGGTGGTTAATGTTGCCGTGCTAAAGCTGGCGCTTCCCAGCTAGCTTAAGTTGCTGTTTTTAGACAGAATTTCGTGACACTCTGTGCTATCCGGTGGCTAGTGATACAGTGCCAAAGTTGTCTGTTTCCTGCGAGCTAACATTTCATATTTTAAGTGGAAACTGTGCTCCTCTGTGTTATTTGGAGACTAATAGCAGTCATGTGGCTATCCTTTCTTCTGAGATGTCAGACATAAATTGTCTCCTTCAGTCACTTCAGCCTGCAGGGTCTGCCATGCCTGTGTGATCCACACAGGTGGATCAGGGTAGGTCCAGTAGTAGAATTGAGAATGAGTCTCTTGACTCTCCTTTTCTTTCATGTCAGCCTGTCTTGGATGAGCTCTCTACAGTTTTCGCTCTCAGCCAAAACTGCCTGAAGACTGTAAACGGACCTTCATATCATTCCCGGGAACCTCTTTGGGCCTAAAGTTAAGGAACTGCTGGAAAAGTGGGTGAAATTTATTGGAGGCTACTCACCAGCTGACACAGGTGGTGCAGTTTAATACTGCCTCCAAAGTGCCACCAACTCAAGCTATGCCATATGACACAAGACCATCGCTGAGCAGGGGTTTTGCCTTGCAGTTTTGATGCCGGCCCCCCAAGTTCTCAAAGATTGTCCCTACATTGATCTGGGATGAAACTCGTTCAGTGGCTCTCTCTCTGGAAATCCATTCTCTGTTGAAGAAGGGAGCCATAGATCATTTATTCACCTTAACTTTGTTCCAAAAAAAAGACTGTGGTTTTTGTTCAGTTCTCGAATGCTACATACAGCTGATGTTCTTCGGTCTGTCATGATTGGGGATTGGTTTATGTGTGTCGACTTGAAGGACGCGTACTTTCACATTCCAATCACACCTCAACACAAATTTCCTGCATTTCAGTCAAAAAACCAAGCTTAAAAGTTCAAGGTTCTTCCATTTGGTCTGTCCCTGGCCTTTACAAGGTGCATGAGTGTGGCTCTGTATCCACTGTGGTCCAGGTGAATGTGCCTCCTGCCTTACCTGGATGATTGGCTGATGTGTGCCTCCACGAGGCATCAAGCTGACTGCTTTTGGAGCATGTGCAGAGGCTGGACCTCACAGTGAACATGATGAAGATTTGTCTGAGTCCAGTGCAGTTGATTACCTTTATTGGAATGGCTCTGAACTCCCATACAGTGTTTGCTACCCTTTCACACGCTTGAGCAGACAAGATTCTATAGCTCCTTGCTCGTTTGCAGTGGTGAGCGATGTTGCCATACAGTGTGTTCCTGCAGCATATGGGCATGCTGACTGCTGCCACTTCAGTGATTCCGCTGGGCCTGCTCCACCTTGGGCCTCACCAGCGGTGGAAAAACAGCTTCAAGTTGAACAGCACCAGACATAGTCATCGGCTAATATTTGTTTCCCACTGTTGGATCCATGCTCTGACGCAATGGAATTGCCGGGAGCTCTTAAGGGCGGCTGTACCACTCGGGGTCATTCCTTCACAACGGGAGGTGGTCACGACTGACCCTTCCCTCATTCGGTGGGGCGCTATGTGGAATCACAGGGCTGTATGTGGCCATTGGTCTCCAGACCTGTCCACGGACCACATCAACCTCCTGGAGTTACGCATGGTTTTCTTAGCCCTGTGGTACTTCTTGCTGGCTCCAGCAGGCCATCATGTGTTGGTCCGGTCTGAGAATACCTCAGGGTGGCACAAGTTCGGTCAAATCCTTGCATCTCACTCACAGAATTCTCAGCTTGTCTCTTTCGACTACCATCCCTGAGGGCGGTGCACCTCCCTGGGTCCAACAACCAGGTACCAGATTTTCTCTCAAGGGACCTCCTGTGTTTGGGAGAATGGAGGCTTCACTCTGAGGTGGTGCAGAGCATATGGCATCAGTTTGGTGATGCAGAGGTGGATCTTTTTGTATCATGAGCAACACTCTCTGTCGGTTGTGGTTTGTGAGGACTGAGATGTTCAGACCTCTGCTACTGGATGCACTAGCTCATGTCTGGTCAAAATTCCTACTTTGTGTTCCCTCCTATTCCATTGTTGTGGGAGACTCTACACAGGATCTCCCAGTGCAACCACAGGTTGCTCCTCGTAGCACCCCAATGGCCAGCCAGATCTTGGTTTCCCATACTTCTGAGATTATTGGTGGACAAACTGTGGTAGCTTCCAATCCGGAAGGATCTGTTTACACAGATGAATGGATCTGGATGCCAGACCCAGCCCATCTGCAGCTTTGGATTTGGCCTCTGGGTCGAACCCTCTTCTTCCTGAATGTTAACCTGCTGTTTTTCATATTGTCATTGGTGCTAGAGCTGCATCCACATGTCAGCCCTACATTGCGCATTGGAACCTTTTCTCTTCATAGTGCAGGGGTCGTGGGTTACATCCTGCATGTTGTGAGATTCCAGGAGAATGGAGTTTGTTTTTTTACAACATCTTTTGGATGCACAGGGCTTCTTACACATTGAAAGTATATGTTGTGGCCATTTCTGCATATCGTTTGCCTGTTGATGGCTCTGCCCTTGTTTCCCATGCCTTGGTGAGCAGTTTTTGAATGATGTGAGGCGCTTAAGGCCGGCCCGCAACCTCCATTTTCCCGGGTTGGATTTACTGCTTGTGCTTGACTTTCTCTGTTCGTCACCATTCAAGCCTTTGCAGTCTTCTGACTTTAAGTTGTTGTGTCTGAAGACTTTCTATTCTATGCCTTTCTATTAGCCATTGCTTCCACTAAGCTTGTTAGTGAGTTACTTGCGTTGTTGGTTAGTGAGTTATGCATGCGTTGGTTGCCAGAGGGTTCATGCGTGATGCTTTGGTCAAATCTGTATCTTCTTTCTAAGGTGCTATTTCCTTAATTTGTGAATCAGTCCATTGATCTAATTGCATTTCAATGATCGTCTGAATCGACTGGGTTTGGGATCTCCTCAGGCAAACTGATCACTTATTTGTCTGCTATGGTGGTGAGTAGAAAGGTGGCACTGTGTGAAAGTAAAGACTGTCAACCTAGATTGTGAAAGTGATCACTCTGGCATACTGAGGAGCTCAATGGCCCCTGCCAGGAGGTATTTCCTGCCACTCTACTAGGGCTGTATCTATATCTTGGGCTGCCTTTTGGTGAGTCTCCATGGCAGAGATCTGTGCGGCTGCTACCTGGGCTTCTTCATGTATCTTTGTGCACTTCTACAAGGTCAATGTAGCCACACCTGCTGTGAGTGCAGCAGTTATTCAGGGGAAACCTTGACAGTTTTTTTTGGGTGACTGGCATTTCTCATTTCTCATGTACCAAGGTTGAATGCTGAGCTAATGTGGTTATTATCCTTGAAGAGCCGTAATGCCATCTGGAACAAAGGTAGTTAAAAACCCCATGAATTCACCTTGAAATCACCTTGAATCCCCTGACTCATGTGATGCCCCTTTAGGAGCCAAAAACTGCAGACTGGCTTGTCTGTATTGAATCCATTTTCTCTTCAGATGGGTAGTGCCAAGATCAAATATCTACTGGAACTAGAACCACAACCTCATGTTCAGACTCTTACCAAGGCACTTCAAACGTTCCGGGGGGAAAAAAGGGTCCTAATCTCCAAGGTTGCCAGCATTAATCCGTATCAACCTACATCATGTTTGAGAGAAACTGGTGACAAAAGACACGGGGTGATGCTGCATTATAGCTCTCCTTGCATGGATCATCCCACTGACAACCACTGTTATTAGTAAACCGAATCAAAGGCAGCCATTCATTCTTCTGCTGTGACCGAATTGCATGTCACTCTCTCTCATCCTTTGCTCACTGTCTGTCATTTTATTTTCCAGGTATGTGAACTGTGCACGTAATGAAGAAGAACAGAATCTTGTGGCATTCCAGTATCGAGGAGGCATTCTCTATCGTTGCTGTCAACCCATCAAAAAAGGACAAGAACTCTTGATGTGGTACAAAGATGACTACGGCAAAGACCTTGGCCTTGCGTTCGACTACCTCTGGAAGAAAAAATGCTCCTCAAATGGTTACGTACAGCCCTAATTTATATTATAATTATCCACTACCATTCAGCCCACAGTGGCTGTTGTATATGAATGCTTCTAACAATGTTTACCCTGACATAAGAAGTTCTTCACCGCTTAGACGATGAAGTATGTATGAATGTACTCAACCCAATTTGAATTCTAACTAATACCAGTAGAACTGGATGTTGGTCTCAAGCTATGACTTTTCCAGCTTGGAGTAGGTAATTTGAAGCAGACCCTAACTGACCCATGCTTAGATAGTGGCATAATTATGTTCCTGAGACAGGAGGAAATTGAAGACATGCTGAAACAGGGGCACTGCAGTGGGGAGACCTGAGAGTGGGATCAGGCAACATTCTTTAGAGAACTACCAGTATGGTGATTCTTCTGTCAAACTGTGGTTACTAACTGAGGTTAGTGACAAAATCCTCTGAGGTGAGCTCAAAGCCTTTAGGGTACCAAAATGTATTACGGTTTTCCTGTTGGTAGCTGTCTATTAGCGTTGAATTGAGCACAAACAAAACAAGTTCTGACAATTATAATTTCTAATGGCTGCCCTGGTAACGTGTTAGATGAGCTTGCATCTAAATGGGGTACACATCTTCTCAGGAGGTTTGTAATTGTTCTGGCATCACCTTCTGCTGCTCTGGATCTGATCTCACATAGTACTGGAGCAGCAAAGCAGATGGATCTTGTTGCTGAATCATGAGCTTGGGAAAGTTTGTTGAATTTACCATTCATGGAACCTGTTCTGTAGGAAATATTGAAGGAGAAACCCAGCTTGGGCCCTCTGGATTTGTTTCAGGGACTGGTGATCAAAGTAGTGATCAAAGTGACCACTGGGTTACAATGACTGTTTCTCAAGGGCTAGCTTGATCATGTGGCTTTCCTGGATACAAACATCATAATTTCTTCCTGAGGCAATTAACACGTCTAACCCCCCCCCCCCCTTTGGTTTTTTTTTTTTTCCTCCCCAAGTCAATGAAAAGCAGGATCATTATTTTTTTTTTTTTTTTTGGTTTTGCTGTCAACGTCCCCCACACATGGATTTAAGGGAGACCGGATTTAAGGGAGCTGTTGAATTCATATTGGGTTTTTTTAGTAGGGGGAATGGAGCTCTAAGAAATTTGGACTAGTTTGTTTATTTTCTCAGTGAGTTTCTAATACTTTTCATTTTTATACCCCAGAAATGAATGATGCCCTGCTGCAAGTCTTCTCCTGCTCCCAGTGTCCAATTTCCTACACATCTCAGTTTTTCCTTGACAATCACATAAAGAGAAATCACCATGAAACATATATGGTGATGTTATTGAGAGAAAGTAAAAGTGATAATGTGATGCAGACAGAAAGCTCCAGTACACAGCAAACATCCATCGGTATGCTCCAAGCTAGTACCACTCATGGACAAATGCAAAAAGAAGAACATCACTGCTCAGATTGTGGGAAGGTTTTTGCTTACCAGAGTCATCTCCACCAACACCAGCGCATTCACACTGGTGAGAAGCCGTATCAGTGCTCACAGTGTGGAAAAAGGTTTAATCAAAAGAGTACTCTCCAACGACACGAAGACACACACACGGGTGAGAAACCATATTATTGTTCACACTGTGGGAGGAGTTATACACGCCAGAGTTCTCTCCAATCACACCAGCGCATTCACACAGGACAAAAACCAAATCAGTGCTCGCAGTGCGGGAAAAGTTTCAGACAACGGAATCATCTCCAGCAACACCTGCGCATTCACACAGGCGAGAAACCGTATCACTGCTTTCTCTATGTGGGAAGAGTTTTACTTGCCAGAGTCATCTCCAAATACATCAGCGCATTCATACAGGAGAGAAACGGTACTACTGCCTACAGTGTGGGAAGAATTTCATTTGCCAGAGTCATCTCAGAACACACCAGCGCATTCACACGGGAGAGAAGCCATATCAGTGCTCACAGTGTGGAAAGAAGTTTTCTGTGAAATACGCCTATCTCAGTACGCACCACACCAGCGCGTTTACCTCGGGAGAGAAACCACACTGCTTTCACAGTCTGGGAAGAGTTTTAATAAGGGCGCTTCTCTTGAACAGCATCAGCATCACACACTCAGGCGGATTGCATCAGAGTCATCTTCAACAAGCCCAGCGCATTCCAAGCGAAGAAGCCGTATCACTGCTCACAGTGTGGAAAGAGTTTTACCTGCCAGAGTCATCTCAGAACACACTGGCGCATTCATACAGGAGAAAAGCCGTATCGCTGTCTACACTGTGGTAAAAGTTTTACCGACCAGAGTAGTTGTCAACAACACCAGCATATTCACACAGACGAAAAGCCATATCCGTGCTTACATTGTGGAAAAATTTTTACACAGCAGCGTCATCTCAAAGAGCACCAGCGCATTCACACAGGAAAGAGACCGTTTCACTGCTCTCGCAGGAGTAAAAGCAATTCTCAAAGATCATACAGGCATATCACCTCTTTCATACAGGAGAGAAATCGTTTCAGTGTTCACAGTGCGGGAAGAGTTTTGCTTATAAATGTAATCTCAAAACACACCAGCGCATTCACACAGGAGAGAAGCCGTACCACTGCGCACAGTGCGGACAGAGATATAATTATTTAAGTACATTTAAGAAACACAAGTGCACCAACGTAGCGCATTCAGCTTGTGCTATATGATGCGTCCACACTGTTCGCAGCAGTGCCCAAGAGACATGGGTTTTGCTCAGTAAGAAACTAATTTAAAGGGAACAGTGGTCCCATCGTGCGTGCATTCCAGCCTCATGCCTGGCGTTCCCGGAATAGGATCCAGAGCTGTCATGACACTAACGATCATAAAGTGGTCACTGAAGATGAACGAATGAATGAATGAATGCATATTTATTCTGTAGGAAGTTATCCCTGTATTGACCGTGTGTGTATAAGCCTATTTTAAACATTTTTTTATCTGTAGCCTAATGTTGAATATACTCTTTTTACTGGCAGGGGGCATTGTTCATTTGCTTTCCAAACATAATTCTCAAAACATTTGGTTTTTTCAGCCATAAAAACTATTACTGATCTTAACAGCAATTAGAATACTTTTCTAGACCATCAAGGTAGTGGTAGAAATGAGTCGCATTGAGGGTTACTAATCCGTTTCGTTTTTTATGCTTCAGAAATGAACCATGCCCTGCTGCAAGTCGTCTTCTGTTCCTGGTGTCAACTTTCCTACACTTCTCAAATTTACCTTGACAATCACGTAAGGAGAAGCCACCATGAGGATCATGTGAGATCGGAGCCCACAGGAGGCTCCAATAGTCGGCAAACGTGCTCTGATACTCTCCAAATGAACCCCAGTCATGGACGAAATTGGAGAGAATTATGTGGCTCCTCAAAATGTGGGAAGGGCTTTATAAATCTCCATAATCTCGGTAAGCACCAGTGTGTCCACGCAAGAGAAAAGCCACTTCCCTGCTCACAATGTGGAAAGAGTTTTACTTACCAGTGTCATCTCCGACAACATCAGCGTGTTCACACAAAAGAGAAGCCGTACGTCTGCTTACACTGTGGGAAGAGCTTTAATCAACACTGCAATCTTCAAAGACACCAGCGCATTCACACAGGAGAGAAGCCGTATCAGTGTTCACAGTGTGACCGGCGTTTCACTGATCAGGGTACGCTAATAAAACACCAACGTATTCACGGAGGGGATAAGCCGTATCATTGCTCGGAATGCGGAAAGCGTTTTAGAGAACGGAGTAGTTACAGAAACCACCAGCTGATTCACACGGACGAAAAGCCATACCAGTGCTTACAGTGTGGGAAATATTTCCGACAACAGCGTCAACTCAAAGAGCACCAGCGCGTTCACACAGGAGAGAAACCATATCTCTGCTCACACTGTGGAAGTAGTTTCAATAAGAGCAGTACGCTACAACGACACCAGCGAATTCACACAGGAGAGAAGCCGTACGTCTGCGCACAGTGCGGGAAGAGCTTTATTCAACAAAGTGATCTCCAAAGACACCAAGGCATTCACACAGGAGAGCAGCTGTATTTCTGCTCAGAGCGTGGTAAGAGTTATTATCACCAGAGTATTTGCACAGGAGGGAAAACGTATCGTTGCTCACAGTGTGGGAAAATATTTACACGCCAGAGTAATCTCAAAGAGCACGAACTCATTCACAAAGGAGAGAAGCAGTTTCACTGCTCTCATTGTCGGAAGAGTTTTAACACGAAAAGGTCTTTACGAAGACACCAGCGTATTCACACGGGCGAGAAGCCGTATCACTGCTCAGAATGTGGGAAGAGCTTTAATCAACTGGACGATCTTCAAAAACACCACCGCATTCATACAAGGGAAAAGACGTATCAGTGCTCGCTCTGCGGGAAGAGTTTTGCTTACCAGAGTAATCTCAAAACACACCAGCGCATTCACACTGGAGAGAAGCCATATCACTGCTCACATTGTGGACAGAGATTCACTTACTTCAAGACGTTTAAAAAGCACAAGTGCACCAACGTTGAGCAGTCAGATTGTGCCACATGATCTTCGAAACTGGATAGAAGGTTGTTGGTGCAGGCGGGCTGGTTTAATTGTTTCAGAAACTGCTGACCACTGGAACCCCTGAGATTTTAATGTACAACACTGTCTAGTTCTGTTTTTCTATCTTTAACTCTTGAATTTTGGCCCACTATAGCCTCGGATCTTTGTTTTTGGCTGATAGGAGTAGAATCCAATGTGATCTGCTTTTGTAGCCCATCTGCCTCATGGTTTGGTATGCTATACTTTCTGAGATGCTTTTCTTCTCACCATGGTTGTAAAGAGTGGTTATTCAGTCCCTTCAGTATATCACAATTTTGCAATCGCAGAAATGAACGCAAAATCAAGCAAACTCTGCAATATTCAGAGCAGCTTGCAATTTTTCAAAATTACCGTGGATTTGGACAAAGACGCGTCATGTGACGTCTTCACAGCTCATTTAGGCAAAGCCCTCTTCAATTCACGTGTGTCAAACATGAGTACAGCTAAAAGATCTCATGTGCCAACAAACATCACTGCGAAAGGCAGTGCAAAACAATTTAGTGTAATTGCAATTTTGCCAATTATAGCAAAATCGAGCATTTTTTGCTGCAACAATCACAGAAAAACTCTCCAAAATCTTGTACAAACTTGTTATTTGACATATTCTAGCCTTCTTGTCAACTCAAACCATTTTGGACATTCTCCTGTGATCTCTCTCATTGATGAGGCGTTTCTGCCTGCCTAACTGCTACAGACTCTGGGGGATAAAGTGGATTTGGAGGACCGGGTGCATTATGCAGTGCTGAGTTGAGTTTGCTGATAGCTTTGGGCTAGAAAATGTTCAGTAATCTGGATGTCCATGCTTTGATGGTCTCATAGCACTTCCCAGATGGCAGCATGATAAAGCAGTGGTGGCAGGGTGTGTGGTATCCTTGATGCTTGAAGCTTTCCACAGTCAACAGGAACTGTAGGAATCCTCCAGGCCAGGTAGCTGGGTTTGGGTGATTCTCTGTCTTATGTCGATGACTCTTTACAAAGCCCTTTTTAGCCTTTAGAGCAGTTGCCATGCCACAATGAAATCCTTTTGGTCAACATTGCCGATGGCACAGCAGTAAAATGTAGTCAAGTATCGGGTCGCAGAAAATTCTTGATGTCCAATTGGGGTTGTTTGGGAACCCAAAGGATTTGGGAACCGCTGCTCTAGAGACTGTTGTGTATGAAAATCCCAGGAGATCAGCAGTTTCTTAAATACAAAATTCCAATTGTTTTTTGGTGGTTTCTAAAATGGGAGCACGGTGGTTTTAGTAGTTAGCACATTCGTCTCACACCTCCAGGGTTGGGGGTTCAATTCCCGCCACTGCCCTGTGTGTGCAGCGCTTGTATGTTCTCCCTGTACTGCGGGGCCTCCCTCCGTTTTCCTCCCCCAGTCCAAAGACATGCATTGTAGGCTCATTGGCGTGTCCAAAATATCTGTAGTGTATGAATGGGTGTGTGAATGTGTATGTAATTGTGCTCTGCAATGGATTGGCACCCTGTTCAGGATGAACCTCGCCTTGTGCCCAATACTCCCTGTGGTAGGCTCCAGGTTCCCCGTGACCCTGTTGGATAAGCGATATAAAAAATGGATGGATGGTTTCTAAAATACCCTTTCTCAAACCAGCCTGTCTGGCAACCATCAACCATGCCAGATCACATTTCCCCCATTCTCATGTTTGATATGAACATCAATTGAAGCTCTTGACCTGTATCTGCATGATTTATGCATTATGTTGTTCCAACATGATTGGCTGATTGCATAATTGCATGAATGAGCAGGTGTACAGGTTTTCCTAATTGAAGTGGCCACTGAGCATATGTATATCTATAGTCTTTTATGTTCCTTGAATAAAGTTGGCGCCCTACTTTAAAATTACAAATACTCTCTCTTGGTTCTTCATTTCAATCCAATACTATCTACATATATCATGAAAAGCATTCATATATTTATTCTTCTCCAAGTGACTTAGCCACCAATCCTGGGGGTATTCCAGTCTCACGCATGGTTACTGAACACTTGAATGTACTTTTATTCTGTAGGAGGTTATTCCTTCGTATATTTACCTTGGGTTTAGGCCTATCTTTTATTTTCTATGGCCGAATGTTGTTGTTTTTTTTTGCCACCAGCAGAGGGCATAGTCCATTTGCTTTTCAAGCAGTATTCTCAAAACAGTTGGTTTTAGCAGATATAAAAATGATTAATACGCTTATATAAACCGCAATTGTAATACCATCATGATCATGGTAAGAATAAGAAATGCAGTTTCTAAAATAAGTTAATAGTTTGTTTCTCAGTGAGTTTCTAATACATTAAATTCTTTATGCTCCAGAAATGAATTATGCCCCGCTGCAACTTTTCTCCAGCACATCTCGGTTTGATCTTGACTGTCTCACAGGGAATTATGCGATCTGTTCAAACAGTGAGCAAACATGCTCTGGTACTCTTCACACTAACGCCCGTCATGGACAAAATCAGAAAGAAATCCATCACTGCTGAACATGGGAGAAGGATTATTATCGCCATAATCTCAGCTTTACTTACAAGAGTCATTAACGCATAATGTCGTCTGACGTTGTGCATAAAAATATGAACATGGTGTAGTCATTACAGACAGCGGCATTACATTCACACACAAGAGAAGCCATATCCCTGCTCACAGTGTTGGAAAATTGTCATACACGAGTCTTCTTAAAGATCATAATGGCACGCACACTGGAGAGAATCCTTTTCACTACTCATATTTTCAGAAGAGTTTTTAATAAAGCATGTACTCTACAGAGACAATTGCGTGAAAGTCATTAATCAATGGCGACATCTTGAAAGACACCAACTCCTTCATACATGAGAGAAGCCATTTCACTCGTTACAATGGGGGAAGAACTTTGGTTGCCAGCGTCATCTCAAAACACACCAGCACCTTCATTCAGGAGAAGCGACTTCTCTGCTCACAGTGTGAACATAAATTCACTTTATTTTCCAAAACATTTAAGCGACACAGGTGCACCCCGACATAGAGCAATCAGCTTGTGCGACACGGTCTTCAAGTCTATAGACGTTGATTTTGGTGCCAGGCGGTCTGCTTTGAGTGTACCAACAGTGTACTGTTGATCTCATAGAAATTGCACGTACAACAGTCATTTGTTGAAGATAAAAAATAAATAAAAAAAACATAACCTGGACTTTTATCAATCTTCAGCTGTCCAGTTTTGGTGAGGCCTGAAGTAGCCTCAGGTTTCTGATTGGCTGATTGCATGAGCAGGTGTACAAGTTTTTCTATTAAAGTGGCTAGTAAGTGTATGCATATCTATAGGATTTTATGTTCCTTGAGTAAAGTCCATATCCTTCGAGAGCCTGATCAGTATAAAGTGGTTCATGAGGATGGATGATTTGGATGTACGTTTAGTCTATAGGACGTTTCCATGTATTGACCTTGTGTTTAAGCCTATTGTTTATTTGCTATAGCAGCCTAATAATGGTTTGGGTTGTTTTTTTTGCCAGCAGAGGACAGTGTTTTTAACGCCATAATCTCAAAACAATATTTTTTTTTTTAATCAGATATAAGAAACCTATTAATGAACCTAACAGCAATTGTAATACTTTTATAGACCATCATGATCGTAGTAAAAATACGAGGTGTAGTTTCTAAAGTCATTTAAAGCGGTTTTGTTTCTCAGTGAGTTACTAATACTTAAAATTTTTTATGCTCCAGATACGAACGATTCCCTGCTGGAACTTTTCTCCTGCTCCTGGTGTCGACTTTCCTACACATCTCAAATTTACCTTTACAATCACGTAAGGAGAAGCCACTCTGAGGAAAATACGAGATTGTTGAGCTCAAGAGAAATGAAAAACGACAATGTGATGCCCACAGGAGGCTCAAACAGTGAGCAAGCATGCTCTGGTACTCCTCACACTAACGCCAGTCAGGGACAAATGCAGGAAGAAATCCATCACTGTTCAACATGTGGGAAAGATCTGACCAATCTCCATCATCTCAGTAAGCACCAGTGTGTCCACACACGAGAAAAGACATGTCTCTGCTCACAGTGTGGGAAGAGTTTTACGTGCCAGCGTACTCTCCAAAAGCATCAGCGCGTTCACCACGGAGAGAAGCCGTATCACTGCTCGCAGTGTGGGAAGAGCTTTAATAACGGGAGTAATTACAGACAACACCAACGCGTTCACACCGGAGAGAAGCCGTATCAGTGCTCGCAGTGCGGGACGAGTTTTAATCAAAACAGTGCTCTGCAAAGACACCTGCGTATTCATACAGGAGAGAAGCCGTATCAGTGCTCGCAGTGTGGAAAGAGCTTCAATCAACAGAGTAATCTTCATGCACATCAGCGTATCCATACAGGAGAGAAGGCGCATCAGTGTTCACAGTGTGAGAAGAGCTTTAACGAGCAGAGGGATCTTCAAAGACACCTGCGTATTCATACCGGAGAGAAACCATATCAGTGCTCACAGTGCGGGACGAGTTTTACTCAACAGAGTCAACTCCGAATACATCAGCGCATCCATACGGGAGAGAAGCCGTATTACTGCTCGCGGTGTGCACAGATATTTACTTACTTCAAGACGTTTAAGAAACACAAGTGCGTGCCTTTGTAATTCAGGATCAGTTTCCACGGGGAATCCGAGGGAACAGACTATTAACATACGAAGAGAAATTATAAAAGAAGGAAGAAGAACAGTCTTGGCGGTAGATAAGCTTTTCATAGACTGACAAAAAAAACAAAAACACGTGAGCCCGTGGTTCTACTAAACTTTTTACTAGTCTCTCTCTCACACACACACAGACACTATTAACTCAGACTATAGAATTTTATCTGCCTACTCAGTCATCCTTTATTTAAATAGTGATATCTATCTTTCTCTTAGAATAAAAAGAGAAGAAGAAGAGGCTTATCTCAAATATTCTCTAAAAAAAAAAAGACAACTAGTCTAATCTATCAATCTGTCTAGCTACAGATCTGGAGTTATCTTTCTTTCTTTTTTTTTTGTTGCTATTACTGTACAAATACCAACCTCTAATACTGGACATACATTATCTATCAATAAATCAATCAACCAATCAATCACTTGGTTTTAACTAATCTACCTATACAAATAGCAACCTTCATCTATCTATCTATCTATCTATCTATCTATCTATCTATCTATCTATCTATCTATCTATCTATCTATCTATCTATCAAAAAGCTTATTTCTGGTCTTCTCAGAGACATCTTGAAAGACATCAACTAGTTCATACATGAGAGAAGCCATTTCACTGGTTACAATGGGGAAAGAACTTTGGTTGCCAGCGTCATCTCAAAACACACCAGCGCCTTCACTCAGGAGAGAAGCCACTTCATTGCTCACAACATGGACAGAGATTCACTTTATTTTCAAACATTTAAGCGACACAGGTGCACCCCGACATAGAGCAATCAGCTTGTGCGACACGGTCTTCAAATCTATAGACGTGGATTTTGGTGCCAGACAGTCTGCTTTAAGTGTACCAGAAACTATACTCATGTACAGTCTTTGTTGAAGATCAAAAAAACATCACCTGGGATTTTATCAATCTTCAGCTGTCCAGTTTTGCTGAGCCCGTGTCTGAAGTAGCCTCAGGTTTCTGATCGGCTGCTCGGAATGAGCAGGTGTACAAGTTTCTCTATTAAAGTGTCCAGTGCGTGTATGTATATCTATAGGATTTTATGTTCCATGAATAAAGTTGGGTCACTACTTTAAAATGACATATTCTGTCTTTTGTTTATTGATTTCATTCCAGTACTATTACATATATCATCTTGGGTGTATTCCAGCCTAATGTACAGTCTTCCCAGAATAAAGTCCAGATCCATCGAGACCCTGATCAGTATAAAGTATTTACTGAAGATGGATGATTGAATGTACATTTATCCTGTAGGAAGTTAGTTTTTTTTCCATGTATTGACTGTGTTTAAGCCTATTGTTTATTTGCTATCGTAGCCTAATGTTATTATCCATCCATCTTCTTCCGCTTACTCCTTTTCAGGGTCACGGGGAACCTGGAGCCTATCCCAGGAAGCCTAAAGTTGTTGTTGTTGTTGTTGTTCTTCTTCTTCTTCTTCTTCTTATTATTATTTTCCAGGAGAGGACATCGTTCATTTGCTTTTAACGCCGTAATCTCAAAACAATTGTTTTTTTTTTAATCAGATATAAGAAACGTATTAATGAACCTAACAGCAATTGTAATACTTTTATAGACCGTCATGATCGTAGTAAAAATACGAGGTGTGGTCTCTAACGTAATTTAAAGCCTTTTTGTTTCTCAGTGAGTTACTAATACTTTTCATTTTTTATGCTCCAGAAACGAACGATTCCCTGCTGCAACTTTTCTCCTGCTCCTGGTGTCGACTTTCTTATACATCTAAAATGTACCTTTACAATCACATAAGGAGAAGCCACTCTGAGGAAAATACGAGATTGTTGAGATCAAGAGAAATGAAAAACGACAATGTGATGCCCACAGGAGGCTCAAACAGTGAGCAAACATGCTCTGGTACTCCTCACACTAACGCCAGTCAGGGACAAATGCAGGAAGAAATCCATCACTGTTCAACATGTGGGAAAGATCTGACCAATCTCCATCATCTCAGTAAGCACCAGTGTGTCCACACAATGGAAGAGACATGTCCCTGCTCACAGTGTGGGAAGAGTTTTACATACCCGAGTCATCTCCACCAGCATCAGCGCGTTCACACAGGAGAGAAGTCGCATTGCTGCTCGCAGTGTGGCACGGGTTCTAAAAAGCCGAGTTCTCTCAAAGATCATAAGCGCGTTCACACGGGAGAGAAGCCGTTTCACTGCAACCATTGTGGGAAGAGCTTTAATCAGCTGAGTCGTCTCAAAACACATCAGCGTATCCACACAGGGGAGAAACCGTATCAGTGCTCGCAGTGTGGGAAAAGCTTCATCAACGTGAGTCGTCTTAAAGATCACACGCGCGTTCACACGGGAGACAAGCCGTATCGCTGCTCGGAGTGCGGGAAAGGTTTTCGAAAGCCGAGTAATCTCGAAGATCATAAGCGAGTCCACACGGGAGAGAAGCCGTTTGACTGCAACCAGTGTAGGAAGAGCTTTAATCAACTGAGTCATCTCAAAACACATCAGCGTATCCATACGGGAGAGAAACCGTACCAGTGCTCACAGTGTGGGAAGAGCTTTAATCAACAGAGTCATCTCAGAACACATCAGCGCATCCATACAGGAGAGAAGCCGTATCACTGCGTAGAGTGTGGGAAGCGCTTTAATCAACACGGCGATCTTTTGAAACACAAACGCGTTCATACCGGAGAGAAGCCGTTTCTCTGCACACAGTGTGGGAAGACATTTAATCAACAGGGTGAACTTCAAATACATCAGCGCGTTCATACAGGAGAGAAACCGTATAACTGCTCGCAGTGCGGGAAGCGATTCAATCAGCAGAGGAATCTTGAAAAACACCAGCGCGTTCACACGGGAGAGAGGCTGTATCGGTGCTTGCAGTGTGGGAAGAGCTTTAATGAGAAGAGAAATCTTGAAAGGCACCAACCCTTTCATACGCGAGAGAAGCCGTACGACTGCTTACAGTGCGGGAAGAGTTTTGCTTACCAGAGTAACCTGAAAACACACCAGCGCATCCACTCAGGAGAGAAGCCGTATCACTGCTCGCGGTGTGGAGAGAGATTCACTTATATCAAGACGTTTAAGAAACACAAGTGCGCCGACATGGAGGAGTCAGCTTGTGCCACATGATTTTCAAATCCAGAACAACGAGTATGTAATGTTATTATTATTTCAGATTTTATTTGCATGTTTGCCTTGAGAAATAATACTGGAATGTTGGAGTAAATAAACTTGAATATATCCATCATGTTTTATGTTGGGCAAATAAATTGGACTCCTTAATTAAACTCCTTCTTTTTTTTTTTTCTTTTTTTTTTACACTTATTTTATAATGAGTCTTTATTGGTCACATATACATTACAACACAGTGAAATTCTTTTCTTCGCATACCCCAGCATGTTAGGAAGTTTGGGTTAGTGCGCAGTACCCCAAAGCCTGGCAGTGCTGAGACTTGAACCCCTGACCTTCCGATCAGTACCCCAAAGCCTGGCAGTGCTGAGGCTTGAACCCCTGACCTTCAGATCAGTACCCCAAAGCCTGGCAGTGCTGAGGCTTGAACCCCCGACCTTCAGATCAGTACCCCAAAGCCTGGCAGTGCTGAGGCTTGAACCCCCGACCTTCCGATCAGTACCCCAAAAGCCTGGCAGTGCTGAGGCTTGAACCCCCGACCTTCCGATCAGTACCTCAAAGCCTGGCAGTGCTGGGGCTTGAACCCCTGACCTTCCGATCAGTACCTCAAAGCCTGACAGTGCTGGGGCTTGAACCCCCAACTTTCCGATCAGTACCCCAAAGCCTGGCAGTGCTGGGGCTTGAAACCCCCGACCTTCCGATCAGTACCTCAAAGCCTGGCAGTGCTGGGGCTTGAAACCCCGACCTTCCGATCAGTACCTCAAAGCCTGGCAGTGCTGGGGCTTGAACCCCGACCTTCGATCAGTTCCTCAAAGCCTGGCAGTGCTGAGGCTGAACCCCTGACCTTCCGATCAGTACCCCCAAAGCCTGGCAGTGCTGAGGCTTGCCCCCGACCTTTCTGATCAGTACCCCAAAGCCTGGCAGTGCTGAGGCTTACCGATCAGTACCCCAAAGCCTGGCAGTGCTGAGGCTTGAACCCCCGACCTTCCGATCAGTTCCTCAAAGCCTGACAGTGCTGAGGCTTGAACCCCTGACCTTCCGATCAGTACCTCAAAGCCTGACAGTGCTGGGGCTTGAACCCCCGACCTTCCGATCAGTTCCTCAAAGCCTGACAGTGCTGAGGCTTGAACCCCCGACCTTCCGATCAGTTCCTCAAAGCCTGGCAGTGCTGAGGCTTGAACCCCGAACCTTCTGATCAGTACCCCAAAGCCTGGCAGTGCTGAGGCTTGAACCCCTGACCTTCCGATCAGTACCTCAAAGCCTGACAGTGCTGGGGTTTGAACCCCCGACCTTCCGATCAGTTCCTCAAAGCCTGACAGTGCTGAGGCTTGAACCCCCGACCTTCCGATCAGTTCCTCAAAGCCTGGCAGTGCTGAGGCTTGAACCCCGAACCTTCTGATCAGTACCCCAAAGCCTGGCAGTGCTGAGGCTTGAACCCCCGACCTTCCGATCAGTTCCTCAAAGCCTGGCAGTGCTGAGGCTTGAACCCCGGTCCTTCTGATCAGTATCCCAGACTGCCAAGCCACCACTGCCCCTCTATGGTTCTATTTCATATAAATGTATGCCATAGGAAATTATTGGCTTTTTTATATTGACCCTCTCAATAAGCCTACTTTTGAATAGCATAATCATTTTGTTTATTTATTAATATTTTGTTTTGCCAGCAGAGATGGAATGTTTCATTTGGACTCCACTTCCCACAGCTTTTCATGTAACATTCATAAAATTCAATAGATTTTAGCAACTATAAAATATATTACTATACCTATCAAACAGCAATTGTATTACTTTTACGCAATATAAAGATCTTTTAAGCACACACGCATTTTGAAGGGGGGTGGTACAGTGGTGCAGGGGGTAGCATTGCTGCCTCAAAGCTAGAGGGTCCCTGGTTCAACGCTGATCTCGGGTTATCTGATCTTTGTGCAGAATTTCCGTGCATGTTTTGCATTGTGGGTTTCCTCCGGGTTCTCCAGTTTCCTCTAAAAAAAAAAAGGTTGGTAGGTGGATTAGCTATGCTAAATTGCATATTGTGATGGACTGGTGTTCCATCCAGAGTGTGTTCTAGGAATCGGCATCTATAGGTATTTGCCAAAAACATCTAAACAACAAAAAACAGTACAATTTTGGAACCATATCAGATAGACTGACAATACAAAGAGAAGAGTCTGGAGAAGGGAAGGAACTGCTGATGATCTAATTCATGGGTGTCAAACCTACGGCCCGCGAACCAAAACCGGCCCACTAGAGGGTTCAATCCGGCCCGCAGGACGAATTTTGAAAGTGAAAAAAAATATGCATAAAAGACACGAACTTGTCATTTTTAATAAAATGCTATTCCTAAATTATCCGCTAGGGGGTAGAAGACGCGGCACACCTCTGTGACTGAACAGCAGATGGCAGCAATTCGACGTCTGCTGTTTGTTATCACGGAGTAGTCTACTCTATTTTCTACTCGTCTCCACACCCTCATTAGACAAAATGTCTGCCAAAAAGCAGAAAAGTGGATACACATTAGAGTTTTCCATGAAAAATGGACCGCTTCATATTTATTCACAGAGATGAATGGGTAATAGTAAAAAAAAGTGTGCAATTTAATGTTAGTCAACAGCTTCAGTACAAAAGAGTTTGATTTGGTGGAATCCTATTGTTCATGCAATGCCATAAATTTTTAAAGTGAAATACTATATTTTTCATTTCCAAATACCTGTGAAGTTTTTTGTATTTGTACAAACACTGTCAGCAGTTGTAATGCACATATATGTGAATAATAATCAGAAGCAAATTGCACATGTTTGTCTTAAGAAATCTGAGGTTGTTCATGATGTGTTTTATAAAAGGATATTTCATTAAATATAAATGTCTTTGCATGAAAACAAAGGTAAAAACATTTTTCTTCTTGTTATTTATAGGTGATTATACTATGATTTTACTGGCCCGGCCCACTTGACATCTAAATAGGCTGTATGTGGCCCCTGAACTAAAATGAGTTTGACACCACTGCTCTAAAGCATAACACCTCATCTTATGGCTGCAAAAGGAACTGGTTCCCTTGTATTTATTGTTAATGTGACTGTTGACAAAAGCAGCAGGATGAATGATCTGATCAGATTCGGCCAAATGCTTCAAAACACTTTGGATGGTGCTTCACGGTGCAGATGGGCAATGACCCAAAGCGTACTTTCAAAGACTTTTTTAAGGCAAAGAAGTGAAATCTGCAATGACCAAGTCAATCACCTGACCTGAATCCAGTTGAGCTTCATTTCACTTACTGAAGGCAAAACTGAAGGTAAAATGCCCCAAGAACAAGCAGGAAGTGAAGACATCTGCAGTAAAGGCCTGGCAGATCTGTTGTATCTGTTTAAGGCCTGGCAGCTTTATGTTTTATCAGCAGACATCTGGTGATAAAACGTCAATCTTGCTCGTGCAATATTACTTAATTATACAAATGACTAATTTTCTCTCTCCGAAATCTCTTTTATCTATCAGTACATCTAATCTACATAAATTATCATGCGCAACACTAATTACAATAAAGTGACCTGAAAAGGAAACTGCAACATAATCCAGGTTGAGAGAAAGCTGAAGAGCTTGGTTGTAGCACAGCAGAAGTACCACTCACACACACACACACACACACACACACACACACACACACACACACACGCATGAGTAGCATGACACACACTGATAACAGATGGAGAGAAGCTGAGTCAGCAATCAAAGATTAAAAAAAAGGATGGTTGACATTCACTTATAGACTACAGTGTATTCGCACTGCTGAAGAAATCTGCACAATCTTGTGTAAAAACCCATTTACATTAAGAAGTGTAGGACGATCTGCCATGGCTTAAATGAACCTCCATACAGTATGTGTAAGAATGAAAGAAACTCGTTTTCACCTACTAAGCCTTAGGCCACTGCTAAAACATTCATGAATAACAATCAGGCAATGTCTTCTAGACACAGGTTTTGCATTTTGTATGTATTTGAATGTCTTTTGTACGTATACTACTGACAGATTGCAGTGTTAACACAGACAATTCTCTGATTAGTGTTCATTGTTTACTGTTTGGATATTTGCCTTTATGGTCTTTCCTCTCACAGTCACAAATCACAGAGGTTGCCAAGATCCAAGTGGAATTTTCCGATGTGTTCTTGCCTCTACCAGGTCGCACTAATCTCCCAGAACACCACACTGAGATGCCCATGCAGCCACCCCTACTGTTTGCAGGAGGAGCACAAGGACGATATGCTCGATATGGATGTAATCAAGGAGTCCTACAGTGACTGCTCCAGCCCTGTGGTTCTAGTTCCCAAGGCAGATGGGTCGGTCGGGTTCTGTATGAACTTTATTAAAGTCAAATGTGGTGTCTAAAATTGACATGTATCCAGTGCCATACTTTGAAGAACTGTTCGATCAGTTCTGCTCGGTTCACTTTTATATACATACTGGCATAAAGTTGGCTTGACTGGGTGATCGCAAATTAAGGGACCGTCTCTAAAGTTACATACAACATAGGTATACATTTTTCTAACTTCAATGACATTTGAAGGGAATAACTTACAGCAGGGGTGAACAATATTATCAACAAATGGGCTCATACGTTATAGCTGTGTGTGCTATATCTGACACCTAGATGAACACTTTACAGTTGGTTTTGTGACCGTAAGTCAGGGGTGTCCAATATTATCCGGAAAGGGCCGGTGTGGGTGCAGGTTTTCATTCTAACCAAGCAGAAGCCACACCTGAGTCTATTGAAAGTCAAGATCGACTGAATAAACAGGTGGAATCAGGTGTGTGAATGAAAACCTGCACCCACACCGGCCCTTTCCGGATAAGATTGGACACCCCTGACTTACGGTCACAAAACCAACTGTAAAGTGTTCATCTAGGTGTCAGATATAGCACACACAGCTATAACGTATGAGCCCATTTGCTAGTGAAATACATGCCAAAGTTTACAAATGATGTCATCGTTAATTTTATTAAATCTCTAAATTCTAAAAGGTGTGCATTATAGCTGAAACATTCCTGAATACTATATACTTGGTTTTTATGACTGTAAGTCCATCCATCTGTCCATCTTCAACCGCTTATTCCTTCTTCAGGGTCACGGGTAACCTGGAGCCTATCCCAGGAAGCATCGGGCACAAGGCGGGGTACACCCTGGATAGGGTGCCAGTCCATCACATACACACTCACACACCCATTCATACACTATGGACAATTTAGACACGCCAATCAACCTACCATGCATGTCTTTGGACTGGGGGAGGAAACCGGAGTTCCCGGAGGAAACCCCCGCAGCACGGGGAGAACATGCGAACTCCGCACACACACATGGCCCTGGCGGGGACTTCAAATGCTATTGAAGTTAGAAAAGTGTATACCAATGTCGTATGTAACTTTAGAGACGGTCCCTTAATTTGCAACGTCATGCCAACTTCATGCCAGACTTTAGACCCTGTATTTGACTAGCAGCGGTCCCCAACCCCCGGTCTGCGGACCGGTACCGGTCCGTAGGTCATTTGGTACCGGGCCGCACAGAAAGAATAAATAACTTACATTATTTCCGTTTTATTTATGATCTGGATCTGAAAAATGACCGGATTCTCTCCGTTACATCCTTCTACGACTCACTCTTGACGCATGTCAAGACGCTTGTCTCGGTCACGTGATACGTTGAAACCTTACCATAGAGACCAGAGAGCGTTAGGGGGGAGAGAGGATGTTACGAGGACGCTGCTAATAAAGCTGCGATTTCACATTGGATTCACGTTTATTATTAGATTTTAAAAATACCCCAGTTTTTATGCCGGTCCGATCATTTTATTTTGTTGTATTTATCCACCACACCTTAAAGGCCGGTCCGTGAAAATATTGTCTGATATTAAACCGGTCCGTGGCGTAAAAAAGGTTGGGGACCACTGGACTAAGGGATTTTGGCAGATACTCGTGACTCCATTGACTTGGATTTTGGGGTTTTTCATAGCCTCAACCACATTCCAACGTCTCATCTCCAGAATCCTCTATCCACACACTTGCCCATTTGCAGTGAAGTCTGAGAAAAAGAAAGAGGAATAGTTTTTACACCAGAATCGAAGGTGTAGATGTGGCAGGTTTGAGTTATGGTGCTACACTTAGATCATTATCTGTCCCTATAGGCCTACTGTTTTCATTTCGTAGGTTCACTTCACTGATACTAGTGGGATGGTTCACGTGCACTAACATGTTTTTGCGCGTTCCCGAATCGTTATTGCGCTTCCATCTGGCGCGTGAATGTTTGGCTGTGCGCGCGCGCTCCCGCGCGTGTGTGTGATCTAGATCCGCAGATTTGGCAGGTTCATATACACAGCGTATAAATAAAATAAAAATACTCGGGCTCGGATTTCGGTGGGGTGAGCGCGCGCTAAGGTGTCCAAACTCTGGGACCGCTTTGTGCAGGATCATTCACGGTGGATCAAAAGACTTCCAGGGACCTTTAATCCTCTCCAACGCGCGTGTGTCTGCGTGCTACAGACGCCTAGTGGGAGTACAAAAAAATAAAAATAAATAATAATCCCAAGAGGACACGAACCACGAAGGTCGTCTGAGTTTTGCGCGAGCGGTTTAAGGAAGTCGATGCTCACTCTCCGGTAAGATGCCGTTACTCATTACGGTTACACTGGGGATATTTTCTTCACCTGATCTGGCCAATCACGTATTATTGTTATTTGCCATGCCAATGATAACTTTATTAAAACGGTTTTGAAAGTCATAGGATTTACCCCCACCCCTCAGCCCAAGTTGCAGCAGTTTGCATCCAGGGTTTTCAGTAAACTTCACCCCATTCTATTATGAGTAAAGTTTAGGTAGGCTTTAACTTAATTACACACAAGATTTGGTTCAATATTACTTCTTGTAGCATGGGGATAAATAATTAATCTGAATTAATCTGGGTACATCATATATTCTTCTGTAAGAGCTTTATCCTGGTCAAGGTTAGTGTCGAAGTGTCCAGAACCTGTACTGGGAACACTGGGTGCAAGACAGAAATACACCCTGGATAGAGTGCCGGTCCATCACAAGGCATCCAGTGTGGTTAAATTGAAGGTAAAATGATGTTTCATTTAGGAATATAGGAATTCATATAGGAATAAAGCCTCTTTAATATTCCAAGTAAGAAGATTATGAGTCCAGTCTAACTTATTTACCGTTTTAAGTATGTATGCAGGAGAGTGTATTTCACTGTGCTTTATGTTTTATTACTGAATAAATGGTAAATGTGCACTTATATAGCGCTTTTATCCAAAGCGCTTTACACTGTGTCTCATTCACACACTCACACTCCAATGGTAGCAGAGCTGCCATGCAAGGCAGCTAACTTGCCATCGGGAGCAACTTGGGGTTCAGTGTCTTGCCCAAGGACACTTTGTCTCCCGGGCCGGGAATCGAATCGCCAACCCTACGATTAGTGGATAACCACCTACCACCTGCGCCACAGCCGCCCAATACTATACACACCACTGTGATCTGTAGATGCGTAGACAGACTCACCGGCCTACTTTTATTTACAAAATTATACTAAGATTTGTTTCCTCCTATTTTCCCCCACTATGTTTCAAATACAAATGGTCAGCATGTCCTGTGCTCTGAAAACAGGTTTCAGTTGGCTGTACATGTCAGGACAGAACCAGGCCACTGTTTTCTGGGTTAAACAATCAGCCACAGAATTTAATACAGAATTTGTAGTTATTGGCACCCTTCAAGAATATTAGCAAAAAATACTGTATAAAAATAAACATTACACACTATGATTTCCATTCAACCGTTGATATGATTTCCACTCAACCAACATTTTAATAAGGTTCTCTCAAAATGATAGACACTGCAAAAACAATATTTTAAATCAATTCAAACAAATCTTTTATGACAAATAATGCAATTCTGTTTCCAATACCTTATATATATATATATTTATATTTCTGGCTGTAAATTCAGAAATGACTCTGATGCTCGCATTCATAAGTTGCTCATAAGCTCATAAGTTCCTGGTTACTCACTTGCACTTTTTGACTATATAGTATACAGTTATAGAAGAGTAATGATTTATAATCGCACTACCCGGTGTTACCCAGATGAGGACGGGTTCCCTTTTGAGTCTGGTTCCTCTCAAGGTTTCTTCCTCATATCGTCTTAGGGAGTTTTTCCTTCTCACCATCAGCTCAGGCTTGCTCATTAGAGATAAATTGATCAATTTAAAATTCATATCCAGAATTTGTGTGTGTATATATATATATATATATATATATATATATATATATATATATATATATATATATATATATATATAATAAAATATAATCTCTGTAAAGCTGCTTTGTGACAATGTCCATTGTAAAAAGCACTATATAAAATTTTATTGTACTGAATTGCACAATCAGTGCCAGATATTTAACTAATATTTTTGGTTAGAATTTTAAGACATTAATTCTGTTATCTGATAATAAAGCATACCTCTCAGTTAGTGTGGAACTGAATCCTTTAGGTGAATGGCAAAGGGCCTTGTTGTCTTGTCTATCATTATTATTATTATTATTATTATTATTATTATTATTATTATTATTATTATTATTATTATTATTATTATTATTATTGATGTTGTTGTTGCTCTTATTAATACATTTTTCTTCATGTAATATAACACACCATATGGTGCTATCATTGTTGGGACATTTTCTTAAACAAACAATTTACTCAGTTACTGTTTTCTGCATGCAAGTATTAATTATTCACACACACACACACACACACACACACACACACACACACACACACACACACACCAGTGCTGTCATGCTGGCCAAAGTCTGGCATTTCTATGTATTAGATAACTACCAAGCTGCCAAGATGCAGTTACGCAAAAGTAACTGCTGGAGTCCCGGGCTCTCACACAGAGATCCTCACCTGATCCCAGTCCTACACCTGCTACTCTTGACACACACAGACCTAAGGGGTTCAGCTGCTGGTGTAAACAAGAAAGTGACATTTTATGTAGGCCTGTTATTCACTATAGTGTAAATAATTCCGAAAATAGATTTTTTTCTTCACTTAACATGTGCTTCATCTACAGTACCACAATGTACTATTTTAAAACCTTTTAAATGAGATTATATATTTGAATCCAATAACATTTAATGACAATCTCATTCAAACTTAACAATATTTAACACTGAAATGGCACACATTAGTCTCATGAACGGCAAGTGGATCCAACTGCAGTAAAAGATGTTATTTAAAGAGGAAAGCAGACAAAAACCAAAATGTGGGTAAAAAGTAAAAAAAAAACGGGAACCAGGCAGAGGTCAGCGATCAGCAAACAACAATGTAAGGGGATATCCAAAAACACAGAAAACAAGAGACAGAACAAAATGTAGAACCAAGGCAGCGAGCACAGAAACAAAAGGCTTAGCAAAGTCAGACAGCAAAACACTAAATATTACTTCACGCCAGACAAAGACACACAAGGGTATAAATATACCAAACTAATGAAGGATAAACTGAAAACAGGTGAGAATAATCATGACATATTAGGGAGACGATCAATGACAATATGGTGTGGAGACAAGACCTTAATCAAAACAAAAACACGTGGCAGTGTAAACAAACATTTAAGACAAGGAAGTGTGCACCATAGTGCTATGGGCTGTTTATGCACACTGAAGGGGAAATCCCTGACAGATCCCCACTTTTTAACCACTCCCCCTGGCACTCAAAGCAAAACCCAAGGTCCCAAATCAGGCATTGTCCGACATGTTGACTTATCCCAGAGGAGCCAGGGAACAGATAGGGGGTATAGTGGTGGGAAGCAGGCAGTGGGGCGGCAACCTTCTCACTTTGACCTGGTGACAAAGCCGGGACGAACTTGTGGTGATGGAAGAGACTTACTAGGATCGGGTGGCAGAACTGGGACAGGCTTGCCAGGGTCTGATGGAGGGACTGTGACAGGCTCACCAGGGTCAGGTGGCAGGAATGGGATAGGCTCGCAGAGGTCAGGTGGTGGGGCTGGGACATTGGCCTTAGGCAAGAGCAGGGCGTGGGAGGCCACCTCATCGGCCTCAGGCATGAGCAGGATTTGAGAGGCTGCATTGTCTGCCTGAAGCAGGGGTGTGATTTGGGAGGCCACAAGGTCTGGGTTTAACTCACATACGCCATTCTCGAGAGGCCTACAAACTTGGTGATGCTTCCAAGGTCCATAAAGAGACAGGCAGGAAAATCCAAAATGTGGGTCAATGTCAAAAATGGTAAACAGGTAGAGGTCAGGCGTTCAGTGAACAACAATGTAAAGAGATATCCAAAAACACACAAAAACAAGAGACAGAATGAGATCAAGAACCAAAGCAACGAGCATAGAAACAAAAGGCTTCGCAAAGTCAGGTGGCAAAACACTGAACATTACTTTGTGCTGGACAAAGACACACAAGGTTTTAAATATACCAAATTAATCAAGGGTAAACTGAAAACAGATTAAAATAATCATGAGACATTAGGGAGCCAACCAATGACAAAAAAAGGGGTGGAGACAAGACATGAATATAAAACAACACATGTTGCAATGTAAACAATTGCTTAACAGAAAGGAAATGTGTGCTGTAGCACTGCGGGCTGCTGCTTATACAAACCGAGTGTTTCTGCATGCAACATTCTGAGCTGGAAATCCATAGCACTCTGTGTAAGTTTCTGTGAATGGCACTGCCACAAGAAAAAAGAAATACACTGAAATCCCATCTTCCCAGTGAGGGTTAAGGGTCTTGCTCAGTGGCCAAACAGTGGCAGCTCACCCAGTCTAACTAACCTTATAGTCACTATTTTATATAAGTAGCATTCTCTTTAGAGAATCTCTTTAGTAGAACAATTGAAGGACAGTAAAGGATAAATTCTGGCAATTGTGATAATTTTGGAAAAACAAGTTGCCCACAATAATCACTTTCCACTCTCCTCTGTTGTTGTAGGTGGAACTCCAGATGTTTGGGGAAGCTGCTGATTGGTGGAAGGTGTATTGGTGGGTGGCACAACTGTGCATAGTAGGAGTGTCAGTAGAAGGAACCCCACCTTGGCCATGCCCTCACAATTGTGAGTGCTTACATGAGCCTCTCAAGGTCAACTGCTCCTCATGTCACTTAAACTCTGTACCGGAGGGTATCCATAAAAACACACAAAGCCTCAGTCTGGCCAATAATCTCCTGAAGACACTTGGAAAACATCAGTTCTCTGACCTGAAACAGCTTCAGGAACTGGATTTGAGTGAAAACATGCTGACAGTGATTGAAGTGCAAGCATTCTCTGGCCTGAAAAACCTTCTCATTCTGAGGATTTCCCAAAATCGGCTTAAGATCATTTTGGTTGGAGTATTCTCTGGACTTCAGCGTCTCCGTTTGCTGGACATTAGCAAGAATGAAATCCTTGTCTTTCTCAATGACATGTTTTATGAGATGCCATCTCTACAGAAGTTGGAAGTGAATGACAATGATCTTGTATTCATCTCAAACCGTGCCTTCAGTGGCCTACTATATCTTCAGGAACTTAACCTGGATGGCTATAACCTTACCTCATTCCCAATCGAGGCACTGTCACAGCTTCCCAGGCTGGTGCGGCTGTGTTTCTGTCACACTGGTCTCACAGTGCTACCCAACAATTCATTTAGGCATCTGACACAACTCAGGGAGCTGACAGTGTCCCACTGGCATAGGATGGATACACTCTTACCTAATAGCTTGACTGGACTTAACCTCACCTCTCTTACACTCAGCTACTGCAACCTGAGCTCTGTGCCATATGCTTCTTTACGCCGTCTGGTCTATCTGCTCTACTTGGACCTGTCCTACAACCCTATTACCTCCATCCAGCCACATCTGCTCAGAGACCTTCTACGGCTGCAAGAGTTCCATTTGGTTGGTGGGAATCTGCAGAGGGTAGAACCAGGTGCTTTCAGTGGTCTTGTTCACATTCAGCTGTTCAATGTATCATTAAATCAACTGTCAACACTAGAAGAGACTGTGTTTCAATCAGTAGGGACACTTCAGGTACTTCGGCTGGATGGGAACCCACTTGCTTGTGACTGCAGACTATTTTGGGTTCTGCAACGTCATATGCAGATAAAGGTTAATGAGCAGCCACCCAGCTGTTCATCACCTGTACAGGTGCATGGTAGAACATTCCAGGAGTTCACTGATTCTGAGCTTCCAGTGTTGTTTATTTGTAGACCGGCACGTATTCTAAACCACAAGCCACAGGAGCTGCATGTGGACGAGGGTCAAACAGTCCTGTTCCTTTGCCAAGTGGATGGAGACCCTTCCCCCTCTGTTATCTGGGTTAGTCCTCAGCGGGCGGTTCTGCCCACCACAGGGCGGATCCGTGTGCTGTCCAATGGAACCCTTGAGGTGCGTTACTTACAAGTACAAGACAGTGGCATTTACTACTGCTTTGCATCCAATGTGGCAGGGAATGATAGTATTTCTGTCAGTCTGTGGGTGAGAAGTTTTGTCAGTTCTTCATCTCATAACCACTCTGCCCACTTCTTTCTTGATGGGTGGAGTTTTACATCTGCCCATCCACCAGTAAATGGCTCAAACGATTCTCATCCATTTCCATTTGACTTGAAGACACTGCTGGTTGCAGTAACAATGGGCTTCCTGTCATTCCTGAGCTCTGTGGCAGCTTGCTTTATATTCATGTTCTTCTGGAGTCAGAGCAAAGGGCAAATCAAACACACAGCCACAATTGACTTTGTACCTCACAGTACAGGAGCAGGATCTGTGGGAGGACGGACCAGAATGGAGACGGGCAGGTTTAACATGAAGCTCATCTGATGCTTGAAGCTAGAACTAAACTGTAGGAAATGAAAAAAACTTTATATGGTCTTCAGATGTTGGTCTGGACCAGTATTGATTGTAAATAAAAGTTAGTATACAAAAAGTTTCACTGGAAAATGCATTAGCTAATGCTGTCAGGTGATGGCCCATGTGTGTGAGGGTTTGGTGAGGTGCATGGACTTATGGTAACTATAGTAATGATGCTGAATTCCAAGGAAGCATGATCAAAATGAGAAATGCATAAAGTTATTCTACCATTGTACTAAGTTGTTCTGAAATGCATGTGGCTTTGGTAGTGTTTAATGTTCTGAAAATGACAGCAATGCAAGAAAAAAAAAGATTAATCACAGAAAGCAGAGTGTATTATGGGTAAAATTAGACAATTCATGAACTGCTTTTCAAGGCATGCATGAACAGATGTGATTATTCAATATGGACTGTCTCTATAACTTCATAAGTCCAAGCTTTTGATGTCATTCTATATTATACACAGCATGTGAGGGTGTGAGGAAATATTAGATTTATTTATTTATTTATAATTAAGTGTGGTATAACAAAGTTATATATATACACGCACATGCATGTATGGTATTGTAGTAAATTCTAGGATTATTTCCCCCTTTTGTTTATGAATTGCTTATATCTACTGCTACAATATGGAAGACACCAGATTGTATTATTACATGCATTTAATATACTGTATGTTAAACAAAAATAAATCAAATGTAGCTCCAGAATAATGTAACTATGCAGATGATAGAACGCTATGATTATGTTATGGTTGTAAATTGTCTGTCCAGCACTGTAAACTGCTTGAAAAATGACTTTCATAGACAGTGTATTATTAATAAATGAAAAAGCTGCATTTTGTTTTTGCACTCTAAAGTTAAGGATCTCGCTTCCACAATAATTTTTTTTCAAGCATCCTGTATGAGCAATTTTAATCAATCATTTTGTAGTTATGTTTTTATTTACATTTTTTATTTTTATTAATAGTGTTGATCTAGTATTTATGACTCATGTACATATCTACATTTATTGTTATTTCATAGATTATATTCAGTTGATTTTTGGCTGAAAATTTTAATTTGTAATAACTTTTGTTCCAATGTTTATTTTAATATTATGTAAAGAATTTTGAGATTCACAGACTTTGTTTATTTATTTTCAGGACACTAGAACCTGACTTCTGACTGCTAATGCAGTGTCCTGTAAAGAAAAAAAAACAAAACAAACAAACATATGATTTATGGAGGAAACCTATTTTAATTGCTAGTATTCTTCTACTTCTACCTCTTCTTCTTCTTCTTCTACTTCTACCACTTCTTCTTCTTCTTCTCTTTCTACTTCTTCTGATTATTATTATTATTATTATTATTATTATTATTATTATTATTATTATTCTCCTTATCTCCCTAAAGTGCCCAGTGACTCAAGATCTAAATGGTAAAAGTTTTTAAATTTGGCACATTGATACTACATGCCACGAGTAACTTCCACACCACAAATGGCCTACATGAACCCATAGGGGGCGATACAGGCTATGCCCAAAGACTACGTGATTTTTCCCTCTGCTCCATAAGTCCAAAATGTCTGAAAATTATTTTTCAGCAATTATTTCTCATGGGGAACAAAAAAGTCATTGGGACCCATAATGTTCGCCATGATAGATTTTCCCCAACACTGAAAATTTGTCCAAAACTTCAAAAATCCTCTCCTCATGAACCATGGGTCTGATTCATTTGATCTGTTTTACATATGTGTGGGATACATGTCTTTTAATAGGCTGATAAGAAATAAGGAATCAAATAAACATTGGCCGAATTTTTTACATATTGGTGAATTGACTATGTAAATAGTATAATGTCCATAAATCACTGGAACATTCGCCAATGACGTGATCTGTGTGACATACAAAGATGACACTACAGTATGTTACCATGTCTGATGGCAACCTCATATATCCAAAAAGAATGATTTTAAAAGGAATATTATCTTTGATAATGTTATATTATGTCTAACAATATATTTACCGTCCACTAGATGGCGGCGTCTGTCTTAGCTTGAGATAGCATCACTAATCATTAATCTTATGGCAGCAGGAATAAATTCAAAATAATGTTAAACTAGTGTTGTATCAGCACGAAGTAATTCTCCAAAATTCTTATTGACTCTTGATTTTTGTCTACAATGATAATTTGTAGAAAACTACAAAAATGAACTTAAAGTCTGCCATTGATCCAAATGCGTTGAAATCTTGAATCTGTGGTATACATTTCTGTACCATGTCAATTTTGAAATGGTCCACAATATTGAGGCAGAATCCACAATTGTTGCTTGCAGCTCTGCTTCAGTGATTATATTTTATGTACATTATATGGCCAAAAGGATGGTAGCCATAAAGTTTGAAGCATACAATTGTCTAGAATGTCTTTGTACTGTACTACCAGGCTTTCTTGCACAATCTCAGTGCCTGACCTCACTTACTGTATGCCCTTGTGGCTGAATAAATGCAAATCCCCACAGCCACGCTCCAAAATCTAGTGGAAATCCTCTCCAGAAGAGTAGAGGTTATTAAAACAACAAAGAAGGGACAAAATCTATAATGTGACATTCAACCTATATCTCATATAGGTGTGATTGGACAGGTGTTCACAAATAGTTTGGCCAAATAGTGTATGGGGTGTACAAATGTATTATTCTTTATATAAGAGCACTTTTATTTCCTAACCTTTAAGACAGTCGGTCACGATTTCCCCTTGAGACAGCGCTGCAGTTTTTAATGACTGTGAATTTGTTTACTGTGCAAACGTGCATTTGTTATAATTATGTTCTGTCTCCACCCCGTTTAGTCACTGGTTGTTTTCCAAAGTTTTGTCAATATTTTTTCGAGCTGTCCGTGTTTACCCACGATTACGTTAGCCATTTACACCCCTCGTGTCTCTGTACAAACTGTGCAGTATTGAGTTCACCTCTCTACTAAGAAGTTGTTTCTCGTGTCATGTTATTTACCTCGTTTCTCGTTTCATGTTAATGACCTTGTTTCTCGTTCCTTGTGCTGTTTCCAGCCTAGCCCTGTTTATGCCTGTTTGCCGATCACCTGACCATTTGGAATATTATTAGACCCCACTTTGATTACTGTTTGGAATTGTCTGCCTGCCTCTCTGTTTAATAAATGTCTTTATCTCTATTCTTCAACCTCCCTTACGTCCCGGAACGTTACATAATACTGCGCCTTAACATGGATGCAGCAGAAAAGCAAGGAGAGCATCATGGCAGTGTACATGGTGATGTCTAGCCACCTTTCATGTCAGTCCAGTTTCCCCAGTGGACTGCCATGAATGGATGATTATGTTCTAGGAAAAGAAGATTGAGGGGAAAAAAAGAATGTACTGTGAAAGAATGCATAACTATGTTAGACAGAGATCAAATTATTTTACACCATTGATTTAACCTTGATTAAGAGCCAAGATCTTGACAGAGTATGTTTTTTAAGTAAAGCAGACAGAAACACAAACATGTTTTTTGTTTACTCAAACCAAAGTCCAAAAGATTTCCTATGTGTTCTGTGCTGGACAGCATTTAATGCCATAACTTGGAATGAACCTTTTTAAAATATCAAATATGTCATTTGCAGCCTTTTAAAAGGCTGTAAGCTTTTTATACATGCCCAGTAGCCATGTGCAGTTTCTGTAAAATATACCAGACGTGTATTCACATCTGTATATTATTCTTCATCACTAAGAAACGAGTGTCCACTTCCACTGAGGGAGGTTAGACAATAAACAGTCTACCTTGTTTACCTTGGCATATACAGTGCCTTGCGAAAGTATTTGGCCCCCTTGAACTTTTCAACCTTTTGCCACATTTCAGGCTTCAAACATAAAGATATAAAATTTTTAGTTTTTGTGAAGAATCACCAACAAGTGGGACACAATTGTGAAGTGGAACTAAATCTATTGGATTTTTGAAACTTTTTTAACTAATAAAAAAATGAAAAATGGGGCGTGCAAAATTATTCGTCCCCCTTGCGTTAATACTTTGTAGAGCCACCTTTTGCTGCGATTACAGCTGCAAGTCGCTTGGGGTATGTCTCTATCAGTTTTGCACATCGAGAGACTGAAATTCTTGCCCATTCTTCCTTGCAAAACAGCTCGAGCTCAGTGAGGTTGGATGGAGAGCGTTTGTGGACAGCAGTTTTCAGCTCTTTCCACAGATTCTCGATTGGATTCAGGTCTGGACTTTGACTTGGCCATTCTAACACCTGGATACGTTTATTTGTGAACCATTCCTTTGTAGATTTTGCTGTATGTTTGGGATCATTGTCTTGTTGGAAGATAAATCTCCGTCCCAGTTTCAGGTCTTTTGCAGACTCCAACAGGTTTTCATCCAGAATGGTCCTGTATTTGGCTGCATCCATCTTCCCCTCAATTTTAACCATCTTCCCTGTCCCTGCTGAAGAAAAGCAGGCCCAAACCATGATGCTGCCACCACCATGTTTGACAGTGGGGATGGTGTGTTGAGGGTGATGAGCTGTGTTGCTTTTACGCCAAACATATCGTTTTGCATTGTGGGCAAAAAGTTCGATTTTGGTTTCATCTGACCAGAGCACCTTCTTCCACATGTTTGGTGTGTCTCCCAGGTGGCTTGTGGCAAACTTTAGACGAGACTTTTTATGAATATCTTTGAGAAATGGCTTTCTTCTTGCCACTCTTCCATAAAGGCCAGATTTGTGCAGTGTACGACAGATTGTTGTCCTATGGACAGACTCTCCCACCTCAGCTGTAGTTCTCTGCAGTTCATCCAGAGTGATCATGGGCCTCTTGGCTGCATCTCTGATCAGTCTTCTCCTTGTCTGAGCTGAAAGTTTAGAGGGACGGCCAGGTCTTGGTAGATTTACAGTGGTCTGATACTCCTTCCATTTCAAAATGATCGCTTGCACAGTGCTCCTTGGGATGTTTAAAGCTTGGGAAATCTTTTTGTATCCAAATCCAGCTTTAAACTTCTCCACAACAGTATTACGGACCTGCCTGGTGTGTTCCTTGGTCTTCATGATGCTCTCTGCGCTTTCAACAGAACCCTGAGACTATCACAGAGCAGGTGCATTTATACAGAGACTTGATTACACACAGGTGGATTCTATTTATCACCATCAGTCATTTAGGACAACATTGGATCATTCAGAGATCCTCGCTGAACTTCTGGAGTGAGTTTGCTGCACTGAAAGTAAAGGGGCCGAATAATTTTGCACGCCCCACTTTTCATTTTTTTATTAGTTAAAAAAGTTTAAAAAATCCAATAGATTTCGTTCCACTTCACAATTGTGTCCCACTTGTTGGTGATTCTTCACAAAAAATTAAAATTTTATATCTTTATGTTTGAAGCCTGAAATGTGGCAAAAGGTTGAAAAGTTCAAGGGGGCCGAATACTTTCGCAAGGCACTGTATATATATGCCCCTCTATAATATATAATAATAAGCCTACTTCATCTGAATCCAGTCTTCGTGAGTTTGGCTGTTTGATTCATGTTGAGTGTAACGTCGATCTTTTAATCAATTTTATTGTTAGAATTTTTGAGCAGGTCCAATGTATTTTGGAGAAGCAAATTATCCAACATTAAGCCAGCCTGGAGGGTTCAACGGGTACCCCAGACCCTGATTGAGGGGACACAGCTCTGCCATCCAGACCAGTCAAAAATAGGAAAAGGTAAGCAGAACACCTGTTAAAGCAATGTTTCTGTGGTAGTTTTGTGCGGTCTGTGAGGGTGGGGAGGCCCCCACTTTTGTTGCAGATCAATTCTGTGACCCTCCTTAAAATCAATTAGCGCAGGTGGTAGGAAAGAGTAAAGCCACCAAAATACTTGCAGATGCAGGACTGAAGAACGTGATGGACTCGGAAAGGGGAGCATTTATAAATCGAGTGTCAGATATGCAATATGGGAAGCATACCCCACTAATATATATTCAGGAAAATTGGAGACTATGATGCTGAGTCAAGAGTAGAACAGGTGAACGTAGTTAACAATATCGTAAGTAGTAGATAATAAGGCTAGCAAAGGTAATGAGGTACGGCTGACTTAACAGGTATCTAAGGTAGCTAACGAGTGCCTGTAACACGTTCTGTAGGGCACTAGGGATGAATAAAAAAAATAATACATTCATTCAGACAGATGAGATTAAATGAGAGGAGGCTATGCCTAGCACTGGAGGATAGCACCATATGATATACATGTTGTCAAGCAGCCGAGGTGAGAAGAAGAAAAGGAAATATGGCTGTATAACAGGCTATTTCTATAATCTGTTGTTGGGTAGAACAATATTAATCTAGCCAGTTTACACTCTGAGTGCTGACTATTAACATTATTTACATATTACTGTATTGTCAAAGTTAGCATGCTGGCTAATGTTTGAGAGAACAGGGATAGGCTATATTTGTCATTAGCTTTACTGACAGGCTTCTTGGTTCCTTGGTGAAAGGTATATCATTAGTAGCCAAGATCACTGTGTGATTATGTGCACTGCTTCTCTTTTGTACTGTTCATTGTTAAGTTTATTCTTTCTACCTTAACACAAGTAAAATACTGTTTTACCCTTTTTTCTTATAGATTGTGCTCAGTGTGTGTGTGTGTGTGGGGGAGTGTTTGGGTGGAAGGTGTGTGGGGGTGGTTGCGTGTGTGTGTGTGTGTTACAGGGCAGTTATAAGGTTAGACATGATCTGCGACACACATAGCTCAGTCTTCCTGCACAACATGGACGGTGCCCTAAAGGTTTTGCTGCTGGCAGCCCTGATTCTTCTGGTTTCTTCCCAGACATCTAATAACTACAGAAGCTTGCCTGGTGTAGTGACAAAACACGTTGACAAAGCGCTGAAAAAGGCAAATGAAGACTTTGGAGCGGGTCATCATGTTGCTTTTGATTCACTCATAGGCACTCCTGTGGTAAGATCTGTCACTATTTTGAGGAGTTGCTTTACTTATGCACATGACATTTCAAATACCGTATAAATAATTATTTATACACCTGCCACAGGGGCAGACATATTTGTCTTGTATTTACTGGTTCAGACTTTGGTTATGAGGTAGCGACTGTCATAATGTCAGATAAAAAAGGAATAACATGACAGACCATGCTGACGCAGTGCAGATGGCCAATACCACCCTGAAGTGTATTATTTGTGTATAGTAGCACTGAACAAAGTGTGTCATTCCATTTAAACCACAGTGATTTGCTAATGATTACAAATTTTAATTCATTACAGAACAACAGATGGCACTTTTTTTTGGACTGTTTATAGTTATGTACAGTGAGGGAAAAAAGTATTTGATCCCCTGCTGATTTTGTACGTTTGTCCACTGACAAAGAAATGATCAGTCTATAATTTTAATGCTAGGTTTATTTGAACAGTGAGATACAGAATAACGACAAAAAAAATCCAGAAAAACGCATGTCAAAAATGTTATAAATTGATTTGTATTTTAATGAGGGAAATAAGTATTTGACCCCTCTGCAAAACATGACTTAGTACTTGGTGGCAAAACCCTTGTTGGCAATCACAGACGTCTGACGTTTCTTGTAGTTGGCCACCAGGTTTGCACACATCTCAGGAGGGATTTTGTCCCACTCCTCTTTGCAGATCTTCTCCAAGTCATTAAGGTTTCGAGGCCGACGTTTGGCAACTCGAACCTTCAGCTCCCTCCACAGATTTTCTATGGGATTAAGGTCTGGAGACTGGCTAGGCCACTCCAGGACCTTAATGTGCTTCTTCTTGAGCCACTCCTTTGTTGCCTTGGCCGTGTGTTTTGGGTCATTGTCATGCTGGAATACCCATCCACGACCCATTTTCAATCCCTGGCTGTGGAAAGGATGCTCTCACCCAAGATTTGACGGTACATGGCCCCGTCCATCGTCCCTTTGATGAGGTGAAGTTGTCCTGTCCCCTTAGCCTCTTTTTTTCTCTGGCTTGAAGTTAATATGACAAGGGTTAGCGTTAGAAATCCCGTTCCCTGTTTTGGTAATAGAGTCTATGTATATGATAACCTTTTCAAGCTCAATATGTATGCTGTCGGCAGTTAAAATGCAAATGTTTGGCGACAATCACAAATAACTGTCATTAAGATCTGTTCAAATAAATGTCATAAATAATGTTTAATCATGTTCAAACCTGGAAAACGTCACATAGTTGGCCATTTCATGTTCACCACCATGCCTTCAAATCATTATTTTAAAGATATGTGTGCTAACGTGGCTACGCAAAACAATTTTTCACAGACTAGAGAGAGTACCTTGAACATAAATGTCCTTCTGAAAGTCACAACATGCAAGAAGGCTTCAAAGGATGCATATGAGCACCGAGATGATTGTAATGACCGAAAAGAAAAAACGGTGTGTATGATATCTTTATTGGCCTTATTCTTGATCTTATAAAGCCAAGAACGTCTATAACCTTTCAGGTTTAACGTCTTTAACCCTTTGACATTGACAAAGCAAATTCTGTTTCATATGAACAGACCTATTAAACATAGAAACACTAATCGTGGATATTTTATAGCAACGATAAAAGATTTCATAAAGAAAAAGCCATAACATTTTTATTTTACACAGCCCTTCATTGACTGCCTTGTGTGTAAGACAAAGGATGGTAATGAACTGATTGACTGTGCCAGGAAGATTGATGTTAGTAGTGTAAGTATACTGCAGCAAATATAGTAATACACACCACAGCCAAACTAAAAACATCTTCTGTACTTGGTGTTGGAGATTACATTACAAACTCAATTTAAACAAGTCATTGCATCTTTTTCATCAAAAGCGCACTGGAATTCGAGGCAAATGTATTGTTCATCTCACTGGAGGATCAACCATTTTGACAATCACATGATTGTCTGAGGATAATAAGAAGGAGATTGGATGTCTCAGATGTGTGTGAAGCTGCACAAATCACAACAGCGCAAATTAAAGGAATAAAGGATATTTTAAAAAATCTAACCATTTTTAATGTGTGCACTGACATAGTTAATATAGTAGCAAATAATTATTTAATAAAAAAACAACAACCACATTTTGTTGTATTGGAAGTGAAAAGTGATGTGATTAAATAGAGGATTTGAGTTCAGGTCTTCACTGTTATAAAAGGAAATTTAGTAATGGGCAAAGATTTACTTTATGAAACCGTGATTACGCACATTAATAAATAAAACACATATAAGAGGAAGTTTTTTCTGGTTTTGATTTCATTATCTCAGTCTAGGGCGCACGGTGGCTTAGTGGTTAGCTAAGGTTCGCCTCACACTTCCAGGGTCTGGGGTTCGAATCCTGCCGGGGCCGTGTGTGTGGACTTTGCATGTTCTCCCCGTGCTGCGGGGGTTTCCTCCGGGTACTCCGGTTTCCTCCCCCAGTCCAAAGACATGCATGGTAGGTTGATTGGTAGGTTGGTAAATTGTCCATCGTGTATGAATGGGTGTGTGAGTCTGTATGTGATTGTGCCCTGCAATGGACTGGCACCCTGTCCAGGGTGTACCCCACCTTGTGCCCCATGCTTCCTGGGATAGGCTCCAGGTTCCCCGCGACCCTGAAGAAGGAATAAGCGGTTGAAGATGGATGGATATCTCAGTCTATAATTGTTTTGTAGCCTGTTAAAACCATTTCACGTGGTGAAATGAACTGAAATATTTCTCTTCTCAAATGACGTTCTGGCATTTTAATTATATTTTTAGGTTTCTTCTATTTCTCTATTTAAATATGTCTGCAGCATTCAGATGTAAACAAGATCAGAGTTTCCATTGTGTAGCGACTGCACATAGAACTTGAACAAAGAACTTGAACTTGGTTTCAAAAGGCAGAAATAAAACACACTCCACTCAGTTACAGGCCTCGGCCCCTGCTCTGAGCAGCACATTGCTATGTATTTTGCACCCAAGTTGACAATGAGTCAGTTCTGGGAGCATAAATACATCATTTCATCCTTTGACCAACAGTCAACTTTCATAATTTCTGACATTATTGCTAATGCCGTAGTTGGCCATAGTTGGCTGTGGTAGTGGTACCTGTAGGTGTTTTGGCTTATGCTACAGTGCCTTGCGAAAGTATTCGGCCCCCTTGAACTTTTCAACCTTTTGCCACATTTCAGGCTTCAAACATAAAGATATAAAAATGTGATTTTTTGTGAAGAATCACCAACAAGTGGGACAAAATTGTGAAGTGGAACGAAATCTATTGGATATTTGAAACTTTTTTAACTAATAAAAAAATGAAAAGTGGTGCGTGCAAAATTATTTGGCCCCTTTACTTTCAGTGCAGCAAACTCACTCCAGAAGTTCAGCGAGGATCTCTGAATGATCCAATGTTGTCCTAAATGACTGATGGTGATAAATAGAATCCACCTGTGTGTAATCAAGTCTCTGTATAAATGCACCTGCTCTGTGATAGTCTCAGGGTTCTGTTGAAAGCACAGAGAGCATCATGAAGACCAAGGAACACACCAGGCAGGTCCGTAATACTGTTGTGGAGAAGTTTAAAGCCGGATTTGGATACAAAAAGATTTCCCAAGCTTTAAACATCCCAAGGAGCACTGTGCAAGCGATCATTTTGAAATGGAAGGAGTATCAGACCACTGCAAATCTACCAAGACCTGGCCACCCCTCTAAACTTTCAGCTCAGACAAGGAGAAGACTGATCAGAGATGCAGCCAAGAGGCCCATGATCACTCTGGATGAACTGCAGAGAACTACAGCTCCAGAACCTGAAACGGAGAGAACGGGAAAGAGTGCTGGCAGCTTGTAAGAAGTGCCAGTACGCGAAAGTCAAATGTGTCGGTACTGCCTCCTGGTGAGTATTGGCCCACTTCAAAAACAAGTTCTTGGTGGCCACAAAGTATTTTTAAACTAGTTTAAAAAAAATTGTTATAAAGTATGAGTTTGTAACTTATTAACAAAAACTGCATTATCTTTTCTAATATAATGCATTTAAAATGGAAAAATATTTTCACTGAAATATTTCAGAGGATTTTTTTACACTAGTTCACACTAAATGTCTAATATTCTGTTCTGTTGGAAATTTGCCTTAACTGTTCAATTTATTTGGAACCTGTAAAAATCATTTGCCTGCTTCTCTAGCTTTGGCTTATAGTGTATATGACTGCTCACTGTCATAAACCCATATGAGGAAATAAAAAGTTATCATTTTGACTCCAGATCAGGAGTGGGTAAAGACTTAATGGTGATCTGATCTATATTATATATGCGTACTTTAGATAATGCCTCTCTGAGGATCATGTTGGTATGTTCCCAAGTTGAAGTACTGTAGAACTCCTAAGCATTAGATCACCTCATCATACTCTTTCCATACCATCGTGCTCTTTGCCTGACGAAGCAATTCACATTCTATGTCAAAACATATTTGACAGTTGGGGCCTAATTCTAAAATCACCAGATACCAAATGTACAACAGTTTTGTCTTGTTGCCATCACAAAATAAAAATGTTTAAACCTTAAATAACGTAGTCACGGAGGGTGTGAACATTTGTCATTCTACATTAATGTTGGGGATCCTTATAGACTGTGGAACAGAAATGTACTCAGTGTGTCTCCACTGATTTATTTCACATTGGAGTACAAGCATTTTTTTATTTTACCATTATGGACGAAACACCTGTCTCTTTTAAAACATCATCTTTAAATGTTTTTCTACCTCCTAAATAAACTCTCGGACTTAAGACACGATCTTTAGAGTTGTTGACGCCCTGCTCAGGGTTAAACAACAACGTCTTTACATTACATTACCATGAATAAATTGTCAAACTAACAACTTGTTATTTTTTTTCTTGGAGCAAATGTCAGGTCCTCTCTCATTTCAACAGGTCCTCTTGTTCATGAAATACACAGCATTCCTCTAGGGGTATTAGGATTTCTCAGAGCAGACATTGTAACAGATAGTTGCAGAGTTTCTTCTGTTTTAACTACAATGTCTTAGCCATTATTTACACACTGAGACGCATGACTCTCTCCTTAATTCATTAACATGGACACATTTGTAAGCATTCTAGTTAGCAAAACTCGCAGAAATGACATGTCTCTGTCTCACACAGACAGACACCTGCTAAGAAAGATCAGACATTCATGTCAGTGTTACAGCGGTCATAAATGTACACGACTTGATTGTCAGCCAGTGAGGACATGGGATGTCAAAGCACAGACAAAAGCTTGTGTATCTAGCAACAGTTCTGTGTAAGTATCCTCGTTAGCGAACCATTTTCTGAAAACTTGTTTATAGTTTAAACAAAACGCACGATACTATTAAAACACCACCTTTTAAAAAGGTTTTTTTTTTTTGGGCGGGGTTTAGAGAGAGAGGTGAATCTGAAACATGTATATGGGCGGGTTTTAGAGAGAGAGAGAGAGAGGGGTGTGTCTGAAACACTTATGTATGAGTGGGGTTTAGAGAGAGAGGTGTGTCTGAAACACTTATGTATGGGCAGGGTTTAGAGAGAGAGGTGTGTCTGAAACACTTATGTATGGGCAGGGTTTAGAGAGAGAGAGGTGTGTCTGAAGCACTTATGTATGAGTGGGGTTTAGAGAGAGAGGTGTGTCTGAAACACTTATGTATGGGCAGGGTTTAGAGAGAGAGAGGTGTGTCTGAAGCTCTTATGTATGGGCGGGGTTTAGATAGAGAGGTGTGTCTGAAGCACTTATGTATGGGCGGGGTTTAGAGAGAGAGGTGTGTCTGAAACACTTATGTATGGGCAGGGTTTAGAGAGAGAGAGGTGTGTCTGAAGCACTTATGTATGGGCGGGGTTTAGAGAGAGAGGTGTGTCTGAAACACTTATGTATGGGCGGGGTTTAGAGAGAGAGAGAGGTGATTTGGTTTTAACATCATCAATGCTTTAACCCAGCGAATGGAAGACATCTCGCGAAAACTTATCTTCTAGTTTAAACAATACGAGGATTCTTTTAGCCAACACTTCAACATTTTTACCTCAAAAGGATCTTTGTTTAGAATCATGTAATACGCTCGATTCTTTTTAAACAGCTTTTTTAAAATCATTTTTACTTCCTAAAGGTTTATGTTTAGAAGGTATGTCACACGCGTGATTCTTTTAAACAGAATCTTTTTTTAAAAAAAGCTTTACCTCCTAAACTTTATATTCAAAGGCAAACCCGGGCTCCCTAAAAATTTAATCAACATTTGTTTTCATTTATTTCGCAAACAAATATTCTACTCACATATGTACACATTCAAACATCATGCTTTTTCTAACAATGTGGTTACACAAACCAAATACCCCCACACAGTAACACAAACACATGCCAAATATGAACCATTGATACGCATTTCAGATGTATTTCACACCCCCAACAAACAGATTCATTTACATAAACACCTTTGTTGGGGGCCACTCCCACACACCCCTCTCCACCACTGCCCAGACACACAGGGGCCAGATTGACCCACTGATACAGTCGATAGGGTTACCCCCACCCTGGTCATAATTTAGGTTACCTACAGAAAGGGTGGCCAAAAAAAGCACAAAGGGCCATAAATCAGCACACACTGCTTTGATTGACAGTTTGAGAGAAAGTGTATGATATAACCACTGACAACCTTTTAAGCCAAGTTCATGTCCGAGGTTGAAGAAACGACCTCTCAAGCCAAGTTCCTGTTCAAGGTCAAAGAGATGACCTCTCAAGCCAAGCTCCTGTCTGAGGTCGATGAGACGGCCTCTCTTGCCAAGTTCCTGTCCGAGTTCAAAGAGAAGACCTCTCAAGCCAAGTCTTTGTCTGAGGTCGATGATGTGACCTACATTTACATTTACATTTATTCACTTAGCAGACGCTTTTATCCAAAGCGACTTACAAATAAGCAAAGCGATATATCAAGCAGGGAACACTACAAGTAGTGCTACTATACAAGATCCATTAATTGAATACCAGAGGACCTCCCACGCCAAATCCCAGACTGAGATCGACGATGTGACCTTCCACACCAAGTTCCAGTCTGAAACTGACACCACGACCATGCAAGTTATGCTTATGCCAGACTCTGTTGACATGACCAACCAAGATCTCCTCATGCCTGAAGCCGATGTCACAACCAACCAGGTTTTAATCATACCCGAGTCTGCTGACCAAGACAACCAAGCTCTGCTCACGCCTGAAACTGACGTCACGACCAACCAAGTTCTCCTCACATCTGAAACCAATGTCATGACCAACCAAGTACTGATGACACAGCCAACCAAGTTCAGGTTGCAAAGTCAATGGAGAACGACAATCAGACTCTCTGCGTGACTTAGGATGCCACTCATTTTTTAACCCAGTTTTTAATGACTGGGATTTTGTTTACTGTGGACACGTGCATTTGTTATGATTATGTTCTGTCTCCGCCCCGTTTAGTCATAGGTTGTTTCTGAAGGTGTGTCAATATTGTTTCCAGCTGTCTGTGGTTACCCAGATTACATTAGTCATTTAAACCCCTCGTGTCTCTGTACAAACTGTGCAGTATTGAGTTCACCTCTCCACTAAGCAGTTGTTTCTCGTGCCATGTTATTTACCTCGTGTCTCGTTTCATGTTAATGACCTTGTTTCTCGTTCCTCGTGTTGATTCCAGCCTAGCCCTGTTTATCCCTGTTTGCCGATCGCCTGACCATTTGGAATGTTATTAGACCCTGCTTTGATTACTGTTTGGAATTGTCTGCCTGCCTCTCTCTTTAATAAACGTCTTTATCTGCATTTGCATCCGTCCTCAACCTCCCTTATGTCTCGAAGTTATAGTCACAGAATGTCCTTACCCTGTCATGCCCTTCCAAGCACATTACCAAATTCCATCACATTTACAAAGTAAATTTGTACGCGTCATATTTAAAGTAACTACAGAATGATGTGACCTTGGCTTTCAAAAGACAATGATTTTAACCTACCTATTTCCCCTAGAAATTTGTAAAGGCTTTGAAATAAGATTTGATGTAGATTTTTATTCCTTGCTAATAGAAACACAGATCCAATTACCCCATACAAAATTACATATACTATATTTCATATTTTAATATATAGTATATCATAGGAAAAATGTCAAACAAAAATTCTGGAGACCAAAATTCTGTCTGGAATGCATTACATTTATATCATTTGGCAGATGCCCTTATTCAGAGCGACTTATATTTATTTCATTTATACAATTGAGTGTTAAAGGCAAAGGGCCCAACAGTTGGAGCTTGAACTCTTGACCTTCTGAGCAGTAATCCGTAGCCTTTAACCACTGAGCCACCACTGCCCCTCAAGCTAAGGCAAACCAAACATGCAGTGCCTTGCGAAAGTATTCGGCCCCCTTGAACTTTTCAACCTTTTGCCACATTTCAGGCTTCAAACATAAAGATATAAAATTTTTAGTTTTTGTGAAGAATCACCAACAAGTGGGACACAATTGTGAAGTGGAACGAAATCTATTGTATATTTTAAACTTTTTTAGCAAATAAAAAACTGACAAGTGGTGCGTGCAAAATTATTCGGCTCCTTTACTTTCAGTGCAGCAAACTCACTCCAGAAGTTCAGCGTGGATCTCTGAATGATCCAATGTTGTCCTAAATGACTGATGGTGATAAATAGAATCCGCCTCTGTGTAATCAAGTCTCTGTATAAATGCACCTGCTCTGTGATAGTCTCAGGGTTCTGTTGAAAGCGCAGAGAGCATCATGAAGACCAAGGAACACACCAGGCAGGTCCGTAATACTGTTGTGGAGAAGTTTAAAGCCGGATTTGGATACATAAAGATTTCCCAAGCTTTAAACATCCCAAGGAGCACTGTGCAAGCGATCATTTTGAAATGGAAGGAGTATCAGACCACTGCAAATCTACCAAGACCTGTTATGTTTGAAACCTGAAATGTGGCAAAAGGTTGAAAAGTTCAAGGGGGCCGAATACTTTCGCAAGGCACTGTATGCTATCTCTAGAGTATTATTATTATTATTATTATTATTATTATTATTATTATTAAAGCCAAGTTGCAAGCCTGAATCTTGTATTGTAGCCCTGTCAGTTGGGAGATAATGGTAAGATCAGTAAGGGAACATATCCACATGTCACTCAGGTCAGAAAACTCTGTCATTAGTACCATAAATATGGTTAAATTGGTCTTTGACTACGTTATTACTTTGTAGAAATATTTTGCATATATGTATTAATCTATATTGATGCATAGGCTGCATGCCACATTGTATGTTTTTGTACAATTAGAGTGTACTATTGGTACTATTAGAGTGTTAAACCTCGACAACATCTTCATGTAATAAAATTTCAGAAAAGGTTTTTAAAAATGTATCCTACTAATACTACTACTCTTTTTAGAAGCACGTATCCTTAGCTAATATTGGCTATTCTTTTTTTTTAAAGCTGGTTGGATAAACTCTGCTTAACACTGATTACAGTTTTGTTTTCAAGGTTAAAAGCAACACACTGAAAAACTTTAATAATGACCTTCAAAACACAGCAGTCAAATCTAACCGCAATTATAATATAGTTTACATATATTAAAATGGGCCACGTGCAGTAACTATGTTAATAAATAAACCTTTGGTTTATAAAACAGCATGAATTTTTTTTCAACATTCTTTTACTTTTTATAGCTCCAAATAACTAGTTTGCTTGCATTTATTTATTTTTTTAGTGCTAGATAGTGAAACTTTACATTTAAGGAGGCCTACCCAATACAATCGTAAGTATTTAATACCGATTGTAATACCATGACTTTTCATATAATGCATGTTTTTATGTATGCACATTTAAGGGGAAAATCACAAATACACCATACCTCCACCGGTTTTTGTATAAGCAGATTGGAAATGTTTAAATGTTTGTGTTAATGCCTAAAAGAGATTATTCATGTGTCATGGATATTTTCTTCTTGAAGGAGATTGTTTTACTCATGGAAAACCATCTGTTAGAAAGGGAGAAAATGGACTATCTGTCGTTCAAGTAATTTTTTCAAGACATATTCAAGTGAGAGTGAAAGTGTAGATATTGTTCTATGCTAAATCATTTGTCAGTTCTGAGAACTATGTATATATCAATCATTCAGTCCTGATGTAGAGTTCTGGATGTTAGTTGCTCACCTTAAGGCGCAGGTAGAGTGGTGGTACAGGTGGTAGAGTGGGTTGTCCACTAATCGTAGGGTTGGTGGTTTGATTCCCAGCACGGATGACTCCACGTGCCAAAGTGTCCTTAATCAAGAGACTGAACCTCAAGTTGCTCCCGATGGAAAGTTAGCATCGCAGCTCTGCTACCATTGGTGTGTGTGTGTGTGAATGGGTGAATGAAACACAGTGTAAAGTGCTTTGGATAAAAGCGCTTTATAAGTGCGCCATTTACCATTTACCTTAATAGCCAAACATGTCCCCAGACCTAAACCCTGTGGGGCATCCTTAAATGGACGGTGGAGGAGTGGAAGAGGACTCCAGTGGCAACCTGTGAAGCTCTGGTGAACTCCATGCCCAAGAGGGTTAAGGCAGTGCTGGAAAATAATGGTGGCCACACAAAATATTGACACTTTCGGCCCAATTTGGACATTTTCACTTAGGGGTGTACTCACTTTTGTTGCCAGCGGTTTTGACATTAATGGCTGTGTGTTGTTATTTTGAGGGGACAACAAATTTACACTGTTATGCAAGCTGTACACTCACTACTTTACATTGGAGCAAAGTGTCATTTCTTCAGTGTTGTCACATTAAAAGATATAATCAAATATTTACAAAAATGTGAGGGATGTACTGACTTTTGTGAGATACTCTCTCTCTCTCTCTGTGTGTGTGTGTGTGTGTGTGTGTGTGTGTGTGTGTGTGTGTGTGTGTGTGTGTGTGTGTGTGTGTGTGTGTGAAAATTGACAGCTAAAAGAAAAATAAAGAAGGACAATTTCATCTCTGCTGTTTCTGAGCTTTGCAAATCTTTGTCTTCAGTCTCTCAGTTTACACCTATTACTTTTATATAAGACCTTAACCCTTAACTGGTCATGTGAAGTTATTTTCCACTAGAGTTCCTCGTTTGTGTTTCCATTACACTGCGTTATCACTGCAACAGTGATGAAGTACATGCAGTACACCAAAGAGGAAACTGAAGATGGTCATATATGGTCATTTTATGATCAGAGCTGACCATGTGCAACTACCTAATATCTTACATATTTAATGGTGTCGTCCATCGGATGACACGCTAAGTAACTATGTGCCAGTAGAAGGAGGTGACGATGGCTTTCAAAGCACTATCCATTGTTTTTATTGTCGAGAAACGTTTTGTATTTAACCAAAATTTGGCCGACACCATTACCAATTATAGATGAGTCGCAAATTTTGTTTCAGAGTTTTATATATAAGTGATCATTCAAAATCATATCATTGTATTAAAGCTACTTTCATTAAATATCTGTCATCCATCATTGCATGCGGTTTTTACTTATTCAAGTGAAGGTGACAGTCTTCTAATATAAAGCTTCTGCAGATTTGAGAGCTTAAGTATGTGTTTTGGAAGTGTTTTTATTTAATGACTTGTGCTAAGTCTTAGATCATAAGTATTTTCCACTATAAATACTATAAGTCATCCAGATGTCTTTATTGTACTGGACATATATATATATATACTTATTTTGGACAGAGTTTAGCATGAGTAGTATATGCATACTGTACTATAGTATATGCATGCATACATGCCTGTCACACCTGCTCAAGGTTATTCTTGTAAATCCACACCTGGCCACTAGAGGCCAGGTTCACAAATTACTTACACTTTCTGTTCTGTTCAAACAATGATTAGAGTCAGTGTGAATCATTGTAAGATATTTTAGTTTCACTGTGAGTCTTAGCTATCTGTTATTAGAAGTGACATTATGGTGTGTTTCCCCCCCCTGCTGCTTTTAAATAAATATTGCACTTGGATTTACACAACACAATTGAGTCTGTTTGTTAAATTATTATTATTTTTTTTTAAATGTCCCAAGCATCCTGACTGTTGAACAATTAAAATATAAAGATAAGCGAGAGTTGGTGGTTGAAGTCAAACAGAAGTTAACTGGTTTATCAAATGAATTGGTGTCTAATTCACAGGAGCAATTGGGTCAAACTGTAACACAACACTGACTACTCCATACCTACATGTTTGTTTAAACAGATTTGTCCAGGAGTAATTAAGTCACTTTTAAATATAGTAAATTCTTCCCTAACCACTGGCTATGTACGTAAATCTCTTAAATTAGCAGTTATTAAACCATTGATAAAAAAAACCTGACCTTGACCCGTCTCAATTGTCCAGCTATAGACCAATATCGAATCTCCCCTTCATCTCTAAGATTTTAGAAAAGGTAGTAGCGAAGCAGTTATGCTCATACTTGGAAAGGAACAACATTCATGAAATGTATCAGTCAGGATTTAGACCTCATCACAGCACAGAGACAGCACTAGTTAAAGTAGTAAATGACCTTCTTCTGACCTCTGATCAGGGTTGTGTCTCGCTGCTTGTGTTACTCGACCTTAGTGCAGCTTTTGATACTATAGATCACATTATTCTCCTTGATAGATTAGAAAATGTTTTTGCATTATGTGTAGACAGTCCTCTCTGGCTGGCTCAGGTCTTATCGACTAATCCTCAGTTATCAGTTCGTAGATATAAATGGTGATTTCTCCATGCGTACTGAGGTTACTTTTGGAGATCCCCAAGGTTCTGTTTTAGGCCCACTGCTTTTCACTTTATATATGCTACCCCTAGGACAAATTATTCGTAAACATGGAATTAGCTTCCACTGTTATGCTGATGATACACAGCTGTATGTGTCAGCGAAGCCAGAGGACAGACAGAAGCTTAGTAAAGTTGAGGATTGTGTAAAGGACATTAGACGTTGGATGTTAACTAACTTCCTCCTACTTAATTCTGATAAAACAGAAATACTTTTATTAGGACCACGTGTAGCTAGAAGTAATCTTCCTGACTACACAGTAACTCTGGATGGACTTTCTGTTTCATCATGTACAGCAGTTAAAGACCTCGGAGTGATTATTGACTCCAGTCTATCATTTGATGCTCATGTAGATAATATTACTAGGACAGCGTTCTTTCATCTCAGAAATATTTCTAAGATAAGAAACATATTGTCACTACATGATGCAGAAATACTGGTTCATGCATTCATCACCTCTAGATTAGATTACTGTAATGCCTTACTGTCTGGATGTTCCAGTAGGAATATAAATAAACTCCAGTTAGTCCAGAATGCAGCTGCTAGAGTCCTAACTAGAACTAGAAGATATGACCACATCACCCCGATCTTATCCACACTGCATTGGCTCCCTCTAAAATCTCGCATTAAGTTTAAAATACTTTTATTAACCTATAAAGCACTACACGGTCTTGCACCACAATATCTAAGCGACCTTCTGGTTTTATATGATCCGCCACGCCTACTCAGATCAAAAGGTGCAGGCTATTTGACATTACCTAGAATAGTCAAGTCTACAGCAGGGGGAAGAGCCTTCACTTATAGAGCTCCACAGTTATGGAACAGTCTTCCTATTAGTGTTCGGGACTCAGACACAGTCTCAGTGTTTAAGTCTAGGCTTAAAACATATTTGTTTACTCAAGCTTACCCTGACTAGATTATATCTCACTACTTCACAGTCCTAATCGTTTTTCTCCCTCTCTCTCTTTTTGCCGAGCCCCACACGAATTTATGGAGATATTGGAGATCCAGATCCCTTCTGCCTCTGGATGAGCCCAAATCTTCTGCTGGGACTACGGCTGCTCCTAAGGCCTTACTTCTCATTTTCACATTATCTGTGTTACCTTCACATTCTGTGTTACCCAGATGAGGATGGGTTTCCCTTCTGAGTCGAGTTCCTCTCAAGGTTTCTTCCTCAAAAAATATCTTAGGGAGTTTTTCCTTGCCACCGTCGCCACTCAGTGGCTTGCTCAGTTGGGAAAAATTCCATTTGTTTGATACCTGTTTGTCTCTGTTTATCTGTTTCTGACTGTTTATACCTGTTTTTTTTTTATTTCTGTAAAGTTGCTTTGAGACAATGACTATTGTAAAAAGCGCTATACAAATAAAATTGAATTGAATTGAATTGAACTACTCTTTGGTAGTCTCAGGCAATAGCGCCAAATTATGACCCTCCTAAAAACGAATGATGAAATTATTATGAGTGTGGCTAAAATGCTCACACAGGGCAATGGAGTCTTGATGGCTTGCCAATATGTAGGAAGTGTTGACAGTTAGACCATGACTGACACTACTGTAAATATAAGAAGGGACAGAATATTAGTCTGAACTAGCATGAGGATGTGGTTTTGATAGAAATTACAAAGCATTCCTTTAATTGGCTCTGGGTAAGGGCTATTTGCTAAATGTCATGGGATGGGTCTGTCCTCCCCTTGAGGCCCACTGTCCTGCAGAGTTTAGCTCCAATCCTAATCAAACACACCTGAAGAAGCTAACCAAGGTTGTCAAGATTACTAGAAAATTACATGCAGGTAAGTAAGGAGGTTTGAGAGGAACTCTTCTAATTTGAAGAACCCTTCAAATCTATATAGACAGATCATGCTTGACTCTTGCCAATATCAAATGTAGTAACCTTTTAGACCTCATTGGGGAGACATGGGCAACATGAAAACATAGCTATTTTTATACCGTGCCCCGGCAGGAATCATGTCATGTTTGTGTTTATTTTTGCTGATCTTAACGATTTGAGTATGACATACCAAATGAGTTCTTATAGAAGTAATGTTCCTGTGCTTATTATGTCCTGGCTCTCCCAGGACATAATAAACTGGATTCAGGGATCTCTGGTGCATGAGAGCAGATGAATTTGATTTCCTCTCAGGCAGTTTCTCATCACTGAATGAATAATCGCAGATTCAATCACATATCCTTGAAAATATCAGCGGCTCAGTGATAGCTCGCAAATTGAGAACTGTTACTGGCTTAAGAAGTTTCTAGCCAGCCAAACACACCACTACCATTAATAATGACATGCGCAACACCCAGGGCAATAAAAAAGTGTTCTAACACAAATGCCCTTCAATAAATATTAAGAAAAGAAACTTTGCACCCATGCTTTCATACAAAACGTGTCAAATGCAATATAATTATGTGTCAGCAAGCTCTAGAACGACGTGACTATGCTTTTATTAACAGCATTACAATCCAGTTTTAATTTCACTGTATTTTTTCTAGTTATAAAAACGGACAAATTACAACCACATGGCTCCATTTAGGCATACTTGTGTTTTGTATTATTGCTACTATAATAATTGCTATTGTTTATCAACTATCTAAAGAAAATACAGGTTATTTGTATTTGTGTATCTATTATTTGTCTATCTATAACTCACACTACATCATTCACGTTGACATAACATTTACAATCATGCATAATCGCACACACCTTTAACCTTACATAAAATTCAGGACACAATGGCTACGTTTACAAGCACATCAAATTCCGTTTGACGTCTATATTCAGGTTGCAGCCCTATTCTGAATATGACGTTCATATGCGTACAGGAATAATCTGAATATTCCTGTATATGTGGCTGTTGTAAGTATGCCTGAGTTGTCATTCCTAAATAGCTAGCATACAGTACAGCTAAGCATCCGTTAGCATTAACAATTCCTTGTGAACTGAATAAGGTGTTTACATGCAAGACAGACATATTCCAAAAATCCCAAATTGGAATTTAGGGAATCAGAATATTGTTTTAATCTGAATCAGGCAATCGGACTGAGGTATTTACATGAATCGGTACTAATTATAATTTCGCCAAATTCTGATTAATATTGGAATATTTCTTATAGCCACTGAAGGATCTGGGAAGATTCTGTATGGAGGAATGATCTAAGATCCCTTGCCATGTATTCTCCAACCTCATCAGGAATTATAGGAGAAGACTCAGAGCTGTTATGTTGTCCAAGGCAGGTAGTCCAACCTAGAGATAACAAAAGCATGAACTAGTAGAAAAATTACAGTATTGTAGAGGGCAGTACTGTTCTATGTTGTGACATTCATTGTCTTTCCTATAAGCATCTTCAATTTGCTTACTGTAGCGAGCCTAGACAGTGGTGGGCTGAGTACAGACACAGAAGACGCTGTTTCAGGGGCAAATGTGCATCGTTTATTTAAATTACATGAGGGTGTGGGGTGCAAAGGAGGTGCAGTCCATAATTCCCCTAGTTCCATTCGTGTTACTAAAGAGTTTTGATGACTTTATGAGTGTATCTTTGACAAGGCGCACGATGACTTATGTTCGCCTCACACCTCCAGGGTCAGAGGTTCAATTCCCGCCAGGAACATGTGAAAATTGTCCGTAGTCTATGAATGGGCATGTGAGTGTGTGTTGTGATTGTGAATGTGATTGTGCCCTGCAATGGACTGGCACCCTGTCCAGGGTGTACCCTGCCTTGTGCCCGATGCTTCCTGGGATAGGCTCCAGGTTCCCCAGGACCCTGAAGAAGGAATAAGCGGTAGAAGATGGATGGATGGATGTATCTTTGACCGGTAGTGTTTGTATATATCTGTTTTACATATGGTTTTTCAAAGAACATATATTTAACCCACACCTTTTGCAGTTGTCTATGTATAAGAAAGTGCTACTTAAAGTGATATTTGAACTTTATGACTAAACTAGACCTAAACTTACTCCAAATCTAGCTCGATCGTTGTATCATGTATGCATATATTCTTCTCGAAGAATGGAAAGCCATCTGTTCAGACAGGGAGAAAAATAGAGCCATTCAGCAAAGTACGTATTTTTTTGTTTGTTCTTTTTTTTTCATCTTAAAGGAGATTTTTGGAAACAGTCATGACAACACTGTGATGGAATTAATATGTAGTTATTCATTATTTAGTTACTTACCTTAGTAGTAGCAGAGGAAATTGAGCTTCTCGTTGCAGTCTCTGTTTTCCCAAACATGTGTTTTGGTGTTGCGAGCTCCACAGCGGTAGTGTCGAGCCGGGCATGAGGGCAGTGAGACCAGATCGCCCAATGGATCCTTGCTCACCCAGAGCCATTTTCCATCCAGGAAGCACAGGCCAGTCCACACACTGTTGTTTGGGTTTGATTGCTGTCCATTTCAGCCAGCTGTAGTTGTGTATGAGAAGCAAGGGAGGCCAGGCCAGTGTAGTTCATTCTGTCATTCTGCAATACTCAAGAGCTTCTTCCCATGTCTTTTTCTCATTTACCAAGACTAAAAACTGGTAACAAACAAAAATCTGTGTTTTATAACAGAACTGATCATTCCAGCCACCTGACTCCATCTCAACACAGTCGTGATATACTCCTCCATTTTTTGGCTGGTCTTTGTTCCACTGAAAAAAAGAACTTGATGTTCCATCAGACCACTGCCAGATATTTTGATTTATTCTGTCTCTGTACATCCCAATCCAAGCACTAACAGAGTTCCCCATAAGTGCATAGAGCCTCTGGTTTTCCTCAGCAGTAGTGACTGTAGCCAGATCCCTGTAGTTTTGTCTGCAGTAGTTCTGAGCATCATTCCAGTTCATGTTCTTGGTAACAGAAATATATTCTTTTGTCAGACCTGCAGCCACCCCAATAAGGACCACCAGAACAGAGACAAACAAAGACCACATCTTCTCTGCTGTGAGGTTTCTGAGCTCTATGTTTCAAAACTTTGTGCAGGTATCTCAACTATAACCTTTATATTTACATGACATTTACATTCATTCCCTTGGGACATACAACATTCGAATTAAACAAGCTTTCTATCAAATTTCCCTAAACAAATTGAAGATACACAAGTGCACGCAAGGATTCCATATATGTGCTAGAGGCCAGCAGTGCTAAAAACACGAGACACAAAGCAGCAATTCTTGAAAAAATTTATATTAAAGGAATATGGTCAACCAACTTCTCTTACCTCTCAGAACTAATGATTAAGAACATGTGAGGAAGTGTAATCCTGAGGAAACTGGTTGGAACTGGAACCAGTGGATGTGATGGTTTAATTTGAGATCTTATTTACATCAAATTAACTTGCATAAGAAACTAGATGGACCGTTTAATTATTTTACTACATCCTTTATGGTCTGATGGGTGAGACATTTCACTTCATGGATTTAAGTCAGTTTCTGTTGTTTTTAAATTTTTCCATAGTTATTGTAATTGTTACTTAATAGCAATGGAGAAATACAGCTATAATTTTGCATATACTGTGTTCTCCCAAAACCAAACAAAACCAAACAAAGCTAAACAAAACAAAACATGCTGATTTAAGCGACTCTAAATTTCTAGGTGTGAATGAGTGTGTTTGTAGTGCCCTGTGACGGACCGGTGTCCCATTCAGGGTGTGTCCCCACCTCATGCCCAGTGTTCAGTGTTCCTAGAATAGTCTCCAGATCCACTACTACCCTGACCAGGACAACACGATCACTGTAAATGAACGAATGAGTGTCCAAACCTGAAGCTTCATTCACCAGAAGTGGGTGACATCTGCTGGTGAAGAGAATGCGGTGCATTAAAATAAAGATGCACTTTTACTAGATCAGGAATTCTTATAAATGTGATAAGCACATGTAGTTGATGATGTCATTTGATAGCTCTGAGACTATTTCTATTTTGTTTTTAAAAACCTGTGCGCTATAAATCCTGTACCTATAAAAAATGGCGCCCTATGTTCAACCACACTGCTATTTGCAACTCCTAGCTAAATTAAATGTAACAGTGCTGTGTGCACATTCTTTTTTTTAATCAAGGAAAACAGGTAGTTATTTGGTCAGTTTGCTGATGATTCTGCTTTCTATCTCAAGGACCCCTGGGGAATCTTTATCTAAGCTTTATCTTCAACGTCTTTTTTACTTGTTATTTTTTATACATATGTAAAATTTATCCATACATCCATCCATGCATCCCTCCATTTTCTGTACCGCTTATCCTTACTGGGTCACAGGATGTACAATTTATTTTAACAAAATTTACCATATTACTGGTAAACCTATCAATTTTTTTTTTGGAAAAGTTCAGGGTTTCACTTTACTTCCTATGTATTTCTCTCTTACTTAGCTTGCATGATGGAAAAAGAAATGAATCTCCAAAATTAGTAGTTTATTATTATATTATATTATATTATTCTTAAATACAATTAAAGCACCCATCCTAAAGCTCAAGAAAGAAATATTTATTTTGCGTGTCTTCAGCTTTAGCGTCATATTGTCTGGTGCCTTCATCTACTAAAATGTTCCTGTATAAGAAAAAAATCAAATGTAATAACAGATACAGTACCTCATTTTAATATTTTATACTAGCCTAATAATACACATAATTAAACAGTGGGTTCTAGACCTGAGACTCCAGCATTCTTTCAGTGCTTCTTGGGTGTTTCCTCAGTGTAGAGGAAAAATATAAGAAACGTGTGTGTGTGTGTGTGTGTGTGTGTGTGTGTGTGTGTGTGTGTGTGTGTGTGTGTGTGTGTGCACATGGTACCCTGTGGTGGACTGGCATCCCATATGAGGTCTATTCTCCTGCCTTGAGCCCAATATATCAGGGATAGGCTCTGGATTCACCATGACGCTGACCAGAATAAAGCGGTTACTGAAGATGGATAATAATGGAAACATAATTAATATGTCTAATTATTTTTAAATAGTTTGTAAACAGTTCTGATGTGGACAGTGATGTAAAATTTTGAGTACCCTTGCCTTAATTTAAGCAAATAAACAAGACTACTCCATGCCACTTCTATACATTAATAACTAATAACCTGCATGCTGCATTGTGGCAGAACACTAGAGTATGGACACACACACATTCACATACACACACACACACACACACACACTCACACCAAAGAGTAATTTAGCATAGCCAACCTAGCTACTAGCATGATTTTGGACTGTAGGAGGAAACAAAAGAACCTGCATGAAATCCACATAAACACAGGGAAAACATGAGAAACTCCACATAGGTAGTAATCGGAGTTCAGGATCGAACCCCTTGGAATTCATTTTATTAAAATTGGACACACAGGTGCGCTGGTCAGGTGTCCACATACCTCTGTCCATGTAGTGCAAATAGAACTAATTAATTTCTATCTTTGGATCAAAACACACACACACACACACACACAAAACATTTACAAATCTGGCACATTGCAATTTAGCACAGCCAGTATTCTGTGCAGCCTATATACAGTAGATCCGGTTACGTCATGAATATTTTGTTCCTCATGTAATAGCCCGAGCGCCCACAAGCTGCTGGAGAGAAAAATTCTGTCTGCAAAGCATTACATTTATGCAGATGCCCTTACCCAGAACGGCTGACATTTATTTCATTTATACGATTGGTTGTCCATGTCAGCAGACTCGGGCATGAGCAGAACTTGGCTGTCAATGTCAGCAGACTCGGACTTGAGCAGATCTTGGTTATCCGTGTCAGCAGACTCGGGCTTGAGAACAACTTGGTTGTCCGTGTCAGCAGACTCGGCCGTGAGCAGAACCCGGTTGTCTGTGTCAGCAGACTTGGCTGTGAGCAGAACCTGGTTGTCCATGTCAGCAGACTTGGCTGTGATTAGAACTTGGCTGTCCGTGTCAGCAGACTTGGGCATGAGCAGATCTTGGTTATCCGTGTCAGCAGACTTGGGCTCGAGAACAGCTTGGTTGTGTGTCAGCAGACTCAGCCATAAGCAGAACCTGGTTGTCCATGTCAGCAGACTTGGGCGTGATCAGAACTTGGTTGTCCGTGTCAGCAGATTCAGGCGTGAGCAGATCTTGGTTGGTCATGACATCAGCTTCAGGCATGAGGAGAACTTGGCTGGTCGTGTCAACACACTCTTGTGTTAGCATAACTTGGTTGGTCGTGATGTCGGTTTCAGGCGTGAGCAGAACCTGGTTGTTCGTGATGTACAGTTCAGGCATGAGCAGAATCTGGTTGGTTATGACGTCGGTTTCAGGTGTGAGCAGAACCTGGTTGGTCGTGAAGTCGGTTTCAACGTGAGCCGAACCTGATAGGTCGTGACATCGGTTTCAGGCATGAGCAGAACCTGGTTGGTCGTGATGTCAGTTTCAGGCATGAGGAGCACTTGGTTGGTTGTTTCAACAGACTCTGGTGTAAGCCTAACTTGGTTGGTCATGGCAGAAGTTTCAGATTGGATCTTGGCATGGAAGGTCACATCATTGACTGTTAGCTGGAACTTGGCTTGGGAGGTTATCTCGTTGACCTCAGACAGGAACGTGTCTTAGGAGGTCGTCTCTTCAACCTCAGACAGGACCTTTGTATGAGAGGCCGTCTTTTCAACCTTGGTCAAAAACTTGGCTTAGGAGGCCGTCTCCTTGACTTCAGACAGAAACTTGACTTAGAGGCCCTTTTCTCAACCTCAGACAGGAATGTGTCTTGGGAGGCCATCTCTTTGACCTTGCGCATGAATTTGGTTTGGTAGGTCATCTCTTCAACCTCGGACTGGAACTTGGCTTGAAAGGCTGTCTCTTTGACCTCAGACAGGAACATGGCTTGGGAGGTCACCTCATTCACCTCAGATGTGAACGTGGTGTGGGAGGTTGCCTCTTTGACCTCAGATAGGAATGTGGCTTGGGAGGATGCTTTGTCAAACTTGGACAGGAGCTTGGCTGGAGAGGTCATCTCTTCAATGACAGACAGGAACATGACTTGGGAGGTCACCTCACTGACCTCTAGCAGGAACTTGACTTTGGGTCTGAGGCTGGAACTCTGGGGATGAGACTGTCTCGTGCGTCTCCTGCTGGAGCTCTGGCGATGAGACCGCCTCGTGGGTCTCAGGTTGGAGCTCTTTGGAGGAAGTTGCCATGTTGGTCTCATGCTGGAGCTCTGGGAATGAGACCGCCTTGTGGGTCTCCTGCTGGAGCTCTGGGGAGAATTCGCCACATTGACTGGAGCTCAGCAGATGAGACCACCTCGTGGGTTTCAGGTTTGAGCTCTGGGTAGGAGGTCACCACATTGACCTAAGACTGGAGCTCGGCAGGTGAGACCACCTCGTGGGTCTCAGGTTGGAGCTCTGGGGAGGTCGCCACATTGACTTCCGGCTGAAGCTTGACTGCAGAGACCACCTTGTGGATCTTATGCAGGAGTTTTGGGGGAGGTCATGGTTCCTAGGTCACCCAGTTTGCCTGCTCATAAAAGTTGGTGATCAGCATGTCTTGGTTATCTATGAGGCAGGCCTTCCCCAAAAACTCACCCAGGTTGGGGGCATACTCTGGACTCCAAAACTACTTTATTAATAGTCCAACAAACTGAGTTACTTTGTGCAGACCCTAGGATTCTGTACGGGTCAGATGCTCTGCCCAGTGGTGGGTTGGCCATCGAGCCAGCAACCCTAGCCACTGCCTCTAGTCAGGCTTGGGGTGCACCAGGTTAAAAAAAATGCAGTTGGCAGTCAAAGAGAAAATACTCAGGGTAGCCAAATAAAACCAACATATGGCTCTGGGGGATCTTTGGCTACCCATTGAGGAAGCTTAATAGAGTTGAGTCTCAGTAGGGTATTCCTTACTACCTTGGCATGATGTCTCCTCTGTCTTCCTGCAACATCCATGGTTAGGCAAAGTATTCTATCACATCATCCACGTAATGGAGGTTAGGACGGATGCAAGTGGAAAGAGCTTTTAATAAAGAGATGCAGGCAGACACTTCCAAATCAAGAGACAATATCGTGGGCGAAAAACAAGCAATGGATCAGGTGATCTACAAGCATGCATAAATTAAGCAAGGCAAGAATCGATAACAAGAAACATAAATAAGATCAAGGAACATGAAAAAACCCAGCAACAGGGTATAAACATGTGGTAAGGTGATAACACTTTGCGAAGTGCAAAGAGATTTGAGGGGTTAAAATGACAAATGTAATCAGGGTGAATCACAAGACAGCTGAAAACAATAATAACAGATATGGGAAACAACCTATGACAATTCGGGGCAGAGACAGGACATAAACCATAACAAAAGCATGTGTTCAAAGTAAACAAAGTCAATGTCACTGAAGACCCAAACACGTGCGTTTGCTAAGAGCTCATGCATCGAGCTCATGCATCGAGCTCACACTTCGGATCTCTGAGCACGCTGCATGCTACAACGCTAGCTCGAGGGGAAATCGTGAAAAGAACTGAATGTCAAGTTTTGCCAAATGTGCAGACATGGTTGCAAAAGATAATTGTTTTCCCTTTCTGTTCTGTCTGATTATTACTTGCAATTAAATATTATTATATGCAATGAATATTATTTACACCATTTTGACAAGCAGTCAAAAAAGGAGTGGAGGTAATGGCCTTGCTGTGGAACATAATATGCTAGGACAGTAAGCCTTGAGAGAATTATTTTAGAGGACATTTATCTCCACTTTATTACACCTAACTTTATTTATGAACTTTAATTTTGTGAATTCTTTATAGTTCTGGATTTCTTGAGTTCATATTGATTGGAAATAGATTTACTGGAAAAAAAATGCTGCCATGTCCAGTACTTATTTTCTCCACCTGGAACGTCCGTGTAGTTCCATCTAAAGGTAAGGTGTACACACACTGTTTTTCTGGTGCTCGTGGAATGAGTACATTGGAGCGGTTGTGCTGCACGCGGGTACAAACGACATCAGGCTGCGGCAGACAGAGGTTCTCAAGAGGGAATTCTCCAGCCTGATCGAGACGGTATGAGGCAGATCATCCACTGCGAAGATCATCGTCTCTGCACCGCTTCCCACATTCAGATGTGGAGCAGAAAAGTTCAGTAGACTTCTAGCTTTAAATGATTGGTTAGTTCTTGGTGTAATGAGCAGAATCTGGTATTTGTCAATAACTGGAATCTGTTCTGGGAGCATCCTAGGTTGTTTCGTTCTGATGGCCTGCACCCCAGCAGCCTCGGAGCGGAACTGCTGTCTGACAACACTTTTTATCTGAAGCTAGGACTATTAAACATTAGATCTCTTGTGTATAAGGCTCTTATTGTTAATGAAATCATTACTGATCAGGAATGTAATTTAATGTGTTTAACGGAAACTTGGATTAAACCAAACGAGTACATAGCATTAAATGAAGCCAGTACTCCTGGATACAGTTATGTACATCAGGCTCGTTCAACTGGTAGAGGAGGTGTTGATCTCATCCATTGTAAAAATCTAGTTGTCACACAAAAACCTAGTCATAAATGTAATTCTTTTGAAATTCTTTATACCAGTATAAGTTATGTAGCCACAAAAAACAAGTCAATTCCGCTAATTATTATTTACAGTCCCCTAGGGCCATATACTGAATTTCTTAGTGAATTTGCAGACTTTGTCTCAAACCTTTTTGTGTCTGTAGATAAAGCATTAATCGTCTGAGATTTTAATATTCAATTTGATAACCTGGATGACCCTCTAAGAATAGCGGTTGTGTCCATCTTAGATTCAGTAGGGATTAATAAGAACATAATCGGGCCTACTCATAATGGTGGTCACACTCTTGACCTCATACTAACATTCGGATTAAGTATAGAAAATATTGTAATTTTTCCACAGTCTGAAGTTGTCTCAGACCATTATCTTATCTCATTCATAATACATATTGATCATAATACTTCCACCTCGCCTCGCTACCGCATAAAACGTACCTACACATCAGCTACTGCACCGAGCTTCATAAATAACCTCGCAGAAACATCAATTAGATTTGGATCATCGTCAGATCCCATAGAACTCGATCAGGGGACTGAAAGCTTGGAGTCAACACTCCGCTACACGCTAGATAGAGTGGCTCCACTCAAAAGAAAAATTTGCGCCCTGGTTTAAGGATCAAACGCGTACCTTAAAACAGACAACTTGACAATTAGAACGTAAATGGCGTCAAACCAAACAGCATGGAAGGAGAGCCTACTGAAATATAGAAAATCTCTTAGTGATGCTAGAAAAATCTACAGTATTTCTCCACCTTAATAGGAGATAACAAAAACAATTCTAGATTCCTATTCAACACGGTAGCAAAATTAACTAGGAATAAAACTACTACAGAGAGAAACACTCAATCATTACATAGCACTGAAGATTTCATGAAATTTTTCATTGATAAGGTTGAAAATATTAGTCGTGAAATACAGGCCATTAAATTAAAACCCTATTAGATGATAATGTAGCAATATCAGATCAATGTTTAGAGTGTTTTGCTCCCCTTAGAGAGACCGAACTACTGACCTACTACTGACCTCTGATCAGGGTTGTGTCTCGCTGCTTGTGTTACTCGACCTTAGTGCAGCTTTTGATACTATAGATCACACTATTCTCCTTGATAGATTAGAAAATGTTGCTGGCATTATGGGAACAGTCCTCTCCTGGCTCAGGTCTTATCTGACCGATTGTTATCAGTTTATAGATGTAAATGGAGACTTCTCCATGCATACTGAGGTTACCTTTGGAGTTCCACAGGGTCCTGTTCTAGGCCCACTGCTTTTTACTTTATATATGCTACCCCTAGGACAAATTATTCGTAAACATGGAATTAGCTTCCACTGTTATGCTGATGATACACAATTGTATGTTTCAGCGAAGCCAGAGGACAGACAGAAGCTTAGTAGAGTTGAGGATTGTGTAAAGGACATTAGACGTTGGATGTTAACTAACTTCTTTTTACTTAATTCTGATAAAACAGAAATACTTTTATTAGGATCACGTGTAGCTAGAAATAATATTTCTGATCACATGGTTACTCTGGATGTAGTTCTGTTTCAACATGTACAGCAGTTAAAAACCTTGGAGTGATTATTGACTCCAGTCTATCATTTGATGCTCATGTAGATAATATTTCTAGGATAGCCTTCTTTCATCTCAGAAATATTTCTAAGATAAGAAACATATTGTCACTAAATGATCCAGAAATACTAGTTCATGCATTCGTCACCTCTAGATTAGATTACTGTAATGCCTTACTGTCTGGATGTTCCAGTAGAAATATAAATAAACTCCAGTTAGTCCAGAATGCAGCTGCTAGAGTCCTAACTAGAACTAGAAGATACGACCATATCACACCAATATTATCAATACTGCATTGGCTCCTAGTGAAATCTCACATTAACTATATAATACTTTTACTAACCTATAAAGCACTAAAAGGTTTCGTGCAACAATATCTAAGTGACCTTTTGGTTTTATATGATCCTCCACACCTACTCAGATCAAAAGATGCAGGCTATTTGACGGTACCTCGAATAGTTAAGGCTACAGCAGGGGGAAGAGCTTTTGCTCATAGAGCCCCACAGTTATGGAACAGTCTTCCTATTAGTGTTCGGGACTCAGACACAATCTCAGTGTTTAAGTCTAGGCTTAAAACATATTTGTTTACTGAAGCTTACCCTGACTAGACTTTTTAGACTTTCTATTATACTAATTCCCAGTCCTATTAATCTTTTTTCTCCCTCTCTCCTTTTGCCAAGCCACACACAAATTTATGGAGATACTAGAGATCCAGATCCTTTCTGCCTCTGAATGGAGCTCAAATCTTCTCCAATTCCAGATTGCTGGGACTAAGGCTGCTCCTAAGGCCATACAGACTTCTTATAAGTTAATACTGAACTTTTTCACACTATCTGTTGTTACCCAGATGAGGATGGGTTCCCTTCTGAGTCTGGTTCCTCTCAAGTTTTCTTCCTCTTAAAACATCTTAGCGAGTTTTTCCTTGCCACCATTGACACTCAGTGGATCGCTCAGTTGGGATAAATTCACACCTTTAATATCTGTATACTGTGTTGATATTTCTGTAAAGCTGCTTTGAGACAATGTCTATTGTAAAAAGCGCTATACAAATAAAAATTAATTTAATTGAATTGAATACACATTTCCATTCTGCACTGCAGCCTACAAACATGGCCACCATGGAATTGTGCAATTCCCAGAACACTCATTCATTCTGATCACACACACCTGCATCCAATCTGACATGCACTCACAACCACAGTATAAAGAGACTGTTTGAAAAAAATGACTTTGCGAAGTATTCAGTGTTATCATCCTACCAAGCGTTTGTACCCTGGTCCTCGTCATGTTCTTTGATCTTGTTTCTGGTGTCTCGTTCTCGAGTCTTGCCTTGCCTCGTTTATGCCTTTTTGCTGATAGCATGACCCAGTGCCTGCTTTTGACCATGATATTGTCACATAATTTGGATTTGTCTACCTGTCTCTGTGAAAAGCTCATATTTTCCCTTGCATCTGTCCTAACCTTCATTAAGTGGAATACATGACACCTCTCAGACTTAATGATTAAACACATGTAAGGAAATGTCCTCCTGAGGTAACAGGTTGCAACTGGAACCAGTGGGTGTGGTGGGTTAATTTGAGAAATTATTTACATCAAATTAATTTGGATAAGAAACTAGATGGACAATTTCTTTTTTAAACTACATCATGGCTGAGACATATGACTTCATGGATTTTTTTAAGTCAGTTTCTGTTATTTTTCAATATTTCATTAGTTATTGTCATTAGTGATTTAGGGGCCCTAGGCAAAATATGGGAATACATATTCATTTGAAGTAGTACTGAACAGATATATAAGTCCATATTTGTAAAAAAGGCAAACAGAAACAGAAGAACAGTGTGACAAAGAATATAAAACAATCAAGACAGCGTGTTAGCTAGTCAGGGGGGATCATCTGGGTGCACAGTAAAATCCCTTGGGTTGAATTAACACCCAGAGTGTTCATTTGTGTCCAATGGGCTTATATAAACAATGTAGGGTGTAAATTCAACACTCTGCGTGTTAAATCAACACTGGCAATGTTGCCAGATGCAGTGTAGGAGAGCTACACTACTAAGCACTCAGCTGTACAACTCCTCAATCAGGACATAAACTTTATATTTCAGTTCTAACATGAATCCACATCTAATAATTTACCCCCAAATAGACCACTACTACTATGACTACTACTTCTACTACTAATAATAATGTATTTTATTTTCTGATATTAATATCATGAAAGTAATCTTGATATTAGGCCAATATTAATAAGTAAGTCTATTTCACTATGACCACTAACCAAGAGCAAACAATAAGTCACTGTATGGTACAGTAGGACAGCAGTTTTGTTTTTTGGTTTTTTACAAAATTGTGGTAATGTTTAAACATATTTATTTGAAATAGCACTGGACATTAATCCATATCTGAATGGCCCGGTATCATCATGAGACATTAAACTCACGTATGATCCATGTCTGCAGAGTTCAGCTTCATTTGGACAGAGAGAGAGAATGAACCCTGCTGAGAGAGAGAGAGTGAGAGAGAGAGAGAGAGAGCATGAACCTTCCTGAGAGAGAAAGAGAGAGCATGAACCTTGCTGAGAGAGAGAGAATAAACCTGCTGCTTTCCCAGTCTCACAGTTCTTTCACTGTTATGCTAGAATAATCTGTAATGCTAGAATAATGATGAATAATAAATAATTTGTAATGCTAGAGTAATGCTAAAGCTGTCCACGCCTGCACAACTGCAATGTGCCATCATGTCAAAGGCAAAATCTGTTAATTAAAACACGTAACAGGCTCTGATTTAAAAAAAACAACCTTTTTGCTTTTCTACAACTTTGTCCTTTTTCAGCATTACTGCTTCGTTTCATTTTTACTCAGTCTGTACACTACATGTGAAATCGCAGACATTTTCATGAGCTGATTACTTTCATCCTGAATCATTTCCGCAGATGTGCAGTAAAATTGTGAAATTCTGAGCCCTGTAGAACCTTGTACAGGTCTCTGACCTACAACGTTTACATTTACATGAAATTTACATTCCTTCACTTTACACCTACAGTACCAAAGCTATTTACAAGAAAGGCAGAATACAACACAAAACAAGTTTCCAGCTCGTAGTTGTCTAATTTTAATGTAGCTGGGAGATAGTGGTAAGCTTCTATTTTTTTTATCAAAAGAAGCACATAGAAGCACATTTTTTCTCTTACTGGAAATTTTTGTCTTGGTAATTTTGTTAGTTAGTCCAGCTTACTCTCCGAGTTGTTTTCACATTGTGGACAATGTTCGGTTTTTGTAGGATACACTGCTGTCTCATTTATTTATGGAGACTTTGGGTGCATAGGTGTTTGGTGGATTGTGAGAGTAAGCGGAACATGCCAATGCTTTGAAGGATGAGAATTAGAATAGAGTAATGTTATTTAATTGTGGATCTGTTTTTAGAGGATTTAAACCTAACATGGTGAACAAATTATATTATAGAATTCAGGCAATTTTACTGGGGTTTGTTGGATAAGTTTTTTTTTATAGAAATCTTAGGTTATCTCATACAGTGTAGCGAGTAATAATCTGGAAAGACCTTTGTAATATCACAGTTTAAATCTGGATTTAAAGAGAAGCAAATTAGTAAATGAATCCTTTGTAAAGAATCATACGTAAATGAATCACATGAGAGTGAATTACTTGAATATGAATCAAATGAAAATGAATCACATGTAAATTAATCATACATAAATGAATCACATGTAAACGAATCACATGAAAATGAATCACATGTAAATGAATCACATGTATATGAATCATATGTAAATGAATAATATGAAAATTTTTAAATAAATTAAAGACATAAATATAGGTGGGCAACAATTATTGGCACCCTTTTAGTCAATACTTTGTGCTACCTCCCTTTGCCAGATAACAGCTCTGAGTCTTCTCTTATAATGCCTGATGAGGTTAGAGAATACATGGCAAGGAATCTGAGACCATTCCTTCATACAGAATCTCTCCAGATCCTTCACATTTCGAGGTCCATGCTGGTGGACTCTCCTTTTCAGTTCACCCCACATGTTTTCTATGGGATTCAGGTCAGGGGACTGGGATGGCCATGGCAGGACCTTGATTTTGTGGTCAGTAAACCATTTTTGTGTTGATTTTGATGTATGTTTTGGATCATTGTCCAGCTGGAAGGTCCAACCACGGCCCATTTGAAACTTTCTGGCAGAGGCAGTCAGGTTTTCATTTAATATCTGTTGATATTTGATAGAGTCCCTGATGCCATGTATCCTAACAGAATGTCCAGATCCTCTGGCCCAAAATCATTAAAGATCCACCACCATATTTAACCATGGGCATGAGGTACTTTTCCATATGGCTACATCTCTGTGTTCTCCAAAACCACCTCCCGTTTGTACTTTGCCATAAAGCTCTATTTTGGTTTCATCTGACAATAGAACCCGATCCCATTTGAAGTTCCAGTAGTGTCTGGGTGTCACGATTTCCCCTCGAGCTAGCGCTGCAGTATTGCAGCGTGCTCAGAAAACAGAAGCACAAGCTCGTTGCGGGAGCCTGTTGCGCAAGCTCGAAGCGCGAGCTCTTAGGGAATACACACTTTTGGTTCTTCAATGACATTGACTTTCTTTACTTTGGACACCTGCTTTTGTTATGGTTATGTTCTGTATCCGACACTGTTTTGTCATTGGTTGTTTCCCATATGTGTGTCATCATTGTTTTCAGCTGTCCTGTGTTTCACCCATGATTACGTTTGTCATTTAAACCCCTTGTGTCTCGTAGCACATGGCATAATATTGAGTTACTCTCCTTACCAAGTGGTTGTTCCTTGTTTTCGGTTTGATTCATGTTCACTGACATTGTTCCTTGTTTCTCGTTCCGGATTCTAACCTAGCCCAGTTTATGCCTGTTTGTAGATCGACTGACCCATTGCCTGTTTTGACCACACTTCTGTATCACGATTGGGATTTGTCTGTTGTTGATCGTAAATAAAAGACTTTTGTTGCTCTTCCAACCGTCCAAACCCCCATTACGTAAATTACATGACACAAGGAAACTGAAGACTCTTGAGTTTGTTTTTGGATGAGAGTAGAGGCTCTTTCATAGTCACCCAGGGTTAGTAAATAATTAAAATATTCTCATATGAATTCGTACAGGTGTCAATAATTGTTGCACACCTACAGAGCCGTGCAAAATTTTTGGGCACCCTATTTCATTTAGTACAAACTTTGTTATAGATTTTTTTTTGATGACGTCTACATTATCGAGTCAGAACAAAAAACATTTTAGATTAGTTTTCTAGCACAAAATTAAATGTTGCAGAAAAATGTCATTAAAGAAAGCAGTATATTAAGTGGTAAGAGACACTTTTCAGATAATGTACTAAAGGCTGCTGGGTTCTGCTATAAACATAAGAAATGAGTACAACAGTCAACTGTGTCTGGTTCTGATAATTTCCTAAAACTGCACAAATTGTACCAGAGACTACAATTTATTTTTTATTTTTTTTTTGGTCACAGCAAATATTGATGTTGTTTAATTTATTACAGTTTACCTCCCCTTATGGTATTTTTTAAAAAAACATAGAAACTTTAAATTGAATTATTGTAAAGGCATCTTTGCACAACAGCGTTTCTTTGCTTAAAACTTTTGCACTGTACTGTGTGTGTGTGTGGGTGTGTGTGTGTATATATATGTATACAGTGACCTCCACTAATATACATATTAGTCAAAATGCAAGTTTTCCATTAGATTACCATAATCAAATGGAAGGTACATCTAGGAAGAGCATTGATGTGACAACAATGTACAGTACCATGACTAAGAAGTGCTATTACACACGTCACAATGCAGTCCAAGTCAAAGAAGCTTAACTTGTAATAAGTACGGTAGTAGGTATAAATTTTCTATTATATAAATAATAATTTACAGAGTATTATATGTTACCACTATGAATTCACACTACCTGGTTGGCACTAAAGGTGAAATCATAGGCTAATAAACTACAGTTTGTAATAAGCCCTATGAAGACATTTTGACATCACAATTACTGCATTTTAACCTATGAGTCGGATAAATATTCAGGTTTGATGATATATTTATATCATCAATGACCACTGCAGATCTACGAAGCTAAACCAAGCGACCCAAGCTACAAGCAACACACCAGCCATCTGTCATTAGGCAGATTTTATTATATTTGAAAAGAATCTTCTGTACCAACAGAAATAGCAATAAATAATCAACAATTGCAACAAATAATCATCACATTTAGGTTGAATCACTATTATTACATTTTAATCCAAGAGTCAGGTTTAAGATCCCATCACATTCCCACCATAAATATTCAGGTTTGCTTAATAGTAGAATTATAACTGTTATGACCAATGATGTGACAAATGGTAGCAGTAACCACATCAGATCATTGCTGGCCACTTTAATCTTATGAAAGGATAAAAACTTACACTTTAAATGCAGTTGTTCTAGAGGAAAATAAAGTACCAACAAGCAAATACAAAATATAAAGATTAAGATGTCTACACTACCGGTCAAAAGTTTTGGGACACTCGACTGAAATGTTTCTCATGATCTTAAAAAGCTTTTGATCTGAAGGTGTGTGATTAAATGCTTGAAATCAGTGTAGTAGACAAAAATTTAATCATGCCAACGTATTCATTTCTTTCATTAGAAAACTAATTTGATTTACAAATAAAAAACATTTTAATGCACGAAAACGAGCGAAATATTCCAAAAAGCAGCCGATAAGTGTCCAGAGTAGTTGACAACTTCTTTAATATTGTTTCAAAAGAAATCAGGTGAGAAAATGCCGAGAATACATTTCTGGAAATTCGAGGCCAAAAGCGGGTCTACATTGAAGAAGCTAAAATACTAAATTATCACAACATAATTCCCCTAGTTCCATTTGTGTTTCTCCAGAGTTTTGATGACTTGTTATTATTCTAAAATGTTTGTAAAAATTTTAAATAAAGAATGAGTGTATCTTTGACCGGTAGTGTTTGTATATATATGTTTTACATATGGTTTTTCAAAGAGCATATATTTAACCCACACCTTTCCCAGTTGTCTATGTATAAGAAAGTGCTACATAAAGTGATATTTGAACTTTATGACTAAACTAGACCTAAACTTACTCCAAATCTAGCTCGATGGTTGTATCAGGTATGCATATATTCTTCTCGAAGAATGGAAAGCCATCTGTTCAGAGAGGGAGAAAAATGGAGCCATTCAGCAAAGTATGTGTTTTGTTTTTATTTTTTTATTTTTCACACATATTCATCTTAAAGGAGATTTTTGGAAACAGTCATGACAGCACTGTGATGGAATTATTATGTCGTTATTCATTATTTAGTTACTCACTTTAGTAGTAGCAGAGGAAACTGAGCTTCTCTTTGCAGTCTCTGTTTTCCCAAACATGTGCTTTGGTGTTGCGAGCTCCACAGCGGTAAGGTGGAGCCGGGCATGAGGGCAGTGAGACCAGATCACCCAATGGATCCTTGCTCACCCAGAGCCATTTTCCATCCAGGAAGCGCAGGCCAGTCCACACACTGTCTGTTTGAGTTTGATTGCTCTCCATTTCAGCCAACCGTAGTTGTGTCTGAGAAGCAGGGGAGGCCAGGCCAGTGTAGCTCATTCTACAATACTCAAGAGCTTCTTCCCATGTCTTTTTCTCCTTTACCAAGACTAAAGACTGGTAACAAACAAAAATCCGGCTGGCATAACAGAACTGATCATTCCAGCCACCTGGCTCCATCTCAACACAGTTCTGATTTCCTCCTCCATTATTTGGCTGGTTTGTGTTCCACTGAAAAAAAGAACTTGATGTTCCATCAGACCATTGCCAGATGTTTTCATTTATTTTGACTCTGTACATCCCAATCCAAGCACTAACAGAGTTCCCCATAAGTGCATAGAGCCTCTGGTTTTCCTCAGCAGTAGTGACTGTAGCCAGATCCCTGTAGTTTTGTCTGCAGTAGTTCTGAGCATCATTCCAGTTCATGCTCTTGATAACAGAAATATATTCTTTTGTCAGACCTGCAGCCACCCCAAAAAGGACCACCAGAACAGAGACAAACAAAGACCACATCTTCTCTGCTGTGAGGTTCCGAGCTCTATGTTTCAAAACTTTGTGCAGGTATCTCAACAATAACCTTTATATTTACATGACATTTACATTCATTCCCTTGGAACACACAACAGCTGAAATAAACAAAGGAAAAAGACAACCCAAACCAACTTTTCCATCAAATTACCCTAAACAAATGAAACATGCACAAGTGCATGCAAGGATTCCATATGCGTGCTGGAGGTCAGCAGTGATAAAAACACAAGCACAAAGCAACAATTCTTTTAAAAAACCCCATAAATTTTTAGTTTTTCTGTATTACTTTAACCCCTTCCTGGCGCCGGAAGTGTAATATTAGAGAAGGTTACTACAGTAAATGGTTTTAATTAACAGGATCCTGAGTACTTAGCAGTTGATGGTGAATTGGCTAACCTCTATTTACCAGTCGATGTTGTTATCACAGGCAGAAATGTATATATAACTGATTTAATCAAGAATAATAGCACGGTGCCTCCACTGAAGAATCACCCCACTCACAAGCCTATGAGCGATACGGTTATTCCCCAGAAACAAAATATCAAATACAACTAGGACAAATATATACATACTGTATTAAACAAACAAAAAAAGAAAAGTTCAGTAAATCCAGGTAGTATGTATTACAAAAACAAAAACATTTATTATGCTAAACAAAAAAACAAACTGTATACATATATTAGAAACAAAATTTATACCAGTAACTCAAACACACCTTTCTAATTATGAAACACCAGGAACAGTACAGTTCAGATTTAACCACTTAAACCCTTTTTTATTAAATGTTCAGAACCTTCATCAAGTGCTTGTGTTTTCTGTTGGGGCCCGTGAGTTGGTGCACATACAAACAAAAACCCTCCTTGGTTCCTTTAATGAACGGCTACTATAACCTCTCCGTTACTCACGCCTCTGGAACAGAAGAATTAGCCGACATAGACACGAGCTGAGAGAATGAATCCGCTGCACGCGAGGTTCCAGAAGGTTAATTCAGCGATGCAGGTTCAGCGATGAAGTCCCTCCTCCAACACGCGTAGTAGCTACCATGCTACCGAGCACAGTTTAGCACACGTTCTCCACAGTCCTCGTCCTTCAGTTTCACAGCGAAACTGCGACTGGCAGTTACAGCTGTCCGTCCCTCACAAAGACATTAGCTTAACGTCCACGAGTTACAGTTTGTACTTAACTTTGTTTTCCCAAGCTAGTGCAAAACAAACAAACGCAGATAAGCTAGCTGCACTTCACCTAAACTTACAGTTCACCAATTTACCGAGCTGATAGTTGCTCTCGACTTTTTGCTGAATAAAATGATATTTGTGCCACTACTTTAATAGAAGTTTAGTCTACAAACATCACCTCTCGTCCCGCGTGTCACTCCCTCCTCCATTCACTACCTCTCCCCTCCTTTCCTTTTTTTCCTCTTTCCCCCTCCCCAACAAAGGTGAGCTCTGACTGGCTAGGAGTTTAATTAAACAGGCAACCCATTGGCTTGAACTACTCCAATGGAAACAAATTGCAACCCTTCCAGAAACAAAGGACCATTGGAAATGTAGTCTCAATTGAATCCACCCAAAAATGCAGCAAGCACACCATTTATTCAACTAAAGTTTTGGGAGGTACCTACATTACTATTAAAGGAATATGGTCAACCAACTTCTCTTATCTCTCAGACTTAATGATGAAGGACATGTGAGAAAATGTCCTGAGGAAACTGGTTGGAACTGGAACCAGTGGGTGTGATGGTTTAATTTGAGAAATTATTTACATCAAATTAATTTGGATAAGAAAATAGATGGACAGTTTCTTTTTTTACTACATCCTTTATGGTATCAAGGGTGAGACATTTGACTTGGCATGGATTTGTTAAGTCCGTTTCTGTTGTTTTTCAATTGTTCCATAGTTATAGTAATTGATTTAGGGGCCCTAGGCAAAATATCAGAATGGGGCCCTAGTGTTTTAAATTAGATATTAAAATTTTCAGCAAGCGGTACTGAGCATTATTAGCAATAATCAGGCTGTGAACTGGGACCAAAAAGTGGCCCTGGACTTTCTGGCCCTGAGCAGACCACCACATCGGCCCACAACACGCCCCATCATCACACACTGGCTCATCAATGGCTAGACCCATTTTTAGCACCAGTTCCTAGCATTTAAATGTAACACAATACAGAAACATGCTATTTGAAATCATTTATTTGAAGTAGCACTGAAGAGATATCAAGTAATATTTGTGAAATAGGCAAACATAAGAACAGTGTGACAAAGAATATAATACAATCAAGACAGCATGTTAGCTAGTCAGGGGGGATCATCTGGGTGCACAGTAAAATCCCTTGTGTTGAATTAACACCCAGAGTGTTCATTTGTGTCCAATATAAACAATGTAGGGTGTAAATTCAACAATCTAGGTGTTAAATCAACACTGGCAATGTTGCCAGATGCAGTGTAGGAGAGCTACATGTTGTACAGTATAGAAAATATACATGAAATAAACACGAGGGAGACCTAGTATGAGTAATATGTAATTTTATTGAGGATTCGCGGGACTGGTGGGATGTGCGAGCTGATAGCGAGTGTTCAGATAAAAATCCATCCCCTGCAGTAAAGGAGAGAAGGAAACGTGAGGGGCACCTAGACACACAGAAGCGGTATTAGGCGGATATTGATGAATTGGATTCACACTTGAAGATTAACACACTATTATTTATTAGTCACAGAGACATATAAGAGAGCTAAGGAAACGCACACACCCAGGCTCACACTCTTACCCAGTCAAGGACGGGCATGCAGACATAACACACACACACACACACACACACACACACACACACACACACACACACACACACATAGGCCGCATCACACACACAAACAGAAGGAAATCAGAACATTATAATTTTCTAAGAATAATAAAATGAGTAAGGTATTATAAGGATAATATAATGATATTATGAAGTAGGGAGTACAGTAAACCACTTGCAAGCAGTATAACCATACATAAAACAGAAATATAGAGCAAATATGAAAGGAAATTATAAACCAGAAATACAGAAAAATGTAAAAGAAACTTACTCGTAATGCAGGTGGTGAAGATTCTTGTCTTGCGAGGTAGGGTCAGGCATGGGGTAGACGAGATCCTTAATTTTAAGAGAGAACCATGATGAGCCATTTATAAGGGTAGCTGAGTCAAGTTGCATCCACAAGATAACAGTGAGACCAAGGTCTCTCCAAATTGTTTTGTCTTGTCTTTCTTTCAAACCTACCTTTTATTCCGAAAGTGTTCTTTCAAAATATACTTGTAAATTTGATAAGCTTTTTTTAAACATTATGGTAATGTAGATGAGCTCTTTTTATATGTATTAGTATTGATATCATATTCTTTTTAAAATATATTCATGTAGACTGTATAAATGCAGTATAAATAAGGGAGCTTGAGCCCCAAGTATAATATAAAATCTGGACCCTTGCTTCTTCTCACTCACGGCTGGTGTCTTTTTTTTCTATCTCCAACTGGGTTTACAGATATGAGTATTTGCTTCTATGTTGAATTTTAAGTGTCTTTGGGTAATAGGCTAAATTTAGGCCAGCATTCACCACTTAGCTGTACATCCCCCCTACCCCGCCCCCAAAATAGACCATTACTACCATGACTACTACTTCTACTACTACTACTAATAATAATGTATTTTATTTTCTGATATTAATATCATGAAAGTAATCTTGATATTAGGCCAATATTAATAAGTAAGTCTATTTTACTATGACCACTAACCAAGAGCAAACAATAAGTCACTGTATGGTACAGTAGGACAGCAGTTTTTTACTAAACTGCGGTAATGTTTAAACATATTTATTTGAAGTAGCACTGGACATGAATCCATATCTGAATGGCCCGGTATCATCATGTGACATTAAACTAACGTATGATCATGTCTGCAGAGTTCAGCTTTATTTGGACAGAGAGAGAGAGAGAGAGAGAGAGAGAGAGAGATAGAGAGAGAATGAAACTACTGAGTGATAGAAAGAGAGAGAATGAACCCTGCTGAGAGAGAGAGAGAGAGAGAATGAACCCTGCTAAGAGAGAGAGAATGAACCTGCTGCCTGTCCCAGCCTCGCTGTTCTTTGACTGTAATGCAAGAATAATCTGTAATGATCTGTAATGCTAGAATAATCTGCAATGCTAGAGCTGTCTGCACCTGCACAACTGCAATGTGCCTTCATGTCAACGGCAAAATCTGTTAAATAAAACACTTCACAGGCTTTGTGGAATAGTCCAATGTAGTGGGTACTGGGGGGTGGGGGCACTGATACACTCATAAATTAAACATTCTGATGGCATTTTAGCATATGAGTTTTTAGAACCATATGTTCATGCAGTGTATTGGGGGCCCTTGGTAGCTCGGGGCCCAAGGCAATTGTGAACCTTTGCCCAATGGTAAAGTCCGCCCCTGAGCTCATGAAACACTGAGTTCCCTTTGATAGGGGAACCTAGTCTACATAACCCAACTGATCAATCCAGCTAAATGGATTAATCTCAACACAGTTCTGCTTATAACTATTATGTTGGTTACTGTCCCAATGAAATAAAATAAAATAACCACTCGTTGTTCCAATCAGACCACAAACAGATATCTGTATTAACTTTGTTCCCTATAAGTACATAGAGAGCCTCTGGTTTTCCTCATGAGAAGTGACTGTAGGCAGATCTGTGTAGTTTTGTTCGAGGAACTTTTAAGCACCTTGGTAATGGTTCTTGGAAATAGGCACAGAAATATATTCTCCTATCAGATCTGCAGCCACCCCAACAAGGAGCATCGGAATAGAGATAAACAAGGATATTTCTGCTGTGTTGTTTCTGAGCCCTGTAGAACCTTGTACAGATCTCTGACCTACAATGTTTACATTTACATGACATTTACATTCTTTCACTTGACACCTACAGTACCAAGGCTATTTACAAACGGAAGAAAGGAAGAATACAACCAAAACAAGCTTTCCATTAAATTGCCATAAAAAAATTAAATATACACATCTACACCAATACGTGCTATACAGCAGTGCTGCAAATGCAAGCTACAATTAAGCTAAAAATATGTATGTAGCTTTGCAAGTTAAAGAAATATAATAATAACCACCCTTGGTCTTTATTATAAAAGTAGGACGTCAGGAGGGGGAAATACACTGGTTTGCTTTGTTCTGAGTTTCCAGCTCATAGTTGTCTCCTTTTAATGTAGCTGGGAGATACACATGGTGTGTTTAATATTTAGTGCTAAAATACCAACGATGGGAGAATTTCACAACATTGAACGGGTTTTACAGTGTCCTCCCCTTATATTGACACCCTTGGTAAACATGAGCAAAGAACGCTGTCAACAACTGTCTTTATTGTTTAATCTTTTGAATAACGATACACAGGCCTTTGGAGTCAGGAAGTAGGTGCAGAAGCAATGTCTTTATTAACACACCACACAAACAGAACACAAGGTCTATACTGAACAGGACTGGCTGGATCAAACATGGGACTATAGTCTAGGCATTACCCAAGAACAGAACATGGAAATGAAGCCGCAAGAATGCTACAGACATTCGCTACAGCATTCAAACACAGCGCTATCGCTATACTCGTTAAAAATTACAAACTATAATACTGCGCGAAGTGTGCAGACAGGGCAGCAGGATGGCCTCATCAGCTGGGCTGGACAGCGGGACGGCCTCCCCTACTGGGCTGGACAGCGGGACAGCTTCCTCGGCTGGACAGGGCAGCGGGACTGTTGGACAGGCGGGAGCTCCACAGCTGAGACCTCTCCGTAAGCCTCAGGCTGGAGCTCTGCTGTTGTCGTTGCCTGAGCTAGCCTTCAGATCCAGGCTGGTCAGAATGACTGGATCTTCAGCATTGCAGCAAGGTGGAGCGTTGTTCCGCCGGCGGCGAGGCGTGGGTGGCTCCACCCCGCCGTGACGGCCCTTTGGGTTAGTGTTGGGACAGGTGCGAGGCTGCCCGCCTCGTGCCGGTGCGGCAGTCGGGGAAGGAGCGAATCTCCTAGTCTGCTTGCAGTGTGTCGGGGGGGGGAAAAAAAAAAAAGAGAAAGGGGAGGTTTTTTTTTTATTTTTTTTGGGGGGGGGGGGGGGGGGTGGGGTGTGGGGGGGTGGTGGGGGGTTTATCAAATCCATCCCCTCCAGTAAAGGAGAGAAGGAAACGTGAGGGGCACCTAGACACACAGAAGCGGTATTAGGCGGATATTGATGAATTGGATTCACACTTTATGATTAACACACTATGATTTATTAGTCACAGAGACATATAAGAGAGCTAAGGAAACGCACACACCCAGGCTCACACTCTTACACAGTCAAGGACAGGCATGCAGACATAACACACATACACACACACACACACACACACACGCACACACACACCCATAGGCCCCATCGCACACACAAACAGAAGGAAATCAGAACATTATAACTGTCTATGAATAATAAAATGAGTAAGGTATTATAAGGATAATATAATGATATTATGAAGTAGGGAGTACAATAAACCACTTGCAAGCAGTATAACCATACATGAAACATGAATATAGAGCAAATATGAAAGGAAATTATAAACCAGAAATACAGAAAAATGTAAAAGAAACTTACTCATAATGCAGGTGGTGAAGATTCTTGTCTTGCGAGGTAGGGTCAGGCATGGGGTAGACGAGATCCTTAATTTTAAGAGAGAACCATGAGGAGCCATTTATAAGGGTAGCTGAGTCAAGTTGCATCCACAAGATAACAGTGAGACCAAGGTCTCTCCAAATTGTTTTGTCTTGTCCTTCTTTCAAACCTACCTTTTATTCCGAAAGTGTTCTTTCAAAATATACTTGTAAATTTGATAAGCTTTTTTTTAAACATCATGGTAATGTAGATGAGCTCTTTTTATATGTATTAGTATTGATATCATATTCTTTTTAAAATATATTCGTGTAGACTGTATAAATGCAGTATAAATAAGGGAGCTTGAGCCCCAAGTATAATATAAAATCTGGACCCTTGCTTCTTCTCACTCACGGCTGGTGTCTTTTTTTTCTATCACCAACTGGGTTTACAGATATGAGTATTTGCTTCTATGTTAAATTTTAAGTGTCTTTGGGTAATAGGCTAAATTTAGGCCAGCATTCACCACTTAGCTGTACATCCCCCCTACCCCGCCCCCAAAATAGACCATTACTACCATGACTACTACTTCTATTACTAATAATAATAATGTATTTTATTTTCTGATATTAATATCATGAAAGTAATCTTGATATTAGGCCAATATTAATAATTACGTCTATTTCACTATGACCACTAACCAAGAGCAAACAATAAGTCACTGTATGGTACAGTAGGACAGCAGTTTTTTACTAAACTGCGGTAATGTTTAAACATATTTATTTGAAGTAGCACTGGACATGAATCCATATCTGAATGGCCCGGTATCATCATGTGACATTAAACTCACGTATGATCCATGTCTGCAGAGTTCAGCTTTATTTGGACAGAGAGAGAGAGAGAGAGAGAGAGAGAGAGAGAGAGAATGAAACTACTGAGTGATAGAAAGAGAGAGAATGAACCTGCTGAGAGAGAGAGAATGAACCTGCTGCCTGTCCCAGCCTCGCTGTTCTTTGACTGTAATGCAAGAATAATCTGTAATGATCTGTAATGCTAGAATAATCTGCAATGCTAGAGCTGTCTGCACCTGCACAACTGCAATGTGCCTTCATGTCAGCAGCAAAATCTGTTAATTAAAACACTTCACAGGCTTTGTGGAATAGTCCGATGTAGTGGGTACTGGGGGGTGGGGGCACTGATACACTCATAAATTAAACATTCTGATGGCATTTTAGCATATGAGTTTTTAGAACCATATGTTCATGCAGTGTTTTGGGGGCCCTTGGTAGCTCGGGGCCCAAGGCAATTGTGAACCTTTGCCCAATGGTAAAGTTCGCCCCTGAGCTCATGAAACACTGAGTTCCTTTTGATAGGGGAACCTAGTCTACATAACCCAACTGATCAATCCAGCTAAATGGATTAATCTCAACACAGTTCTGCTTATAACTATTATGTTGGTTACTGTCCCAATGAAATAAAATAAAATAAAATAACCACTCGTTGTTCCAATTAGACCACAAACAGATATCTGTATTAACTTTGTTCCCTATAAGTGCATAGAGAGCCTCTGGTTTTCCTCATGAGTAGTGACTGTAGGCAGATCTGTGTAGTTTTGTTCGAGGAACTTTTAAGCACCTTGGTAATGGTTCTTGGAAATAGGCACAGAAATATATTCTCCTATCAGATCTGCAGCCACCCCAACAAGGAGCATCAGAATAGAGATAAACAAGGATATTTCTGCTGAGTTGTTTCTGAGCCCTGTAGAACCTTGTACAGATCTCTGACCTACAATGTTTACATTTACATGACATTTACATTCTTTCACTTGACACCTCCAGTACCAAGGCTATTTACAAACGGAAGAAAGGAAGAATACAACACAAAACAAGCTTTCCATTAAATTGCCACAAAAAAATAAAATATACACTTCTACACCAATACGTGCTATACAGCAGTGCTGCAAATGCAAGCTACAATTAAGCTAAAAATATGTATGTAGCTTTGCAAGTTAAAGAAATATAATAATAACCACCCTTGGTCTTTATTATAAAAGTAGGAAGTCAGGTGGGGGAAATACACTTTGCTTTGTTGTGAGTTTCCAGCTCATAGTTGTCTCCTTTTAATGTAGCTGGGAGATACACATTGTGTGTTTAATATTTAGTGCTAAAATACCAACGATGGGAGAATTTCACAACATTGAACGGGTTTTACAGTGTCCTCCCCTTATATTTACACCCTTGGTAAACATGAGCAAAGAACGCTGTCACCAACTGTCTTTATTGTTTAATCTTTTGTGTAACGATACACAGGCCTTTGGAGTCAGGAAGTAGGTGCAGAAGCAATGTCTTTATTAACACACCACACAAACAGAACACAAGGTCTATACTGAACAGGACTGGCTGGATCAAGCATGGGACTATAGTCTAGGCATTACCCAAGAACAGAACATGGAAATGAATCCGCAAGAATGCTACAGACATTCGCTACAGCATTCAAACACAGCGCTATCGCTATACTCGTTAAAAATTACAAACTATAATACTGCGCGAAGTGTGCAGACAGGGCAGCAGGATGGCCTCATCAGCTGGGCTGGACAGAGGGACGGCCTCCCCAGCTGGACAGGACAGTAGGACAGCCTCCCCTACTGGGCTGGACAGCGGGACAGCTTCCTCGGCTGGACAGGGCAGCGGGACTGTTGGACAGGCGGGAGCTCCACAGCTGAGACCTCTCCGTAAGCCTCAGGCTGGAGCTCTGCTGTTGTCGTTGCCTGAGCTAGCCTTCAGATCCGGACTGGTCAGCATGACTGGATCTTCAGCATAGTAGCAAGGTGGAACGTTGTTCCGCTCCATGGGACGGGGCGAAGCTTTTCATCCACACCGCGGAGCAGCCAATTTATTTCTTCCTCCCGCTGCTTCCACCGCAAATCCTCCTGCCTGCTGCCTCCTTAATGCAGCTTGGTACTTTGCCTGCTGCTTCCACTGCCAGGCGTAGTACTCTTCTGGTGTTGTGAAGTTCCAGAAGTAAAGAAAATTTCCGACACGGGGTTCTCCTGCTACTTCCATTTCTTGGCGCAGTATTCTGTAACGATACACAGGGCTTTGGTGTCATTAAGTAACTGCAGGGGCAATGTCTTTATTAACACACCAAACAAACAGAACACAAGGAACACGGTTTATATTGAACAGGACTAGCTGGATCAAACATGGGACTATAGTCTTGTCATTACTCGAGGACAGAACACGGAAATGAGACCGCTAGTATGCTACATGCATTTGCTACTGCATTCAAGCACAGTGCTATCACTACACTCGTTAAACGTTACTAACGTTACAAACTATAATACTGAGCGAAGTGCACAGGCACATGAGGGGTTTAAATACACAACATAATTAGACTAAACATAGACACCTGGCTCAAATCAAGATACACCCTCGCACATCAGCCAATGTCTAAACTGGAAGAGAATGAATCTAAACATTACACCCAGTTCAGTCATGTCCACAGTCAGTCGCAGTGCATCCGTGCCGGCCGTGGCATAACACTTTGATCTTTTATTAAAGAAATTCACAAAAATACACAAAAAAATGTCATGGATATTAAACAATTGCAAACAAAACACAGGTTTATCCAAAAATATATTTATTTTATATTACTATTAAATATAGGTGTGCAACAATTATTGGCACCCTTTTAGTCAATACTTTGTGCTACCTTCCTTTGCCAAGATAACAGCTCTGAGTCTTCTCCTATAATGCCTGATGAGGTTGGAGAATAAGTGGCAAGGAATCTGAGACCATTCCTCCATATAGATCTCTCCACATCCCTCACATTTTGAGGTCACTGTCCTATTGGAAGATCCAACCATGACCCATTTGAAGCTTTCTGGCAGAGACAGTCAGGTTTTCATTTAATATCTGTTGATATTTGATAGAGTGCTGATGCCATGTATCCTAACAGAATGTCCAGGTCTTCTGGCCCTAAAATATTAAAGAGCCACCACCATATTTAACCGTGGGCATGAGGTACTTTTCCATATGGCTACCTCTCTGTGTTCTCCAAAACCACCTCTGGTGTTTATTGCCAAAAAGCTCCCTTTTGGTTTCATCTGACAATAGAACCTAATACCATTTGAAGTTCCAGTAGTGTCTGGGTGTCACGATTTCCCCTCGAGCTAACGCTGCAGTATTGCAGCGTGCTCGGAAAACCGAAGCACAAGCTCGTTGCGGGAGCCTATTGTGAGAGCTCTAAGCGCTGGCTTTTAGTGAACGCACACTTTTGGTTCTTCAATGACATTGACTTTCTTTACTTTGGACACCTGCTTTTGTTATGGTCATGTTCTGTCTCCGTCCCTGTTTTGTCATTGGTTGTTTCCCATATGTGTGCCAACATTGTTTTCAGCTGTCTTGTGTTTCACCCATGATTACGTTTGCATTTAAACCCCTTGTGTCTCATAGCACATCGCACAATATTGAGTTACTCTCCTTACCAAGTGGTTGTTCCTTGTTTTTGGTTTGATTAATGTTCATTGACTTTTTTCCTCGTTTCTCGTTTCGGATTCTAGCCTAGCCCAGTTTATGCCTGTTTGTAGATCGCCTGACCCATTGCCTGTTTTTTCCACGCATCCGTATCACGATTGGGATTTGCATCCATCCAAACCTCCATTACGTAAATTACGTGACACAGGGAAACTGAAGACGCTTGAGTTTGTTTTTGGATGAGAGTATCGGCTCTTTCCTAGTCACCCAGGGTTTGTAAATAATTAAAATATCAATGCAAATATACTTATATATACTTGCAAATATATTTATCTCATATGAATTCATATGAAGTTTGGGCACCCTATTTTATTTAGTACAAACTTTGTTATAGATTTTTTATTTGATGACTTCTACATCATTGAGTCTGTACAAAAGCATTTTAGATTCCCAAACATTAGTTTTCTAGCACAAAATTAAACGTATTAAAGAAAGCAGTATATTAAGTGGTTAAGTATATTAAGACACTTTCAGATAATATACTGAAGGCTGCTGGGTTCTGCTGCAAAAATAAGAAACGATACAACAGTCAACTACAGATTGTCTGGTTCTGATAATTTCCTAAAACTGCACAAATTGTACCAGAGACTACTATTTTTTTTTTTTTTTTTGTCACAGAAAATATTGACATTGTTTTATTTATTACAGTTTACTTCCCCTTTTGGTATCCCATACAGTGTAGAAAAATTTAATTTAATTATTGTGAATGCATCTTTGCTCCACAGCATTTCTTTGCCTAAAATCTTTGCACATATATATATATATATATATATATATATATATATATATATATATATATATATATATATATATATATATATATATATATATATATATATATATATATATATATATATATATATATTATATCATATCATATCATATACATATGATTAAGGACATGTGAGGAAATGTCCTCCTGAGGAAACGTGTGTAGTGCCCTGTAGTAGTGTGTTTGTAGTGCCCTGTGATGGACCGGTGTCCCATTCAGAATGTGTCCCCACCTCATGCCCAGTGTTCAGTGTTCCCAGAATAGTCTCCAGATCCTCCACAACCCTGACCAGGACAACACGATCACTGGAAATATACAAATGAGTGTCCAAATTTAATATGTTTCCAAACCTGAAGCTTCATTCGGTACAAGTGGGTGACATCTGCTGGTGAAGAGGACACGGTGCATCAAAATAAAGATGCACTTTTACTAGATCAGGAATTCCTATAAATGTGATAAGCACATGTAGTTGATGATGTCATTTGATAGCTCTGAGACTATTTCTATTTTGTTTTCTAAAAACCAGTGCCATATAAATCATGTACCTATAAAAATGGCACCCTATGTTCAACCACATCGCTGGTTGCAACCCCCGCTAAAATTAAACGTAAGTGTTGTGTGCATATCCTTTTTTTTAATTTTTTTTTTTTTTTATCAAGGACAAGAGGTATTATTTGGTCAGTTTGCTGATGATTAAGCTTTCTGTCTCAAGGACCCCTGGCTAATGACTGAGCTTTATCTTTAATGTCTTTTTTACATGTTACATTCATACATATATAAAATGTATCCATCCATCCATCCCTCTGTACCTGCTTATCCTTACTGGGTCACGGGACATACAATTTTATTAAACAAAATTTACCATATTATTGCTAAACCTATTAATAATTTTTTATTTTTTTATTTTTTTATCAGGGTATCACTTTACTTCCTATGCATTTATTTCTTACTTAGCTTGCTTGGTGGATCTTCATCTACTAATATGTTCCTGTATATGAAAAATACCTAATGCAATAACTGATACAGTACCTTCTTTTAATATTGTGTACTAGCCTAATAATATCAATAATTAAACAGTGGGTTCTAGACCTGAGACTCCAGCACTCTTTCAGTGCTTCTTGGGTGTTTCCTCAGTGTAGAGGAAAAATATAAGAAGTGTGTGTGTGTTTGTGTGTGTGTGTGTGTGTGTGTGTCCATACTCTACTCTTCTAGACCAGAAAATTTGTTAATTGTGTATGTATTTTACTAACACAATGAAGACTGAAAAAATGCTGCAAAGCATGCAGGTTATCATTAATGTGTGTAAGTGGCATGGTGGAACTGTGTGTGGCATGGTAGAACTGTGTGCTGCTTGGGGGAACAGTGTGTGGCATGGTGGAACTGTGTGTGGCACGGCGGAACTGGGTGTGGTAAGGTGGAACAGTGTGTGGCATGGTGGAACAGTGTGTGGTAAGGTGGAACAGTGTGTGGCATGGTGGAACAGTGTGTGGCATGGTGGAACAGTGTGTGGTAAGGTGGAACAGTGTGTGGCATGGTGGAACAGTGTGTGGCATGGTGGAACAGTGTGTGGTAAGGTGGAACAGTGTGTGGCATGGTGGAATTGGGTGTGGCATCGTGGAACTGTGTGTGGCATGGCGGAACTGGGTGTGGTAAGGTGGAACAGTGTGTGGCATGGTGGAACAGTGTGTGGTAAGGTGGAACAGTGTGTGGCATGGTGGAACTGGGTGTGGCATGGTGGAACTGTGTGTGGCATGGTGGAACTGTGTGTGATAAGGTGGAACAGTGTGTGGCATGGTGGAACTGTGTGTGATAAGGTGGAACAGTGTGTGGCATGGTGGAAAAGTGTGTGGTAAGGTGGAACAGTGTGTGGTAAGGTGGAACAGTGTGTGGCATGGTGGAACTGTGTGTGATAAGGTGGAACAGTGTTTGGTAAGGTGGAACAGTGTGTGGTAAGGTGGAACAGTGTGTGATAAGGTGGAACAGTGTGTGGTAAGGTGGAACAGTGTGTGGCATGGTGGAACTGTGTGTGATAAGGTGGAACAGTGTTTGGTAAGGTGGAACAGTGTGTGGCATGGTGGAACTGTGTGTGATAAGGTGGAACAGTGTGTGGTATGGTGGAACAGTGTTTGATCTCACAGCTCCAGAGTTCTAAGGTTCGATCCTGTGCTCAGGTTACTGTCTGTGCAGTGTTGATGGACTGGCGTCCCATCTCAGGTAAACCCTCCAGCTTTGCACTTTGTTACTGGGACTGACTCCGAATCCTCTGTGACCCTAATCAGGATATCGTGGTCATTAAGTGTTAAATGAATGAATCGATGAATGTGTACAGTTGTGTTATCTTTGTGCAGCAAAGTTCCAAGAATCAACCATCATCCATTTTGGGATGTCCTTCTAAAACTCACATCTGTGAACAGTAAGGCTTTCAAGAAATGTGATTGATGTGTAACGAGTTTCAAAGCCTGCTTTCTAGCGAAACACTAGACAAAATAACCATCAGTTATGTTCTCATGCTTTAGGCGCAGATTTACACATTTAATATTCGTACTTGCATATGTTCACCAAGATTCTCCTTGGTGAACATATGCAAGTACGAATATTAATTCGTAAATCTAATTCTAAATCTCACTTACATGGTGGAGTACTGCAGGCTGTTGAGAGGAGTTTGATGTGTACTATCCATAGTGCTGAATGAGTACCAACTCCCATGTCTTGTTTATTTGCGTAAATTAAGGCAAGGATACTCAAAATTTTACCCCACTGACCACATCAGTACAGATTTTTACAAGCAAACTATTTAAAAATAATTAGGGATATTAATTACATTTTTGGCTATTAAGTATTTGGGCTATTTTTGCAGCCAGAGAGTTTTTTTATATTCATTCATTCATTCATTCATCCGTCTATCTATCCATCCATCCATCTTCAGGAACCGCTTTGTCCACGTCAGTACAGTTTTCAAACTATTTAAAAATAATTAGGGATATTAATAATTGTTTTCGCTATTAAGTATTTGGGCTATTTATTGCATTCATTCATTCATCCATCTATTCATCTTCAGTAACTGCTTTATTTTGGTCAGGGTCATGGTGGATCCAGAGCCTATCCCTGAAATATCAAGGCTCAAGGCAGGAGAATAGACCTCATATGGGATGTCAGTCCATCGCAGGGCATAAAGGCTCAAGGCAGGAGAATGGACCTCATATGGGATGTCAGTCCACCAGAGGGCACCTTGCACATGCACACACACACACACACACACACATCATCATCATCATCATTATCATCATCACTCACTCAGACCAAGGAGTAATTTAGATTAGCTAACTCAGCTACTGGCATGGTGTTGGACTGTAGGATGAAACAAAATAACCTGGATGAAATGAGAACCTGGTTGTTCAGGCATGAGCAGAACCTGGTTGGCCATGATGTCGGGTTCAGGCATGAGGAGCACTTGGTTGGTCATGTCAACAGACTCTGGTATGAGCATAACTTGGTTGGGCGTGGTGTCAGTTTCAGACTGGATCTTAGCATGGGAGGTCACTTCATCGACCATTAGCTAGAACTTGGCTTCAGATGTTCCCTCGTCAACCTCAGACAGAAACGTGCCTTGGGAGGTCATCTCTTCGACCTTGGTCAGGAACTTGGTGTGAGAGGCCAACTTTTCAATCTCAGACAGAAACTTGGCTTGGGAGGCCGTCTCCTCGACCTTGGACAGAAATTTGACTTGGGAGGCCGTCTCTTCAACTTCGGACAGAAACGTGTCTTGAGAGGCCTTTTTCTCGACCTCAGTCAGGAACGTGTCTTGGGAGTTCACCCCATTCACCTCGGATGTGAGCGAGGCATGGGAGGTTGCCTCTTTGAGCTCGGACAGGAACTTGGCTTGGGAGGTTGCTTCCTCAACCTCGGACATGAACTTGGCTGGATAGGTCATCTCTTCAACCTCAGACATGAACATGGCTTGGGAGGTCACCTCGTTGATCTCTATCAGGAACGTGACTTTATGCTGGAGCTGAACAGCACGTCATGGTTATCTATGAGGCAGGCCTTCCTCAAAAACTCACCCAGGTTGGGGCCTCTGCACTCCCTAACTACTTTATTAATAATCCAACAAACTAAGTTACATTGTGCAGACCCTAGGATTCTGTACGGGCCAGATGCTTCTCCCACTTGGCCATTGAGCCGTCAGAGTATGCACCCTAGCCACTGCCTCTGGTCAGGTTTGGGGTGCACCAGGCTCAAATAATGCAATTGGCAGTCAAAGAGAAAATTCTCAGGGTAGCCAAAAAAATCCATCATATGGTGTTCCTTACTACCTTGGGATGATGTCTCCTCTGTCTTCCTGCTGCATCCATGCTTAGGCAAAATATTATGTCACATCATCCACATAATGAAGGTTAAAACGGATGCAAGTGCAGGAAAGAGCTTTTAATAAAGAGAGGCAGGCAGACAAATCCAAATCTTGAGACAATAGCGTGGTAGAAAAAACAGGCAATGGGTCAGGCGATTTACAAACAGGCATAAATTGGGCAAGACAAAAATCAAGAACAGGAACAAGATCAAGGAACATGAAACAACATAAAATGGAAGGGTTGAGTCAGGAAGGCAACTGGCATAATACCTGTGCCAAATCAAATGTACTGATTGTTGATCTGCTGTGGCAACCAACAGCTGAAAAAACACCACCACCAACATTTTTAATTAAGAATCATTACATGATAATTTTGTCATTAAATGCAGCCATGGTTTAACATGAAAAGCAAGTGGTCTTTTAAAACATGAATTTTTTAACAAAATTTTTCAGAAACAGGAAATTTTCACTTTTTTCCCCAAAGCATTACAAATTCAGGTTCAGGTTCTGCTGAACATTGATTGAAAATTGTAGCACTCACCCAATGGTATGTATGACTTACTACAATATCATATATATATGTATGACTTAATTCAATATTACATAAAATGTCTTACAGTATCAGTAGAATAAAAATTTTTCCAGTCCTGTAAAAATTCATAAAGTCCAGTAAAGTCCAGTATAAATCCATAACTGGAGAGTAGGTATACAATTTTGATGACCTGTGTTTCTGAGCGATTAGCTTCAGAGAGCTGATTATTTGAGAAATTGAAGGGAGAAACTCAAACACGCAGGGCATATCCAGTGCAAAACTAACTGTATCACAGTGTGACTGTATCACAGTTTGATAGATTTAATAATCATCTGTTTTTCTGTATTAATCTTATAGGAATAACTCCTTTACCTCTTGTCATGTCACAGCAAACCAATGACTACCTTTCCCATTCTGCACTGTGGCCTACAAACATGGCCACCATGGACTGCAATTCCCAGAGCACTCATTCATTCTGATCACGCACACCTGCATCCAATCTGACACGCACTCACAACCACAGTATAAAGAGACTGTTTCAAAAAATGACTTTGCAACGTATTCAGTGTTATCACCATACCAAGCGTTTGTACCCTGGTCCTTGTTTTGATTCATGTTCGTTGATCTTGTTTCTAGTTTCTCATTCTCGAGTCTAACCTTGCCTCGTTTATGCCTTCTTGCTGATAGCATGACCCATTGGTTGTTTTTGACCGCGCTATTGTCTTATAATTTGGATTTGTCTACCTGTCTCTCTTTATGAAAAGCTCTTATCTGCACTTACATCCGTCCTAACCTTCATTAAGTGGACGTGAACGTGACACCTCTCAGACTTAATGATTAAAGGCATGTGAGGAAATGTCCTCCTGAGGAAACTGGTTTCAACTGGAACCAGTGGGTGTGATGGATTAATTTGAGAAATTATTTACATCAAATTAATTTGGATAAGAACCTTGATGGACAGTTTCTTTTTTACTACATCATTTATGTTCTCATGGGTGAGACATTTGACTTCATGGATTTGTTAAGTCAGTTTCTTTTGTTTTTCACTTGTTCCATAGTTATTGTAGTTATATTTTAAATAGTTACATAGTTATTTGTTCCTCATTTCTCGTTCCGGATTCTAGCCTAGCCAAGTTTATGCCTGTTTGTAGATCGACTGATCCAGTGCCGGTTTTGACCACGTATCTGTATCACGATTGGGATTTGTCTGCTTGTCGATCGTAAATAAAAGTCTTTTACTGCACTTGCATCCGTCCAAAACTCCATTACGTAAATTACGTGACACAGGGAAACTGAAGACGCTTGAGTTTGTTTTTGGATGAGAGTAGAGGCTGTCACCCAGGATTACTAAATAATTCAAATATCAATGCGAACATTATACTGTGCAAACGTTTTGGGCACCCTATATTATTTAGTACAAATTTTGTGATATATTATTTATTTGATGACTTCTACATTATTGAGTCATTACAAAAAACAATTTAGATTCCCAAACATTAGTTTTCTAGCACAAAATTAAATGTAGACTTTCCAGATAATATACTGAAGGCTGCTGGATTCTGCTTCAAAAATGAGAAACGAGTACAACAGTCAACGTCTTCAGACTGCCTGGTTCTGATAATTTCCTAAAACTGCACAAATTGTACCAGAGATTACAATTTTATTTTATTTTTATTTTTTTGACACAGCGAATATTCATGTTGTTGCATTTATTACAGTTTAGTTCCCCTTATGGTGTTTTTAATTTAATTATTGTGAAGGCATCTTTGCTCCACAGCATTTCTTTATATATAAATAAATAAATAAATAAATAAATAAATAAATAAATAAATAAATATGTATATATATATATATATATATATATATATATATATATATATATATATATATATATATATATATATATATATATATATATATATATATATATATATATATATGTGTGTGTGTGTGTGTGAGTACAGTGCCCTTCACTAATATACATAATAGTTACAATGCGAGTTTTCCATCAGATTAACATATTCAAAAGTAAGGTACTTCTAGGAAGAGCATCGATGTGACAACAATGTACAGTCATGTACCATGACTAAGAAGTGCTACTACACACGTCACAATGCAGTCCAAGTCAAAGAAGCTTAACTTGTAATAAGTACGGTAGTAGGTATAAATTTTATAATATATAAATAATAATTTACAGAGTATTATATGTTACCACTATGAATTCACACTCCCTGGTTGGCACTAAAGGTGAAATCATAGGCTAATAAATTACAGTTTGTAATAAGCCCTATGAAGACATTTTGACATCACAATTACTGCATTTTAACCTATGAGTCGGATAAATATTCAGGTTTGATGATATAATTATATCATCAATGACCACTGCAGATCTACGAAGCTAAACCAAGCGACCCAAGCTACAAGCAACACACCAGCCATCTGTCATTAGGCAGATTTTTATTATATTTGAAAAGAATCTTCAGTACCAACAGAAATAGCAATAAATAATCAACAATTGCAACAAATAATCATCACATTTAGGTTGAATCACTATTATTACATTTTAATCCAAGAGTCAGGTTTAAGATCCCATCACATTCCCACCATAAATATTCAGGTTTGCTTAATAGTGAATAGTTAATTATGACCAATGATGTGACAAATGGTAGCAGTAACTACATCAGATCATTGCTGGCCACTTTAATCTTATGAAAGGATAAAAACTTACACTTTAAATGCAGTTGTTCTAGAGGAAAATAAAGTACCAACAAGCAAATACAAAATATAAAGATTTAAGATGTCTACACTACCGGTCAAAAGTTTTGGGACACTCGACTGAAATGTTTCTCATGATCTTAAAAAGCTTTTGATCTGAAGGTGTGTGATTAAATGCTTGAAATCAGTGTAGTAGACAAAAAATTTAATCATGCCAACGTATTCATTTCTTTTATTAGAAAACTAATTTGATTTACAAATAAAAAACATTTTAATGCACGAAAACGAGCGAAATATTCCAAAAAGCAGCCGATAAGTGTCCAGAGTAGTTGACAACTTCTTTAATATTGTTTCAAAAGAAATCAGGTGAGAAAATGCCAAGAATACATTTCTGGAAATTCGAGGCCAAAAGCGGGTCTACATTGAAGAAGCTAAAATACTAAATTATCACAACATAATTCCCCTAGTTCCATTTGTGTTTCTCCAGAGTTTTGATGACTTTGTTATTATTCTAAATTGTTTGGAAAAATTTTAAATAAAGAATGAGTGTATCTTTGACTGGTAGTGTTTGTATATATCCGTTTTACATATGGTTTTTCAAAGAACATATATTTAAGCCACACCTTTCCCAGTTGTCTATGTATAAGAAAGTGCTACATAAAGTGATATTTGAACTTTATGACTAAACTAGACCTAAACTTACTCCAAATCTAGCTCGATGGTTGTATCAGGTATGCATATATTCTTCTCGAAGAATGGAAAGCCATCTGTTCAGAGAGGGAGAAAAATGGAGCCATTCAGCAAAGTATGTGTTTTGTTGTTGTTGTTTTTTTTCACACATATTCATCTTAAAGGAGATTTTTGGAAACAGTCATGACAGCACTGTGATGGAATTATTATGTCGTTATTCATTATTTAGTTACTCACTTTAGTAGTAGCAGAGGAAACTGAGCTTCTCTTTGCAGTCTCTGTTTTCCCAAATATGTGTTTTGGTGTTGCGAGCTCCACAGCGGTAAGATGGAGCCGGGCATGAGGGCAGTGAGACCAGATCACCCAATGGATCCTTGCTCACCCAGAGCCATTTTCCATCCAGGAAGCGCAGGCCAGTCCACACACTGTCTGTTTGGGTTTGATTGCTCTCCATTTCAGCCAACCGTAGTTGTTTCTGAGAAGCAAGGGAGGCCAGGCCAGTGTAGCTCATTCTACAATACTCAAGAGCTTCTTCCCATGTCTTTTTCTCCTTTACCAAGACTAAAGACTGGTAACAAACAAAAATCCGGCTGGCATAACAGAACTGATCATTCCAGCCACCTGGCTCCATCTCAACACAGTTCTGATTTCCTCCTCCATTATTTGGCTGGTTTGTGTTCCACTGAAAAAAAGAACTTGATGTTCCATCAGACCACTGCCAGATGTTTTCATTTATTTTGACTCTGTACATCCCAATCCAAGCACTAACAGAGTTCCCCATAAGTGCATAGAGCCTCTGGTTTTCCTCAGCAGTAGTGACTGTAGCCAGATCCCTGTAGTTTTGTCTGCAGTAGTTCTGAGCATCAGTCCAGTTCATGTTCTTGGTAACAGAAATATATTCTTTTGTCAGACCTGCAGCCACCCCAATAAGGACCACCAGAACAGAGACAAACAAAGACCACATCTTCTCTGCTGTGAGGTTTCTGAGCTCTATGTTTCAAAACTTTGTGCAGGTATCTCAACAATAACCTTTATATTTACATGACATTTACATTCATTCCCTTGGAACACACAACAGCTGAAATAAACAAAGGAAAAAGACAACCCAAACCAACTTTTAAATCAAATTACCCTAAACAAATGAAACATGCACAAGTGCATGCAAGGATTCCATATGTGTGCTGGAGGTCAGCAGTGCTAAAAACACAAGCACAAAGCAACAATTCTTTAAAAAATCCCATAAATTTTTAGTTTTTCTGTATTACTATTAAAGGAATATGGTCAACCAACTTCTCTTACCTCTCAGACATAATGATTAAGGACATGTGAAGAAATGTTTTCCTGAGGAAACTGGTTGGAACTGGAACAAGTGGGTGTGATGGCTTAATTTGAGAAATTATTTACATCAAATTAATTTGGATAAGAAACTAGATGCACAGTTTCTTTTTTACTACATCCTTTATGGTCTCATGGGTGAGACATTTGACTTGGCATGGATTTGTTAAGTCCGTTTTTGTTGTTTTTCAATTTTTCCATAGTTATAGTAATTGATTTAGGGGCCCTAGGCAAAATATCGGAATGGGGCCCTAGTGTTTTAAAAAAGATATTTAAATTTTCAGCAAGCGTTACTGAGCATTATTAGCAATAATCAGGGGGTGAACTGGGACCAAAAAGTGGCCCTGGACTTTCTGGCCCTGATCAGACCACCACATCGGCCCACAACACGCCCCATCATCACACACTGGCTCATCAATGGCTAGACCCATTTTTCGCACCAGTTCCTAGCATTTAAATGTAACACAATACAGAAACATTTGAACATATTTATTTGAAGTAGCACTGAACAGATATCAAGTAATATTTGTAAAATAGGCAAACAGAAGAACAGTGTGACAAAGAATATAAAACAATCAAGACAACGTGTTAGCTAGTCAGGGGGGATCATCTGGGTGCACAGTAAAATCCCTTGTGTTGAATTAACACCTAGAGTGTTCATTTGTGTCCAATGGGCTTATATAAACAATGTAGGGTGTAAATTCAACACTCTGGGTGTTAAATCAACACTGACAATGTTGCCAGATGCAGTGTAGGAGAGCTACATGTTGTACAGTATATAAAATATACATGAAATAAACACGAGGGAGACCTAGTATGAGTAATATGTAATTTTATTGAGGATTTGCGGGACTGGTGGGATGTGCGAGCTGATAGTGAGTGTTAAGATCCAAATCCATCCCCTCCAGTAAAGGAGAGAAGGAAACGTGAGGGGCACCTAGACACACAGAAGCGGTATTAGGCGGATATTGATGAATTGGATTCACACTTGAAGATTAACACACTATGATTTATTAGTCACAGAGACATATAAGAGAGCTAAGGAAACGCACACACCCAGGGTCACACTCTTACACAGTCAAGGATGGGCATGCAGACATAACACACACACACACATAGGCCCCATCGCACACACAAACAGAAGGAAAGCAGAACATTATAACTTAATAATAATAATAAAATGAGTAAGGTATTATAAGGATAATATAATGATATTATGAAGTAGGGAGTACAGTAAACCACTTGCAAGCAGTATAACCATACATAAAACAGAAGTATAGAGCAAATATGAAAGGAAATTATGAACCAGAAATACAGAAAAATGTAAAAGAAACTTACTCATAATGCAGGTGGTGAAGATTCTTGTCTTGCGAGGTAGGGTCAGGCATGGGGTAGACGAGGGCCTTAATTTTAAAAGAGAGAACCATGATGAGTTGACATGAGTCAAGTTGCATCCACGAGATCACAGTGAGACCAAGGTCTCTCCAAATTGTTTTGTCTTGTCTTTCTTTCAAACCTGCCTTTTATTCCGAAAGTGTTCTTTCAAGATATACTTGTAAATTTGCTAAGCTTTTTTAAACATCATGGTAATGTAGATGAGCTCTTTTTATACGTAATAGTATTGATATCATATTCTTTTAAAAATATGTTCATGTATACTGTATAAATACAGTATAAATAAGGGAGCTTGAGCCCCAAGTGTCAGATCACTTCTGAGAATTCTCATTGGTGTGGATCTCGTGAAGTGGGAATAAAATCTGGACCCTTGCTTCTTCTCACTCACGGCTGGTGTCTTTTTTTTCTATCTCCAACTGGGTTTGCAGATGTGAGTATTTGCTTCTATGTTGAATTTTAAGTGTCTTTGGGTAGTAGGCTAAGTTTGGGCCAGCATACACCACTCAGCTGTACCCCCCCAATAGACCATTACTACTATGACTACTACTTCTACTACTACTAATAATAATAATAATGTATTTTATTTTCTGATATTAATATCATGAAAGTAATCTTGATATTAGGCCAATATTAATAAGTAAGTCTATTTTACTATGACCACTAACCAAGAGCAAACAATAAGTCACTGTATGGTACAGTAGGACATCAGTTTTTTACTAAACTGCGGTAATGTTTAAACATATTTATTTGAAGTAGCACTGGACATGAATCCATATCTGAATGGCTCAGTATCATCATGTGAGATTAAACTCACGTATGATCATGTCTGCAGAGTTCAGCTTCATTTGGACAGAGAGAGAGAGAGAGAGAGAGAGAGAGAGAGAAAGCGAAAGAGAGAGAGAGAATGAAACTACTGAATGATAGAAAGAGAGAGAATGAACCCTGCTGAGAGAGAGAGAGAGAGAGAATGAACCTGCTGCCTGCCCTAGTCTCGCTGTTCTTTGACTGTAATGCTAGAATAATCTGTAATGATCTGTAATGCTAGAATAATCTGCAATGCTAGAGCTGTCTGCACCAGCACAACTCTAATGTGCCTTCATGTCAGCAGCCAAATGTGTTAATTAAAACACTTCACAGGCTTTGTGGAATAGTCCGATGTAGTGGGTACTGGGGGGTGGGGGCACTGATACACTCATAAATGAAACATTCTGATGGCATTTTAGCATATGAGTTTTTAGAAAAACATAATTAATTAGCGCAAAGTAAAAACAATACTTTCTTAACCATATGTTCATGCAGTGTTTTGGGGGCCCTTGGTAGCTCGGGGCCCAAGGCAATTGTGAACCTTTGCCCAATGGTAAAGCTCACGAAACACTGAGTTCCCTTTGATAGGGGAACCTAGTCTACATAACCCAACTGATCAATCCAGCTAAATGGATTAATCTCAACACAGTTCTGCTTATAATTATTACGTTGGTTACTGTCCCAATAAAATAAAATAAAAAAAACACTCGTTGTTCCAATCAAACCACAACCAGATATCTGTATTAACTTTGTTCCCTATATTCCCTGCAAGTGCATAGAGCCTCTGGTTTTCCTCATGAGTGTCACGGTTCTCCCGGAGTAACAGCGCGAGCTGAGCACTGGCGCGCATACGCGGACTTCTTCCGGGGTGACGTCATGTTTTCGCCCCCTCGTGTCATGTGTGACATATGCAGAAGTGCCCGCAGCTGGTAGTGATTGCGGGCTAATGACTGTGTGGAAATATACAATGAGCCGTGCTTCACGCGGCGTGGTTGAATGCTTGAACTGATGTATGCTGATGGATACATTTATAGCGCGAGTGCGACTTTAGCGAGTAATTGTTTCATGTCCTGTTTATGCCATAGCCTTAGCATTAGCATTAGCGTTAGCATTAGCCAAAGTTAGTTTAGTTTAGCTTAGCTTAGTAGTACAGAGACTCTTTTTTCTGTTTCTGTTCATGTTTCTGTTTGCTTTCTTCACTTGTAAATAAACCTCACCGTTCGTACTGCATTTGCATCCTGCCTACTTATCTGCCGTCACGCCACGTGACAATGAGTAGTGACTGTAGGCAGATCTGTGTAGTTTTGTTTGAGGAACTTTTGAGCACCTTGGTAATGATTCTTGGAAATAGGCACAGAAATATATTCTCCTGTCAGATCTGCAGCCACCCCAACAAGGAGCATCGGAATAGAGATAAACAAGGATATTTCTGCTGTGTTGTTTCTGAGCCCTGTAGAACCTTGTACAGATCTCTGACCTACAATGTTTACATTTACATGACATTTACATTCTTTCACTTGACACCTACAGTACCAAGACTATTTGCAAAAGGAAGAAAGGAAGAATACAACACAAAACAAGCTTTCCATTAAATTGCCATAAAAAAATAAAATATACACTTCTACACCAATACGTGCTATACAGCAGTGCTGCAAATGCAAGCTACAATTAAGCTAAAAATATGTATGTAGCTTTGCAAGTTAAAGAAATATAATAATAACCACCCTTGGTCTTTATTATAAAAGTAGGAAGTCAGGTGGGGGAAATACACTGGTTTGCTTTGTTGTGAGTTTCCAGCTCATAGTTGTCTCCTTTTAGTGTAGCTGGGAGATACACATGGTGTGTTTAATATTTAGTGCTAAAATACCAACGATGGGAGAATTTCACAACATTGAACGGGTTTTACAGTGTCCTCCCCTTATATTGTCACCCTTGGTAAACATGAGCAAAGAACGCTGTCACCAACTGTCTTTATTGTTTAATCTTTTGTGTAACGATACACAGGCCTTTGGAGTCAGGAAGTAGGTGCAGAAGCAATGTCTTTATTAACACACCACACAAACAGAACACAAAGTCTATACTGAACAGCACTGGCTGAATCAAACATGGGACTATAGTCTAGGCATTACCCAAGAACAGAACATGGAAATGAAGCCACAAGAATGCTACAGACATTCGCTACAGCATTCAAACACAGCGCTATCGCTATACTCGTTAAAAATTACAAACTATAATACTGCATGAAGTGTGCAGACAGGGCAGCAGGATGGCCTCATCAGCTGGGCTGGACAGAGGGACGGCCTCCCCGGCTGGACAGGACAGCAGGACAGCCTCCCCAGCTGGGCCTGGACACAGGGAAACTGAAGACGCTTGAGTTTGTTTTTGGATGAGAGTATCGGCTCTTTCCTAGTCACCCAGGGTTTGTAAATAATTAAAATATCAATGCGAATATACTTATATATACTTGCAAATATATTTTTCTCATATGAATTCATACGGGTGTCAATAATTGTTGCACACCTACAGTACCGTGCAAAAGTTTTGGGCACCCTATTTTATTTAGTACAAACTTTGTTATAGATTTTTTATTTGATGACTTCTACATCATTGAGTCTGTACAAAAACATTTTAGATTCCCAAACATTAGTTTTCTAGCACAAGATTAAATGTAGAAAAATGTCATTAAAGAAAGCAGTATATTAAGTGGTTAAGTATATTAAGACACTTTCAGATAATATACTGAAGGCTGCTGGTTTCTGCTGCAAAAATAAGAAACAATACAACAGTCAACTTCAGATTGTCTGGTTCTGATAATTTCCTAAAACTGCACAAATTGTACCAGAGACTACTATTTTTCTTAATTTTTTTTGTCACAGCAAATATTGGCATTGTTTCATTTATTACAGTTTACTTCCCCTTATGGTATCCTATACAGTGTAGAAACATTTAATTTAATTATTGTGAAAGCATCTTTGCTCCACAGCATTTCTTTGCCTAAAATTTTTGCACATATATATATTATATCATATCATATACATATGATTAAGGACATGTGAGGAAATGTCCTCCTGAGGAAACGTGTGTAGTGCCCTGTAGTAGTGTGTTTGTAGTGCCCTGTGATGGACCGGTGTCCCATTCAGGATGTGTCCCCACCTCATGCCCAGTGTTCAGTGTTCCCAGAATAGTCTCCAGATCCACCACAACCCTGACCAGGACAACACGATCACTGGAAATATACAAATGACTGTCCAAATTTAATATGGTTCCAAACCTGAAGCTTCATTCGGTACAAGTGGGTGACATCTGCTGGTGAAGAGGACACGGTGCATCAAAATAAAGATGCACTTTTACTAGATCAGGAATTCCTATAAATGTGATAAGCACATGTAGTTAATAATGTCATTTGATAGCTCTGAGACTATTTCTATTTTGTTTTCTAAAAACCAGTGCCATATAAATCATGTACCTATAAAAATGGCACCCTATGTTCAACCACATCGCTGTTTGCAACCCCCGGTAAAATTAAACGTAAGTGTTGTGTGCATATCCTTTTTTTATTATTATTTTTTTTTTAATCAAGGACAAGAGGTATTATTTGGTCAGTTTGCTGATGATTAAGCTTTCTGTCTCAATGACCCCTGGCTTATGACTGAGCTTTATCTTTAATGTCTTTTTTACATGCTACATTCATACATATATATAATTTATCCATCCATCCCTCCATTTTCTGTACCACTTATCCTTACTGGGTCACAATTTTATTTAACAAAATTTACCATATTATTGCTCAACCTATTAACAATTTTTTGGAAAAGTTCAGGGTATCACTTTACTTCCTTTGTATTTATTTCTTACTTAGCTTGCTTGGTGGATCTTCATCTACTAATATGTTCCTGTATATGAAAAATACCTAATGCAATAACTGATACAGTACCTTCTTTTAATATTGTGTACTAGCCTAATAATATCAATAATTAAACAGTGGGTTCTAGACCTGAGACTCCAGCACTCTTTCAGTGCTTCTTGGGTGTTTCCTCAGTCTAGAGGAAAAATATAAGAAGTGTGTGTGTGTGTGTGTGTGTGTGTGTGTGTGTGTCCATACTCTAGTGTTCTAGACCAGAAAATTAGTTAATTGTGTGTATTTTACTAACACAATGAAGACTGAAAAAATGCTGCAAAGCATGCAGGTTATCATTAATGTGTGGAAGTGGCATGGTGGAACTGTGTGTGGCATGGTGGAACTGTGTGTGGCATGGTGGAACAGTGCGTGGCATGGTGAAACAGTGTGTGGCATGGTGGAACAGTGTGTGGCATGGTGAAACAGTGTGTGGCATGGTGGAACAGTGTGTGGCATGGTGGAACAGTATATGGCATGGTGGAACAGTGTGTGGCATGGTGAAACAGTGTGTGGCATGGTGGAACAGTGTGTGGTAAGGTGGAACAGTGTGTGGCATAGTGGAACAGTGTGTGGCATGGTGAAACAGTGTGTGGCATGGTGAAACAGTGCGTGGCATGGGGGAACAGTGTGTGGTAAGGTGGAACAGTGTGTGATAAGGTGGAACAGTGTGTGGTAAGGTTGAACAGTGTGTGGCATGGTGGAAGTGGGTGTGGCATGGTGGAACAGTGTTTGGCCTCACAGCTCCAGAGTTCTAAGGTTCGATCCTGTGCTCAGGTTACTGTCTGTGCAGTGCTGATGGACTGGCATCCCATCTCAGGTAAACCCTCCAGCTTTGCACTTTGTTACTGGGACTGGCTCCGAATCCTCTGTGACCCTAATCAGGATATCGTGGTCATTAAGTGTTAAATGAATGAATCGATGAATGTGTACAGTTGTGTTATCTTTGTGCAGCAAAGTTCCAAGAATCAACCATCATCCCTTTTGGGATGTCCTTCTAAAACTCACATCTGTGAACAGTGAGGCTTTCAAGAAATGTGATTGATGAGTAACGAGTTTCAAAGCCTGCTTTCTAGCGAAACACTAGATAAAATAACCATCAGTTATGTTCTCATGCTTTAGGCGCAGATTTACAAATTTAATATTCGTACTTGCTTATGTTCACCAAGGAGACTGCTAATTGTAAATCTCACTTACATGGTGGTGTACTGCAGGCTGTTGAGAGGAGTTTGATGTGTACTATCCATAGTGCTGAATGAGTACCAATTCCCATGTCTTGTTTATTTGCTTAAATTAAGGCAAGGATACTCAAAATTTTACCTCACTGACCCCATCAGTACAGATTTTTACAAGCAAACTATTTAAAAATAATTAGGGATATTAAATAAATTTTTGGCTATTAAGTATTTGGGCTATTTTTGCAGCCAGAGAGTTTTTTTTATATTCATTCATTCATTCATTCATCCGTCTATCTATCCATTCATCCATCCATCTTCAGGAACCGCTTTTTTTCTTTTAATTAAAATTTTAAAATTTTTTAACATCATTACAGTTTTCAATTAAAAAAAAAATAAGCAATTTAATATTTTTTTTCGCTAATAATTCTTTTATTGCTTTTTGCATTCATTCATTCATCCATCTATTCATCTTCAGTAACTGCTTTATTTTGGTCAGGGTCATGGTGGATCCAGAGCCTATCCCTGAAATATCAAGGCTCAAGGCAGGAGAATAGACCTCATATGGGATGTCAGTCCATCGCAGGGCATCAAGGCTCAAGGCAGGAGAATGGACCTCATATGGGATGCCAGTCCACCACAGGGCACCTTGCACACGCACACACACACACACACACACACACACATCATCATCATCATTATCATCATCACTCACTCAGACCAAGGAGTAATTTAGATTAGCTAACTCAGCTACTGGCATGGTTTTGGACTGTAGGATGAAACAAAAGAACCTGGATGAAATGAGAACCTGGTTGTTCGTGTTGTCGGGTTCAGACATGAGCAGAACCTGGTTGGCCATGATGTCGGGTTCAGGCATGAGCAGAACCTGGAACCTGGTTGATCGTGATGTCATTTTCAGGCATGAGGAGCACTTGGTTGGTCACATCAACAGACTCTGATGTGAGCCTAACTTGGTTGGTCATGTCAACAGACTCTGGTATGAGCATAACTTGGTTGGGCGTGGTGTCAGTTTCAGACTGGATCTTAGCATGGGAGGTCACCTCATCGACCGTTAGCTAGAACTTGGCTTCAGATGTTCCCTCGTCAACCTCAGACAGAAACGTGCCTTGGGAGGTCAACTCTTCGACCTTGGTCAGGAACTTGGTGTGAGAGGCCAACTTTTCAATCTCAGACAGAATCTTGGCTTGGGAGGCCGTCTCCTCGACCTTGGACAGAAATTTGACTTGGGAGGCCGTCTCTTCAACTTCGGACAGAAACATGTCTTGAGAGGCCTTTTTCTCGACCTCAGTCAGGAACGTGTCTTGGGAGTTCACCCCATTCACCTCGGATGTGAGCGAGGCATGGGAGGTTGCCTCTTTGAGCTCGGACAGGAACTTGGCTTGGGAGGTTGCTTCCTCAACCTCGGACATGAACTTGGCTGGAGAGGTCATCTCTTCAACCTCAGACATGAACATGGCTTGGGAGGTCACCTCGTTGATCTCTATCAGGAACGTGACTTTATGCTGGAGCTCTGGAGAAGAGACAACGTCGTGGGTCTCAGGCTGGAATTCTGGGGATGAGACTACTTCCTGGGCCTCAGGTTGGAGCTAAAGAGAGGAGGTCACCATGTTGACCTCAGACTGGAGCTCAGCAGGTGAGACCACTTAGGGGGTCTTAGGCAGGAGCTTTGGAGAGGAGGTCACCCAGTTTGCCTGCTCATAATAGGTGGTGAACAGCACGTCATGGTTATCTATGAGCCAGGCCTTCCTCAAAAACTCACCCAGGTTGGGGTCTCTGCACTCCCTAACTACTTTATAAATAATCCAACAAACTAAGTTACATTGTGCAGACCCTAGGATTCTGTACGGGCCAGATGCTCTGCCCACTTGGCCATCGAGCCGGCAGAGTATGCACCCTAGCCACTGCCTCTGGTCAGGTTTGGGGTGCGCCAGGCTCAAATAATGCAATTGGCTGTCAAAGAGAAAATTCTCAGGGTAGCCAAAAAAATCCATCATAAGGTGTTCCTTACTACCTTGGGATGATGTCTCCTCTGTCTTCCTGCTGCATCCATGGTTAGGCAAAATATTATGTCACATCATCCACATAATGAAGGTTAAAACGGATGCAAGTGCAGAAGAGAGCTTTTAATAAAGAGAGGCAGGCAGACAAATCCAAATCTTGAGAAAATAGCGTGGTAGAAAAAACAGGCAATGGGTCAGGCGATTTACAAACAGGCATAAATTGGGCAAGACAAAAATCAAGAACAGGAACAAGATCAAGGAACATGAAACAAACTGAGGAACGGGGAATAATTGGTACAGTTATAACTAATACTAATATAAAGTGCAAAGAGACACGAGGGGTTTAAATGACAAACGTAATCAAGGTGAAACAATGGTAACATAAATATGGGAAATAACTAATGACAATTCAGAGGCGGAGACAAGACATAAACCATAACAAAAGCACATGTCCAAAGTAAACAAAGTCAATATCACTGAACACCCAATATCACCATACCAAGCGTTTGTACCCTGGTCCTTGTTTTGATTCATGTTTGTTGATCTTGTTTCTAGTTTCTCATTCTCGAGTCTAGCTTTGCCTCGTTTATGCCTTCTTGCTGATAGCATGACCCATTGGTTGTTTTTGACCGCGCTATTGTCTTATAATTTGGATTTGTCTACCTGTCTCTCTTTATGAAAAGCTCTTATCTGCACTTGCATCCGTCCTAACCTTCATTAAGTGGACGTGAACGTGACACCTCTCAGACTTAATGATTAAAGGCATGTGAGGAAATGTCCTCCTGAGGAAACTGGTTTCAACTGGAACCAGTGGGTGTGATGGATTAATTTGAGAAATTATTTACATCAAATTAATTTGGATAAGAACCTTGATGGACAGTTTCTTTTTTACTACATCATTTATGTTCTCATGGGTGAGACATTTGACTTCATGGATTTGTTAAGTCAGTTTCTTTTGTTTTTCACTTGTTCCATAGTTATTGTAGTTATATTTTAAATAGTTACATAGTTATTTGTTCCTCATTTCTCGTTCCGGATTCTAGCCTAGCCAAGTTTATGCCTGTTTGTAGATCGACTGATCCATTGCCGGTTTTGACCACGTATCTGTATCACGATTGGGATTTGTCTGCTTGTCGATCGTAAATAAAAGTCTTTTACTGCACTTGCATCCGTCCAATCCTCCATTACGTAAATTACGTGACACAGGGAAACTGAAGACGCTTGAGTTTGTTTTTGGATGAGAGTAGAGGCTGTCACCCAGGATTACTAAATAATTAAAATACCAATGCGAATATTATACTGTGCAAACGTTTTGGGCACCCTATATTATTTAGTAAACATTTTGTGATATATTAGTTATTTGATGACTTCTACATTATTGAGTCATTACAAAAAACAATTTAGATTCCCAAACATTAGTTTTCTAGCACAAAATTAAATGTAGATTTTCCAGATAATATACTGAAGGCTGCTGGATTCTGCTGCAAAAATAAGAAACGAGTACAACAGTCAACGTCTTCAGACTGCCTGGTTCTGATAATTTCCTAAAACTGCACAAATTGTACCAGAGACTACAATTTTATTTTATTTTTATTTTTTTGTCACAGCAAATATTCATGTTGTTGCATTTATTACAGTTTAGTTCGCCTTATGGTGTTTTTAATTTAATTATTGTGAAGGCATCTTTGCTCCACAGCATTTCTTTATATATATATATATATATATATATATATATATATATATATATATATATATATATATATATATATATATATATATATATATATATATATATATATATATATATATATATATATATATATATATATATATATATATATATGTGTGTGTGTGTGTGTGTGTGTGTGTGTGTGTGTGAGTACAGTGCCCTTCACTAATATACATAATAGTTACAATGCGAGTTTTCCATCAGATTAACATATTCAAAAGTAAGGTACTTCTAGGAAGAGCATTGATGTGACAACAATGTACAGTACCATGACTGAGGAGTGCTACTACACACGTCACAATGCAGTCCAAGTCAAAGAAGCTTAACTTGTAATAAGTACGGTAGTAGGTATAAATTTTATAATATATAAATAATAATTTACAGAGTATTATATGTTACCACTATGAATTCACACTCCCTGGTTGGCACTACAGGTGAATTCATAGGCTAATAAACTACAGTTTGTAATAAGCCCTATGAAGACATTTTGACATCACAATTACTGCATTTTAACCTATGAGTCGGATAAATATTCAGGTTTGATGATATATTTATATCATCAATGACCACTGCAGATCTACGAAGCTAAACCAAGCGACCCAAGCTACAAGCAACACACCAGCCATCTGTCATTAGGCAGATTTTTATTATATTTGAAAAGAATCTTCAGTACCAACAGAAATAGCAATAAATAATCAACAATTACAACAAATAATCATCACATTTAGGTTGAATCACTATTATTACATTTTAATCCAAGAGTCAGGTTTAAGATCCCATCACATTCCCACCATAAATATTCAGGTTTGCTTAATAGTAGAATTATAACTGTTATGACCAATGATGTGACAAATAGTAGCAGTAACTACATCAGATCATTGCTGGCCACTTTAATCTTATGAAAGGATAAAAACTTACACTTTAAATGCAGTTGTTCTAGAGGAAAATAAAGTACCAACAAGCAAAAAGAAAATATAAAGATTTAAGATGTCTACACTACCGGTCAAAAGTTTTGGGACACTCGACTGAAATGTTTCTCATGATCTTAAAAAGCTTTTGATCTGAAGGTGTGTGATTAAATGTTTGAAATCAGTGCAGTAGACAAAAAATTTAATCATGCCAACGTATTCATTTCTTTCATTAGAAAATTTGATTTACAAAAAAAAATATTTTAATGCACGAAAATGAGCGAAATATTCCAAAAAGCAGCCGATAAGTGTCCAGAGTAGTTGACAACTTCTTTAATATTGTTTCAAAAGAAATCAGGTGAGAAAATGCCAAGAATACATTCCTGGAAATTCGAGGCCAAAAGCAGGTCTACATTGAAGAAGCTAAAATTATCATGTATATATCTGTTTTACATATGGTTTTTCAAAGAACATATATTTAAGCCACACCTTTCCCAGTTGTCTATGTATAAGAAAGTGCTACATAAAGTGATATTTGAACTTTATGACTAAACTAGACCTAAACTTACTCCAAATCTAGCTCGATGGTTGTATCAGGTATGCATATATTCTTCTCGAAGAATGGAAAGCCATCTGTTCAGGGAGGGAGAAAAATGGAGCCATTCAGCAAAGTATGTGTTTTGTTGTTTTTTTTTTTTTACACATATTCATCTTAAAGAAAAATTTTGGAAACAGTCATGACAGAACTGTGATAGAATTAATATGTAGTTATTCATTATTTAGTTACTTACCTTAGTAGTAGCAGAGGAAATTGAGCTTCTCGTTGCAGTCTCTCTTTTCCCAAACATGTGTTTTGGTGTTGCGAGCTCCACAGCGGTAAGATGGAGCCGGGCATGAGGGCAGTGAGACCAGATCACCCAATGGATCCTTGCTCACCCAGAGCCATTTTCCATCCAGGAAGCGCAGGCCAGCCCACACGCTGTCTGTTTGGGTTTGATTGCTCTCCATTTCAGCCAACCGTAGTTGTTTCTGAGAAGCAGGGGAGGCCAGGCCAGTGTAGTTCTTTCTGCAATACTCAAGAGCTTCTTCCCATGTCTTTTTCTCCTTTACCAAGACTAAAAACTGGTAACAAACAAAAATCTTTGTTTCATAACAGAACTGATCATTCCAGCCACCTGACTCCATCTCAACACAGTTCTGATTTCCATCAAAATTATTTGGCTGGTCTGTGTCCCACTGAAAAAAAGAACTTGATGTTCCATCAGACCACTGCCAGATGTTTTCATTAATGTTGACTCTGTACATCCCAATCCAAGCAGTAACAGAGTTCCCCATAAGTGCATAGAGCCTCTGGTTTTCCTCAGCAGTAGTGACTGTAGCCAGATCCCTGTAGTTTTGTCTGCAGTAGTTCTGAGCATCATTCCAGTTCATGTTCTTGATAACAGAAATATATTCTTTTGTCAGACCTGCAGCCACCCCAATAAGGACCAACAGAACAGAGACAAACAAAGACCACATCTTCTCTGCTGTGAGGTTTCTGAGTTCTACGTTTCAAAACTTTGTGCAGGGATTTCAACTATAACCTTTATATTTACATGACATTTACATTCAGTACCTTAGGACATACAACAATCAAAAATAAAAAAAGGAAAAAGGCAATCCAAACACATTTTCCATCAAATTTCCTTAAACAAATTAAAGACGCACAAGTGCATTCCATATACGTGCTAGAGGTCAGCAGTGCTAAAAACACAAGACACAAAGCAGCAGTTCTTGAAAAAAAAGTGTAAACTTTGTTTTTCTCTATTACTATTAAAGGAATATGGTCAACCAACTTCTCTTACCTCTCAGACTTAATGATTAAGGACATGTGCAGAAATGTAATCCTGAGGAAACTGGTTGGAACTGGAACGAGTGGGTCTGATTGTTTAATTTGAGACCATATTTACATCAAATTAACTTGCATAAGAAAGTAGATGGACAGTTTCTTTTTCATCACATTCTTTATGGTCTGATGGGTGAGACATTTCACTTCATGGATTTGTCCGTTTCTGTTGTTTTTCAATTTTTCCACAGTTATTGTAATGTTACTTAATAGCGATGGAAAAAATACAGCTTTAATTTAGCATATACTGTGTTCTCCCAAATAAAATCAAACAAAACCAAACAAAGCAAAACAAAACAAAACATGCTGGTATTAGCTACTCTAAATGTCCCCTAGTTGTGAATGAATTTGTTTGTAGTGCCCAGTGACAGGCCGGTATCCCATTCAGGGTGTGTCCCCACCCCATGCCCACTGTTCAGTGTTCCTAGAATAGTCTCCAGATCCACCACGACCCTGACCAGGACAACACACCGTAAATGAAATATGGTTCCACAACTGAAGCTTCATTCGGCACAAGTGGGTGACCTCTGCTGGTGAAGAGAATGCGGTGCAGTAAAATAAAGATGCACTTTTACTAGATCAGGAATTCTTATAAATGTGATAAGCACATGTCGTTGATGATGTCATTTGATAACTCTGAGACTATTTCTATTTTGTTTTCAAAAACCTGTGCCCTATAAATACTGTATATATAAAAATCACTGTTTGCAACCCCCGGGCAAATTAAGGAAAGAGGTAGTTATTTGGTCAGTTTGCTGTTGATTCTGCTTTCTTTCTCAAGGACCCCCGGCTAATCGTTATCTGAGCTTTATCTTTAATGTCTTTTTTACATGTTACATTTATACGTACAATGTATTTTGTGTACCGCTTTTCCTTACTGGGTCACAGGACACAACATTTTATTTAACAAAATTCACCACATTATTAGTAAGCCTATAAAAATTTTTTTGGAAAAGTTCAGGGTTTCACTTAGCTTGCATGGTGGAAAAAGAAACGAATCTACAAAATTAGTAGGTTATTATTTTTATTTCACATTTTTAAATATGAGAACTGCACATTTTACTGCTTTAATTTAAACTTCAGATTTATCTATATATTACAAATAAAGCACCCATCCCAAAGCTCACTAAGACAGAAATATTTATTTTGCGTGTCTTCAACATTAGCGTCATATTGTCTGGTGCCTTTATCTACTAATATGTTCCTGTATATGAAAAAAATATAATGCGATAACTGATACAGTACCTCCTTTTAATATTGCATACTAGCCTAATAATATCAATAATTAAACAGTGGGTTCTAGACCTGAGACTCCAGCACTCTTTCAATGCTTTCTTTGGTGTTTCCTCAGTGCAGAGGAAAAATATAAGAAACGTGTGTGTGTGTGTGTGTGTGTGTGTGTGTGTGTGCCCATACTCTAGTGTTCTAGAACCAGAAAAATAGTTAATTGTGTATGTATTTTATTAACACAATGAATACTGAAAAAATGCCACAAAGCATGCAGGTTATCATTAATGTGTGGGAAGTGGCATGGTGGAACAGTATATGGCATTGTGGAACAGTGTATGGCATGGTGGAACAGTGTATGGCATGGTGGAACAGTGTATGGTAAGGTGGAACAGTGTATGGCATGGTGGAACAGTATATGGCATGGTGGAACAGTGTATGGCATGGTTGAACAGTGTGTGGTAAGGTGGAACAGTATATGGCATGGTAGAACAGTATATGGCATGGTGGAACAGTGTATGGCATGGTTGAACAGTGTATGGTAAGGTGGAACAGTGTATGGCATGGTGGAACAGTATATGGCATGGTGGAACAGTGTGTGGTAAGGTGGAACAGTGTGTGGTAAGGTGGAACAGTGTATGGCATGGTGGAACAGTATATGGCATGGTGGAACAGTGTGTGGCATGGTGGAACAGTGTGTGGTAAGGTTGAACAGTGTGTGGTAAGGTGGAACAGTGTATGGCATGGTGGAACAGTATATGGCATGGTGGAACAGTGTGTGGTAAGGTTGAACAGTGTGTGGTAAGGTGGAACAGTGTATGGCATGGTGGAACAGTGTGTGGCATGGTGGAACAGTGTGTGGTAAGGTTGAACAGTGTGTGGTAAGGTGGAACAGTGTATGGCATGGTGGAACAGTATATGGCATGGTGGAACAGTGTGTGGCATGGTTGAACAGTGTGTGGTAAGGTGGAACAGTGTATGGCATGGTGGAACAGTGTATGGCATGGTGGAACAGTGTGTGGTAAGGTTGAACAGTGTGTGGTAAGGTGGAACAGTGTATGGCATGGTGGAACAGTATATGGCATGGTGGAACAGTGTGTGGTAAGGTGGAACAGTGTATGGCATGGTGGAACAGTATATGGCATGGTGGAACAGTGTGTGGCATGGTGGAACAGTGTGTGGTAAGGTTGAACAGTGTGTGATAACGTGGAACAGTGTGTGGCATGGTGAAACAGTGTGTGGCATTGTGGAACAGTGTTTGACCTCACAGCTCCAGAGTTCTAAGGTTCGATCCTGTGCTCAGGTTAACTGTCTGTGCAATGTTGATGGACTGGCATCCCATCTCAGGTAAACCCTCCAGCTTTGCACTTATTGTTACTGGGACTGGCTCCGAATCCTCTGTGACCCTAATCAGGATATCGTGGTCATTAAGTGTTAAATGAATGAATCGATGAATGTGTACAGTTGTGTTATCTTTGTGCAGCAAAGTTCCAAGAATCAACCATCATCCCTTTTGGGATGTCCTTCTAAAACTCACATCTGTGAACAGTAAGGCTTTCAAGAAATGTGATTGATGAGTAACGAGTTTCAAAGCCTGCTTTCTAGCGAAACACTAGACAAAATAACCATCAGTTATGTTCTCATGCTTTAGGCGCAGATTTACAAATTTAATATTCGTACTTGCTTATGTTCACCAAGGAGACTGCTAATTGTAAATCTCACTTACATGGTGGAGTACTGCAGGCTGTTGAGAGGAGTTTGATGTGTGCTATCCATGGTGCTGAATGAGTACCAATTCCCATGTCTTGTGTATTTGCGTAAATTAAGGCAAGGATACTCAAAATTTTACCTCACTGACCACATCAGTACAGATTTTACAAGCAAACTATTTAAAAATAATTAGGGATATTAATTACGCTTTTGGCTATTAAGTATTTGGGCTATTTTTGCAGCCAGAGGGTTTTTTTTTATACTTATTCATTAATTCGTCCATCTATCCATCCATCCATCTTCAGGATCCGCTTTATTCTGGTCAGCATCATGGTGGATCCAGAGCCTATCCCTGATATATTTTGCTCAAAGTAGGAGAATAGACCTCATATGGGATGCCAGTCCATCGCAGGGCACCATGCCCACACACACACACACACACACATTCACACCAAGGAGTAATTTAGCATAGCCAACTCGGCTACTGGCATGGTTTTGGACTGTAGGAGGAAACTAAAGAACCTGGATGAAACCCACACAGACACAGGGAAAACATAAGAAACTCCACATAGGTAGTAATCGGAGCTCAGGATCGGACCCCATGGAATCCATTTTTTATTAAAATTGGACCTTATTTGTAGGCCTCAGAACTGTGATAATCATGAGCTGTGATTTCCATGACTGTAATTAAATTAGAAAATCACAGTGCTTCTTTATTATTTATTGGATTGTTTAACTAATTTACAATTTTCTAACAGGTTAATCATCTATAATGTCTTTGTGTGCTGTAGCATTCCAAGTCCCCTTAACTGGAACTACTGTAAAGAGCTTATTATACCAACAAAGACAGAACTAAATCCAGTATAAGATGTTCAGCAAGCACACATAGGTGTGCTGGTCAGGTGTCCATATACCTCTGGCCATGTAGTGCAAATAGAACTAATTAATGTCTATCTTTGGATCAAAACACACACACACACACACACACACACACACACACACACACACACACACACACACACACAAACACAAACGTATACAAATCTGGCACACTGCAATTTAGCACAGCCAATATTCCGTGCAGCCTATATACAGCAGATCCGGTTACGTCATGAATAATTCGCGTGCGCGCGCTCTCTAGGTTCCGTTTCCGGCTTTTTACCGCAGTGCATCAGATACAGAGGCGAATCCCAATTTGTTCCTTAATGTGCGCATAGTGCACTGTTTATTCTGTGAAAGCCATTCACTCTTAGGGCACCTATACAGGCAGCCATTGGTGATTTATTTTTTTTCTTTCTGACCTAGACAGAGGACACTGTAACACACACACACACACACAGTGGGAGGCGGGGGGTGGGGAAGCTACATATACACATACATAGAGAGAGAGGCACACACACAAACATATATACACACACACACACATATATATATATATATATATATATATATATATATATATATATATATATATATATATATATATATATATATATATATATATATATATATATATATATATATATATATACACAGATATATTGTGTGTATATATATATATATATATATATATATATATATATATATATATATATGTGTGTGTGTGTATATATATATATGTGTGTGTGTGTGTATATATATATATGTGTGTATATATATACACACACACGCACGCACACACGAACAGATTGAGAGAGAGAGAGAGAGAGAGAGAGAGAGAGAGAGAACACACACGCACGCGTGCGCGCGGTTTCTTCATTGCGCGCATATCATCTGTCCACGCACCAAATGCAGGCTAAGAGCAGCCGGTCCTTTGCCTCGACGCAGTGAACAACTGCGAGATTTATCTGAAGATTTTGTTTGTTTACAGTTACAGCCTTTCCATCCATCGACACACACACACACACACACACACACACGTATTCGTGCTGGAGTCCTCGGGGGGGAAAGGAAGGTCGTTTTGGTTTTAATGCGCCCAGTTAAACACAGAAAACGACTTAACGTTTAATGCGAACAACCGACAGCCCAAGATAACCAAGATTTATTTATTTATTTGTATTTAGATATATATATTTTTTTTTTATTATTTTGCCAAAATGGTGAACGGAGAAGATTAAGAAATAAAAAATAATAATAAACAAAACAAAACCAAAAAACAACCAGGGACCGCAAAACGCCAGAAGGGCACCGAGAGGACAGCAGCGTCGGAAAACAGTAATGATTGTTATTAAATGCGTCAGAACAGCTGTGTGTGCATGTGAACCGGGCAGGATGGTGTAAAACGGCATGCGTTAAATGCAGACTGCTTGTTTTGAGCGCAGTAACATCATCCGTATGTTCCCATGGTACAGTAACACGTTCCTTATAACAAACTCACTGCACTGGAAGATTGTAAACAGGTGTGTGCGTTCTCGTGATTAGGCATATTTGTGTACAGATGTGCACACGGTCCTTCCATACATCTCAGGATTGTGGAGAGACTCAGGTATTGCACTTGCTTACAACACGGTTATCCTGGTCACGTGGTTATAGTTCTATTTTCTTCTTAAAATCTGCAATAAAACTGGGGGAAATATATTTTTTTACAGGTTTTTAGCCAAAGAATGAAGCGCTTTGGATGGAGCATGTGTGTGTGTGTGTGTGAGTGTGTGTTTGAAGGAAGCTTGAATATGCTCGTATATGCTGCTCTGAATGTTTACCCTCCATGACATTTTAGTTGATGAAGCAAACTTGACTAGACTTGCACAGACTAACCGAGTCAAGTCTTAGACAGAAATGTTCTTACAGCATGAATGCTTGGTTTGTTTGATATCATCTTGTATATTGAATAAAGGTACAAAGGCATTTGTTAGCCAAACTGCTTGAAAGAGCCTGAATAGGACCGGATCCCTTCTCGCTTCTAAAACTACAGTGCTGCTGACGTAAAATTTAGACGACTCAAAAGGCGCCGGTTTCCACACGCACGAGAAGACAGAGAAACGACAGATTCCTCTTGAGCATCCACCCCTCTCTCTGCATCAAGGATGGTACAGACAGCACTCCACTTCCTGCCGGGCATGTCTGCCAGGTATTTCCTGTTCCTGTGTGTGCTCTGTGCTCTCTGGGGTGAGTCGACATTTTTTTCACAGCAGTGTCTAGAAGATATAAAAGCAAAAGATCAACTAGAGCGGTGGTCACCAGCCCTGTTCCTGAAGAAATTGCAGGTTTTTATCTCCAACCAAAATCGTACACATCTGTTTTAGTTGAAGAAGAACTGCTTAAGGTGATGTTTAGATAGGGCAGGTGGGCATGATTGCGGTTGGAGCTGAAGTCTTCAGGAAGGTAGATCTCCAGGAACAAGGTTGGTGACCACTGATCTATAATATTTTTACGTATTGCTTTCATATCTCCTACACACGGCCTCATATATACTGTAGAAATCCACCTATCTAAGCATCGTTACCTGCCCCCATTGCTCATAGCTCTCTGTTATACATCTCCCTTATGAGAAATCAGTACAAACAGACACTAGATGATCTCCATGAATGACATCAAAAACTTATTGTCATGTAAAACCCATAGACACAATGATCTCTGATAATATCACAATGATATGCTTAATGATTTGTTATCAGTTCTGTGGGACCATACTCAATTTGTAGACATCGTTAAAAACATGTCTTCCATCAGTGGTGCTAAAGACTGGGTTTGAACCAAACTGGCCTAATGGTCAAATCAAATTTGCTTACTCTTGACGCAGTTATGAGAGATTCACAACCATAATCATGACTAAAGGTGATGTATTTGGTAGAATTTACAGTATATATGGTATAATGTACTCTGATATTGTTAAGCTCATGTTATTCACTTGAATACTGTTCAACATAATTCGTTATTGACTGGCGCTTTCGATCCATCCCGAGCTCCGCACCAACTATTTGGCCGCATACTGAGTATAACTTGTATTTATATTTCGTATTAAATGACATAAGCATTATCATTATGACCTGAATATAAAATGAGTGGTAGCAGCATGATATCTAGGGCACTAAATAGACTCATCAAAAAAATAAAAGAAACGTCCCTTTATCAGGAGACTGAATTTTAAAGATCATTTTGTAACAGTTGAAATAATCTTTACAGATCTTTATTGGAAAGGGTTCATAAAATGTTTATACCATACCTTTGAACAGACCTTAAGACTACGAAATTAGTTTTAATCAGTAGTAAATGTAGGACACTAAAGAGACCTTTGTACTGACTCTGAAAAACACCAGAAGAAAGATGTCTAGGGTTCCTGCTGACCTGCGTGAACATGCCATAGACCTGCTGCAGTGAGACATGAGGACTGCAGATGTGTCCAGAGCAATAAAGTGCAATGTCTGTAATGAAAGACGACTAAGACGGTGAGACAGGAAGGACAGCTGATCGTCCTCGCAGTGGAAAATTACACGTAACCGTGTGTCCCCTCAGACGTGATCGAGAACTTGTAAATGCCTCGGTGGAAGAGTGGAGGAACATCTCACAGCAAGAACTGACCAATCTGGTGCAGTCCATGAGGATGAGATGCACTGTAGTACTTAAAGTATCTGGAGGAGACACCAGATACTGACTGTTCCTATTAATATTGACCCCCCCTTTTTTCAGGGACTCATTATTCTATTTCTGTTCTTCAAATGTCGGTGAAACGTCTTCAGTTTATGTCTCAGTTGGGCAAATATTTACACATGTTACATAATTTGCTGGAAATAAAAGCAGTTGAGTGTGAGAGGACGTGTCCTTTTTTTTTGCTGAGGTATAGGTGTATCAGAAAATGGTCAAAACTCAGAAATACTGGTGCATTATATCAAATCATGTGCGAAAGTACAAATCAGTGACAACAGCATGATATACATTGAAGGAAAACATGTAAAGCAAAAGAACTAGTGTGGTATACCAGGTTATTGTCCGTATGTGTACAAGAACTGTACAAGCAATAAAAGCAGTATACCAGTGATAGTCCTAATACTGGATATTCATTAGGGACCAGTCCTAAATTCTTTTCAAATGTTTGAATCATTATCACTGCAGTGATTTTCTGCATCAATGCACAAGTGTGGTTCTGTTTGAAAGGTATACTTATCCATGTTCCCCTGTGTGTGCTCCAGTCTCTCTGTGCAACGGGGCATGTGCAGAAGTGGACTCAGACACAGAAGCAGTAGCAGGGCAAGGCTTTAAATTGGGCTGCATTTCCTGCAAGATGAGAGGAGAGGTGAAGGCCAGAGTTACCGTCGACTGGTTCTTCAGGGCTAAGGGAGAGAAAGAGTTTGTACATGTGAGTTATCTGTGTGTACCTGTTTCTTAATATGTGTTTATATACTGTATATCAAAAATATATATATATATATAACATAAACACTAAACTAAGCTGAGGAAAATAATCAAGAACAGGGTGGTGTGATGCATTCCAACATTCATTTATTAATGAATGACACATCTCCATTAGTAGATACTCCATTAGTCTCCACTAGAAGATCCAATAGTAATGGTTTCTCCATTAGTAGACACTTTTAATGTTGTGGAACATCTGCAAAACAAGTTCGTTTCAGTGGTCTTTTAAGTGAACACACCGGCTTCTGTTTTTCCTTCTCTTAAACTTAATAAGATTTGTTCTGTCCTGTCGCATAGTGCTGACACTGGAGACTCCTTCCATAAATAAATGTAAAATAAACATCTCCTTACAGAAAGATGTACCCTATCAGCTATTATAAGGGTTTCTTCATTAAATAACAATAGTTTTTAAAATCCGTTTATTAGACTTTTATATGCAGTGTGCATCATACAAGTCCTTGTGCAAGTTTGTGCACAGGTCATGTAATATCAGAGAAGGAAAGCTGGACTACAGTTCCCAGCGGTCACTGCACCACACCATCATGTCACATGACCACTTGCACCTGAACTTCATTCTTGGAGCACTTGCCGGTATTTATAGCCACAGTTTGAATTACACTGGTTGTCTTACGGTTATCTTTCGTTGCCGTTGCCCCTGTTGCTGGGATTATGGCCTTTGTTTAATATTTATTCTTTGCCACAAGTTCTATAGTTACTGTTGTGCGGTTGTTTCTATTTTCAATTAATACTCTAATCTGCGCTTGCACCTGTCCCCGCCTCCAATCGGGACAGAATCGATAACATAGTAGAACAAATGCTTTAATATAGACATTTGATTTAGGTTACAGTTGGAACTATTATCAGAGCTGCTGTTATAGAAAATTAATCAACACCTTCCTGAACAATCAGATTTGAAATTTCTGTGGTATAAACCCCCCGGCCGCCCCCTGGTGGCCCCCACTTTGAAAACCTCTGCTGTATGGCTTTGTACACTGAGTACAAAATGATACTTGGGAAGTAGTTCAAAATCACTCTGAACCGTGTGACCGTTGTATTACATACAACAGGGGGGGTGTTAAGATGTTGTTGTACAGATCTATACCTATGGTGACGAGGCGATCCTCATAACTGAAGACCGCTTCAATGACCGCGTGGACTGGAATGGCAGTAGGAGTAAGTTAAATGACCTGCAGGACGCCTCCATCTACATCCACAATGTGACCTTTAACGATTCGGGAGTGTATCGGTGCTCCTTCCGCCGAACCCTCTTGTATGAGGCCTATGAGTACGAGACTACTGCCATCAAGATGGTGCACCTCACTGTGGTGGCCAAAGGTACAGTACTTTCACATAAACCCTATAGCATATGTGCAAATCCCAAAACACTTTAAATTTAGCTGCTGCGTATCATTAATAATGGATACCTACACGAACTGTCCTCTCTGAAAATATTCTGTTTGTTGTTTCGCAAACATTCTGTTGAATTCTGTTGTTTTCGCTATACGTTGAAGACATTTTGAGTTTGAGATGAAAAGATGAAGGTGCCATGTTTTAAGTTGTTTATCACATCTGAAAGCTGAAATTCTAGAAGATCTGTCGTCTCGTATTCATCTTTTGAGCTCAAACCCAAATGTCTTCAATATACTGTATAGCGAATACAATACAATTGGCCTTGCTGTTTTGTTTGCTTCTAATGTTTGTTTACTTCTACTATCAGAATCTCTTTATCAGCATCTGTTTAATGCTCCAAATGTCCGTATCCGTACTTGAATTTGGACTTGATGTGAGGGTGGATCCAGTACTCCAGGAAACTCTGGGAAAAACCCAGATGTAGAAATACCAGCATAGTCAGCATGGTGTGTGATGGATCCTTAACCTCAGCTATATCATTCAAGCTCATAATTGGTCTCAACTATCGATGTGTGCAGGACTGTTTTACCTTGTTCATGCAGGTATTGTTTTTTTGTTTGTAACTGCCTGTGATATTTGAAAGAATTTAGTTGGTTATTTTTCCCAAAACATAAACCAGTAGCCTTATTTAAACCACCATGACTCTTTTTGTAAGGACGAGTGAAGGAATGTCATACATTCTTGTTAATGAACATGGTATCCGTTTGTCCTGTAAGCTCCATATCTGACCTCACACACCTGCATGAAAGTCAAACCTCACACACTTACGACTATTTTTGTTGCGTCCCGTGGGATCCCAGACCTGATACACACCTCCAGTATGAAAAATAAATAAATCTGGATCTATATTTGTATCAGTATAAAACACATTGACGATCCATTCCGCGTAATTCAGATTCGTTTACATCCCGACTGGATGAAGAAGGACTGAAACATTCGTTAAGATTTATCATTGTGGACGTATGCGGCAGTGATACGTGGAGATTATGTTTCTACTGAACATATGAGCACCTTTGCAGTCAAACACTCTGTGATTTTGTATACAATGCCAAAGTGTTTATAGCAGTGTGCAAGAACTGTATGTAAAGCACACGCAGAATGGCTACGCCGTTGTGGGGTAGCTTAGATATAGCTAAAGATTTGTGGGTGGAATTTCAAATTCATGAAAGGTATATTGGAGAAAGGATTATCGTTGACCACTGAAGCTGTTCTTTCCTCCACCATCTTGGAAGGCTGAGAAGTTTGAAACTTGGGTACAAAAAATATAATAATAATAATAATAATAATAATAATAATAATAATAATAATAATAATAATAATAAGTATATATATTGGACGTGTCAACATTTTTTTCGGTAAATATATTTCCAATGAGGTTCTTCACATAAAATTTTCACCAGACATCAGTATTACCTCAAGAGATCCTTAAGTATAAAGAATTTACAATATTAAAGTCCATAAATAAAGTTATGTATAATAAAGTGGAATGACATGGGGGGGAAAAAGTATTGAACAGACTCAGAAAAAGCAGTTTTACTCAGTAAGGCAAGGAACCAGCTGAAATCCGTAAGTAATTATACCCCCTATCTGTGCAAATTAATATCAGCTTGGTTAGTAAACTGATGATCTATAAAAAGGCTTTTCGTTACCAAGGTGTCACACAAGAGAAAATGTCATGTTTTAAATGAAATTTCCTCATTAGAATTTTATTTACTAAAAAAAATGTTGATGCAACCAATACTTATTTTCCCAACTGTGTGTGTGTGTGTAATATATATATATATATAAATTTATTTATTTATTTTTTCATATTCATTGGTTATTATTTGAAAGCTTAGGTCAGGAATTAGCTGCATGTATTTACAGTGGCCGAGGCAGTTACATCTGTTTTAGAGATGATAAAGTTTTAGTCAAGGTTGTAGGAATTTAAAAGAGTACAGTGGGGAGGGGGGGGGTATATTGAAAGAGTATGTCACAGAGTAGGTTCCCAGAGATTACGCTTCCTTATTCCAAATTACACGGGGCATGCAGTGTAATTCTCTCTTGCTTTCTTTGTCTTTCTCTCTTAGCGACGCGCGGGACGGCCTCCATCGTTTCCGAGGTAATGATGTACGTGTCAATCATCGGGCTGCAGCTGTGGCTGTTGGTGGAGATGATCTATTGCTACAGAAAGATTGCTGCGGCCGGTGACGAGGCCCTCAGAGTCAGCGCGTCAGTACCATGTTCACCTTGTCTCATTAGACGGCTAAATTCCCTAACACTGCCAGTGTTGCACTATAACACTTAATATTTCAATATACGTCCTGACGTGTTGTGTTCTAATAACTATTATAATCTTTACTCCCATGAAAGACACCAGTTTCTGATCCTTAAATAAATCCTTAAATTTGGACACTTCCATCCAAACATTTCATCATAATTCTAAAGGAATGCTTCTGTGACTGATGCTTGGATGTATCCATGACAACAAGCATAAATAAGTTTTAGGCTAGGCCAATTTTTATGCAATGTCTTAACTTTACTTTGACTCACTAGCTAGCTCTCCTATCACAACACGGCCACCAACCTGGGAAGATGCAGACTAGCATGTGCTTCATCCGAGACATGATTAGCATGTTTGCGAAATGCTACCTCAGAGGAGAGTGTTAACTGCACTCTTGTGCATACACGAGTTCCCAGATGCCCGTAATTGGCTGGTTTCACTCTGACTGACAGAGACAAGAGTAATGCCATCTCCGATTTTGCTCTCTTAGCAGGATGGCCGTGGTATTTTTGGGATTGTGACCTCCGGAGCACTTTTACGTCGCCTGTGCTATTATTATATAATCCCATAATATAATGAATAATATAATGATAGCCTGTGAAATAGCAGGATTAAAGTTAGGATTAAGATGAGGTAAATCCAGTTAGCTAAATACAATAATAAAGAGTTTTCATTCAGTTATTCATAAGCAAAGCATACAAAACCTGAATATTTAAACTCTGGTAAGTGGCTATGATATAAGCAACAACCTCGATATTAGGAAACAGTGGCCTCTGATTTGCTTTACAGTATTCTTCACCTTTGCCTTGTCTGTTATGAGTGCGTATATATTGATTATTTTACAGTAGAAATGATCGGGATCAGATTTCTCAGTTCCTCACTTTTAGAGGAAAAACCGAAAACGTTTCATAATCACCGTGAGGAAATGAAATCTGATATCTTGTGCCACTTTAGTGTGATCTCATATTTTAACCTGAAAGCGATCTCTTCTGTTTGTATGTGTGTTGCAGAGAGGAGTATTTAGCGATAGCGTCGGAAAGCAAAGATAACTGCACAGGAGTGCAGGTGGCAGAATAGCAGAGGTGGGTTCCATACTATGTTGCCCAATTCTTGATTTTATGAACAGTTTTCCCGCGTTTTGCGGACAGCCTGTTTGCTCTGCTTCATAATGACTGCTTCAGATAGACAGGGGGGGGGAAGAAAAGCAGGGGTCAGGAGTGACCCGGAGTCATCTCTGTTCGTTGATGTAGTCCACTGGCTGGCTGTCAACAAGCTGAGACTAACTTTCACAGCTGCCACCAGTAATCTCATGTCAAACTGGCATACTGTCGTTTAAATTATTACGCAATTAATATCATGGTTTGGATCGTAGCAGCTGACCGGTGTTAGTGTGTAATACATGTAGACAGTTCATTAAAAACTGTTCGTGCAAATATTCTTTGAAATGTTATAAAACATCCGTGGCTTGTATTGACTGTAGTAACTCTTGATTTATTTCGTTTCTTTCTACATTCATGTTAAATCTGTTATTTTTTTTTTCTTTTTCTTTTTTCTTTAAGGCTTTACCCGTGTCACCCACATGCACCTCCACATTCCTGTCTTCTGCTTCTTCCTGACACAAGTATCCAGTTGGATTCTCCTAATTTTTGCACTTCTTACCCAATCTCCTAAACTCCTGCCATGTTCCTGCACTGTTTTGTGGTAGTTTCAATCCAGTTCTTCTACAGTAGTTTAGCATGAAGGGCTTCTCGGATGAGTTTCAACGAGTATTATAGATCGATATGCAGTTCAGGAGTGTTTCAGGAGCAGGAAATGACCATTTGCAGAACAAAACTCATCAGATTGCACGAGTGTAATAATAAGGCATGATTATAGTCTTACAATATATTGTACCTCATACATATGCTTTGATATAGAAACTAAATGAAATGCATTACCTATTTACTGTATATATTAGGGTTGCCACATGTTCAGTCCAGTTTGAGCTGTTATTTGTCTGTTGATGTTTTGCTTTTTTTCCCTCAGTGTTTTTAAAACAATCAATAAAATCCTATTGGTCAGTTTGTTTTTTTTATCATTTCTCATTCCCACCATTCCTGGAAATATTAGGCCAATTTTGTCATTTAGTATAATTCCTGTTTTCAAAGCAACAGCCAGCTGTAAAAAGGGAGAAACTGAGTAACATTGTCGGTCTAAATTTTTGTAAGCACAAAATTGGCCAAGGAAGAGATAGTTGTCATAGCGGAAATCGGCATTCCAATGCTGATAATGGCAAGGTCACGTACAAAGTATAGCTGGAAGAAAACGTTAGGACTGTGCGTAAAGGAATTTCGTCCAAAAATATGTGCTGCGGCATTGGGGTGTCCGGTTTTGGCATGTTTAAAAAGGTGGCAATCCTAGTATGTACAGTATTCCTGCACTGGCAATAGTAAAACCATAAGCAATAGTCCAATGTTGCACTAGGGGTCAGTAAGGAGCAGTGAATTATGCACAGTCTTGCTCATTTTCAGGGTAATATTTACTGTGGTGTACTGTACTAACCACAGCAATGCTATTGGTGCGCTAACCTGCATTGATATGCCAGGAGAACAGTCAGCTATGCTGTAAATTTGAGCCATTCTGTTCCTGTCATTCATTGCTGGAGCTACTTATAAACCCTTCAAATGTGTTAAGTTAAGTTTAGACTTTACTCGTAGTATTCGTTATTAATGAATACTGAATACAAACTAGTGAATGTAATAAATTCGAGAATTTGAGATCACCTCCTGCTAATGCAGTGCAAAATGAGTTTATGCACTTTAGTCTCGTCGATGAATGCATGACCAATCAGCAGTTAAAGCAATGCAAATACTGTTTATTAGACTCTTATAACCTACTTCTGCTATAATACTCAACATATTTTTATGAGAAATTATAATGTATCAGTGCAAAAGGGAGAACGTATAAACTGTGAAGGAAACACTTCTTAATGAGTGTGTTTCGGGGTGTTATGATAATTAAATTATTGAATAAAATAAAACATTTGTGGGGTTTTTTTTATTTCATTTAAAGAAGTTTGTTTAAGGACGAATAGTGCATAATGTAAACATGGCTTCCATGTGGCACAGGTTCTCCTTCATCCCTAACCCCGGGGGCAGTCAGAATCATCTGGATGCCTTGTTGTCTGTATGTGCAAACATTGCCGAGACCTTCCAAGTCAAGTATGTGATTATGACGTAATGTTTGAAATAGCCCCATTACAAAGCCAAATTTCCTATCATTTTCTTGCCTCATACACGTCAGGCCACATACAACATACGAGTTGCGTTATATGTGTTAAAGGGAGTGGCGGTTACGGCTCTGGATTACTAATTCTATGGCTGATCGAACTCCGGTATGACCAAGCTGTGTCTGTCAGGCCCTTGAGCAAGGCCTTTAACCCTCATCTGCTCAATTGTAAAGAACACTGACAGAACGAAAGCTCCACCCTAGCACGCTGTGGAGGCTCAGGCTACATCCATATTCATCCGGAGAGATCTGAAAACAGCGTTTTCGGGTTTATAACGCTCTCCGTTTACACTGCTGTTTTCAAGCTTCCGAAAACGTCAGAAAACGACTTCATCCCGATACTGCGTAAAGACGTAACGCCAGGCGTTTATTTACTTTCTGAATAGCATCTGCGAGTGTTGACAAAATGCAATCTGAAGGTTGTACAAAGTGACATTAATCTTTAACAGTGTTATGAAACTGGATAGCAGGCACCACATCCGCCATCTTGTTTTGTTTTGTTTTTTTAGTTGAATGGTCACGTGAACGGGTCATGTGACAAAAAAAATCATCGTTTTTTTAAACATCTCCGTTTTCTCAGTCGGCACAACAGAGCGAAAACGGTGTTTTCGAATTTATCCACTTCGGAGAGCGTTTTTGACATTTTTTTCAATTTTCGCTGGACAAAAACGCTGTCTCGGTGTGGACGGAAGACCAAAGCGTAGAGAAATCGTATCATAGCTGACCCTGTACTCTGACGTCAACAATATGGTACTGTATGTGTGAAGAAAGAAATCTCACCGTACTGTATATATGTGTATATATGTGACTATAATGGTTTTCTTCTTTTTCTTATACATTTTGAGTTTTGTTTTTGTTTGACACTCAACCTGTACTCGAGTGCACACCAAATAACTGAAGCCTGGCCTGCCAAAAATTTGGGGTCTCTGTCTTTGTCCAAGTGAACCGGTGTTCATTTTATTCCTAGTGGGAATTCAGGTTTAACAAAATGATATGAAAGGGACTATGTATTACTATTACTCCAGTAAAGTTGGTTCATTTTCGTCTTATTGGCACTAATAACATTTAAATGGATTGTGGAAGCTGTCACTATCTGTTCTGTGCCCCCTGCCCGAATTTGCACCATTTGCAACATTACTGAGAATGGTGCACACCAGCTGTTGTGCAGTCTCAGTGAAATTCAGTATATAACTCTGGGTTAAGACTAAAAAATTCAGACATACCTCAGACTGCAGAACAAAATGTATCTTTCTCTAGTGCCCACAGTAGAGCACACTTCAATGCACTTGCATTTGTTTTCCTGTATATATATATATATATATATATAATACTGAATGAAAGCAATTCAATGTGATTAAAATGAACTCTGGTACAGAAAAACTAGGTAAGGACAGGAAGGCAGCAGACTCTTAGTTCTAGTTTGCTCTCAGATGTTCCCTCGTATCATGGCTTAAACGTAAGGAGCATTCCTCCGAAAATGAATGAATATACAGGAAGCCCCTTACTGTGAACACTAGTTTGTCTTCCAGAGCTCGGTGCCAACGTGTCCATTTGAACCAACCAATGCATGACTGAACACAGCACGATGACTACAGCTCCAGCAACAGACTTTACGCATTTCACAGCAATGTGGAATTCAGCAGATATTTAGAATTTTGTAAGTGTTTAATAGAAAAATGAGATAAAGACATATGGCCTGCTCGCCAACCTGGGGAGCTCATGCTCAAAATAAAGCGTATGTCTACACAACTGTGTTTCTGTTCCACAGTTGCAAAAAGTGATTAAGCTAATTCACATTTTTGGTTGTGGGTGGGGCGGTCACAGGGCGTCCAACCACGTTATGTCCCCTCCTTGACCAAAAAACAAGGACAACAAACAAAACCCCCCACAAAACTTGACTCTGATGCTCGTCAAAGAACCACCAGTATTTTTACTTTTGAGTTCATTTGTGTATGTGTGGAAAAGTGATATACAAACCTAGTATTATATATTAGTAGCAGTGGTAGTTAGTAGTAGTTATATTAGTAGTAGTTGTAATAATAGTAGTAGTAGTAGCAGTAGTAGTAATTGTATTAGTAGTAGTAGTAGTAATAGTAGTAGTAGTAGTAGTAGTAGCAGTAGTAGTTGTATTAGTAGTTGTAGTAGTAGTAGTAGTAGCAGTAGTAGCAGTAGTAGCAGTAGTAGTAGTAGTAGCAGTAGTAGTTGTATTAGTAGTTGTAGTAGTAGTAGTAGTAGCAGTAGTAGTAGTAGTAGTAGTAGTAGTAGTAGTAGTAGTAGCAGTAGTAGCAGTAGTAGTAGTAGTAGTAGTAGTAGTAGTAGTAGTAGTTAGAAGTAGTACTAGTAGTAGTAGTAGTAGTTGTTGTTGTATTATTATTATTATTACTATTAGTAGTAGTAGTAGTAGTCATATTAGTAGTAGTAGTTAGAAGTAGTACTAGTAGTAGTAGTAGTTGTTGTTGTATTATTATTATTAATAGTAGTAGTAGTAGTAGTAGTAGTTAGAAGTAGTAATAGTAGTAGTAGTAGTTGTTGTTGTATTAGTAGTAGATGTAGTAGTAGTAGTAGTTGTTGTATTAGTAGTAGTAGTAGTCATATTAGTAGTAGTTGTTAGAAGTAGTTGTTGTAGTAGTAGTAGTAGTTGTATTAGTAGTAGTCATATTAGTAGTAGTTGTATTAGTAGTAGTAGTAGTTGTAGTAGATTACTACTAAAATAACAACAAATACTACTACAACTACTACTGCTACTACTACTATGAATACAATTACTAGTAGTTGTAGTAGTAGTAGTAGTAGTATTTAAAACAAAAAACACATAGCGGGAAAAAGATTTTCACCAATAAAACTGAATTATGTACCATTTCTGTAGAACTGACAACAGTAGTGCTAGTGTAATATCTAAAATTATCATTATTATTATTATTATTATTATTTTTGACAATTCAAGTATTATTATTATTCATTCATTTATTCATTCATGGCATGGGAGGTGTGAGGGAACCAGATAACCCGGGAGGAAACCCACAGGGACATGTGGAGAACAGGGTTAGGGGTTGCCAATCCATCACACCATTTGGAAACAACAACCAGCCTACAGTCTGTGTTTCTTTGGACTGGAGGAGGACACCGGAGTAAAACCCTGAAGCGCGGGGAAAACATATGAACTCTGCGCACACACACAGGGTGGAGGCAGGACTCGAACCTGCAACCCTGGAGGTGATGGAAGTGGAAAGCATACTCATCAGCTTACATGATCATGAGAGAGAGAGAGAGAGAGAGAGAGAGAGAGAGATTGATTGATTGATTGATTGATTGATTGATTGATTGATTGGTTGATTGGTTGGTTGGTTGGTTGGTTGACTGACTGACTCTAGTGTGTGTACGTGTTGTGACATCAGTCGAAGAAGCTACAAGGAGTTTACAATCCTTCATCTGCTCAAAGTCATTTAGATCAGTATCCGGGTAGCTCCATAATTCATGCGCGCGCCTCTCATACACGCCCCCCCCCCCCCTCTCTCTCTCTCTCTCTCTCTCTCTCTCTCTCTCTCTCTCTCTCTCTCTCTCCTCCACTTTACTGCTCGCTCGCATCGCAATTACACTACATTCTAGTAGTCGGCACCTCCCCCCCTCACACATCCCCGCCGACAATATGGATTAAATTGAGGTTTATTTGGTTGCCATAGCTTAGCCATCTCGCTCCGCTGCAGACATGGGCATCTCTAACGGCCGCCTACATCCTCACACGGCGAACCGATGTGGGTTCTTCTAGCCCGGATGAGGCTTGTTAGAAAGTACCGTCAGATTACCCGGTGAGGCGGGTGGGTGCGTTCGATGCCGTTGGATCATGTCCTATGTGTCTTCACAAGGTAAGAGCTCAGATGACACGATTTAGGCTTCTGTTTGTGCTCTCTTCTTGCCTTTCTCTTGAAACGGCAGTCTCTTTCTTTCTTTCTTTCTCCATCTCTCCTCTCCTCCTGCTGAGACGGGCTTCGGCGTGCGTTGCGTAATTCGGCTGGAATCTGTGTTTGAGGCAAAGCAGAGTGTATCTGACGGGCTGTAGTTGTATAAAGATTCTTCCAAACGTTGTCAAGGCATCTGCTCACACACACAAAGAAGGAAAGAAAGAAATGAGAAAGAAAGAAAGAAAGAAAGAAAGAGAAAAGAAATCGCTTCCATGACGACGGTTGTTATGCGACGGCTGCTATAGTGAAGCGGATCGAATCCCATCCGTTACCTGTTGGTGGATGATTAAAGCCACTTTATGGCACTTGGAGATGGGGAGATTGGTGTGTTTTACCGGGTCATTTCAGGACAACAAACAAACAAACAAACGTACGAAAGTTTACCCCGTGTTTATCCACTTTAACTTTGATCCAATAAGCGGATCAACGGAATGACAGAACGGAGCGATCGGACCTGCGCGTGACGGCGTGACGCGGTTGTTGCGCGCCGATGCAGCAGCTGTGCGCTCCAAGGCCAAAACAGTTTATTTATAGAAGGCGAAACGACCCCAGGAGTGTGTGAAGCAGCAGTGTGTGTGTGTGTGTGTGTGTGTGTGTGTGTGTGTGTGTGTGTGTGTGTGGATGGTAGTCGTGGGCACAAGTGAGGAACACACCGATGAGATGCATGCACTAGGAGAGAGCCTCGAGAGTAACAGGACCACTTCAGTTTAAATGGCGAGGTCATTTTTTCCTGCGCTCTCTCTCTCTCTCTCTCTCTCTCTCTCACACACACACACACACACACACACACACACACACACTCCACAGGACAATAGAGAGAGCAAAACACATCTTAACATTATAATATTAATGACAGCACTCACTCCTGTGCTTTTAATGATCTCAACACTAGTACTGATACTTTTAAAGGTGCAGTTGTGGATTTATTTATTTGTTTTACTCCTTAGTTGTACAAATAAACTGGAAGATATGTAAAGTATGATAAAAACAACAACAACAACAAAGTGTTAAGCTGTGGCCTTAGCAAAAGTTGATGAAATCGCTGGCTTAGTGGTTAGAACGTTCGCCTTGGGGTTCCATGGGGTTCGAATCCCGCCTCCACAATGCGTGCGCAGAGTTTGCATGTTCTCCCTTCTCCAGTCCAAAGACATGCATTGTAGGCCGGTTGGAGTGACCAAAGTGTCCGTAATGTATGAATGGGTGTGTGAACGTGTGTGATCGTGCCCTGCGATGGATTACAACCCTGTCCAGGGTGTACCCCGACTTGTGCCCCATGCTCCCTGGGCTAGGCTCCAGGTTCCCGTGACCCTGTAGAATAAGGGTCAATGGATGGATGGACTCCGGTTTCCTCCTCAAGTCTAAAGACATGCATTGTAGGCTGATTGTGTGTCTAAATTGTGTGTAGTATTCAAGTGTGTGTGTGATTGTACCCTGTAATGGATTGGCACCCCATCTAAGGTGTCCCTGACCTTCTGCCCTGAGTTCCCTGGGCTAGGCTCCAGGTTCCCCGTGACCCTGTGTAGGATAAGCGGTATGAAAAATTGATGGATGGAAATTCTACTTGCAAAACGGACCTCTGGTCCAGAATACTTGTTTGTGTTTGGATATCGGTCAATTTTTAGACACTAGACAGGCCATCTACGATCCTGAATATGGGCAGAAATCGCTCAAATAATTGTTAGAGACCTAATCTTGAAAAAAAGCACCAATCTTAACTAATGCACCTCTTAAAAGGCATTATTGATATTTTTAAAAATGTCTTTTCTACATCACGAGTCAGGAGTCGTCACCTGGTGGACTGCAGTCTGGACCCAAGGAAAGTATTTCAGCAGATCGAACCTGAGCACTTGAAAAAAAATACACCAGAAGAGCCGATAAACGCATGGAAAAAAAAAAAAACTGTCCTTAGATCAGCGCCACGAGTTTTCTAAACAGTTTGTTTCTCTAGCAGTTCGTCCGTCGCAGCAAATCACACGCTTATGCAAATTATTTAGCTGAAGGCGTCTCATCAGACCAGAGTCTAGCTACAAGCCTTAAGACATTAAATCAGAGAGAAGAGAAGAGAGTTTTCACAGACTTTCGTGATTTAAAAGACAAGAAGAAAATTATTTACCCCTTCTGATATGATTAGCAAGTCGACGAGATCTTGTTTAAAAAAAAAAAAAAAAGGCTGTAAAAAGATAAACGGACAGAGAAGTATGCGTTTATTACCTCCATGTCCAATTCCACACAGGTGTGTTCAGTGTTCAGAGTCCGTGACGCTAGTCCAAGGTGTAACCACTTCGAATGGTTTTATTTATATCCATAATCGAATCATTAATTATTCAGACTTTTGTAAAGTAAAGAATTTCCCCTGACACACGATATCCACTAAATCAGTAAAAGGAAACGATTTCTCTGCTCAGGGCAGCCATGTTGTTGTCGTTGACATTTTACCCATTGTCCTCAAAAGTTTTTCATCCTCACTGAAAGTGGACAGATGAGAGAAAATGTCTTTATTGGACCAGCACAGATCGCACAAGCTACCAGAGCTAGTTAGTTTAACAAATTTTTTTTCAGGTAGGTGATAAACTCTATCGTGAACCGAAAGCTGGATGGATGACGAGATATTGTGTATGATAAAGGAAATTGAACAATGTAGCATTTGTTAACTGTAAATAAATGTAACATGGATACATGTAATTCACTTATTGAGTTTTTAGCCAAACGTAGCGTGATGTAGGATACGACTAGAAAAACAGATAAGGTCAGTCAGCTCAATAAATACACAGTGGTTAATGAGCATGGTTCAACCAGGAACATCACGCTTCCAATGTTTCTTACGGTCCCACAGAGAAGTGATCGAAAAATCGTAAATTTTACTCTCGATAAACCCAGGATAAGTCCTGAAGTCAACAGTGTAGTGTGATGTTAAGAGTCTCGGTACTTTAGAGGAGGTTGTTCTCTGAGGTAACGATAATGATGATGAGTCTTTATTAATCACATATACATTACAGCACAGTGATTTTTTTCTTTCTTCACATTCCAGCGTGTTAGGAAGTTGGGGTCAGAGCGCAGGGTCAGCCATGATACAGCGCTCCTGGAGCAGAGAGTGTTAAGGGCCTTGGTCAAGGCTAGCTAATGAGTTCATGATTTGTCCACCCCTGTACAGCCAGATATTTAAGAATTCCTCCATTCACACAACAAAAAAAAGCCCCAAAACAAAACAAACAAACAAAAAAATCCAGAACACTTTTGTCTTTAAAGCGCGGTTATTGTGAAATTCAACAAACAGACTTCATATAAAAAACCATAATGAATGTTCTTTTACGTTCACACTATCCATCGTTACCCAGATGAGGACGAGTTCCCTTCTGAGTCTGGTTCCTGTCAAGGTTTCTTCCTCATATCATCTCAGGGAGTTTTTCCTCACCACCGTCTCCACCGTCTCGCTCAGTAGAGATAAATTCACACACTTAAAATCTCCATCCTGTGTTTATATGTTTCTGTAAAGCCGCTTTGAGACAACGTACATTGTGAAAAGCGCTAAACAAATCAAATCAAATTGAATTTAATGTATTATTTTCACTTCCTGGTCCTGTGATCCGAATTATATCCAGTTTCTGTTTAGATCATAATTCGGATTTCACACGCTTGAGCCCTAGTACTTCTACGCAAACGTAACAAGTTGTATGCTTTGGTGGTTGTATTACTAAAGCAGAACTTTTGACTTTTCAGATATATTCTTCCTAATGCTTCCTAAGGAAAAAAAGGTTCTCATGGATTCTCTAAGGGTTGCGCTTTGAACCTTTTTCCCGAAAGGAAAATCCTCTTTTGTAAGTTGATGCATGAACTGAAGCTTATGGATTGACTCTGCCTCTGGAAAAAAAAAAAAACAGCTCAAATGGATTTTTCTTTCTTTTTTTTTTTTTTTTTTTTCTCTCGAACACAATGTCCCTGTCATAGTCTCAGAAAAACAGGTACACCAAATTGTACTGCTTGTTTATATAAAATGCCTATTACTTCGGTGGTACTTTGAGTTCAAGGACAGTAAACTATACCTTTTGGAGACATTTAAGAAAAAAAACCTTGGGGAGCAAAAATGTACCTGTGCTGTGAGTGACAGTGAGTGGTTTCCTTGGCTGGAACGTACTGTAAGACAGAGATTTCACACTCCAGCTGGAGCCATTTGTCCCACATGATCGCTCTCCAGGTGGAAGAATTGGCAAGTCTACGGCCGCTTTACATCCTTCCTTACATCCCACATTCATCCAGAAATCAGAAACCATTTTCATTACATACCAATGGGGTATGATGACAGTAAGCACATATGAATCTCTGCCATTATGCCAATTTTGGTGAACTACCGCATGAGGATAATATATGACTGATAGAATTTTTATAATTTTCAGTCCAGACAAGATAAAAACCGTAATTGTGGTTACTTATGATGGCACAGCGCTAGTGTTCTGGGTTTGCTCCTGAGCTTAGGCTGCTGTCTGTGGGTTTGGATTTGTTTGTGCGTCTGTGTGAGATTTGCATCTTCTCTGTGGGTTTACTTTGTCTTATCTGGTTTCCTCCAACTGTCCTAAAACATGTGGATTGGCTACACGAAATAAGATATGAATATGTGTGTTGTGTGTGTGTGTGTGTGTGAGTATGTGTGGGGGTGTATTGTGACCTGCGACAGACTGGGATCCCATCCAGAGTTTCCAAGGCTACCACCTTGAGTCCAGTGTTCCCGGAATCCACTGTGACCCTGGCCAGAATGAAGCACTTACTGAAAATGACTGAATGTAGCTACTTAGCCCACAATGCAGTTGCTATCAACATAACGGTCTCTTATGCGCCTAAACCCGACCACATTCAGCCCAGCTATCTGCACCCGTAGGTACTAAACTGTATGCTTTTCACTAGCTTGGTTCCCTCAAAGTTATGTCATTTATATCTGATCGTAAAGACATCATTAAAGAGCATCATCAAAGAATATAACTGGACCTCTGAGGGTGCATTTACACTGCTTGTACCTGTAGAGAACCTGACAGTGTGGGTGGCTTCAGGTCTCCAGAAAAGGAGCACTTCTGTCAACGTTCTGGCTTACATCCAAGCCACACACTGCTGAACGGAACTGTGTTTCAGAATACTACTACAGGGATCCTCGTCATGTCATACAGCAGAACAACATGAAGGTAGTCTTCTGGTGCATTTATTTCTGAGTGGGATGTCGAACGTATGAATGAGTCCATATGGGTCCTCAAGTGCACCTCAGTCCATGCACATGGTGGTTCTTTGGATGAGGTCTCATGTGGCACACATGCCTTGGAAAATTACATGTCAGAGAACTTGCGATGTAGATTTTAATACAGATGAGACACAAGACTATACCAACAGCAACAGACACACTGACCCGACCGCCGTATGTGTCATCCGCAAGAAAGAACCCAGACACGCGAAAAGAACAGACATGACAAGAAATAACTGTTAAGCTAGTGAGCAGGCAGAGGGATGAGTGTGAACTTCACAAAGATTTTAACTCCACAAAGTACAAAGGAATGTTCCCGACTATTTATAGCATGCTTAGACACAGGTGTCCAATATTCTGGAAGATGATATTACAGTATGAAATTAGTTCTGGCTCTTCAAATAGGTTCTATCGCAAAGCAGGGCTCTGTGTTCGACGGTACATTACGCCGAATGTTCCAGGACATTAAAAATGCTGTGTTTTTTAATTTATTTACTTTTTTTTTTTGTGAATGAAAAATCACGAGGCCAAACTTTCAGCAGAACCTAATTGAAAGGTGCTTGTAGTATCAGTGGGAAAGATTCGATTAGAATTGTATTGAGACACTTTTTATGTTGCATCACAAGATGTGCTTAGGTTTCTTTCACGAATCTCCAGGATTTCGTGATTCGCAGAAACCAAGCAAACTCTGCAATATTCGGAAGAGCGTGCGATTTTGCAAAATGACCGCAGATTCGGGCCAGGATGCTTCATGCGACGTGGTCACAACGCACATTAAGTTAAAGCCCTTTTTGATTCATGTGCGTCGAACGAGTACAGCGAAAAGGTCTCATTTACCAACAAACGGGTGACTGTGGATCAGGTGGTAGAGCGGGTTGTCCACTAATATTATGGTTGGAACTTGGAGTCCCGGCCCACGTGACTCTACATGCCGAAGTGTCCTTGGGCAAGACACTGAACCCCAAGTTGCTCCCGATGGCAAGTGAGCGCCTTGCATGGTAGCTCTGCTACCATTGGTGTTTGAGTGAATGAGAACCAGTGTAAAGCGCTTCGGAAGTGCTAAGGTTAAAAAAGAGCTATATAAGTGTAAACCATTTACCATTTACCAAACATCACAGTGAAAGAGAATTTCGCCAATTCAGGGAGTTTGAAAGTCCGCAAGTTGCATCGCAATTTTAAGAAAAACAAAAACCCACAGCAAAAATGAAGAATTTTTGGCCACAACAATCACAAAGAAACCTCGGTGACATCCTGTACGGACTGACTCGTACTGTACAGGCTAGTAAATAATCATTATGCAACACACCTCTAGTTACGTCCTAGTTATTTGGCTATAAAATATGCCACCATATTCAACACACACCGTCTTGGCGTCAGGAACACTTTGTCCCGGGTCAGCACACTGCACCTCCAGATTTGACCAGTTATGCGTTTTTTGAACGAACTCTGGGCAGTCTGGGAAGGTGAAAGCTACAGTAACACACTTCACACATGCAACATCACAGGGCAGATGAATATGCTTGGAAGAGAGTGCTAACTGTCCCATGCACCCCTCTGTGCAGGAACAAAAGTTGCACCAAAGGTCCTGGAGGTGGACGCAGCTCACCTTCAGTTTCAGGCTGAATATCTCTGTAGACTTTTTGGTTCTGCAGGAAGGACTAGTTAAACCTGGTTGACTAGTTAACTGTCCTTTACATGCACAAAAATGCATGGCAGCTTTTGCTTGGCTCTGAGTGACGGTGAGAGAAGATGGCTGTATCCTTTCTGATTCAGCATGCAGGGCGTTTATGTTCCCTTGGACTGCCTTCCTACAGTACCATGTTGGCGTTTGGTGTTCATAATAATTGAATGAGCATTTCTATTGTCACATGAAATCTATAGAATAAAACACCTCAGGGTGTGCTGTGACAGGAAAAAGAACCAACGGCAGGCTCATTTGATGCAGCCTGACACTGAAGTTGATTATTTTCCAATAGCAGCACATCTCAAAGTGTTTTATTCCTCTTATACAACAGCAATTTGCCAACACTAGCAACTCTTACCAGAGCTTCCTAGTCATACTTTTGTTTTTTTTACCCATTCTTGAATTCGTAAATTAAGTTTCCATGAGACGCCTTGGTCAGTTTTGGGTCACAATGAGGAAAGATGGCTGTCTATTTGTTTCCTTCCATATGGAGTACAGGATGGTGCTGATCATTTTATAGTGTATCCATACCGATGTTGAATATCAACATACTGTATATCATACATATGACGTGTTCTGAACTCCAGAGTCCCTGGACTTCACAGTGTGAAGCTTTCCCTACTCTCAACACACCTGGTCCAACTCGCGACTTAATTATGAACTGATCAGTTGGAGCAGGTGTGTGAGCAGTAGGGAAGAGTTTAATCTGTGCAGGTCTCCAGGACCGGCGTTAAGAACCCCTGATATAAATAATATTCCCGACATGCAGTGGTCATTATTTTATATTTATGACTGTGGGTTTGTTAGACTATGTTCTTTGCTGGATGAGAAAATTAAAAAAAAAGACCGTTCTGACTGCTCCTGGTGTCATGAGGTTTTGAAGGGAATCTTAGTGCGTCTTTTCCACGTCTTTTCACATTCAAAGGGCTTTTTTTTTCCCCCACAAAGGAACTTTGATTAATTTTCATGCATTTAAAAAAATGATAATAATTATGGCTGGAGTTTGATCTCTTTCTCATATTCCCAATTCAATCCGCGTTATTCCCTTCATCCGCACTCGATAATCCTTGCAGGTCCTTTAACTGTATTGAATAATATGTGTGTTAAATTCTCCGCCATTATTTTAATGACCTTAGGGCACATAAAAGGATTGCAATTTATTTTTCACAGTGCAGTGCGCTGCCAAGAACAATCCTTCCAGAACGCTGATCTAATGTGCGCTCATATTTCATCCCAGTGGTAGCACATCGTTTGCATGAGTTCATTAACTTTTAATAGTCTTAGATACAGTATCGAACTCTTTGGGTGTTATCCTATCCTGAAAATAACGTTAGTGTTGCTATTTATACAGGAAATGGATTAAAGAGTTACACAACACCGAAGATTATAGAATAACGTCAGTGCCCTATCCGTGTCTGAGAGGGACTCGCTGTGGGCTTGCAGTCCATGATGACTGAAGATTTGTTTTAAATGATTATTTTTAAATATACTGCAGTGTGAACCTTCGATCTGAATGCACAACAAACTGGAACCTAACTAACTGTAAGGGTGCTGCAGTCACGTCGTGGCCGAGAGCATGCCATTTTTAACATCTTTTGTATTTTTCCGGTTTCTTGTCGGATGTCAAAAGGTGTTCTTGGTACCATCCCCGAGCTGATACCATCGTTTTGTTCACCGGATGAGATTTCTAGGAAAAAACAAACAAACAAACATTCAACTGGAAAATATTTCAGTAATGTAGGAGTTTTAATGCAGTAGATTCTTCTTTTAAACCCATCACCAGCACCATCACATAGCCACCTTTGGAGGACCATAAAGACTTTCTTAGCAATATATAATGTTACATTTTTATGGATTATTAAAGCCATTCCTAAGAGAGGGAGAGAAAAAAAAGGTATGCATTTGTTAACAGTTAAAGTACTTACTTTTAAGAACATTATTCAGAGATTGAGACAAAAAAGAAAGGAAGGAAAGAAAAGCAAGAAAAAGTTAAATTAATAAAAATGCACAGAAAGTTCCCTCTCTCTTCTCTCTCTCTCTGTATATATATATATATATATATATATATATATATATATATATATATATATATATATATATATATATATATATATATATATATATATAAAGATTGTTTTTAGTAATGAAGTATTTTTTAAATAAACCTGCCACCATCACCTGCATTAGACATTAATGTAGGGACATTAAAGACTTCCTTTGCAATATGTAGAGTTATAAAGTTAAAGCATTTTAAGGACTATTCAACTTGCACCTAAGAGAGGAAGCTAAACAGCCAAGATAACAAAAGCAGAAGAAAGAAAAAGGGGGGAAATATATATATAAAGTTAGGTTTTTATCATCTAGTAACACCTCCTGAAAGAGGCGATAAACAGTAAGAAGAAAAAGAAAGAAAGAAAGAAAAAAAGGGGAGAAAGTACTATATATGCAAGTTACATTTTATAGATCAGTCTGTACAGGAGGTTGTTTTTGATTTGTTTTGTGTTTGTGATTGTTGCGGCAAAAAAACGCCTGATTTTGCGGCGGCTTTTTTGCAAAGTTTTTTACTCTTTTTTTTGCGTAAAACTACTCGAATTGGTGAAATTGCAGTGATGTTTGTTGGTAAACGAGACCTTTTTTGATGTACTCATGTTGGACGCACGTGAACGTCGCCACACGACGCGTCTCGGCTCAAATCTGCGGAAAATCTGTGGTCATTTTGAAAAATGGAAAAACTCCTTCGAATATCAGCAAAAAGATAAGGAAGGAAAAGCGTGAGAAAGCGAAAATAATAATAATAAAAAAAATTATTTTAGTTTTTAAAAAATGTAAAAAGCTAGTTAGAAGAGAAAAAAAAACAGATTAAGAAAATATGCATGTGCACCTCAGCCACTAAGAAACAAAACACAGTTTGACAGCAGAACAGGAAAACATACATTATTACATACAATAAGAAAAAGAAATGCAAAGCGATAAAAAACAATATGATGCGATGAGGAAAATTCTGGAGTGAAAGAATCCTGAGCAGCAAGAAATCTATAAATAAAGGTTTAGGCAGGTTTTGTGAACTGAAATGGAATAATTGACCCATGCCTACTGTGGACGCCACGATACAGTAGATAATATACCTGCTTAGAAATGTCCTTTTTAAAGCGTGAAGACTGCAGAAGTGTTTTTTATATAGACCTAACAGGAAAGAGTAAGCAGGCAGAAAGCTCAAACTGACACCCACAGGATCTTTAGCTCCTTTTGTTGCCGTAAATTGGTGCTTGATGGCTTTTGAACATCAGCAGCACTAATGATAACTGCGCTCAAGAAACCCTAAAGTGGAAGTATGGACTCACTCACTCACTCACTCACTCACTCACGCACGCACGCACTCACTACCTCATTGTCTTCCACACAAAATCATTAAACATACTTAAATGTTATTTTGTGTAAACATACAGTCAGTTCTTGGTCTAATCCAGAAATATGAATACAAATGAGACAGAGTACTGAGTAGCGTAGTATGTTGTGGTGTAATTTAAAATCAGCCAGCTTGGGTTTTTATTGGTGGTAAAAAAATATATATATAACCAAAAAAACCCAAACACCCAACCCAGTGTATGTTATAAGCTAGTTCCATGGTGTGCCCTCATCCTAGCATTTAGCTAATAGTGACTGTTTATGCATGGGTGCATTTCCAAACTGTATCATAAATATTTTTCTGAACCCGTCTGGAGCAAAAAAAAAACAACCATGCATCTAAATCAGATTAATTCTACAATAATTGATAACAAAGCAGTTAAGGTTTGCTTGTTCTCTATTTAAAAAACCCAAAGCGTATCAACTGCCACTTAGAGCAACTAACGCAGAGTGTACACTACATTACTTCTCAAATTCTCAGAACTGCTCACTCTTTCACACTAAACGATTGCTTGTATTTCCTCATTTGTAAGTCACTTTGGATAAAAGCGTCTGCTAAATGAATAAATGTAAATGACTTTAATAACTTGCGATCCCTTGTCTGGTCGACATAAGAATGTGCACACTACACGAGTGGTCACAGACGAGGGTCACACACTACACGAGTGCTCACAGACGAGGGTCACACACTACACGGGTACTCACAGACGAGGGTCACACACTACACGAGTGCTCACAGACGAGGGTCACACACTACACGGTACTCACAGACGAGGGTCAAACACTACACGAGTGCTCACAGATGAGGGTCTCACACTACACGAGTGCTCACAGACGAGGGTCACACACTACACGGGTGCTCACAGACGAGGGTCACACACTACACGGGTACTCACAGACGAGGGTCACACACTACACGGGTACTCACAGACGAGGGTCACACACTACACGGGTGCTAACAGACGAGGGTCACACACCATACGTGTGCTCACACACGAGGGTCACACATTACACGAGCGCTCACAGACGAGGGTCACACACTACATGAGTGCTCACAGAAAAGGGTCACACACTACACGAGCGTTCACAGACGAGGGTCACACACTACACGAGTGCTCACAGACGAGGGTCACACACTACATGAGCGTTCACAGGCGAGGGTCTCACACTGCACGAGTGCTCACAGACGAGGGACACACACTACACGAGTGGTCACAGACGAGGGTCAAACACAACACGAGTGCTCACAGACGAGGGACACACACTACATGAGCGTTCACAGGCGAGGGTCTCACACTGCACGAGTGCTCACAGACGAGGGACACACACTACATGAGCGTTCACAGGCGAGGATCACACACTACACGAGTGCTCACAGATGAGGGTCACACACTACACGAGTGGTCACAGACGAGGGTCTCACACTATACGAGTGCTCACAGACGAGGGTCTCACACTACACGAGTGCTCACAGACGAGGGTCACACACTACACGAGTGCTCACAGATGAGGGTCACACACTACACGAGTGGTCACAGACGAGGGTCTCACACTATACGAGTGCTCACAGACGAGGGTCTCACACTACACGAGTGCTCACAGACGAGGGTCTCACACTATACGAGTGGTCACAGACGAGGGTCACACACTACACGAGCGTTCACAGACGAGGGTCACACACTACACGAGTGGTCACAGACGAGGGTCACACACTACACGAGTGGTCACAGACGAGGGTCACACACTACACGAGTGGTCACAGACGAGGGTCAAACACAACACGAGCGCTCACAGATGAGGGTCACACACTACACGGGTGCTAACAGACGAGGGTCACACACCATACGAGTGCTCACAGACGAGGGTCACACACTACACGAGTGCTCACAGACGAGGGTCACACACTACACGAGTGCTCACAGACGAGGGTCACACACTACACGAGTGCTCACAGACGAGGGTCACACACTACACGAGTGCTCACAGACGAGGGTCACACACTACACGAGCGCTCACAGACGAGGGTCACACACTACATGAGTGCTCACAGAAAAGGGTCACACACTACACGAGCGTTCACAGACGAGGGTCACACACTACACGAGTGGTCACAGACGAGGGTCAAACACAACACGAGTCCTCACAGACGAGGGTCACACACTACATGAGTGGTCACAGACGAGGGTCACGCACTACACGAGTGCTCACAGACGAGGGTCTCACACTACACGAGCGCTCACAGACGAGGGGCACACACTACACGAGTGCTCACAGACGAGGGTCTCACACTACACGAGCGCTCACAGACGAGGATCACACACTACACGAGCGTTCACAGACGAGGGTCACACACTACACGAGTGCTCACAGATGAGGGTCTCACACTACACGAGCGCTCACAGACGAGGGTCACACACTACATGAGCGTTCACAGACGAGGGTCTCACACTGCACGAGTGCTCACAGACGAGGATCACACACTACACGAGTGCTCACAGATGAGGGTCACACACTACACGAGGTGTCACAGACGAGGGTCTCACACTACACGAGTGCTCACAGACGAGGGTCTCACACTACACGAGTGCTCACAGGTGGTCTACACACTACACGTGCTCACAGATGAGTCTCACACACTACACGAGTGGTCACAGACGAGGGTCTCACACTATGCGAGTGCTCACAGGCGAGGGTCTCACACTGCAAACCGTGCTCACAGGCGAGGGTCTCACACTATCGAGTGGTCACAGGCGAGGTCACACTACACGCGCGTTCACAGGCAGGCTCTCACACTACGGCGTGCTCACAGACGAGGTCACACACTACCTGATGCTTCACAGACGAGGGTCTCACACACTGCAGAGCGCTCAGACAGGATCACACACTACAGAGTGCTCACAGACGGGGTCACACACTACAGTTGTCACAGACGAGGGTCTCACTTTTTCTGGCGGCCCCCCCAAAAAACCCTTTTTTCCCCAACCAACCCCGGTTCCCCCTCCCAAACTGAAAGGGCACGCCACACACCTCACACGCCTCCCCACGCACGAAGGCCACACACCACACACTAGCTCCCCCCCCCCCCCCGGCCCTCCCCAAAACCAAGTCAGACGTTCTTCCAACTAGTGCCTTAGACCTGGCCAAAATAGGCCTCAAAAGTGATCTGAATGAAATTTAAATGAGTTTCCTTCTGCTTTCCTTCTGCTTTACATCATGAGTTCAGATGACAGTGACGCAGTGTTGAAAACTGTGCTCCTTATTGACCTGGCTACACAATCAGTTCAGTGTGAATGATCTCCACAAACAACATTGTTTTGACAATTCCTCTTTTTTTTTTTTTTTTTTTTTACAAAATTTTAGGAAACACTGCTTTCTTTGTACTTGCGTGTGTATGTTCATGAATGCCAATCACTCATAAATTACCAAGTGCATGCATGGCACAGCTGATTTGTAGTGACGACCACAAAAGTCCATAAAAGTTCAAGTGCACAGGCAGCTATGTGCATGAAATGAAATGATCAGGGTAAAGCCTGAAAATCAGAAGTGGAAGTTATTTTGATTCACTGCTATGAAAATAAAAATATTTTATAATATACAATATTATTATAGAATGATTATATTATCATATAACACAGTGCCCTCCAATAATATTGGCACCTTTGGTAAATATGACCAAAGAAGGCTGTGAAAAATGTACTTTATTGTTTAAACTTTTAATCTCAAATAAATCACAAAAATACTCTACTCTCACGGATATCAAACAATTGCAAACAAAACACAGGTTATATAAAAAAACTTTTTTTAAATAAAGGTGTGCAACAATAACTGGCACCCTTTTAGTCAATACTTTGTGCTTCATAGCTTTGCCAAGATAACAGCTCTGAGTCTTCTCCTATAATGCCTGATGAGGTTGGAGAATACATGGCGAGGGATCTGAGACCGTTCCTCCATACAGAATCTCTCCATATCCTTCACGTTTCGAGGTCCATGCTGGTGGACTCTCTTCTTCAGTTCACCCCACAGGTTTTCTATGAGGTTCAGGTCAGGGGGCTGGGATGGTCATGGCAGGACCTTGATTTTCTTGTCAGTAAACCATTTTTGTGTTGATTTTGATGTAGTTTTGGATCATTGTCCTGCTGGAAGATCCAACCACGGCCCATTTGAATCTTTCTGGCAGAGGCAGTCAGGTTTTCATTTAATATCTGTTGATATTTGATAGAGTCCATGATGCCATTTATCCTAACAAAATGTCCAGGTCCTCTGGCAGAAAAACAGCCCCAAAACATTAAAGATCCAGCACCATATTTAACCGTGGGCTTGAGGTACTTTTCCATAAGGCTACCTCTCTGTGTGCTCCAAAACCACCTCTGGTGTTTATTACCAAAACGCTCTATTTATATACCAAAAAGACCATAGAACCCGATCCCAATTGAAGTTCCAGTCGTGTCTGAAACTGAAGACGCTCGAGATTGTTTTTGGATGAGAGTAGAGGCTTTTTTCTTGAAACCCTTCCAAACACCTTGTGGTGATGTAGGTGACTTCGGCTTGTAGTTTTGGAGACTTTCTGACCCCAAGACGCAACTAACTTCCGCAATTCTCCAAGATTTCGGATAAAGATTTTTTTTTGACTAAACCCATGTTGTGTTTTCAATTGTTTGATGTCCGTGAGAGCGGGGTATTTTTGTGAATTTTCTGAACAAAAGATCAAAAGGTTAAACAATTTTTCACAGCTTTCTTCACTCTTATTTACCAACACTCTTTCTTCACTCTTATTTTTTGCAACACTTTCATTCAAAAAAACAAACAAACAAACAAACCGTAACTTACATTTCTGTCATTTAGTATCAGTTGTACTTTGATTGGACAATGTGTGATTAGTGTGTCCACTTTTAGTTTAATCCACCTTGTTTATTTTCATTACCTCTGCGACTATATCACTGTCGATCACTGCTGATGACGTTGTACGTATGTGCGTGAAGAATATCAGTGCGAATGGAGAGCATGAAGAACTCAGCCTCACCTCTTCAAACAAGTCTGTGTATTTGTCTCATGACCACTGATGATGTTGCACTTGGTTCCATCCATCCATCCATCTTCTACCGCTTACTCCTTCTTCAGGGTCACGGGGAATCTGGAGCCTATCCCAGGGAGCATCGGGCACAAGGCGGGATACAGTCCATCACAGGGCACAATGACACACACACTCACACACCCATTCATACACTACGGACGCTTTAGACACGCCAATCAGCTTACCATGCGTGTCTGTGGACTGGGGGAGGAAACCGGAGTACCCGGAGGAAACCCCCGCAGCACGGAGAGAACATGCAAACTCCGCACACACATCCTCCCGGACCCTGGAGGTGTGAGGCGAACGTGCTAACCACTAAGCCACCGTGTGCCCCACTCGGTTCCACAAAAGTCTAAAATAATCCATTTTAGAACAGCAAATAATCTGATGTGGATGAAAAAATGAAATGATTGAATGAATTTATTTCTGTCTTAGAATGACTAGCCATCCCTGAAACTTTACTAAGCTAAAGAATAAATAAAATAAGACTAATGAATGATTGTTATTAATAGCACTACTGAAACCGCACTCACTAAAGTCACAAGTTTTTACTAAACTTGCAAGTACATTGAAATTATTAAAATTATTCAAATGGGTCTTATAGTGTGCATAACCTGTGTCAGGTGATATTTCAGGAAGACTTATTATTATTATGGAAAGAGGCCAGCAAAGAACCACCACTGTGCAGATATTATGTATCGGCTTAATTATGGGGCGGCTGTGGCTCAGGAATGTCTACTAATCGTAGGGTTGGCATTTCGATTCCCGGCGCATGTGACTCCACATGCCGAAGTGTCCTTGGGAAAGACTGAACCCCAAGTTGCTCCTGATGCACAATGCATCAGCCATCCAAAGAGGCCAGCAAAGAACCACCAATGGCAAGCGCTTTGGATGGCAGCAGCTCTGCTACCATTGGATTGTGTGTGAGTGTGTGTGTGTGTGTGTGTGTGAATGGGTAAATGTGAACCAGTGTAAAGTGCTTTGTGAAAATATATATATATATATATATATATATATATCAGGATTCTTTCAGGATATCTCAGGATTTGCACTGAACTGGTTGCAACCGCATGTGTGGTGCTGGTACGCGCCGTGTTGCTAGGAGTTTAAAAAGCTCAATGTCACTGCTCAATGTCAACATGAAAAGTACCGAGCAATTAAGACACGCTGTGCATGGAAAAAGATAAGAATGAGAAAAAAAAAAGATTCCCCTCCAACTGTAGAAGAATTGATGACTTTAAGTAAAAGACTAGCCTGGGTGAGTAAAATATGCTACTTGGTATATTTAATAGTCTTAGATACAACGAGCAGCTCTCATATTACATGGATAAATGATTACAATTTCCTTAAAAATTCAGTTAGAGCAGTTGAATATAGACCTAAGTGAGCAATTTAAAAGTCATTTTTCCCTGTGCTTAGAACTTTATTTTTCCGTGGCAAGGTTGACCTTTTCATGGAATTGCCCCGTTGTTAAATCACGAGATGTATTTGAAAATAATGAAAACCACCAAGGTGTTCCATCACCTCCAGTTTCGTCTCAGACTGTATCTGCTAGCTGTACCTGGCGACCCGTTTACTGGATCCCAGGCATCATTTTGTGGATTAACATTTCCTTTTAAACATAAATAAAATACTTTAAATAGTTTAATAGCATGCAATATTTCTCCCGGCTTTGTCCTGTCCTGAAAATATTCACCCTACTGCGTTCATATCGTCTGCATGACCTTTATAATGAAATTGGCTTGGATTGGATCCAAAATCTTACGTCAGCTTTCTTTTTTTTTTTTTTTAGACTCTCTTATAGATAGATGCTTTCTTACCTAACCACCCTCTGAGGCAATTTTTTTTAGGGGATAAAGTGAACATCCTGCACTCTCAGTAGAAAAGCTACTGATTTATATCTTTAAATTATAAATGCTGTCTTTGGGGTGGTACCTTTCATGGACGTTAAGTACCGCTATGTTAGTGGGTACATTTACACTGTAAGCTGGGGAACAAAACCGAACCTGAGAGAATTTGAAAAAATAATTACGATCTACCCAGAATACACTGTGATGGCTGGACGAAGAGGTGATAAAATAGAAAGCTGCACGACATCGCTGACACTGATGAGATCCAGCTCTCAGTAAGTTTATTGTTGCTGACTCAGACGTGTTTTTGCTCCCTACTGCAATACACGCAGAGTCAAATTAGCACATTACTGTACAAACACACGTACACACACACACCCTTGAGCAGACAGCATCCTGCTCAGAGTCACTCCAAGCCATCGACATGCAATTAGTTACCTAGCAAAGCAACCAAGCCGGCCAGATCTGTCCTGCAATCCTGTATGAAATCTGACATGCTTCTAACCTACAGTAAGATTGAGTGCTCGGAAATAGCCTGGGCTAAATATGGAGAGAAAAACCACTCTAAAATTACACAAGCAGAGGAAAAAAAAAAGACCGGGCAAACGAACACCTTGGTGCAAAACCATATGGCTATGCAAAATAAATGTCAATGAGGTTTTATTATTAGGTACTAAGACGTCCTTTGCTTATTCGATGGATTTTGTAAAGGTGGCACCTTAAGTGGTATATAAATGCTTAGAAAATGTTGTTCAGTCGTATCTCTAGCAGAGAAAAGACCCCAGAGGGACTTGGATGCAGATATGGTTTCAATAAGCAATGAATAAAACACCTGGGGGTGTGCTGTTCTGGGGAAATGATCAACGACGGGGTGAACAGTGTTCCCTGACATGTTTTATTCAAATTTTGAATAATTACATTTTTTTTTCATTTGTTAAAGAACTTTAAGAAAAAAAAAAAAACAAGTTACTGTCGTCACTTATGTTATGGCAGATATAAACCGTCATTCCCTTTCGAGCACTGGCACTGAAGACTCCTCACGGTGTTGTCTCCTTACAGAAAGCTCCACCATGTCAATGATTTGTAAGTCTTTGTTAAATAACAATGTTTCCATCATGTGCTATGCTGTTAGTCTTTGATTATGTGGATCGTCCTCCGTGAAAGTCCACATGAATGAGCTCTTACTAGCGCTTTAGAAGAGGCACATTAGTATAAACCGGTGATTTGAATTATTGCCGAAACTTCCGGCTAACTAACTCAATTTATTAACATGCAGTAGATGGGATGTAAACCGTTATAAGATTACCCACATAAGCTAGTACTGTGCATCTGTTGATAAGCAAAGTTTAAGGACCATGGACAGCGTTGTAGTCTTAGCACGCATCTATTGTAAGTGACATAACTTAGAAAAATCTTCATTTTAGCACTTTGAGGCAGATTTAAAATGTTGCGTCAGTGTAATGAACATCAAAGCTTAGTACCAGAGGCATCAGAGGCAGAAATGTTATAGCCGGTGTTACGTAAGGCACTGAAAAATTGGTCCAGTCCTCATAAGGGATGGACGTGGCGGCCTTCATTGCTATCAGATTAATCGAATGAATAATAATTCATGTTAGTTAATCCTGAGTGATACGGAAGAGTATCTGGAAGAGGGCAGATGGCGTTTTCCTCCGAGTGTTTTACGCTTCCCGGTGACACAGATGTGATTGGTCGGCTTCACGTGTCTCAGCATGCATGTGTTAGCCTTCACCCTGTTGTACGATAGGCAAGATCTGACTGTTGGAAGAAAATGGGGGGGCAAAATTAACATTCAAATATGAATGTTACATAAAATAATAATACATAAAAAATAGACCAAGTTACAGTACACGTTTTTTTTTATTAGTTTTTTTTTGGAAAGTTATTACTTTATTATCTCATCTGTGCCATCTGTGTGAATGTGTACACTACATTACTGTATGTACTGTAAATATTTGATGAAGCTTTTGTGTTTATGTAACTCTTGTTTTTGTGTTATTTGCGGTACATTTTTCACTAGGATTTTATGCTACATCCCCAATTCCAAAAAAGTTGAATAAATGTAAATAAAAACAGAATTCAATGATTTGCAAATCTCATGAATCTCATGTTTTTCACAATAGAACATAGAAAACATATCAAATGTTTAAACTGAGTGAATGTCCCTTTTATGTACATTGGGGGGCAGTGGTGTCTTGGCGGTTAAAGCTCTGGGTTACTGATCAGAAGGTCGGGGTTCAAGCTCCAGCGCTGCCAAGCTGCCACTGCTGGGCCCTTGGGCGCTGTATCATGGCTGACCCTGCACTCTGACCCCAACTTCCTGACATGCTCGGGTATGCGAAGAAAAGACTTTCACTGCGCTGTAATGTATATGTGACCAATAAAGACTCATTATTATTTTACGGAAAAAATACGGTAATTTTGAATTCGATGGCCACAACACGTCTCAAAAAAATTGGGACGGGTGCAACAAAAGGCTGGAAAAGAAACTTGAGGAACATTTTGCGACTAATTAGGTTCATTAGACAACAGGAAAGTAAGGTGAATGGGTATAAAAAGAATATCTTAGGCAGAGTCTCTCAGAGATGTAAAGATGGGATGGAATCTGGTTGGAAGCAGATACCTGGAATCTGGTTGTATATACTGTTCAACATTGAAGGTCAGCTGCACATTCATCCCATTCTACCACATCTCAAAGGTGTTCTGTTGGATTCAGATCTTGTGACTGGGGACGCCATTAAATACACTGAAATCATTGTCATGTTTATAGACCCAGTGACATGGCGCATTAATCATGCTGGAAGTGGCTGTTATAAGATGGGTGAATTGTGGCCATAAAGCGATGCATGTGGTCAGCATCAATACTCAGAAACACTGCAGCATACAAACCATGCTCGAGTGGTATTAAAGTGTGCCAGAAAATATTCCCCACACCATGACACCACCACCACCAGAACAGCCAGAACAGTTGACACATGGCAGGTTGGGCCCATGGAATAATTCCGTTGATGCCAAATTCTAAACCTACCATGTACAACAGAAATTGAGGTTAATCAGACCATGTTTTTTTTCCAATTCGAATCATTAGCTGCCCAGTTTTGGTGAGTCTGTGCCCAGAGGCCTCAGATTCCTGACTGGAACCCGATGTGTTCTTCTACTCTTGTAGCATAGCCGCCTCAAGGTTTGATATGGTGTAGGTTCTGAGATGCTTTTCTGCTCACTGCAGTTATAAAGAGTGGATATTTCAGTTACTATAGCCTTCTTGTCAGCTCAAACCGGGTCTGGTCATTCTTTTCTCACCACTCTCATCAACAAGGTGTCCTTCACATAACCGATGCTCACTAGATATTTTTGTTCTTTGCACCATTCTGTATAAACTCTAGAGACGCTTGTGTGTGAAAATCGCCTGTAGGTGAGCAGTTTCTGAAATACTCAATCCTCAAACCAGCCCATCTGGCACTAACAACCACAGTTAAAGTTACCAAGATCAAAATTTTCCCAATTCTCATGTTTGACGTGAACATTAATTGAAGCTGCTGACCTGTATCTGCTTGATTTATACACTCTCTACACACACTCGTTCTCCGAGCTAAAGTTTTAAATAGGATTAACAAACCTGACACTTAACATGTAGTGAGTGTGATCATAAAAGCACTTTGTGGAGCAAGTTAGGCTTAGAAGGAAGGGCTACCTTGCTTCTTCGCCTCTGATTTTCATCTACAGTTTGTCCACTGTGCTTGTGGCGAGGCTGGGCTATGTGACGCCAACCCCTTGTACAACAGTGGAAAGGGCTTGTTACTCACATCTGACTTGATAATTAGTTGTCGAGCTTCGTGTGGGGAAAACACTGAAGTGTGTGTAGTGAAGTGACTCTTCAAGACTGAATTTAAATCACTGCCCACTTACAGATTTTGAACTTGCGCACAAAAATCCATTTCAGAGGTTATTGTAAACCAGTTAAAGGTTTACAACCTACTCTATATCATGCATAAACTGAACACTGATATCACAGATGCCGCGTGTTTACTTCCTTTTTTTTTCCCTTGTACACAGATGTAATGGTCCAGATGTGGTAGTTTAATAATACATTGGCTAACGTCGTAATTATGAAATTAAGCAGACAATTAGTTTTCATATGAATAAATGTGATTAGCCTTTTAACTGTCGCTTTTCTTGATTTCTTGTTCATTACTTAAGTATAACAGTAGCGTAAATTTACACATACACCCCTGTACTGACACTGATTTTTATTTTTTTTTTTTAACTTATTTTTGACTTCTAGACAATTAATGAATAATAAATGTATATGAATATTCACAAATATGCACAGATAATGAATATATAAGACAAAAATGCACAAACAGGAAAATAAAAATGCACTAATAAACAAAATATTATCTACAGCACATTTTAGGGAAATAAATGGATTTAAACCAGTATGAACTATTGAACTGTTGCCTTAATTCCTATCTAAATGAAGCATTTCCACTGCTGGAGTGATGAATATTACATCACCAACCCTAGCTGTAACAGTTTCACAGACAATATGTGCTAACAATACCATGGTACACTGTATTGTCTGGCCCCACAAAAAAATTGCTGTTTGGTTGCTGTTTAAATAAGCAAATACTTAAGAGAATATGATTGGATCATCATTATTGTAATTAATATGTTTCAGTAGGCAACAATTCCTTCAGCCCTAACTGATGCAGGGTGTAGCTTCTCATCGCTTAAAAAACCATGTCAGAAGATGTTTCCTGTGGTCGAGGAAAAGATGTTGCTGTGTTTCAGAAGGGGCAAATTCTTGGCCTTCATCAAGCAAAGAAAGCAACTACGGTGATTGCTGAAATCACTGTAATTGGGTCAACTGTCTAACGCCTTATTAAAACCTGTAAGGAGATGTAGCGAACGCTTGAATGATGGTGATCGGAGATCTTTAAAATGCTTGGTGGAGTCAGTAGAACTCATGGCAATGTTCAATAGTGAAAGAAAGCGCATTTGAACATGCACAATGTGATAAGAACTTACAGGATTGGGACTAAACAGCTGTGTGGCCTAATCAGTGTGAGGCTAAACGACTACAGTTTGCTAGGGAGCATAAAGATTGGACTGTGGAGCAATGGAAAAGGTTCATGTGTTTTGATGAGTTCAGATTGACCCTACTCGATGAGCATGGTAGGGTAAGAAGGGAAGTGCATGACGCGATGCACCCGTCATGCATAGTGCATGCTGTACAAGCCTCTGGAGGAAGTGTTATATCTGTGTTCGCTTCAGTTGGTCAGGTCGAGGCTTAGAAACACTATACAGCAATAAAATGGTGACAGCTGAGTACCTGAATGTACTGAATGGCCAGGTCATTCCATGTATTTTTTTTCTTCCCTGACCGCACAGGCATAGTCCAGGATGACAATGTCAAGATGCATAGGGCTCCGACTGTAAAAACGTGGTTCAGGAAGCATGAGGAATCATTTGCACTCATCATTTGGCCACCACAGAGTCCTGACCTTACCCCCATTGAAAGTCTTTGGGATGTGTGGAGAAGGCTTTACGGAGTGGTTCAACTCTCCCGTCTTCAATACAAGATCTCGGCCAAAAACTAATGCAACTCTGGATGGAAATAAATGTTGTGATGTTCCATAAGGACGTCAAAACAATGCCATGGCAAATGCTCACTGTCATTAAAGATAAGGGTGGTGCGATGAAATTTTAGAGTGTGTGACTTTTTTTGGCCAGGCAGTGTAAGTGGACAAGCCTATCTGTCTGTCTGTCTGTCTGTGTATCTAAAGTATATATATATTAGTGGAGAGCACTGTATATTGGCACCCTCAGTAATTATGAGCAAAGAAGGTGGTGAAAAATTGTTTTTATTGTTTAACCTTTTGATTTAAGAAAAAATAATGTAATACTCGGCTCCCATGGATATCAAACAATTGCAAACAAACCACAGGTTTATATATATATATATATATATATATATATATATATATATATATATATATATATATATATATATATATATATATATATATATATATATTGGTAAATATATGTGTGCAACAATTATTGACACCTCTATAAATCCTTATGAGAAAAATATATTCGAGGTATATTCCCATTGATATTTAAAAAAATTTTAATACACCTCGGTGTCTAGGAACAGGAAATTGTTCAACCATGACTTCCTGTTTCACAGGGGTATAAATATGAGGTAACACATAAACCAAATTCCCTTAGTCATTCATAACAATGGGTAAGACCAAGGAATACAGATGTGATGTGCAGCAAAAGGTTGTTGAGCTTCACAAAATGGGAAGTGTCTATAAGAAAATAGCACAAGCATTGAAAATGCCCATTTCCACCATCAGGGCAATAATTAAGAAGTTCCCGTTCCAGTTCCGTCTGCTAAATGAATAAATGGAAATGTAAACATTTCCAAACAACTTGTGGTGATGTAGGTGACTTCGGATTGTACTTTTGGAGACTTTCTGACCCCAAGACACAACTAAGAAAAAAGCCTCTACTCTCATCCAAAAACCATCTCGAGCATCTTCAGTTTCAGACAACACTGGAACGTCAAATGGGATCGGGTTCAATGGTCAGATGAAACCAAAATAGAGCTTTTTGGTAATAAACACCAGAGGTGGTTTTGGCGCACACAGAGAAGTAGCCATATGGAAAAGTTCCTCAAGCCCACGGTTAAATATGGAGGTGGATCTTTAATGTTTTGGGGCTGTTTCTCTGCCAGAGGACCTGGACATTTTGTTAGGATACATGGCATCATGGACTATGATATTAAATGAAAACCTGACTGCCTCTGCCAGAAAGCTTCGAATGTGGTTGGATCTTCCAGCAGGACAATGATCCAAAACATACATCAAAATCAACACAAAAATGGTTTACTGATCACAAAATCAAGGTCCTGGCCTGGCCATCCCAGTCCCCTGACCTGAACCCCATAGAAAACCTGTGGGGTGGACTGAAGAGGAGAGTCCACCAGTGTGGACCTCGAAATTTGAAGGATCTGGAGAGGTTCTGTATGGAGGAACGGTCTCAGATCCCTCGCCATGTATTCTCCAACCTCATCAGGCATTATAGGAGAAGACTCAGAGCCGTTATCTTCACGAAGGAAGGTAGCACAAAGTATTGATTAAAAGAGTGCCAATAATTGGTATACACCTACTGTATATTTAACCACAATATATATTTTTTCGATAAACCTGTGTTGTGTTTGGAATTGTTTGATATCCATGAGAGCAGAGGATTTTAACAAGTTTTTTTAAATAAAAGATCAAAAGACAGCCTTCTTTGCTCATATTTACCAAAGGTGCCAATATTAGTGTTGGGCACTGTATGTATATATATATATATTAAACATTCTTTTCAACAAAAAAACATCTGAATGTACAAGTATGTGTCTTTTCAACTCTGCATGTCAGCAAAACCAGGCTGCACTAGTTGAATTCAATGCATATAAATGATGACACATTGCACAACTGGCCCGAATGCTAAGTCCATTCAAAGCACATTTCTAAGCAGTAAATCAAATGGGAGCTAGAAGCAACTGAATATAAGCATCAAGTCTCATTTCTTCCGGCCTTTCCAAGAAATCCAATCAGTATTCACAGCATCTGAGGTGGACGTGACTTTACAAAGAAAACCTACTACATTATACCCTACCTGTGTCTTAAATGGTGCATACTTTTATTCATACTGAGAAATGCACTGTTGACATGCTGACTTTGGGCCTTTTTGGTGCTCAGCGTATGTATATAGTTGAAGGGGAGGAGCCACCAAATGCTGCTGAGGTTTATTGTTTGCTGCATGATGCCTGCAAAGTGTCACATCTGTCATGGATAATTCTCCACCACGCCACCAGAGGGTAACATCCCCTGAGTTCTAGAGACTCTTATTCTTTCCATTTCCTGTCTGTTTGGTATATAAAGCACATGGTCATGTAGTAAGGACATTAACGCCTTGCTGCCAGTTAATATTTATGTAAGTGCTGAGCCTTTTGTTCTTGAATGTCTTTTTTCATAGCTTATTTATGTATATAATATTGGCCTCAAATGGCATTTCATGACATATTGTGGTTTCCTCAAACTGCCAGACAATGGTGCTGGACTTAATACTCACTCGAGGCGATATTTCACAAGAATAATGCGCTTAACTCCAAGGTCAGAATTTTGTCCAGCTGAGACAATGCCTAAAACTGAACGCTAATTTATTTATTTATTTATTTATTTATTTATTTTTTCCGCAATAAATGGAAATGGCAACATATCACGCAACACTTCACAGAAGTAAAAGGAGCAATTAAAAAGCCAAAGTTGTAATCTTCTCTTTTGTGTAATGATGCAGACTCGGGGAACTAGTGAGGATTCATGTGCAGGAGTTCATTAACAGACATAATCCAGATCTCCAAGTCATACACAGGTGAAGCACTGAACAATAATATCCACCCCTTTCTTTTAACAGTACATATTATGACTAGTATTTCATTATCTTGGGCACTTCAATTAAAATAACCTTTGTTCATTTCAAATCCGCCTGCGCCCAATTATATGGTTCCGCAATAAATATTTCATCTATGGCATTTGGCAGATGCCCTTCTCCTGAGTGACTTGCTTTCATCTGAGCAGTTGACCTCATCTCATGACCTTCCGAACAGTGGTCTTAACCACTGAGCGACCACTGCCCTAAATAGCCCTGAATCTGAGAGATCTCACAATAAAACCGATCCGATTAGTCTAACGCACTGCCTGTGAAGCCTTACAATGCAGTTGTCTGGGGGAAAAAAACGATTGTTAGAGATTCTAAAAAGTTTAGCAAAGCGTTGAACCTTCCTCGGAGCACTGCGATATCCGTGATAACGTCGTGGAAAGAATATGCCCCAACCGAGACGCTAGCGATCAGACCATCCTAGCAAATTGAGCACGCGGGCAGAGAAGTGCCCAAGAGTCCAGCTGCAGCACTGACGGAATTACAGAGCTCACTGGCTGAAATAGGAGAACCTATGTGGACCTCAACAATATGATCAGCTCTTCACAGATCTGGCCTCTATGAGAGAGTGACCAGTTATGAGAAAGGCTAAAAGAAAGGAGTTTGCTAGAAGGCATGTGACAAAATCTGAGCGCTTTTGGGAAAAGATTTTTCATTTGGTCTAGAAGCAAAGCATTATATTTTGGCCGAGACCAAATATAGCCCAAGATCCCGGTAACACCATTATTACCTCCAAGCACACTGGTGGAAAGATCACGCTCAAGGGGTTCCTTTTTTTGTAAATATTGCTTGTATTTTTTTATTGCCTGCAGCGCCTTGGTCTGCGACCGAATCACAGCCGTGTTGATATTCGGTATCAATCTCATCGCTCTTGCTTGTGTGATATCCCTTCAGTAATATCATATCGTTTGCGTCATACAGCTCTACCGATTAGTGTATTGTTATGACGAGATAAAAATCAAACGAAATAGACACGTGGAAACATCAGTGAACATTGGCTAAGACAGTACCAGAGCAGGATCTGAGAAGAAGAAAAAAAAAAAGCGAGCCTAACAGGAAGGATCTGCGTCATGCAGAGGAACAGTTGCATGATATGCTGCATAGCAGCAGGGGCGAGAGGACTCTTTCCCGATGAGAACGCACCCAAATTACATCCTCACGGCAAATTACACCACTCATTTGAACCCAAATCTCAGACGTCCTCCTAAGTTCTGCGTCCAGTTACTAATTACAGACATGGAGTGAGGCTCACACAAGGCTTAACTTGATAGATTTCTTCAGCTCGCTAGATCCCACAGGCATCATGTGTGAAATGCACATATCTGGTGCTGTACCCACACCGATGCTCATATAGTCCTGGCCTGTTGAAGATATGACTATAGTCTTGGGTTTGGAAGCTTTCCAGAGGCGCTAGGCACAGCAGCTCAGAGCTGAGAGCTCCCAAAATATATTTTGAGATGTCTTCCCACTTGGATGCCATACTGGTAACACCCTCCAGGCAGCTATTTTGAGGCAAGCATGACTAGACCTCTGTGCGTTTGAATGCAGAGCTATACGTGTCGGAAGAAGGACGTAGACGTTTGGTTAAGTTGATTCGTCACGAACGGCTTTAGGCACCAGCTGTAGCTGCAAGAGCTGCATACGCTTGGCAGCTCTTCGTCAGGAAGTAGACAGAAGTTGTGCACTAACAGCCAAGTCTCGCTTTGTAGACGCGAACATGATTGGCGTTAAGTTCTTAGTTTTCGCATCGTTTGATATTCCACGGTGTTCTGTTCCACTTATGTAAGTGTAGGAACCGAAAGGAGAAAAAAAACGTGTGCGTTCAAAATTCATTGACAAAACTGTCAGCACAAGAAGTGAACCTAGCAATCCTTCGACTGGACATCTTAGGATTCACCCCATCATCCAATGGTCCTCATTTCATATGCTTGTAAATGAGAATATGCACACACTGTTCTTTCCTTGGTAAAACGCCCCCCCCTCTTCCCCCCCCCCCCACCCCCACACCTACATACACTTTAGATTCAGAGAGAAAGAGAGAGTGAGAGAGATATGGAGAGAGGAGGAATGAGTGAGTGCGGGGAGACTATTCACTCTTGCACATCCACGATGGTTGCTATGGGAACAAAGTGTTGGCTCCATTTTTTAAAATAGTTCTCTTCTAGTCCCTCCTCCTCCTCCTCCTTCCATCAATTCTTTCCCATTCCAATATCTTTTTCCCCTCTCCCTCTCTTTCTCTGCCTCCACTCTTCTCTTCTCGCTCTCTCTCCATCCATTGCCTAGTATCCCTCTCTAACCTAATTCCGCTCTCTCTTTCTCTCTCTCTCTCTCTCTCTCTCTCTCTCTCACTCGCTCTGCCTCTCTCTTTCGGTGGTTTTCGGTCTGTTCCGTGTTGAGTTGTCATGGCGACTGGCTGTAGGTGTGTGAGCGTGTGAAACAGAGTGGGCGTCACGGAAGTGACATCTCTTGGGCTGTAACCCATCTTCCTTTTCTCTCTCTCTCTCTCTCTCTCACTCTCTCGCGCTCTCACTCACTGTGGGGGCGAGCAGGACACAAAAGCAATGTCAGAATGGGTTTTAAATTCCTCGCCTCTGTGTGCGTGTGTGTAACATCTATACTGCTCTGTCTCTTTATCTAAATATACATCTATGTGTGCTGCAGTGTAGATGCTAAGACCAGGAGTTTATATATCCAGTAGGGATGGGCGAAACGATGACATGAAATCCATATCGTCCTAAGTTCTATTACAGCACGCCTTTCTGAGAGTGTTGCAGTGTTTCCTCAGTACTTTTACGTCACCGGCCAAGTCTCAGCTTTACTCACAGTAACAAGCTGCTGATTGGACGCTACGATCTGTGCAAAAATACCACACTTTGTGATGGGTTTTTTTGTTTGTTTTTTAAGTGGTCCTACTGTTTCAGTTAGCAAACACAGATATCAATGATGCAGTGCCTTGTGTAAGTGTTCACCCACTTGAACTTTTCCATATTTTTAAGCATTAATTAAAAAAACTAAATTAAAAAAAAGCATAAGTATTGTTTGAAAATGTCACAAGTATCACAAGATATTTTTAAACCACGTCATCCGCGACTAATAACCAGTACTGTGGCAAACAAAAAAAAGTGTTCCTTCCAAAATGTTTACCTCGTGTTAACCCGTTAGCGTTTTACGTTAAATAAGATACTGACTAGTCCTGTAAGGGTTCAATTTATTTCTCCATCCCTTTCTTTGTCTCTATTCTCCTGGCAGATGGAAGGTGTGTGTCTCCGTGTTCCCGGCCTCACACTCCTCTGAATGGCCACGCCCACGACTCCCCCGGCTGGAGCCGCCCGCTCCGCGTCCGAGACGGAGACCAGTTCTACATGCTGGACCAAGAAGAGGTAAACACACATAATCACCTACTGTAATGAGCTGGCACAAGGATGTAAATAGGAACCTGGTGTATTCCTACTGTTGTCCACTAGAGGGAGTTGTCCACTTGCTCTTCAGACAAGTTCCAAATACCTTCTAGACACACCTCCTGTTTCCTCAGACTCCATATATGGCACTCTTCCACCTTATGGCTCCACTCTGCTCACTTTTGGGGGGCTTTCCAATGTGGATAGTTCCTGGTACAAACAAACAAAAGTTCCAAGCGAAGCCGAGCTGATACAATGCACGGTACGGCTCGGCTCGGCTCGACTCGACTCGCTTTACTTTTCTGAGCTTGCTTTTCCACTGCAGTTTAGTGCCGCCTCAACACGGGTGCCATCTTCCGCTCGGCTTCACGCAGGAATAATGTTGTTTTATCGAAACCCTGCACAAATACACGCTCGGGCCGTATATTCTAAAATAACGCCGTTCTAGAACCTACGTAGTGCTCGACATGACTAAGAGTGGAGTTAATGGACCATGGATTCGTGCAGATGTTGGATGATTCATATTTAGATCTATGTTAGTGCTAAAAATTTGCCCCATCAGAAGAGCCCAGATTTCCCACAGAGACACGTTCAGATAGGAATTAAACACAAGATTCTTCTCAGCCCATGTCAAGTATGTTATATAGGAGCTCATAATGTCCAAACACTTTATTAAAATATCATATCCACGGTCTCCATTGTTTTCCACTGTTTGTCAATGATGACAAACTACGTTGCTGTGTCGTTGGGATGCCAGGAGATCAGTGATAAAGTCTCTGATACTGCCGTGGGACTGGTAACTGTTTGAGGAGCTCAGTAGGTAAGTCTCTTGATGTCCTTGACTGTGTGTAAACTGCTAAATTCATTACATCTACCTCAAGTTAAAGGCCATCCAAACTGACCTCTTGCTAAGGGATGACCTGAACTTTGTAATCTATTAACCGCATTTCATTTTTCGATTCGATTTTATTTTGTATAACACATTCACCAATGGGCGTTATCACATAGCAGCACAGGAATGAAAGCACGGGACTTGGGACTAAAGTGTTTTTGGGAAGTGCAAATCTTTAGGGTGTCCATGTGGGACCATCCACAGCAGCAGGCGGTGAATCACAAGTGCAGAAGTTCCAAGCAGAAAGTAGATCATCAGGCAGATCTGGAAGTTGAGAGGATCCACAGCAGGAGGAGTGAGTCAGGAACAGGCAGTAGGAGTACACGTACAGCATACATACATATGCTCTTATCATACAGTAGTTTTAAAGGATACGCACTGTGAGAGCGTGCAAGTGGGGAGGTCTTGCCATGATGGTATAAACGAAAAGATCGAGCCAGAAGATAATACAGGTATGAGGGCACCCTGGGATATGTGTGTACCACCATTACGCTATCACTCAGCAAACCTGAGAGATATTCTAAGAGTGGGTGGGGGTGGGTTTGTTGAGGGTTTGGGGTGACACCATCAAAACATCCCAGTTTATCAGAGCTTTTTCTGCCCATGAACCCCCAAATCTACACCTTTTACCTAAGAGAAAAGCTATTTAACAAATAGATTTACAGCCTCGACTTAATGACTGAGAAGACTGAAGTCCTGAACACTTATTAGAAGGTTGCTTTATAGCAACCTTCAGACAGTAAACACTCTAGTATACAATCCAAGGACCATCATGACGAGTGGTATAAGTTAATTGTACCCTGTGAATCTCCATCATGTCCCATCTTACTGCAGCCATGGATACATACAGGATACAGGATTTTGGTATAATTGTTTTCACTGGTGTCTTCTCCCATGGGCTTTCAAACTGTCTGGATAGAGCGTCGGCTTTTTCTATTTTTAGAACGGGGCAGGACGAACCAGTGAAGTGGAAACGTGTAAAAAGAAAAATGAACCCAGCACGCTTGGTATTTCCCTGCTTTGCCCTCGTAATGTATTCTAATGATCAGAGATCTATTTCTGTGATCGGTGCAAATGCGAAAATGCTGTTTGGTGCCCTCAAGCCAGTCGATCCATTCCTTCATTAATGGCTAGTAATTCAGTTTCCCCACATCACAGTTTCCTTGCTTGGGGCTGAGCTTACACAAATAGAAGGCATATGGATGGGATTTAGCTGGATTACCATGCTGTTGTGACAGTATAACTGAAATTCTATTTTCACAGGCGACTACAGTACATCCGAATGCTAAAGGATGAATCAAAAGCTGAGAAGAATCGAAAGGTGATATCACCTGGACTTTACTTTACTTTACGCCCATTATTTTGAGGAGGGATTTTGGTTCGCTAGCAGGCAGGTAAACAATTGAAAATGTGAATTATAGGATTCTGAAAGGAGGGAGAGTAAATTCAGCAAGAAATAAACCATGAATGTGCGTGCGGTTATACTGTAGGAAGATAATCACTGACTTACTGCTACCTCCCTTACGGGGATTATTTTCCACACAACACCACATCCCGAATTGATTTATTCGTTTTACTCAACAGATGTTCGCCAAAGATTGCAGTTTTTAATTCAATTAAAGTATGCAACATTCTTCCGATCTGTTGATAGTTACATTCAAGGTTGCAGAACGTCTTTCCCGTGTTGGAAAACGTACTGACTGTTACAAAGCCCTGACACTGGAGACTCCTTCCATAACTGCCAAATAAACTCCTCCATTTTAACAAGACAGTTTTACACGAGTCTGTTACAGGGATAGTTCACCCCTAAATGAAAATTCTGTCATCGTTTAATCACCCTCATGTCGTTCCAAAACTGTATAAATTCATTTCTTCTGTGGAACATAAAAGAAGATATTTCCAGAAATGTCTCAGTGTTGTTTTTTTTGGGGGGGGTATTTTGTCCATACAATGGAAGTGGACACCAAGACTGTTTGGTTATCAACATTCTTCAAAATATCTTCCTTTGTGTTTCGCAGAGGAAAGAAATGCATACAAATTTGGACCGACATGAGGATGAGTAAACGGATTTTCATTTTGGGGTGAACTATCTATCCCTTTAACTTTAAGAAATTCGAACGTATTAGAACGAGCGCATTAATATTAACATTTGACTTGAATTACAGCCGGAACACTTTCTGACCAATCAGATTCAGGAAGTAAACAGCAGTATAAATAAACAACAGTATAAATAAACAGCTGTCCATAGACTGAGTGTGTCTCTTAGTTCTTTGGGGCATTTATAAACCCATATGCCATTACCTGGTACTCCTAGTGACCAGTTTACACTGTATTCCATTATTTTCCTTTATTTATATATATATATATATATATATATATATATATATATATATATATATATATATATATATATATAAGACTAAGCTAAATAAAGTGGGGTTCAAAAGTCTGAGAACACACTGAAAACCTGTCTAATCTCTTCTCACATGTTCGGATTTTTGATCTGAACTGGATCATAAGGTTTTGCACAAAGTTGTGGAGTCCATGCAAGCGCTTAGTCATTAAAGCAAAAGGGGTGGGGGGGTCTATATTATGTGCAGATCTAGTTTCAGAACTATTTTGGTCACTCTTAATTGTTCCAGACTGGAGAACACTAAGGATAATAGGTGATTATTTGGTAAAGTGGGTGTATGTACAGTAAGTACATACACCCACCTTGTCATGATGTCATGATGCCAAAATCTTTATTTTAATACCAAATTTTCTATAACCATAAATAAATAATAAATCTAAATACATTACATTTACAGCATTTGGCAGACACCCTTATCCAGAGCAACTTACATGTATCTCATTTATACCACTGAGCAATTGAGGGTTAAGGTCCTTGCACAGGGGCCCAACAGTGGTAGCTTGGCAGTGATGGGATTTGTACTTACAACCTTCTGATCAGTAGTCCAACGTCTTAACTGCTGAGCTACCACTGCCCGAAATAAAGCAAAACACACCGAAACCGAAGACACTGAACATCCAAAATTCAAAAAGTTCATAACAAGTCTCCTCGATTTTTATGAACACAAAACTCTGTTTAAGTTAAATAAGCTACAAAATGGTTCATTACAAAATGGTTTCATGTAATATATCCTTAAATCAATGGCGCCACATCGAATTGACTAAACAAGATTCTGGGGGCATGTCGAATATTCTCTCCAAAAACTTCCACAAAATGTCAAGTAGAGTAGTTACAGACCCCCCTTGAAGAAGCCCTAACTGCACTTTTATTTACGATAAAAATAGCACACGTCAATCAGCAAATAAGAGAGTGAGGAGCGGTGGAAGACTCTTGCGATGTTTGGAGTGCGCATGTAGCATTAAACTGCATCAGTTCGAAAGGTTGCCGAGTAATCTCTGTTTTGAGCACCAATATTTTGTCACACTCTTTCAGAATTAAACTACATACACATGGCGAACACAGTGTCGGAAGATTCATGAGTCACCACATAGGAAAAGCAGTTAATCATGTGCCCCGAATTAGACTCAAAATAAACCGTGTAACCTGCTGAGTAAGTAGAGGTCGTCAGATTTCTCACCCAATGCCCATCTTCATCGCCAAGGTATTAAAAAAAGGCCAAATCTCACACATTTAAGCCGTCTTTTTTACAAGTTGGAGTTGTTTTCTTCAACTCCGGATCCACCGCAACCCTGACATGGATAAAGACTGAGTAAGTGCAGGCCAAATCCAACCTCAGATCGGCGTTCGTCTAAACGCAGCTTCGAAAGAACCAAAACTTCCAAACATTACAGAATCCTTTACTACATTTCTACTGACTTGCTACTTTCTATGATTTGGAAATGTATCGCTCATGGACCTGGTCCTAAAAGTGTGTCTATGAATTCAGAGTGATGATGGAAAAGCACAGAAGCTCGTTTGAGTGCTCTTTCTGAGGGAGTAAGAGCTTAAAAGAAATATTCTCTTCATCATTGGGGGTTCAGGCCAGTGCACTGCTGAAATGTCTCGCACGTTGCATCAGGAACGCTCAAAAATTCCTGGGAAAGCTGTCTAATTGATCATCCAGAATCGCTATTTCAGTGGAGGCAAATAGGACTTGACTGTCAAACTCTGGACTTGAGAGGTCACACCATAGTACATTCACACTAACTCCTCAAATGGGAATTCTCAATAGTCTTAGCCAATCGAAATACATGATGTCCCAAAAGTCTCCATACATAGAAGAAAAATGATCAATTTCCTGTGAAATGTCTTCCAAACTTGATCATACTTGTATACATGAGATATGTATTAGACAGGCTTTAAGAACACCTTAGACAAAAGAAGAACCTGTTGAAATCATTCTCACAGCTGGATCAGGAACCTGTCGCAAGGTTGGGATGGACTTAAACAGGAAACGCAGCAAGCGCAGCAAAGATGAAAGCGTTGCTAAACTTATTAACAGATTCAAAAAGACTGGAAGTGTTGAGGACCGACCGGGAAGCGGACGTCCACGAACATCCACTGACGAAAGCACGACCGACATGGTTCTGGCAAACCTAGTCCCATATGTGTGAAGACTTTGGGGACACACTGTAGTCTTAGACAAATAAAATCCAGAATGCAGTTAAAGAAATCACTGTCCACAATACAGTTTCAGGGTCTTTTATTTGAACCTTTCGTTACATTCAGGTTTTACTGGATTCAGTTGCTAGGGATAAGTGATTAAACCTACCAATAACAGTCCAAACTGAAGAAAAATGAGAGGTACACTTTCAAAACCATTCACCGGGGTGTCCAGTGGAGAAATGCCAAACAAGAGCATTTTCACAGTGCATGAATTTGCCTACTTGCCAGTATTGTCCACCAGTATTAATATATGCCTTATTTTGTAATGTGGAAATTTCCCAAATGACAACCCCACCTTGGTCACTATACTTTCTCCGTTCTCAAATGTTTTGTAGCCAAGGACCCCTTTAGCTAGAAAACATGAATAAATAAGTCTACTGGCCTCTTCAGCACAGAATTAACCAGGCACATTCTTCAGATGTGCACAATAATATTAAAGGTATTTATTGGGGTTATAGAGCTTTCCATTAAAAGAACACAATAGGCTCCAATTTAGCATTATTTATAGGATTATGAGTTGTACTGTAATTGAGGTTTGGATGAAACACATTCAGTCCAAGTGACCAGTCAGATAGATTGATATTTATAAGATCTCAATAATAAATGCGACTTTGTTAATGGTGGGATGTGATTTCCACTAAACAAAACAACACAACTCGGACCTTCTAATCCACTGCTTTAGATTAATATAGAATTTCTAGTGACAATAGCCTCAGTTGGCCTAGAGGGGGCAGTAAGCTCCCTGATAATATCAGTCCATGACCAGACCAGCATCTAGCCCTTTTTTCCTCTCACAGAAGTCATGCCATGTTGATCCAGAATGGACCATGAAAGCCCCCTCATATTCCTTTTTCTTTTGAATGTTAAGTTTGTGCCTTTTTTAAAAAAAATTTCAATTAAAAAAACCCTCCCTAATCCTTGACTGCACTCTTTAAAGACTCCTGTAGGACTTAACTGCTGGCATGAACACTGCGGTATTATTGAACTGGTGTTTCATTTTAATGATGCTTCCTCTTCCCTGTAGACTGAGATTTACCGACTTTCATCTGTCCAAGTTGTCCGTATTCTTTGGAAGTGATGGAAATTTATTGATCCGTACTTCATAATGAATACGTGAAAACCCAATATATTGCATTTCTGAGCTACTTAGTGCTTGGTGAAAAATCCTACTAGCTCATTTTTATATATATATATATATATATATATATATATATATATATATATATATATATATATATATATATATATATATATATATATATATATATATATATATATATATATATATATATATATATATATATATATATAATTATTTAATTATTTAATTAAATTTTTTTTGTCAGAAAAATGGTAGAAAGTATTACCATTCCTTGTGGCTGGAGTGGGACCTTCGAGCATGTATGTTTCACCTTGTGTATATTTTACAGGTTAAAACAGTGGCTTAGTGGTTAGCACGTTCGCCTCACACCTCCAGGGTCCGGAGTTCGATTCCCAGGGCCATGTCTGTGCGGAGTTCTCCCTGTGCTGCGGGGGTTTACTCCGGTTTCCTCCCCCAGTTCAATCAGCATGGCTGATTGGTAGGGTGGTAAATCGTCCATAGGTCGTGTCCATAGGTTGTGATGAGTGCATATGTGATTGTGCCCTGTGATGGACTGGCACCCTGTCCAGGGTGTACCCCGCCTTGTGCCCCATGCTTCCTGGGATAGGCTCCAGGTTCCCCGCGACCCTGAAGAAGGAGTAAGTGGTTGAAGATGGATGGATGATGGATGGATGTAGTAGGATGTAGATTTATTCTATTTATTTAAAGATTTATTCTAAAAGCTTATTGAAAGGTTAAATAAATAAATAAGTAAGTATTTGGTCCTTAAGGTCAAATTATGTACCTTTAAGCTAAAGGTATTCAGGTGAAATAGTACATACTGAAGGTATCAGAGCGACAAGGAATAGTACACTTTGCAGTATTTTGTTTTGAGAGTGTGGCTTTTCACCGTATCTAGTTATTCTGGTGCTGAATAAGCAGGGTCTGTGAACAGCCACAAGGTGTCGTCTGCAAAAAGAAGCAGCCAGCGCCGTTGATGCGTTTTTTCCTCAGACTCTACTCGTACTTATCCATGTGCCTAATCTCACTATCTTTCCGAACATTTATTAAACGGAATAGAGAATGCTAGTCCTTGTGTTTTGAGTCCCTAGATGGTTAAAAAAAATAATAAATTGGCGTCAATCAATTCATGAGAATTAATGTTCTTATGTGGAGTTCATTTTGTGTCTCTGATGTTACACTAAGTAATGTATGTTACACTAAAGAAATGTATTTTACTTTAACTTAAAGTCAAATATTAACTAGCCAGATGTCAAATTAGAAACAAATAGAAACCAAAAGTGTTTAATCCGACATTTTTTTGCTCTCTTTTTGAGATTTTTTTGGTTTTGTTTGTGAATATCATTAACGCAGATTTAATTCTTACTATTTGTCACTGTAATATTTCTTTTAGAATTAGAATTTGGTCTGCATATATTACACATTTACCCCATATCTAAAAAAATAATAATAATGATAAAGCTTGTACTGTATAAAAGAATCTCTTAACTCCACCCTAGTCTCTCTCTCACCTTCATTTTCCATCATTTAAGTTATTAAAGAATGAACTTCCTTTGTGGACACCTGACCTTAACACCAGTATTGCACACCCAAGAAGCCTTTATTTGTCAGATATACATTACAGCACAGTGTAATTCTTTTCTTCATATATCCCAGGTTGGTAGGAAGTTGGATGGTCAGCCATGATACAGCTGGAGCAGTTAAGGGCCCAACAGTGCCAAATTGGCAGTGCTTGGGCTTGAACCCCCAACCTTCTGATTAGTAACGCAGAGCTTTACCCAGAGCCACCTGCCTTGTCCTGCCTTCCTCACATAACATCAGTGTCTGACCTCACTAATGCTCTTATAGCTGAAGGATCACAATTCCCCACAGCCACACCCCAAAATCTAGTGGAAAGCCTTTGCAGAAGAGTGGAGTTATTATAACAGTAAACACGGGGAACAAATCAGGAATGGGACGCTTCAACACACACATATGGGTGTGACTGTCAGATGTCCACAAACCTTTGGTATCTCCATTGATGTCCCTGTTTGTTTATAAAGCTTTTCCCATATAACAGCTCAATAACAGCTGGATGGTCAATAATACCTACAATACTCCATCAACACAGGTTTGTTTTGATCTGGCAATAAATTTCAGAGCACCATTAAATTGGATCCTTTTGCTGATTTTAAATATTTAATTATCCGCCTAATGTCTGCCATTTATTCACCATTTATTGTACTGAATGTTAATGTTTTATCTCTGGCTTTTATGTTTTTACTGCTGTCTTTTTTTTTTTTTTTTTTGGATCCCTGCATGTCTGGCATGACAATGGATGCGTTTCCAAGGACTTTTGTAAATTAAATAAAATAATCACCTGAGTGAGGTTTTCGGGCCAAAAATAGTCTATTCGGTTGTGTTTAAAATAAGATGTATTGTCTCTCTCTCTCTCTCTCTCTCTCTCTCTCTCTCTCTCTCTCTCTCTCGGAGTCCTTCCTGATGATATACCAATTTGCCGAGTTTATTAGATATAATGATCCGCTAAATAATAAACTGGCAACTCGGCGTATTTCAAGTCAATTATGTGGTACAGCTCTATATCTAATATAGCATAGAGAACCAGATTCAAATGTTCAAGCTGTTATATTTCTACAGTATCTTCAGTAGCCCCCCATCAGCTTGTTCATATTATAGAAAAATCTCTCTGATTGGTAGCAAGTACAGTATTGTGAAGAGAAAAAAATAAATAAAAGGCTTAGAGCTACGTGAAAAGAGTATGCTGAAAACGGTTTGATCGCGACTGTTTACTTACTGGACATAACACCACGTGCAATTACGATGAATATAAATAAACATTCATTTAACACCAATTATAGGATTGCATTTTTATTTAATATATATATATATATATATATATATATATATATATATATATATATATATATAAAATGTTTGGTGGCCTCCGCTAGAGTCTATAACTGAGGGCATATGTGTGGATATCTTCGAAGCTTTAAGAAGGTTCCAAAATGGTTCCACCCAGTTGTAGATGTGTCCAGAGGTGGGTAGCAATGAAGTAAAACATTTTTACTGCACTTTAGCACAATTTTCAAGTAGGTGTACTTCACTGACCTTTATTTTAGACTACATTTCAATGGAATTCTATGATCTCTATAAATGCTAAGGGGTGTATTCCTTACAGTGATAAACAGTGATAATTAAACCAGTAGTCAACCATTCGATGTTGCTTAAGGAACAGTTATGAAGCAGGACTTTTATCGTCCATTGCCTTAGCACAACAAAAACAGGGCCCTTTGTGTTAGTAGTTCTCTGATCGATCTAAATCAACGAGGGATATAATCTGATAGACATTACTACACATATCTAGCTTTGTGACGGATACACCGTGAACCAATTATTAGCGAGCGACTGAATTGTTCGGCCGAAGCTACTATCGGGCTAGCTAGTTAATATAAAAGAATAAACGTCGACTTCAGTCTTAACAGTTCCTCAACAATTCCGCTTAATAAGATACAAACTGCCTAAACATTTTTATTTTACACAGTGTTCCTTAAAAGGGAATTTCAGGAATAGAAAATAGTCTCGAGCCTCTAACAGTCAGTTACTCAGGATGAGTGAACGAACACTGGTCTTTCTTTGAGCTTCATATCAGGATGCTTGCTCATACCAGCATGAAAAGGAAAACCTCCCTCTTGCGTGACTGTTTGTTTTCGTCCTTCCCTGTCCCGATGCACACCTTTTAGGCTCAGCCAAATGCCTTTTGAACCTTTCTGGCAAGCATTCAAAGCAACAATCCAGATCTTTTCAACACAAATAACAGGTGTGTCCGAAATCATTCGTGTGAGTGGTGAGTGGTGTGTTCACGCTGAGAATTCCAGCAAGAAGAAGTGCACTTCAAGTTCATGGATGATGCAATTATTCAACTGAAAGAAAAAAAAAAACTATGTGTGGATTGTTGGACACTTCATGATCTCAACTCAACAGTTGCAGCTTTGCTTGTGTACTGGAAGAGGGGCGGGGCTACCAGGCGCTGATGCTGGCGCTGGCTCAAAAATTGCTCAGAGTCAAAAAAAAAGGTCGTGCTGGGCATCAAAGGTTACATTAACATAAACAGTAAAATGAAGAAACTCATTTCCGTTGACTCTGGGTATTTTGCTAAAGCTAGCGGCGTCGACGTCCGTGCGTTTCACATCATATGCCATACGTTAGTGTTCCATTTGAGACGATACCACCCTTCTAAAATTCATATAAATGACAGTGGAGTACATAGTGCATAGCGTAAGTGCATAGTGTATGGTACGTTATTTAGGACGCCACCAATATATTGGCTACAGCTCATATTGGTAGCTATGACAAGGTATGATCAATCTGATTTAACTCAGTTTGCAGTATCCGCTCATATTCCTCCATGTAGATCTTAATTGTGTGTGCAGTATTTCCAGGTGGGCGTTTTCCTAGGCAGTCATTTTCCCAAAGTCGGAGTATGATGAGTCAAGATCTGTTTATATACCTCAGCATTCATCGCTCGGTCATCTCTCATCATATCCCCCACAGCACTGGTTGTAATGTACCCCTAGATCTGAAGAAATCTGTCACTGTGATTCACAGAAACCTTCAGACAGGCATCAGTGTTCTCATCAGTGCTTCTTTTGACATAATTGGGGCTCATTACTCCATAAGACGTTCTGCCTCTAGATTTTAATGTTCTACCACCTCATATGTTTTGCCTTGCTACAAAAATAGTTTCTTGGCTGCACTTTACCAGATGCTGAGCAAACATTTGACTGGATTTCTTTCTGTCCCTTAAAGAGATGACCTTTAAGATGAAGTAAGTTTGTGGATCCTCCATGGAATTTCCTTTTCTCAGAATTCTTTTTTAACAGCTTAAACAATGTAAATGGTGAATGGCCTGCACTTATATAATGCTTTTTTTTTTAACCTTAGCAATTCTACAAAGCTCTTTACACTGGTTCTCATTCACACACACACACACACACACACACACTCACACACCAATGGTAGCAGAACTGCAAGACGCTGGCTTGCCATCGGAAGCAACTGGGGACAACCTACCAAAAACTACCACCTGAGCCACAGCCACCCAATTGTGTTGGCTAAATCTGTGCTGTGGAGTGATCCACAGCTCAGATGGGAAAATCTGTTCACAAGACAGCCCAAGCCTGAACACTCCACAACTCTGGAACTCAGAAGAAAGCCGTTGTTGAAACAAAAGCCACATGAAATCCTGTTTGGGGACTCTACAAACATGGAAATCTGTTCCTAGTTGAACTTTTTGGAGTGATTCAAAACCAAGAATCACACAAGCCCCTTCAGTAACACCAACAGCAGGCTAGATTGGGGCTGTTTACATCACTGGTTGCGTAATCTGTTGAACTCCCAGCAGCACCGTCAAGAACGGTGGCAGAAAATCATACAGCTGAATATTTGGCTAGTCATCAACCAACACATTTGTCCATGTCCTGTCCATGAACCTTGTTCTTGTAAATTTGCCAAAGCCTTTTCCATGTATTAGCGGGCGGTGTTCTGGATTTAGGCAGAAAGCTGTATCATTAATAAGGCCACGGCTCTCTATTCCAGCATTGTTCTTGTGTTCACAAGTCTTGGAGGATGAACATGCCAGCCTTCGCCCTTCACTCTTCCCAGTTGGTAGTGGAGAATTAGCTGGTTGGTGGGAATTAGCAAACAAATTGGGAGAATATGGGGGGAGTGGGGTGGGCTGGTTAGCACGGTTGGGTGAAGTACTGTCACCTGTTTTCATCAGACATGGCAGATCTAAAAAGAACAAAATTATGAGTGTATGTGTGCATAGTGCCCTGTGATGGACTGGTCTCTATTCCCACTTTGCACCCTCCAGGGAGTCTTCACACTTTGCGCTTGCACACTGCACCTGGGACAAGCTCCAAACCATTTGACCAGGATAAAACAGTTACTAGGGGTGTAACGATACATCATGACACGATGCATCGCGATGCAATAAAATTTGTGCATCATGAACCTGTGCGATTCACAATGTGCAAATTAGCGTTGTATTCCTTTTGCATGTACTGCATTGGCACTGTTTGAACACCGAAGGACCCAGTCTGTGCGTAGTGTTTTTCAGAAAAATTATACATTAAAACCACCTGCCTAATATTGTGTAGGTCGCCCTTGTTTTTCCCAAAACAAAAAAGTTGTAACTATTTCTTCATTCAGATTGTGTTCAAAATATTCTGTGAATCGAATAAAAATCATGACGCCGGTATCGTAGCGCAAACCAAATCATGACCAGAGTATATTAGAACACCCCTAGTGGTCACTGAAGATATATGATTTTTATTTATTTTTATTTTTACAAGAAAGAAAGGATTACAATGGTATACTCAGTGCCTTTGAATCCACTTCCTTTAATCCTTGATGAGAAGAGATTCTGAGAGTTTTGAATAGACTGTACAACTGTAATACTTCACCCCGAAGACAACTGTCCTGTTGGTTGTTATAAATAATGAAGAAGAACAAATAAGTATGTATATTTGCCAGTTGGTTTAATGGACATACGATGGCAGTCCAGGTTATTTATGTCGAGGGTCCTTATCGATCGCCCAGTTTACCTCTGCAAGCTTAGCATTTTCTGCCATTTTGTCATGTCAGAGGAAGATAAAGGGATGCATTTATAAATTTCAATGCTTTGTGACAATGTCCGTCGTTAAAAGCGCTATAGAAATAAAAACTGTATTGAATTGATGACGAGAATACTGTGGCCAAACCTTGGTATCGTTCTGCCACAGAAACAGAGCTGGTGTCTCACCACGTTTCACATTCAGAGCTGTTTCTAAGCCAATGCAGTGGACCTTGAAGCGGTGGTTAGTTAAAACTGGACATCACTCTGAGTACCCCTCTATGTTTCACTGCTTATGTGTCTCTCTAACACCCCCCACCCCCCACCCTCAGCTCTAATACTGAATTAGGCCTAGCTCAATCATTTAATGACATTGCTGAGCACCTCACAGTCAAACATGCGGAATATATATATATATACATATTAAAATGTTTCTATTACCCCCAAACTCGAGAAAAAACGACAGAATTATGAAAAACTCTTCTCAAACACTATCAGATTTTTCCCGAGCTTAGATCTGGCCTGGTATTAAACCGAGCACTCGTTTCATTCACGTCACTGATAATACTCTGTCCAAGTCTCCCAGGCTGCTCGAGCAAAACCAAACACAATGGCGCAGACAGAGATCACGGAGATCTCTGTTAACCTCTACATTGAAACAACTGAATTATCGCATTATAATTACAACACACGCCCGATTAGGTTTTTCTTATGAGCTTTCTCAGTCTCCGAGAGACCGTTGAAGCAGGAACGTGTATTTCTGATGAGGTTTGATGATCGGTGAGCTCGGGCAAGCTTTAGCCAAGATGATTTCCCCACATTGTACGTTGAATTAGATGTTGGAACGCTATTCATACTTCGTGCTCCGGGCATGTACGGTATTAACCTAATGATGGAGCAATCGTGAATTTAGATTGAATTGTTTGACCTGCTTACACTGCACCCCTAATTGAACAGCTAAGCGAGGGTGAAATGAGGTTGAACATATAATACAGTAAGTACTGTGCGTCTACTATGACAAGTAAGGCAGGAACCGTTACAGATGGATCTCCATAGTATTTGTAAAACCTGGAACAGACCTCCATAGCCATATTGTTGACATGCTGTCAGAGTTGGACTCGGCGCAGCAATGGCTTCAAACTCATCAAAGAGATATGAAGACAAAATGAGCTTTCAATTGAGGCGCTGGTTCTCATCAAATCAGTCAAACTCGGAGTCCACAATAACTTGTATTTCCAGCTACAAGACACTGAGACGCCATTTTATTATGTACACCTACGACTTAAAATTGCAACTCGATTATAATGGGAATTTAGTTAAGAAGTTTTAAATAAGTATATAATTAGCTATTATTAGTGGAGGAAAACAATACCAGGAAAGCTACTACAGTATCTAATCAGAATTCCAGTTAAATGGCTCCAATCCAGACAAACGGCCGAGCTATTCACGGTCGAGGGTCTTGCTCACAGGTCCATCACTGGCAGTCCGGTGATGTGAACTCAAAACCTTCCTTGCACAACCTTAACCCCTGACTCATGACTACCAAATGATGAGAACGTTCCACTCCGGAACTCCTGATTTAAATAAAGCTTGAATGCTTAACTGCTTTATAAATATGTAATAGCGCACACATCAAACAAAAAGCACATTTAGCTGCTTATGGAACGTGTTCCTGTGAAAAACATTTTCGAAATAACTACATTTGATTGTGTAGTTTGAAAACTAGAGAATTAGAGACTGAAGTGCAGTTCATTAGTTTAATTGCAGTGTTAACAGGTCGGTTTTGATTTTTAGATATTGCAATTGCGATCTTACGTGGCGAAAAAAAAAGCTTTCCTGACTTGCCAGTTTACTGGAACTGCCAGCTCAGGGTTAGATTTAATAAGGTTTCGTGTAACAAGCACTAATCTGCATGTGGAACGGGGTAATGGGGGAAATTGTACATGCAAATAGTCGGCACAGTGTGGGCGAATTTCAAAGAATAACTGGTCGATTCTGTATCCCTCGTCCGCAAATTTTTTGATCTCTTTTCTTTAAAAAAAAAAAATGTTTAACAGAATGTTTAAATAAAACTAGGTATTGTGTCATTATTCCACGTGTAAAGAAGGGTAAGGAAACAATATATAAATTAGAGTGTTGCAGTGCTAATAGTTCTGGAGTCAGAGATGCACTGTAATTGCATGTCCAGTATAAATCACAGCACGAAATTAATCTACACAGTGTCGCAAAAGTCTCCATATATAAGGGACTATGCTTGCCAACACCACATGGGTCGTCCTTTCGTCAGTGGATGCTCGTGGACGTCCACTACCGCAAGACTTCCAGTCTTTTTGGATTTGTTAATAGGTTTGGCAACAGTGTCCTCACCATGTTTCCTGGTAAAGTCCATCACGAGCGACCGCGGCTGTGGATCAGGTGGTAGAGCGGGTCGTGCACTAATCGTAGCATTGGGGGTTCGATTCCCAGCCCACGTGACTCCACATGCCGAAGTGTCGTCGGGCGAGACACTGAACCCTAAGTTGCTCCCGATGACATGCTAGCGCCTTATTATGGTGACCGTGTATGAGAATGGGTGAACGAGACACAATGTAAAGCGCTTTGTAGAACCGCTAAGGTTAAGAAAGCACTATATAAGTGCAGACCATTCCCAATCCAGCCATGAGAATGATTTCAATACGTTCTTCTTTTGACAAAGGCATTCTTAAAGCCTGAGAAAAAAAAACATATATAATATAAACTAAGTATGAAACATTCTGGAAGACCTTTCGGGGCACTTTTGGGGCACCCTGTATTTCCATAGACACCCTGTATTTGCCCCAAATTGCATATTCACTGCAGCAAACAGCTTGCATGTCAGGGTCTCAGGGTATATTTTAACAGCTACCACAATATCTAGTGCATCAGCAGTGGTCTGTAATATATGCTGAATTGAGCTGAGGACTGAATTAAGAATGCAATGTATGCCATATGTAGGTAGAATTTGCTGACCTATTGTTTTTGCAGTTTTGCTATAAAGATATATGATGATGAGTGTTAGACTGTTAGTTGCTGAATAATGTTGTTGAACCCTAGTGCTCCCTTTTACATTGACTGATGCATTGTATTCAGCTGGGTGTTTTAATCGCTTAAATTTTACATTCTGTGTGTGTGTGTGTGTGTGTGTGTGTGTGCGTGAAGAATTTGTAGGAGAGGATGAAGCAGCATTTTGTTATGTAATCCTGTATTGTTTCATGACAGTTAAGATCTAGAGGAATAGTCTGTGTCTTTAACAGTAGAAAGTGCTTGGTCATGCTGGAGCACTGAAAAGTTCGCTTTGAAACCAGAAGTTGTCATTGTTGTCTGAATCTTGATTACGAGAAAAGTGGGTGATATGGTCCAGCTACATAACATGCCATTCTTGTAAATGTATACACCGATCAGCCGTAGCGTTAAAACTGCCTGCCTAATATTGTGTAGGTCCTCCTCGTGCCGGCCGAACAGCTCTGACTCATCGAGACATGGACTCTACAAGACCTCTGAAGGTGTGCTGTGGTATCTGGCACCGAGACGTTAGCAGCAGATCCTTTAAGTCCTGTAAGTTCAGGATCAGACTTGTTTGTCCAGAACATCCCACTCGGATTTGATCGGATTTGGGCTCGATCGGATTTGGGATCTGGGGAATTTGGATGCCAGGTCACCTTGAACTCATCGTCATGTTCCTCAAACCGTTTCCTGAACAATTTTTGCAGTGTGGCAGGGAGCATTGTCCTACTGAAAGAGACCACTGGCGTTAGGGAATACCGTTCCCATGTAGGGGTGTACTTGGCCTGCAGTGTTTAGGTAGGTGGTACGTGTCAAAGTAACATCCACATGAAAGCCAGAACCCAAGGTTTCCCAGGAGAACATTACCCAGAGCATCACACTGCCTCTGCCGGCTTGCCTTCTTCCCATAGTGCATCCTGGTGCCATCTTTTCCCCAGGGAATTGACGTACACACACCAGGCTGTCCACATGATGTAAAAGAAAACTGGATTCATCAGACCAGGCCAGCTTCTTCCACTGATCCATGGTCCAGTTCTGATGCTCACAAGCCTATTGTTTTCGGCTGTCGACAGGGGTCAGCATGGACAATCTCACCGGTCTGCAGCTACACACCCTCATACACAGCAAGCTGCTATGCACTGTGTGTCTGACTCCTTTCGATCAGAGCCAGCATGATCTTTTACAGAATTTGGTGCTACAGTAGCTCTTCTGTGGGATCAGATCAGACGGGATAGCGTTCGCCCCTCCTGCACATCAGTGAGCAATGGGCGCCCGTGACCCTGTCGCCGGTTCACTGGTTGTCCTTCCTTGGACCACTTTTGGTCGGTACTAACTACTGCATACCGGGAACACCCCACAAGACCTACATTTTGGAGATGCTTTGCCCCAATCGTCTAGCCATCACAATTTCACCCTTGTCAAAGTCACTCAGATCCTTATGCTTGCCCGTTTTTTGGCCCATGCTTCCAACACATCAACTTCAAGAACTGACTGTTCACCTGCTGCTTAATAAACATATCCCACCCCATGACATGTGCCATTGGAAGGAGATAATCAATGTTATTCACATTCACATATTGAATTTCATTCAGATCACCTGAGACCAATAGTAATACCAGGTGTGAACATTAAATTAGGATCCAGTCCTCAGCCATGCGACTAAATCGGGTATGACCATGTTCACACCCTTGTCACATCTTATTGGAATAACTGTAATTGCTACCTTGTGATCTGGAAGAACCCCAGGCCAAACTCAGAAGTCAGACATCTGGCATGGCGTTCATTACGGCTTCCAGCATAAACACGCGAAAATAATTCAAGAAATAAAAAATAAATATTTTCCATTTTCCGAAAGTTTTCCACTCCCACCAGAATTCTTCCACATAATGCGAGTGTGTCAACAGTGCACACACCCTGTGCAGACACGCCCACGACCCCAGAACTGTCTGGGAGAAGTAAGATGTAATATTGGAGTGTGGTGTTTAAAATAAAACATTATATTATCTTACAATCTCTAATGCAAAATGTCTTGTTTTCCCCCCCAGAAAATGCGATAAATGGATTGGACGCTTGGTCACATGTCTATTCGACTGCATGACTGTTCTCCACAGAGCTGATTGGTGTGTGTGTGTGTGTGTGTGTGTGTGTGTGTGTGCGTGTGCGTGTGCTGTGTTTGCACAGGTTCATCCTCTTCTTATGAGCGATCGGCGCCCTGTGTCTCACCGCACCAAGCTGCTCCGCCGGACTGTCTCCGTACCTGCCGATACCAGACCCCACCCTGAATCAGGTGCATACACACACACACACACACACACATACATACACAAACACCAACACTGACGCAATAACACCCTTTCGTTCACTTCTCCACATACATCTCACATAGTAAATATATACACAATCCTCTCACATTCACCCACTTACACACATACACACCTATACTCACATACACACCTCGTATAAGGACGTAGTATCACTTTCTCGCTTTCTTAAATGCTTAAACAGATCCATCACCCACACAAACACACCTCTGCTAAAGGAAGGCTTTGGGGAAAAATCGAACATATACAAATTGTTATTTCCTTCCTTACACATCTCTTGCATACACATGCGTTTGTTTCATCAACAGTGTGCATTTTCCACCACTTACTTTCATTTGCTGATGGAACGAGGGAGTGATACCTAACATATTATCGCTTGCTCACGTAGTCTGAAATGGTTCACGCCCCTAAAAGTAACTCAAACCTCTCCTAATACACTACAAATCGTAATCAGAACTCTCCTCCTGATATCTTATGTCATAACGGTACATTACATCATATCTCGTCCTAAACCGTTCCTAACGCATTATGTGATAACCAAAGTGCTTCCCAAGGCATTAGATCATTACACAAAATCCTCCCGAAACAAAAGCAATCCCCCCAAAAAAACCACTCATTACCTCATAACTCAAACCCACCCAATATATTGTGTCAGAACCAAAAACCCTTTGCAATAAATATTGTTATAACTTAAACCCTTCCCAATACATCACAACCAAAACCCTACAAATATGGTTATCCATTACATTACATGTACATTTATGGTATTTGGCAGACACCCTTATCCAGAGGGACTTACATTTATCTTATGTATACAACTGAAGGTTAAGGGTCTTGCTCAGGGGCCCAACAGTGGTAGCTTGGCAGCGCTGGGGCTTGAACTCCTGACTTCCTGATCAGTCACCCAGAGCCTTTAACCACTGAGCGATCAGGCAGCTGATCAAGGCCTTTCACAATACATTATGTCATAACAAAACTCCCTCCCAGTTCATTGCATTATACGTAAATCTTTTACTAATACATTTTCACTGTCGATCCCTTCATAATTCATTATACTGTAACAAAAAAAACAAACCACATTATATACGGTAACGCAAACTCCTCCCATTAATGTTATAACCCAAATCCCTTGCAATGTCATAAACAGAACCTTTCCCAATTTATTGTCATACCCAAAACTCAGAACTTCCAATACACTGGCTCATAATTGAAACCTTTACACACCTGTACGTTGTGCCATAAAAATAAAAAAAACCTCCTAAAACCTTAAGCACTCACACATGTCAGTAACCATGGCTACAACCGGAATGATTTGGATCAGGATATCCAGATACAAGGTGACTGGATGGAAATAGGGTCAACGTGGGGCTCTACAGCTGGAAGAACACCAGTCTAGAGTACATTTGACATTATCACAAACAGAACATGCTGTTCATTCTGATCCTGAAGCTATTACGGCGTTCGTTGACACAAACGAGAGCTGTTCATGACCTGTTCATAAACAGAAGCTGCTGTACTGCTCACAAACTGTTCGTCAACAGGTTCAACCATGTTCGTGAATTGTATTCAAACAGTAGCTTAGCTGCCGAACCGTTCACAACCAGAAGCTGATGCTTCTTCTATGATGTGGTACTGCAGAGTATTTCTGGGGGCATTTTGAGTGTGCAAAAACATTCAGCACGACAACCACTCATCATCCACAACTGTCCGATACAGATTTCAAATACACGAACCAGAACAACTGCCCATCCCTGATCCTTAATAAACGACTCGGTGCAAGCCAATTATGACAAACAGCCCATTTTCCTATGCTAAAATGACGTTCAGTGTGAATTAATCAAATGTTTGAGCGTTCTCGCAGAGGAAAAGATGTTGCTTTTGTTTGTTGATATTGTCTAAACACATTGATGGGCCAGGCAGCATGCATATCATTGTTTTGAGCCAAAGTCGGCCAGTGGAGAGGAGACATAATTATTACTCATGCATTACGGGCTTTTAATTCATTAGTCCTTCACAGCTTGTTTGCCGTTTGCAGTTACATCCATTTCCCCAAATGGCACCTGAGATCCACCTAACATACACACAGATCGTTATCTGTTCTACAAAGGCTTCTGGGCTCGTCCGATCTGATTCGCTCTATCAAAACATGCTATTCTGTCGTGTTCACAAACACCAAGGTCTTCCAGGAAGTCGCCATTATGTTCCGTCACCATGTCTACTTTCAAACCTGAGCTTTATTTTTTCCTCCTGCTGATGGCTACTTTTCATTTCAGAATAACACGGGAGGACTCACCTGTTCTCCCAGCCGTGCTAAAGTTATGATTGCTTTTTTTTTTTTTTAAAAGCCAAGTGGGAAACTTTTTTTTTTTTTACTGGTCTGCCAAAAAGCTCTGTTTTTATTCATGTTATGCATATTTCTATATGGAAGCATTACTTCTGGCCTTCATAATATTTCAGTATGAAAACCTTATTACGGTTCCTAAATAAAAAACAATGGGCCTCATTTATCAAGACGGATAGGTACAAATTTATATATATATATATACACCAACGTATGCATAAGGAGACTCCCTAATGTCAACTTCGACTAATCAGCTTCAAATCCTACAGTCCCCTCAGAAAGTATTGGAACAGCAAGGCCAAGTCTAATTATTTTTTCACTATACATTGAAGACATTTGTGTTTGGGATCGAACGATGAATAAGACAATAGATCAGAATTTCAGCTTTCATTATCCATCCTCATATTTACATCTCGGTCTGTTAAACCACTTAGAACATGGCACAGACACTGCAGTGGCTGAGCTGCATTACTGGATGATTTAGCGCATGCCGCATTTAGGAGGCGATCTTTCATCGCTTAGTCATCATTTTGACGGTTTCAGCTCTCTGTGAGCTTGGCCTATTATTGAGGTTTTTTTCAACAACACTAAAAACAAATCAGTTGCGCCATGAACGCACTTGGTAATTTATAACCGATCGACCTTTTTAAACATATGCATAGGGGTATGACGAATATTACCAAAACGTTTGTAAACGTGATGGGGAATTTTTTTTTTTTTTTTAGGCCTGCGGAAAGATTTACACACAACTTTTCTGAAAGATTGGCTCATTTCTCAGGGCAGGCAGCAAACTATCTAAAATAGTGAGACCAAAAAACCTTATCAAAAAACTCGCAAGGTTCAGATGATCAGGAGTCAGACTTAACAAGGTAAGGCAGGATCTCCAAGGCTTGGCAGACCAGGAACAAAGAATACTGAACGATACTTCGCACTGAGGTTTGTTTGGTGTGGTGAGTGGTGATTGAGTCTAGGTGTGTAATCAGTAATCAAGTGACTGGACAGTGAGTGGGGCTGCATCCGAATATCCCTAGTACTATATAGTGAGCGAAAAGCAGTATGCCAAAGGAGTAGTGTGTCCGAATTCTCAGTATTCATAAAACAGTAGGCAAGAAATACCCCGAAAACCAACTGCTTCCTCTGAGATTTTGCAGTATGGACACTGCGCTATCCCATAAGGCAACGGGACTGGCACGGAAGAGCTGGTAGAATCAACAGTGGCGGAAGGCGGTGTGTCGGTTCTTTTTAAGTCGTAGGTCACATGACAATGCCAACATGGCGGATGTAGTACGTCTGGATGGTATTCGTGCTACACACTTATACCGATCAGTACGTACCGTCACAGTGTGCGATTTTGTGCGTGTTGGCAGCTGGAGACCAGGGCGGCCATGTTTGTAGTGTGTGATGTGTGTTGGGAAATGGAGTTCAAGGCAGACATGTTTTGAAGGCAGTGCGGCACCTGGGAGTTACGTGATATAAATAATGCCGTCTATGTCCGTTTCACTAATAAGCTTATGACGTGTGATTCCCTTAACTTTTCCTTTATTACCTTATTTACAGTCATTTCTGCCTAGTTTTGCATTGGTAATGCATGGGCTGGAAAAAATATAAACAGTAAGCGTAATTGAAGAAACCAAATCCGATATATATAATATACCAAATATACCAAATATATATATATATATATATATATATATATATATGGCAGTCCATACAGGATTTCGCTGAGTTTTTTGTGATTGTTGCAGCCAAAAATGCTCGATTTCGCTGGGGCTTTTTTTCTTTCTTTCTTTCTTTTTTTTTTTTTTTACAAAATTTGCGATGCAACTTGCACAGATTTTTGTGCTTTTGTTTTTTTTTTGCGGAAAACTACTTCAATTGGCGAAATTGCAATTAAACGAGATTGTACGAGATTGCGCAGACTTTCTCAGTGATGTTTGTTGATAAAAGAGACCTTTCAGCTGTTCGAAGATTGCTGAACGTGCGTCGTGATGACGTCACGTGACGCGTCTCGGATCAAACCTAGAAAATTTAGAAATTTCGAAAAATTCCTCCGGATACTGCGGTTTTACTTGATTTTACGTTCGTTTCTGCGATCGCAAAATCCTGGAGGGACCGATGTGGGAATTATGTGATAGCTACAGGTATAGAAACACTTTGAAAAATGATGAACTGCACCTTTAACAATGGTATCAGATTCTACACAGACTCCGGTGTGTCAAATGCGTCACTACAGATTAATTGGTACATTGGTCATGATGACCAATTCAACAGTGCGAAGTCAAAAAAAAACATTGTTCTTATTTTATGTGTCATAATATCTGTGTGTGTGTGTGTGTGTGTTCCACTCTCGAACTGTTGCCCAGCTTAGTCAGAGATTGCTTCTGTTTTTGGAGCTTAATTATCATAACACTTGTTAAAGCTACGTTTACATTCACAGACCTCCATGATACGGTGGTATTACAGCAAATGAATAAATTAGCATGTGTAATAATTGTTTGAGGGCCGTTTGAAGAGTTGGGCCAAAAGAGGAGAGTCGAAGCCAAGGTCAGATCTGGAGAGAACAGTGGGACTGGGAGGCTGTACACATGGACTGATGAGAAAGACCTGCTGAACTACACGCACGCACACACACACACACACACACACACACACACACACACACACACACACACACACACACACACACACACACACACACATGCACAGACATGTTTGGACATATTTGGGATAGAGCGGCTATGCTATAGAGGCAGAATGAGGAGCAGGAAAGACAGAAAGATAGAGATGGACATGTAAGAGTTTTAATGTTACAGAATGAAGGTATTTAAAAACACGAAGGGAGGAGAAGCGAAAAGCTCCGAGGTCACTGCTCATCTACGCTTCAGCGGTAACCATGGCAATAATTACAGACTATTGTAGCAATGCTGTAAGCAGAGGCAGCAGGGTCAGAGAAAGAGAGAGAGAGAGAGAGAGAGAGAGAGAGAGAGAGAGAGAGAGGTAAAATAGAGAAGGAGAAAACAAGAAAGAGACAGAAGGAGGGAATGACGGGGAGGTAGAAAGTGTGGGAGAGAGAAATGGAGAAAGGGGTGGACAGAGGAAGAGAGAGAGAGCAGAAGAGAAGGAGGATAATGTAGAGAGGAGAAAAAGTGAAAGAGAGTAAGAAAGCACCAAGAAAGAGCAGAGAGAGCTAGGGATAAAGAAGGAGGGACAGAGATGGATAGAAGGGAGAAAGCAAAAAAAAGAGACAGAAGGAAAAAGATATAGAGAGGTTTAGAGAAGAGAGAGAGAGGTATAGAAAATGAAGGGGTGGAGAGCGATTTATCTATCTATCTATCTATCTATCTATCTATCTATCTATCTATCTATCTATACTTCTTTATTTATCTTTCTTCTCTTACATATTTCTCTCTACTCCTCTCATTCATCTTCTCTCTTTCACTTTTTCTCCTATCCTTCCTATTTTCTCACTGTCTATATTATCCTCTTTCTCTCCCTTAGTCTGTCTCTGTTTCTCCCTCCCTGCACACCTCCCTTTCTCCATATGTCTCTCCATCTCTATATTACCCATTCTCTACTCATGTATAGAGAGAAAGAGGAAGAGAAAGAGAGAGAGGAACGGAGAGAGAAACAGTGAGGGCACGAAATAAAGATATATTGAGAAAGGGAGGGAAAGACAGAGAAGGAGGGTAAATAGAGAAAGCAATATAGAGACTTATAAATAAACATAGAGATAAAGATCTATCTATCTATCTATCTATCTATCTATCTATCTATCTATCTATCTATCTATCTATCTATCTATCTATCTATCTATCTATTCTCCACCTCTCTCCTCATTTTACCCCCTACTTCATGTTCGTTCCTTCTGTGGTTGTACTCTTCAGGCTGCAGGCTTGCGTTGTCATGGAAACAGGAAGTCTTGGTCTAGTCCCCCCCTCCGTGTGCAGTTTGGATGCTTCCTCCGGCTGCTCTGGGCATCCTCTGGATCATACCATTGCACTACAAATAGGGGGATTTGTCAGGATAACAATGCATGCCTTAACGTAGCAGTAAGTAGGGGAGCTGTAGTGTCTCTGGCAGCGCTGTGAGCTGCCGTGTGAGCGCTGTGAAGCCGTATGGATTGTACCTGTGCGATTTTTATTACTGATAACATCGCTGTATGATTCTAAATCTAGGCTGTTTGTCCTTGGCAGAGTGAATGAGAAATGTGTGTGTGTGTGTGTGTGTGTGTGTTTGTTCAGTTTGTTTCCTTTTCACTTAGGTTTTAATAAGCACCAGCTTCAGTGTTGGCATAACGTGGGCGGGTTAGAAGTCAACTCCACTCTGCTTTTGTTCACGTTCATCTTATTTCAGCCTGAAACATGCTGATTAAATGACGTCCAGCCGTGCCGTATTGGCATGGAAATGGGAGTGACCCTCGATTCAGAACAAGAAGAGTTCAGCTGTTTATAAAGACCAATCGCACATATTTACAAAAGACTAATGACTGTATTAATAGTGTGTAATTGTGTGTGTGCATGAGTGTGAGTGTGTGTGTGTGTGTGTGTGTGTGTGTGTGTGTGTGTGTGTGTGTGCAAATATTAATTTCTGGAAGGGTGGGTCTAGATTAGCATTGAATACAACAAGCAAACCACTGTGCTTTTAGCTGACTGCTAGATTTCAACCTGAATATTACTTTCACAAGAAAGCAGAGTTCACGACGCTCATTCAGATAAAGCTCTCTTCTAGTCACGTGCTAGCTAACATAGCTAACGTCGCTGATGTTATTATGGTTTTGAAACGTGCCTAATTTTGTTTTAAAGGTCTCATACGATAGATTTACACGCATCCGAGATTAAAAAACACGTTAACGTGCTCGTAATTTAAACTGCAGCGTTACCTTTTCCCCCAAGTGTCACAAACGACTCCTTAAATGATCCGTTCTAAACGATTCGTTCTAAACTCCTCCGTTCAGAGAGCATACTGAGCTCTGATTGGTCAGACGTCCCAGTCTGTCGTGATTGGTCTACCGCTGTCAGCGAGCAGCCGATGAAGACCAGAGGCGGGGCTTTTTGTTACAAACCTACACAGGTCTGTACAGGAAGTAAAGTCTGGAATCACTAATGACTCGATTCAGCTGTTCAGAATCGATTCCTTCTATTGGGAGTCGATAACTCCGTTCATCCTGCGCTTTGATTTTTGAAACTTTGCAGACGTTTTACATTCACAGACAGCTACGTATATAACACATTATATGAAAGGTAATATTTGAAAAAAATGTTATAGGTGCACCTTAATATATATTATTCAGCATTAGTCCAGCCTGTAACACCATATTGAATATTTGTAAAATCAAATCTGTCACCCACACACGGGCACGTTGATGATGACGCTGATGATGATGATGATGATGATGAGGGGTGAGGAAGAAAAACCACCGATTCGTAGAGCTGTTCGTAGCTCTATGTATGGAAACTGTGTTTGGGATTAAATAGCAAGATGTTTTTCAGAAAGGAGCCATGAGCTACGAAGACCTTGACTTGCAAAAGAAGGCCACTTAAGCCGACCTCGGATACACAATCGTCAGCGATGTGTATCAAAGGATAAAGGTAGATGAAGTAGCAGAACTCTTGAGAAGAAATATAATTACGTTCCACGAATAAACTATTTCAGCGGCTGACTAACCGGAGACATGGATGAATGTTCAGCATCGTTGCAGCTCGGTCTGATTTACGTTGGTCATCAACAGACATTGTTGGTCCGTTTCAGGTATTGTAGACTTACAGATCTCTAGATATGCATCGTTTTTAGGTCCACGAAAAGCTCAGTATCTTCTGTACGACCACAATAATACTTCTCCAAAAGATTAAGTCTAGATATCCAGAATGTATTTTTAGCATGCTTTGAATGTCTGCATGCTTACTGGCATTATTGAGCTCTCTCGAGGTCTTCAGCCACCGTTATTTAACTTCTCGCCACTTGCATGTGCTATTGGAACGATCATAAATATCCTGCCTAAATGTCGCACCTTAACATCAAATATGAAACGATTTGATATCAGAGTTTCCAGCTTGTCTCTAATGTTGTCTTCACATGCTTGTCAGTTGGTCCTATTTCCTGCTTTCCAAGTCCTCAAGGTTGCCAGATCCATTTTGGCACCTTCCTAACAATTCCTAACATTTCTGCTCTTCCCCTGATCCCCTGATTTTTTTTTTTAGGATTGTTACTCATCACAGTGTAGATGATCCCAGTAAAATCTTGGCTGAATTCTACACCAGACAGTGTGATAATGTGTTCTCCATGTCAGATTATATGATCAAGATCCTCTGATGATAGTAAAAAGCACGACTACATTCTGCTTACATCATCAATCAGCTCATGCAGAAGACGGGCTTTGGTGGAACCCAAACAATGAGAACTTGAGGTAATCAGGATTTTTTTTTTTGAGTTAAGAGTTACAGCATTTGTAGTCATCCAACTGCTGGCTTTAAGCAGTGCTCACACTCTGAGATCCATCCATCCATCCATCCATTTTCCATACCGATTATCATACATATCCGCTTGTTGTGAGGAGCCTGGAGCCTATCACAGGGAGCTCGGGGTTCAAGGCGGGGGACACCTGGGATGGGGTGCCAACCCATCGCAGGGCACAATCGCACACTACCAATCAGCCTACAACGCATGTCTTTAGATTGGGGAGGAAACCAGGGTACTCGGCGGAAACCCCCGAAGCATGTGGAGAACTAGCAAACTCTGTTCACACAGGGTGGCGGTGAACACCCAGCGCTGGAGGTGTGAGACAACAGTGCTAACCACTAAGCCACCGTGCCCCCACCCTCTGAGATTTTAATTACGAAATGTTGTCACTAAATGGCTGTGAACTCACAGCCAAAGAATTCTTTACTGATGTGTGATTTTTGTCTGCGACAGCAACATCGATCCATGTAAAGACAACCTAAAACAGTGTCTATGCAAAGGGTCGAAGGTTTTTTTTACCTTTCTCTGCCAACGCCCTCATTGCCTCCCAGGTGTTAAAATGGTAAAGGTTGTTAAACTGGTATCAAAATGATGTCCAAAGCTTCGATAGATAAATGAATGGATACCGTGCACTCCACTAATATTGGCACCTTTGGTAAATATGAGCAAAGAAAGTTGTGGAAAAATTGTGTTTATTGTTTAACCTTTTGATCTTTTGTTTAAAAAATAAATAAATCACTAAAATACTCTGCTCTCATGGATATCAAACAATTCCAAACACAACACAGGTTTATCTATCTATCTATCTATCTATCTATCTATCTATCTATCTCTCTCTCTCTCTCTCTCTCTCTATCTCTCTCTCTCTCTATCTATCTATCTATCTATCTATCTATCTATCTATCTGTCTGTCTATCTATCTATCTATCTATCTATCTATCTATCTATCTATCTATCTATCTATCTATCTATCTATCTATCTATCTATCTATCTATCTATCTATCTATCTCTCTGTCTGTCTGTCTGTCTGTCTGTCTATCTATCTACAGTATCTATCTATCTATCTATCTATCTATCTATCTATCTATCTATCTATCTATCTATCTATCTATCTATCTATCTATCTATCTATCTCTCTCTCTCTCTCTCTCTCTCTCTCTCTCTCTATCTTATCTATCTGTCTATCTATCTATCTCTGTCTATCTATCTATCTATCTATCTATCTATCTATCTATCTATCTATCTATCTATCTATCTCTCTGTCTGTCTATCTATCTATCTATCTATCTATCTATCTATCTATCTATCTATCTATCTATCTATCTATCTATCTATCTATCTATCTATCTATCTCTGTCTGTCTATCTATCTATCTATCTATCTATCTATCTATCTATCTATCTATCTATCTATCTCTCTCTCTCTCTGTCTATCTATCTATCTATCTATCTATCTATCTATCTATCTATCTATCTATCTATCTATCTATCTATCTATCTATCTATCTCTGTCTGTCTGTCTATCTATCTATCTATCTATCTATCTATCTGTCTATCTATCTATCTATCTATCTATCTATCTATCTATCTATCTCTCTGTCTGTCTGTCTATCTATCTATCTATCTATCTATCTGTCTATCTATCTATCTATCTATCTATCTATCTATCTCTCTGTCTGTCTATCTATCTCCTCTGTCTGTCTGTCTATCTATCTATCTATCTATCTATCTATCTCTCTGTCTGTCTGAGAGAGAGAGAGAGGTATGCAACAATTATTGGCACCCCTATGAATTCCTATGAGAAAAATATATTTGAAGTATATTCCCATTGATATTGTTGTGAAAATACCGTCTTTACTGTTTAAACTTAAATTTTCTTTAAAAAATTCACAAAAATACTCCGCTCTGATGAATATCAAACAACTGCAAACAAAACACAGGTTTATATAAAAAAGTATCTTTGTTAAATGTAGGTGTGATCATTATTGGCACCCCTATAAATTCATATGAGAAAAACATATTTGAAGTATATTCCCACTGATATTTGAATTTTTTCCCACTGATATTTGAATTTTTTGAATTTGAAAGTACACCTGTGTGATTAGGAACAGGAAATTGTTCAGTCATGACTTCCTGTTTCACAGGGATATACATATGAAGTAACGTAGGCCAAAATTCCCTTATTCGTTCATAACCATGGGTAAGACCAAGGCTTATAGCTGTGATGTGCGGCAAAAGGTTGTTGAGCTTCACAAAATGAGAAGTGTCTATAAGAAAAAGCTATTTTTGTACTTTTTTTTAAACAAAATTTTAAAAGGCTAAACAATAAAGGCACTTTTTCCACAGCCTTATTTGCTCATATTTACCAAGGGTGCCAATATTAGTAGAGGGCAGTGTGTATATTATGAAGTTAATGTTTAAGGTGAAGGTGGTGAACTTGTATTTGAAATGGTTCCAGTAGCACATGGAGAGCGGGGAACTTTCACTGGTGGAGGATGGTCTTTTTTGTTTATTTAACTTTCCCAGTTCATCCGTTGATAATCACGTGCGCCGTTAGGAAGATCAGCTAGACCTGTCTTGTTAACTCGCGCGCGCTTTAACACAAGAATCACAACACATTAGTGTGAAGTGTTGCAGCTCTGTGATGAAGTTGTGGATGCAGTTAAACCGTTCTCTCTGTGTGTGTGTGTGTGTGTGTGTGTGTGGTGTTGTAGTGGGAGGGGATTCCTCACCCCTCTTCCTCCCTCCCTCTCAGAATTAAACTCAGAAAAGACGACGGCTTTAACACGCGCGCGCTTGTGTTTCCAAGACGCACCTCTGGAGCCGCGCGAGCGCAGCCGCCGCCGCCGCCGCCGCTGCTGCTGCTGTGCGTGTGGCTCCACGCGCATGCACGCGCGCGCCTTCTCGTACCCGTCACGTTGTGGAGGTGATGACGTGCCGGCGGTTTCGCCCACCCACGCGCCAACGTATTTTCGACGCGAGATCTCGCGGATTTGATCGCGACGGACGTTCGGCGTAGCTGTGCGCGGTCGGTGCGCGTTGGAGGCTGAGGACGCTGCGGCGCGCATCACTCGACAAACAGCGGGGACGATGCTGCAGTCGGCGCGCGGCTCTGCCCAGGGGACACGCGCGCGCCTCTTCTCCCTCTTGCCTTTTTCTTCGACTGCGTTCGATCGAGCCGCGCGCGTTTCCAGAGACTGAGCATGCGTTTCTTGAAATACCGGTGTCCGCGACAAAAAGCGCCGTTGCAGGATGGTGTACCGCGCGTTGCGCACTGAATACTATCGCGTGCTGGTGGCGTGACCGGGGCAGAAATCTGTCATGTGAAAGTCAAACACATGTCCAGCATCCTGACATTTCAATTCGAGATTTTATCCCATCTATATTGGCACGTCTATAATCGGTTACTGGAAAGAAAGAAAGAAAAGAAAAAAAAAACACAAAAAGGACAGGGACCAAAAAAGATGATAGCATTCAGCTTGACAGCGGTACAGCACTGGGAGCCAAAAAGAGACAGAAAAGTCACGGATGCGCGAGCCGGAGGAGGGAGGTGTGTGTATCCGTGTGTACTATCAGTGCTTGGACCTGCAGCCGGAACAGGGACAGATAAAGGACAGAAAGACAGGTCCGCCTGAGAGATCTGAACATCAGCATGTATTGCACTGGAGCGGAGGATTTGTTGTTCCTTCATGTGCGTTCCGTTCGTTTTGTTGAGGTCATAATTATCAAATGATTTTTCCATTTCTTTAAAGGCTGCATGAAATATTTATGCGTGGCTAATAGCAGATGAGAGCAAGCCCACTGAATGGAATGCATTATTTATTAACTGCACTCACTTGTTTTAACTGCGTACGATACTAGAACACAAGCACAGTAGAAACCAGTGAACTACACCAGCCAGGCCTTCTCCTGAACAACTACCTAAAATTACCTCTCCACTTCACCCTTGCGAGACTCTTATGTAGTCTCGATCGTAACATTTGGAGTAGATTCAGAAATAATCTTATCTAGAAGGGCACTAAGGCTGTACAGTGCAGATCCAGCTGGGACCTTTATGGTGTGGACTTTGGGACAGGCGTAGCACCGCTGTCTTACCTGACCTGCGTAAAAAGATTCATAGAGCTAAGGGAAAGCAGTGATGGATGTCTTAAAAGGAGAGACTGTCTGGAAAGACTCGTTTATGCCTTGCTGAACTGCCACTTTGTAGACTTTTCCGTCTGAGCTCCACAGATTTGCACTCAAACACAAAGACAGAAGGACTAAGCTAAGAGAAGGCCTGCAAGTCTGAAGCCTCCTCTTTCTTTGGTAAGCCACCGTTGCAGCGTACTTTATTGATATTCAAAGCAATAGTAGATGTAGCACAGTAGATGTTGGGAAGGGCATGAAAAAGTGTACATGTCTGTCACTGTGGTGTAGAATGTTGGCAGTGTGGGTTGTACAGTTACACTGGAACTAGCTGCTGTCACGCAGCTCTGTGGAAACAGTCAATCGTCTTTGATTTGTTCGTGATGACTGAGCTGAATTTCCAGAATGCGTATAGCTTGAGCTCTAGAATCAATCCAGCAAGATTTCTGGAATAATTCCAGCTAGAGTTCAAGAATCAATCCAGGTAGAATTCTCGAATCGGTCAAGCTAAAGTTCTACAATTCATCCATATAGATTTCCAGAATAAATGCAGCTATCCATCCATCCATCCATCCATCTTCAACTGCTTATTCCTTCTTCAGGGTCGCGGGGAACCTGGAGCCTATCCCAGGAAGCATCGGGCACAAGACAGGGTACACCCAAGACAGGGTGCCAGTCCATCGCAGGGCTAAATGCAGCTAGAGATTCAGAATCAATCCAACTGGAGTTCTAGAATCATTCCAGCTAGAGTCTCAGATTATGACTGAGCTGAATTTCCATAATGAATATAGCTTGAGCTCTAGAATCAATCCTGCTGGACTTCCAGGGTTAATCCAGTTACAGTTCTAGAATCAATCCAGCTGGAATTCTAGAAGCAGTCCAGCTAGAGTCCCAGAATCAGTCCAGCTAGAGTTCTAGAACCAAGCCAGATAGAGTCTCAGATTCAGTCCAGAATCAATCAGCTAGACTTCCAGGATTGATCCAGTTAAAGTTCTACAATCAAAGCAGCTAGAATTCTAGAATCAGTCCAGCTAGAGTCCCAGAATCAATCCAGCTAGACTTCCAGAATTAATCCATCCAGAGCTCTAGAATCAATCCAGCTAGAGATCCAGAATCTATCCAGCTAGAGTCCCAGAATCAATCCAGCTAGAGTTGTAGAATCAATACAGCTTGAATTCTAGAATCAATCTATTTAGAGTTCTAGAATCAATGAAGTACTGGAATTAATCACGCTGGTGTTCTAGAATGAACCCAGTGCTCCAGACTCCAGCTAGAGGTCTAGATTCAATCTAGTTGCAGTACTGGAATTATTCAAGCTGGTGTTCTAGAATCAATCCAGCTAGAATGATTCCAGTTTGATTTCTGAATTCAGTTTAACTGAAGGTCCAGATTAGTCCAGCTGGAGGTACATATTCCATTCATCTGGAGTTCAGCTTCAGTTCTATAATCAACTTAGCTGGAGTGCTGGAGTCAATTAAAGCTGAATCTCTAGCATCCTAACAAGGCCTAGTGCAACGTTGTCCAGACTTTGCCCTTACCAACCAGATTTAATAGGCGAAATGAAAACATTTCAGGTAAAATATCATGGAAAAGAGTTAGCTGAGCACTGATGCCTGAAAACCAGTGCAGAGTACAACGCCAGAGTTTTAAATGTCATCCTATAAGTTTATTCATATTGATGTTGCATCAATCAAGAAACGCACTGGGGATTTCGCAGTGCTGCTCCTTGGCAGAAGACAGTATTATCTTCATTCTCATAAACTTCATCTTGTTCTAATAGAGTTTGAGTTATATTGGTGACATAAGGTACGCTTGAGGGACTGATGAGACTACAGTAGCATGATGGGTATTCTGTGGCACGGAGATCAAGCTGCAGTTCAGGCACCCTTATAAAAAATGGATACATTTAACTATTAAGGTTTGGTCTTATCGTAATAGGATAAAGCTCTGTCTGTTTTTTAGGGGTCCAAGCATTAGAATTATTCTGAACCTGAATAGTTATCAAAAACAGTCAGAGATTTCTAAACAATATGGGCACCACATGCCTATCAGTACCTGTGTGTTGGAGCTTAATCTACTCAAACAGCTGTAAGTTTAATGGATTCATACAACAGGCAATATTCAGGCAAGATTCTTTGGAGTGTGGTCATTCACCAGGGTTTTATACAGGGTTTATCAGCAATCATAACTCCCTCCAAGCTGACGTTTGGTGTACTGCGTTGTCGTGATATTCTGTAAGTGGATTTCTAATAATGACTGGGTTACTTAAACAACATGGCCACCGTCAGCCAATCGGCTCACAGTAGGACTTTCACACGGTTAGCATTTACTTCACATCACGAAACGTGAGCAATATGTTCATCTATGTGCTTTTTATTGTTCTCTCTAACTTGTTAAGAACTGGCCACTGAGGGGGCAAAAGGTGCTTGGATCTGGCAGATCGCTGCTTGCACCTATATTTATTTGATTTGATTGCAGTTTGTGGAACATATTGTAACAAGAGTTACCATCAGGGGATGTTTGGGGGTCTCCTCCGTGTTCAGCCTCATTTTATACTGTATCTGTTTCTATGGTAGCAATGATAGCAGTCAGACTATCTTGGGCCACGATGTGTGCCGTGTCCGTAACGACATATGATGTGTACACCCTGTCTAAATCTGACCTGGACAGCTCTGACTGTGAATTACTGTTATGGGATTGGCAGAGTGACTTCACAGAACACGGTGTTTTTGGGGTTTTTTTTAAACTAGCTTAAAGCATAACCATCTTAATTCATAAATGTGATAAAGTAAAGTTTGTAGCTCTCCCAGTAATGAGTTATTTCTGTTAAATAACCATTGAAATCCTTCCATTCTCTTTGTTTTTAACTTTGCTATTATTACAGCTAATTATTGTTTGAGACTGAATGAAAGTGCACACTAATAACACCCACGGCATCTCTTAATTTAACCGTGTTCGTCACTGCAGTGGATACTTTTTAAGGCGTTTGCGTAATATCACCTTGGACTAATGAGTGAGCTCTGCTGTAATGGGTGGCTGTGCCAGAGGGTGCAGATTGCTTAGCCTTGAGCTTTCAATCATTTGGGAATAATGCACATGTTGTTGCTGTTGTCGTTCCTTTACCGAGTTGAATCAATTGTCAGGTTGGAGGATGGGTTAAGAGTGTCAGTTTGACTGAAAAGATAAACATCTTGAGTCTTTCCATTTGTTTTATGACAAATGAATGCATTTTCTGAGTGGTAATTTGCGTAAGCTGTAGCATTTGGTCTAGAAGAAGAAGAAGCCTTTATTTGTCACATAGAGTGCCCTTGGTAAAATATGAGCAAAGAAAGCTGTGAAAATTTGTCTTTATCGTTTAAACTTTTGATATTTTGTTTAAAAAATTCACAAAAATACTTCGCGCTCAAGGATATCAAACAATTGCAAATACAACACATTTTTATATGAAAAAAAAAGTATCTTTGTTAAATGTACGTGTGATCATTATTGGCACCCCTATAAATTCATATGAGAAAAATATATTTGAAGTATATTCCCACTGATATTTGATTTTTTTTAAGTACACCTGTGTGACTAGGAACAGGGAATTTTTTAACCATGACTTCCTGTTTCACAGGGGTATAAATATGAGGTAACACAGGCCAAATTCCCTTAGTCATTCATAACAATGGGTAAGAGCGAGCAATATAGATGTGATGTGCGGCAAAAGGTTGTTGAGCTTCACAAAATGGGAAGTGTCTATAGGAAAATAGTACAAGCATTGAAAATGCCCATTTCCACCATCAGGGCAATAATTAAGAAGTTCCAGTCAACTGGAAATGTTATGAATCGACCTGGAATTGGACGTGTGTCTATATCGTCTCAAGAGAACAGTCCAAGTGGCCAAAAAATCTCCAAGGATCACAGCTGGAGAATTGCAGAAGTTAGTTGTGTCTTGGGGTCAGAAAGTCTCCAAAACTACAATCCAAAGTCTCCTACATCACCACAAGGTTTGGAAGGGTTTCAAGAAAAAGGTCTCTACTCTCATCCAAAAACAAACTCGAGCGTCTTCAGTTTGGCAGACATGACTGGAACTTCAAATGGGATCGGGTTCTTCAGATGAAACCAAAATAGAGCTTTTTGGTAATAAACACCAGAGGTGGTTTTGGAGCACACAGAGAGGTAGACATATGGAAAAAGTACCTCATGATCACGGTTAAATATGGAGGTGGATCTTTAATGTTTTGGGTCTGTTTTTATGCCAGAGGACCTGTACATTTTGTTAGGATACATGGCATCATGGTCTCAAAGGGTGCCAATAATTGGTACACACCTCTATTTACCAAAGATTTTTGTTTGTATAAACCTGTGTTTTATTTGCAATTGTTTGATATCCATGAGAGCAGAGTATTTTTGTGAGGTTTTTGAACAAACGATCTACAGGTTAAACAATAAAGACAAATTTTCACAGCCTTCTTTGCTCATATTTACTGAGGGTGCCAATATTAGTTAAGAGTACTGTACACATAACAGTACAGTAAAATCCTTTATATGCATATCCCAGGTTTGTAGGAAGTTGGGGTTAGAGCCATGAAATAGAACAACCGTGGCAGTTTGGAGGTGCTGGGTCTTGAACCTTCTGATCAGTAATAACTGAACCGCCACTGCCTCCAATGTACAGTAACCAGAACACTTACAATTCTCAAAGTCATAGTCTTGCCCATACGTTCAGCTTGTGAACTCAGTGTCGGAAAAGTTCAAAGTTATTATCCAGTCAGCTACTTGGACTGTGATCAAGCATGGAAATGGACGACTTCTTGAGACCAACGATACTCTCAGAGAACAGTATCTTGACTTGACATCGTGATCAAATTTCAAGCAACCATGCAACGTTCTCCATTTCCACTCTGTACTCTATTTTCTTAGTAGATTTGTATTGTTTTCCATGATGATACTTAACAATAAGCATTTCTATGGTATTTATAGTCATCTTTGAAATAAAGACATACAAGTTCCATGAAGCTTAGCCCTTAGATGAAGCTTAGATATTTGGTATTTTGTTACAGGGCTGGAAATCAGAACCCACTATGATGACATTTTGCATTTATTACCAAGTTCTTATAGTTATTAGCGTGTTTGTCTGGTCAGTACGACAAGTACTCTATAAATAACGTCAACTCGGACCACGTTTTCTGTCGGCGGAAAGTTCAGGAATAAAAAGCTCCACGGCTCCAAAAACTAGCCGTAATATTATTGCTAACATTCGAATAAAAACCCTGATATTTGATTTGTACCGTAAAATAAATCTCTCCTGAGGGGTTCAGTGGAATTATTTACAGCTAAACTGGTCTCTGGCTGCAAAAAAAACGGTTTGAAAACCGCTGCCATAACGTATAAAAGTCATATTCACGGAGGGTTTTATAGTTATTATAATGTTGGCGGTATAAACAGACACGGGTGTACGAGATGACCCAGAGTGCAGAGGTGACCTGGCATCATTGACTGGCAAACACTGTTCTTGCTGCCTTGACAGCATGTCACAATACTCTGTCTTGTCATCTTTTTATTTATTCATCCTCCACCTCCTCATTCACTCTCTCCTCACTTCTTGTCTGCCCACTCGCTCAGTCCGGTCACTCTTCACCCTGCCTTCCTTATTCAGCCGCCCACCTGCTGTCTGCTCTGGGCAGTCCGCCTCAGGTAGAAAAGTGTCCTTACATAGCATTTCCCACATACACTTCCGGTAACTTGGCCAGCTGACTGGTTTATTTTTGATACCCAATAAATCCCAATGAGCTCTCTATAAACGGTAACAGGACATAGCTTATTTCTATTCTTTTAGTTTGAACTGTAAAACGTAAAAACCTGGTACGCAGCAAGGTAAACGAGGACATAGGAGGCAGGCTTTGGAAAGAGTGATGTTATCTATTGCTAACTTATACTGGTGCAATTTTGAGCACTTCATTCAGAAAAATAATGACCTTAAAAGAAACAAAACAAAAGCCACACACACACACACATAATAAAGTTATAACTAAAATACATTTTTAAGTAGATACAGGTATAACCACTCACTCATTACCCACTTGTTCCCCGCCACTCCTCCACAGTCTCTCACTTGCCAGCGAAATGTACTAATCATACTGATCTGGAAATTGCCTGGACGTGGCCTAATATTCTAAAAAGCATGCTTGATGGACATTCCTCAGTCTATCAGGCGAAGTTACTCCAGTCGTGCAGAACGAAAGAACACAGCAGCACAAGAGAATTAGGATCGCTCGATCGTACAGACCTAGAAAGCAACCAATGTAAAGACTGATCACAGTACGCTGTGCTTAATAGGTTGCCTCTCACTGTCTACTTTGTAATTCAAGTACAAACACAGTTTAGGTTAAAAAAAAAAAAAGCTGTATAGGAAAAACATAACTTTGAGGGATTAGTGGTTAGCACGTTCGCCACACATTTCCAGGGTTGAGGGTTCAATTCCCATCGTGGTCCTGTGTGTTCTCCCCGTGCTGCGGGGGTTTCCATGTCCAAAGACATGCTTGGTAGGCAGATTAGCATGTCCAAAGTGTTCGTAGTGTATGAATGTGTGTGTGTTGGATTGGCAACCCCAAAAAATTGGGGGCGGTTGTGGCGCAGTTGGTAGAGTGGGCTATCCTCTAATCGTAGGGTTGGCGGTTCGATTCCCGGCCCGGGTACAGGGACAGGGTACCTGACTCCACATGCCGAAGTGTCCTTGGGCAAGACACTGAACCCCAAGTTGCTCCTGATGGCAAGTTAGTGTCTTGCATGGCAGCTCTGCTACCATTGGTGTGTGAATGGGTGAATGAGACACAGTGTAAAGCGCTTTGGATAAAAATGCTACATAATTTACATTTACAACCCATCCAGGGTGTACGCTGTCTTGTACCTAGGATAGGCTCCAGGTTCCCCATGACCCAATAAGGATACAGAAATTAGATGGATGAAAGGCAACCAATTCATCCAGGGTTTATGTAGCTCTTGGGTTGTACTCTATATTGTATTTTATAATCATTACAATCGCCAACACTTAGTCTACGTTTCTGTAAGGCTTAAGTAATAAATGACCTTAATTTTTTATTCATTAATTAATTGACTGACCTACTAAACTGCGCAATGCTGTATTGACACTCTGACGCCTTATTGGGCTCATCATTTTGAGGATAAGTATTGATAGTGATAGTAATGGAGTAGGAACCGATAATCCAGGAGGAGCATAGTGCACAAGGAAAGAATAAAAAAGATTACTTCTTCCAAAAGGGTTGTAATTAAAACAGTTCCTTTAAGCCCTGAAGCCATTCTTTCATCTACATAGGGGGATTTCACAGTTATTAACCCAATTGCCAAGTCCAAATCAGACCAAAATGAACACGTTTGGTTTGTTTTTTTATTTGTTTTGGTTTAATTTCACACCGCAGACAATGAAATAAAATTGGCTAAGGGACAAACTTATTAGCGCATTAAACTTGCAGTCATTGATCAAGATCACTCGAGATACACAGAGAACATGTAGCAATCACTCAGTAAATAACTAGATCATGATATAAACAACTGTTTTAAAGTATGTATTTTTCTCTTTTTGTTCGACGCTCCAAATCTCCGGAACACGTCACGTTCCTGCAGCTTTGTCCTTTGGCTCAGTTCGTGCCTCGCGGATCAGTTTAACATCTCGCGACCCGAAATAAAACTCACGTTTGATCCACTTCCTGAACGCGGGTTGATTCAGTTGAATTGCTTCCTCTCTGCAACGAAACCCCACTACTATTCGATTGGAAGCAGACCAGAGGTCAATTCGAACAGACTACATTCTATATATATAAGCTATTTTGGCATTCATTGACAAGCAGAAAAACAGAAGAGAAAAAAAAAAAAAAACCCATAGCATTAGCGTTGACTTTAGCATTATAAAGCATTCATGTTGTTTATAGCAATGCTGATTTCCTAACCAGCAGTTCTTTTCTCAAATTCTTAATGAACATAGACTTATTTGCATGCTTTTCTATAAATATTAATCAGCATTAACACCATGGCCAGATGACAAGCAGGACTGCATGATAGTCTGTTATTAAGGTGCATTTAGAATTTGTAATTTGCATCGACTAATAAATAAGCGAAAAGCTGTGATCGAAAACTCACCGTATGATGGGCGTCATAGTAGAATTGATCTGATACTACTGTTAATGTATTTTTCCTTACACGTGAATGGACTAGATGTACGAAAAGGAACAGACTAAGCATTGGGATTTTTGTGAAGTCAAATCCCCGAGGCTTGTTGCTAGCATGTTGGCTCATGGTTTCCTCATACACACACTCAACATGCACTACTCGAGATTATACGCAAAAGAAAAATGCAGGGGTGGGCAATCTTATCCGGAAAGGGCCGGTGTGGGTGCAGGTTTTCATTCCAACCAAGCGGAAGCCACACCCGAGTCTACTGAAAGCCAAGATCAACTGATTAAATGGGTGGAATCAGGTGTGGCCCCTGCTTGGTTGGAATGACCTGCACCAACACCGGCCCTTTCCGGATAAGATTGGACACCCCTTATCTAATGCTTGTCAGAATTCTTTACTTTAGTTTGGATACTTTGGTCATGCCTGTGGTTCTGGCTTGCTTTAGTACTAGTGTTGACTTTGACCATGGCATGGTTATAATGAGGCTTCATTGGTCACACATAGGAAGTTGGGGTCAGAGTGCAGGGTCAGCCATGATACAGCGCTCCTGGAGCAGAGCAGGTTAAGGGCCTTGCTCAAGGGCCCAACAGTGACAGCCTACTCCCTGATCTTCCGATAAGTTTCCCAAAGCCTTAACCGTCATGCCCCCATGTGGTACCAGATGGGCTGCTTTGAGTATTTTAGAAACTGCTGACCTCCTGGGATTTTCGCACACAACAGTCTCAAGAGTTTACACAGAATCACGCGAGTCCCAGTTCTGTGAGCTGACAGGAAGACTACCTCAAATAACCACTCTTTGCAACCATGATGAACAGAAAAGCATCTCAGAATGCACAAAATGTTGAGGTAGATGTGCTACAACAGCCGAAGACCGCATCAGGTTTCACTCCTGTCAGCCAAGAAGAGGAAGAGAGAGAGAGAGAGAGACACTACAACAGGTGAATATTGGAGAAAAAAAGATCAGGTGACGTGTTTCCTAATCTTGTGCTGTTCAGTTTCGGTGAGCCTGTGCCCAGGAATGCAAAGCGTTTCAGTGATATTTAGCTCGTGCAGTCAGTGAGACACTGCACATCGATACACGGTACTATCAAATGTCATTTTTCTCATTTCTGTTGGTCCAGACACAAAAAAGAAGCCCTTACTAATTTTGCAGTAAATCCTCAGTGAAGATATGAGCCAAGATATCATCATGTCTCAATAGATCCAAGTGATGTTTTCATATTTCCTGTTGGGTTTAGTATACAGGTTGAGATATATATATATATATATATTTTGGTCTCAATTTTCACAACCCTTCGGATATCTGATATATAATTCATATATGATCTTTACGGCGCGAACACATCTGTGTGTGAGAGCCAGATCCTGCTGGCATGCAGTCTGTCATCATACCTGACACGAAAGGATTACGGGCTCATTCTTAGTCCCGATGAGTGGTATGTTGGCGTATTAATAGACTGATGGATTGAAAATCCTGTTTCGTTTTCAAACGATTATATCGCGTTTATGACCGCTTATCTGTGCTCCTTTCATCATGAGCATTCTCTTCTATCGCTCCTTTTTGTATGACCGGACACAGAGAATCTAACAGCCTTATAGATCTTATATCCTTCCCTTAGAGACCTGTTGCGCTGCGACGCTCGTCCTGAATGCTCAGGGTTATTGTATTGCTTATACTTATATTGTACACCCACTCGGAAAACCAATCCTCATTTCTGTCTCTCTCTCTCTCTCTCGCGCTTTCTTTTTCCTCCCCTCGTTCCTCTGTGTTGATGCACATAGCAGAGCAGGCTTGGCTTGGAGCTGTTCCCACCCACACATGCGCACACACACACACACACACACTCTCTACAGCTTGTCATCACATTTACATCCTGAATTGAGGTGTGTGCGTCAGTGTACGTGTGTGTGTGTGTGTGTGTGTGTGTGTGTGTGTGTGTGTGTGCATGGCATCAGCACAAAGCAGGTAAACAGAATGATGTGCAATTTGCGCTCAGAAGCTTCCACAGCCCCAGCAGGCATTCACCGTGTAATTAATATTACCCTGCTTGTGTGTGTGTATGTGTGCTTTATGACCAATTAAAGTGTTAAGTGTTCGTTATGAGGAGCATTAGTGGACGGCCGTGTGACTCTCCCTCACACTCCGTCTCGATCCCCCCGCCCAATTTATTTCTAGCCAATTTCCATCCAATAGCTATGATGAGGAGGAATGGTCTGCACTTATATAGCGCTTTTTTAACCTTAGCGGTTCTACACGGTGTCTCATTCACCCATTCACACACACCACTGATAGCAGAGCTGCCATTCAAGGCGCTAGCTTGCCATCGGGAGCAACTTGGGGTACAGTGTCTTGCCCACGGACACTTCGGCACGTGGAGTGACGTGTGCCGGGAATCGAACCGCCAAGCCTACGATTGGTAGCACGTGTTTTCTGCAAAAGACTCGGAGCCATTCGTTGCATGGTTTTTTGAACTGATGCTCATGCAGTGTCGTAGATATTCGGAGTAGAGTGCAAGATGCCTAATTATGTTACTACAAGCTAACTGCGTAGATCAGGGGCGTCGAGGGTAGCATTTCTGTCTCGCAGCTCCATGGGTCCCTGGTTCGATCCTGAGCTCGGGTTACTGTCTGTATAGAGTTTCGTATGTGCTCCCTGTGTCCATGTGTTTCTCCAGCTTTACGGAGAAACATGCTGTTCTGTGGACTTGGGACGCTAAAACACTTGTTGGTATGAACGATTGTGGAATATGCGTGATTGACTGGCATCCCATCCAGGGTGTATTCCTGCCTCGAGCCCAGTATTCCCCGGGATAAAATGAACAAATACTTTGATTGACCAGCGTCACTCTAATCACCAGATTGAGAAGGTAACAATGGCATTTATCCATCACCAATCATGGATCTCCCACCAAGAGGGTAAAACCCTAGATACAGTACTGATGCCAATTGTGATCCCTGTGTATGCACGTATCTATCTATCTATCTATCTATCCATCCATCCATCCATCCATCCATCCATCCATCTATCTATCTATCTATCTATCTATCTATCTATCTATCTATCTATCTATCCATCTATCTATCCCATCATTCACCCACCTGCTCATGCACACTCAGAGGATTTTTAACGGTTACAGTTTTTACAGATTTAACAACAAGCTGCAAAGCCTAAAGCCTTTCTCAAGGAAAATAAGAAGGATCAAATGCTTGAGCGTTTTGCCATGCTGCCCAAGCAACACATTTCATGATGCCTTCTAGTCTCCCGGAAAGTTTTTTTTGTCAGACTACGTTTGTTATTGGCAATAGCTCACTATCAAAGGTGTTGATGGTAATTTGTGTATCAATTGCCTATTACAAAACTATCACTAATATTGCTGCATACCCATTCATTCATTCAGTCAGTCAGGGTTGTGGTGGATGACGGGAACACTGGGTGTGAGGCGGGAATACACCCTGAATGGGACGCCATTACACTCACATTCACACCTAGGCCTAATTTAGCAAAGCCAGTTCTTCTAACACAATGGTTTTTGGAAGTGAGAGGAAAACCGGAGAAAAACAACACGGACATTGAGAGAACATGCAAAAGTCTGCACAGACTGTTACCCGAGCTCAAGGATCGAACCAGTGGACCCTGGGGCTATGCGGCATCGACACCACCATGGAGCAGTTCTGTCCACCATGTTTTCAGATTTTGGGATAAGGCTATGGGACTGCTGAAAGACATGGTGAGTTATTTTTGTCCAAAATGTCCCAAAATGAACTCTGTCCCAAGACAGCTGTTCTTACACGGCCGAGTGAATGGGAATGATTTGATCTCTGCTCCAAAAATGAAACACCTCAATAGTTATGATATTTGGAAGTGTAAGAGATAATAACATTGTCTGGTGATTATCTTGATGTATTGTCTACCTAAATATTGGCACTTCCCTACTGAGTCCTGAAGAAGAGCTCCAGTAAGTGTGGTTTAATTACTGTGAAATGTGTTGACCCGAGGTGAGAACCTGGTTTGAAATCTGCTGCACTGAATGGGCAGTGCGAATCGATACGTCTCTCATAATCGAGCACGTAATTAAGACACGGTCGGTTTTCATCTTATTCTCGAACGAGACCGCTCCTCCACAATTTAAATTTCTCCCAGCCTCTACAGTGAATAAGAAGCTTGGTGGCGTCGCCTGCGTGTATCACGACACTATTCTGTGAATTTAAATCTCTCTCTGGGAATTTTCTACATTTCTTCCATTTCTCGCAGTGCATCTCAAGAGCGATCCGTCTGTTCTCCTGCTGGTTATTTACCACCCACCTAGCTACAGTTTTTAAAAAAAAAAACAACATTTTATGAAGAGCCTGGGGAATATCTTTGTATGATATGAACTGATTGTGATGAGGTTTTAGTTAGTGGTGGTTTTATTATTCACATGAATGTGAATTCGTTTCAACTCGTACATAAAACAGATTTGTTCATCATGACATGAACTCTATTTTGCACTTGTTTCCACACATTATTGATGAGGGATGAACTGCTTCTGGGGCACCTTTTTTTTTGTTGCTAAACACTAGCTGGCTATCTAGTTCATGAGTGCTGTATCTGGAGTGTATCCTAGGAACACTGGGTATGAGGCTGGAATATATCCTGGATGGGATGCCAGTCTATCTCAGGGCACCACATACACACATTCACACACTCATTCACATTCACATCTGAAAGCAATTTAAATTTGTCAAACCGCCAACCGGCATGTGGTTGCGTAAGTGGGAGGCAACCGGGGGAAAAAAAGAAAAGGAAAAAAACCAGAAGGAAACACACAGGGAGAACATGAAAGACACCCAACGCTGATGCTGCGAGATGGCAACACTTAAATTATTCATTAAATATATTTCTTAAAATGTAGACTCTAACGTAGAGGAGGCTGCTTCCCTTAGCTTTGGCTTTGGAGGCAATGATGAAAATAAAAAAAATGCAGAAGGAGAAGCTTCAGCATCCAGACAGCATTTCCTACATGCAGCCACAGCTAAAGTGTGTTGCGAAATGGAAATATTGATTTCTGATTTTAGGTATTGTATTCCATAACTTACCACATTGGTTGCCATCTTGGTGATTGTTGGTTTGTTTTGTTTTTGTTTGCCACATGAGCTGCAACCTGATTGGTTGGATGAGGCTTGATCTGACCGAGCAAAAAGTCTGAAATGCTAAACTAATGAGAGATGAATGAAAAATGCAAAACACCAGATTTATTATAACCTGTCACATTTGGACTGTCCTGTGATCTCATTTGATTTCGTGAACGTAGACAAGTTGATTTAATATTTCATTTAAGAAAAACTTTTTTAAGTCATTGTACAGTATTTGATCTGTTCTGAATGAACGATTTGGCAAAAACAATCGAATATGGAGAAAAGTCCTAGAAATGTGGTCGAACAGCCAAAACATGTTTTGTTCATATTCACTGTTTATCTATCCATTCGTCCATCAATCAATCCATCCTCTATTAGACTTTCAACTTAGCATGAGAGTATTCTTGTTGCAGTATAAAATGAATAGAAACAGAGATTTATATGAGCCAAACCTAGGATGTTTCTGTTTACGGATGACAGAAAGTCCCAGTGTGTCCTAAACATATCTATTTATCCATCCATCCATCCATCCATCAATCCAAACATCCGTCCAAACATGTATCCATCCATCCATCCATCCCTCCATTAATCCATCCATCCAAACATCTATCCACACATCCATCCAAACATGTATCCATCCACCCATACCTCCATCAATCCATCCATCCAAACATCTATCCACACATCCATCCAAACATGTATCCATCCATCCATCCCTCCATCAATCCATCCATCCAAACATCTATCCACACATCCATCCAAACATGTATACATCCATCCATCCCTCCATCAATCCATCCATCCCTCCATCAATCCATCCAAACATCTATCCACACATCCATCCAAATATGTATCCATCCATCCATCCCTCCATCAATCCATCCAAACATCTATCCACACATCCATCCAAATATGTATCCATCCATCCCTCCATCAATCCCTCCATCAATCCATCCATCCATCTATCAATCCAAACATCTATCCATCCATCCATACCTCCATCAATTCCTCTATCAATTCAATTCAGCCCAATTAGTCTGAGAAACATACTGTGGAGCTTTGATATAATCACAAACATTTCCTATTCCGTGTGTATTTGTGTGTGTGTTTGTGTGCGTGTGTGTGTGTGTGTGTGTGTGTGTGTATGTGTGCAGTTGAATGTTCCTGTGCCGTGATCCCCCTGTTGGCTCTATGTGTCAAAATCTTTCACTTCTGAAATGGAGGCTGTAACCATGGTGATCCTACAAAGAGTTGGAATTCAGAAAAAAAACTATACTGTTTAGTGGGCAAGAGAGAGAGCAAGAGAGAGAGAGAGAGAGAGAGAGAGAGAGAGAGAGAGAGAGAGAGAGAGAGAGAGAGAGAGAGAGAGGCGAGAGAGAGAGAGAGAGAGCGAGAGAGAGAGAGAGAGAGAGAGAGAGAGCGAGAGAGAGAGAGCGCGAGAGAGAGAGAGAGAGAGCGAGAGAGAGAGAGAGAGAGAGCGAGAGAGAGAGAGAGAGAGAGAGAGAGAGAGAGAGAGAGAGAGCGAGAGAGAGAGAGAGAGGGAGAGAGAGAGCGAGAGAGGGAGAGAGAGAGAGAGAGAGAGAGAGAGAGAGAGAGAGAATGCAAGTGCTCTACTGTGCCATCCTGTGATTACGCTCAATTGCCTTGACATTGGAGCTCTTCCTCGAAATCTGCCTTCACAATGCATTTATAATACAAACAGCAATAATTTCCTTTTTGTGCTGGAAGTGTCCTATTCTTCTCCTTCATCACGGTACCTTGAAATAGCTCACTCCGTTATATCAGAATGCTTTTCCAGTAAAGGTGAAGTTTTCTGCTGCGTCCGAGGTGAACTGAAATACAGTTCAAATAAATACAGACCTTCTACTTCGCCCCAATCGAACAAATCCCCAATGAGGAAATTCCCCTGTGTGTCTCCTGAGCAGCTTTGCCTTGGCTGTGGTGTGTCACGTCACGGACTGCGTCAAACCAGCGACTCCATTTCCCAGAATTCACCACGAACTACAAACATGGCCGACGATTACAACTCCCAGTGGAGGTCTCAAGCTGGAGATCTGGAGCTCCGGTTTGAGACTAACCGAGGTGGTCTCCCCTGCAGAGCTCCAGCCGGAGTTCCACGTGACGACCTCCGTTCCAGAGCTCCAGCTTGAGACCTCCATTGGGAAGTTCTGGTAAATGTAGTCGCTGGTGTAAACCGACGCTTGAAATGGAAGTATTATTGCGAATCACAGTTGTTGTAAATCATTCCTCAAATATCTCATCCGTCCTTTCAACACGCTCAATACTCTTTGTCTGTACTCTTCTGCACGTGTATACTATAATGATTTCTAATTGCACTATCCGGTGTGACCCAGAAGAATACTGGTTCCCTTTAGAATCCGGTTCCTCTCAAGTTTTTCTCCTGCGTGTCATCTCAGGGATGTTTTTCCTCACCACCGTCTCTCCTGACCTTCTCATTAGGGATTTAATCCTACATCCAGATTCCTGTAAAGCTTCTTTGTGACAATGTCTAATTGTTAAAAGCACTATACAGATATCAATTCTGGTTTCCTCCACCAGTCTACAGACATGTAGGCTGATTTCCAAATTGTCTGTAGCGTGTGATTGTACCCCAGTGTGTCCAGTGTGTCCCCCGCCTTGTGCCCCGAGTTCTCTGGGATAGGCTCCAGGCTTCCCATCACCCTGTGTAGGATCAGCGGTACAGAAAAATGATGGATGGATGGATGGATGGATGATGAATCACAGAAGATCAAACATAACTGATGATATCTTTCTAATATAAAACGTCTATCAAGTACATCTAGTGCCACGTCTAACAGGAACCAGTAAACATCCACAGGATTTGTTGTTTTGTTTTTTTTGGTGGGGGGGGGGTGGTTTACGAGGGAGAATTCTAAGAGTGTGTTTTACATAATTGTACCCTTCGTTGGTATTTCTTTCTTTGGTAAGTTCTTGTCAGACCGCTGTGATGCTAAAACAAATGGCCGAATGAATCACAGTCTCGAGGCACACGCTTTGCATGCAGAGTGAATTAAAGAGACTCACACAAGAGATTTTAATGAACTACTGTATTTTGAAGGCAGGATGTATACTGTAGAACCGAGACCTCTGTTCTATAAGACTTTTTCTTTGTGCTCACTTCGGGGTGTCTGGTAGAAAAAGCCCTGAATGCTGAAGCATTCGTGAAGAGACTGATGAAACAAGTTGGAGTGTGAATTTCGAGCACTTCTATAATGAAAAGACAAGCCCTGAATTTCTTTCTTTCTTTTTTTTTTTTTTTTTTTCTTCTTTCTGATTTTCAAGGAGCGGCTCAGCCTTCATTTCAGACACAAATCAGATGTAACTTGCCTCAAAACCACTGGGGGTCGTGGGCCAAAACGACACATCCTAGGTGGAACAGCCTTAGAATTAACCTCTCATTCTGAACCTCTAATTTTAAGCACTTGCCTCAATTTAGCCAATAATTCATGATAAAAATAAATAAATAAATAAATAAACATGATTTTTTTTACACTTCGTTCAGGTCATAGTGACCCTGATATCGACTCGGTCTGAGAGAAATGATACAAAGTGTCTGGCGTGGAAGGATT